>CM065693.1:39156441-39368941 GCA_017654935.2 Phymorhynchus buccinoides
ATGTATGTTGTGTGTTGGTCTACATGCTATAATACAACAGAGATGGCGCTCTTCCCTAGCATCCTGCAACTTCCGGTATACTTTGTGACCTGACAGGACCTCTTATTTTTTCGGGGAAACTTTTCTTTTATTGAACGGCTAAGGAATTAGTTTGACAGAAGTGAACATTTTGCTTTAAAGTATGCCTATACATTTGAAACACTAAAACAAAATTCTGTTAGTTTTTTTAAACATCCATCGGAATTCGGAGAAAGTGTTTATATTATCAAACTTTGGACACTCAAGAGAACAATATTCCAGCAATTAGGTACTTGATTACTGTCAAAAACTGTTGCTGTGTTTTTAGAAGAGCTGGCTATAATTTCAATTTCTATGGTTATTGAAACTAGCTTGAAATTGGTTCCGGTAGAGGTGTGTGTGTGTGCGTGCGAGTGTATGGAACCTTTAAAACAGCAGAGAAGCAGACTTGTCTATCAGTGGAATAGATAGTGTCGGTTTTCTTATCATTAGAAAACAGGGAGAAGTTTTTAGATGATTAGCGTCACATGTCTGTTCCTCCCTTCTCGTTATCGTCTGCGTGGTTTCCTACCAGGAGAGAGAGAGAGAGAGAGAGAGAGAGAGAGAGAGAGAGAGAGAGAGAGAGAGAGAGAGAGAGAGAGAGAGAGAGAGAGAGAGAGGGAGGGGGGGGGGGGGCACCAAAGCAGAGCATCAGACAAGCTCCCCATTTGTACACTACCCTATAATCTCCTTTCTCTTGTCATCGCTGGGTTCCGACCTGGGGGGATTGGGGAGTGATAACGAGGAGCAGTGATAGAGAAGTTGGTCTATGTGAAATTTCTGAAAACGGAACACCCAAGCGGCCCCCAGAATATCGCTAAGATTATATACTGGTATGTTTGGGTTATTAGGTGCTCGAGTCATATTTTATACACTGCATTGCTGTGAAGAATAAAAAAATATTTAAAGCGTTCCATAGGAAAGAACAGTGTCCACTCGCAAACCGGCCTCCAGTATGACTCACCCTTAGTGGAAGCAACAAATGAATGACATCCAAGCCTCCTATGCTTGGTGTCTGAAATTTCGTCTAGGCCCTAGGCCTATCTTGCTAAACTCAGTGTTTGGGTTGTTGAGTGTCACAATTGAAACGTGAATATTCAAAGAGAAACTTACAGATAGTACTGAAAACCATCATGTTACCAGTACCCACATTCACTCTTTTGTGTTGATACGGTTGTAAAGATAGGCCTCTAGCTCAATACCTCTTCGTTGCCTGTTGACTCGCTGTTCATACACAGTCACGGTGCTGTAAGTAGGGTTCACCTCTTTGTCCTTGTAAGTCAGCCATAAGATAAGGCCTACTTATCTACAGTGTTTGTCTGACTGCCAGTGTAGGATGCACGTGCTGCACAATGTGAGGTCACCCTTTGCCTGGCTGGTCCCCCTCGTGCTGTCCTTTCTGCTGACCGTGACTGCGGGGGGTGAGGAGGGGTGGGGAGAGGGCGGGAGAGGAGGTGCGGGACCTACAGACCCGGCTGTGGCGGAATCAGGATTCCTTCCCCCGGAAGACTCGGTGCCGTGTGAGGACGCTCAGCTGCAGTGCACCATGCGCATGGGATGCCGGATGGCGCTGCACAACTTCTTCCAGGGCTGCCGGGGAGTCCTGACCAGGAAGGAGACCCAGTGCCCCACGTCCTGCCAGCACGCGCTGGTGTCCTTGCTCACTACGGAGGACGGGACGGGCCTGGCCTTCATGCACTGCGACTGCCGCGGGCAGACCGTGTGCGGAGAAAGGAAGCGGCGCGTGCAGGTGTGCCAGCCCCGCGTGCTGCAGTCCATGACCTTGGTTCATGACCAGGAGGCCACGCTGAGCTGCTCCCTGGCCAGGTGGATCTGCGAGGCGGACACGTCGTGCCTGGCGGCCCTGCGCTACTACCTGCGGCACTGCGGCAAGCTCTTCGCCGGCACGCGCTGTACCGCCCGCTGCCGGAACAGCGTGCACATCCTGTACCGCCAGAGCCACGCCCACAAGCTGCGCACGTGCCGCTGTGAGGGGGACGAGGACTACGACTGCCCCAGCCTGCTCAACAACACGGAGAGGCTGTGTCTGCTTCGGCACCGGCACCACCCTCACCACAACCACTCTCACCACCACCACCATCCTCCGGACGATGAGGACAGGGGGGTCAGTGAAGAGGACGGGCACTTACAGCCCGCAGTGTCCGTCACACAGTCACACACTTCTGGTCAGACCGTAAGCTCGGTGTCTCCCTCTTCAGTGTCTCTAGCTCTGTGTGTGGTAGTCATCGTGCGCTTCTGCTTTCTTCATCCAGCGTGTCTATGAAACTAGCTTCCACTTGCCAGTAGCACCCAAAACAAAACCCAACAACCTCTCTCTCTAGGTGTTTTTGGTAGTTTTGTGTCACTATTGTGACACATTTAAAAGGGCATTTAGACTGGACTTTGGCATGTGCCCGAGCCGTATTGGTCTCTCCAGTCTGGAGGATTTCACAGATTTCTTAAATGTTGTGGAGGTCTGTCTCCAGCAGCGAGAGTGATGTGTGTTCTGGCATTGTGCATATCGGGTCACCTTAATGCTGGACCACGATTGTGTGTTAGGACGTTCTGTGATAGGATTGTAACTGACGAAGGTGTGGTGTTTCAGCAACAGGATACCGTGGTAATGAAGGAATGCACACATGACTGCTGCATGTTTTTATGTCGAACAATGAACAGCACAAATGTACAGCGTGTCAGTGATGGACTCGAAGCACCACTGAGTCATAGCACTGTGAGTTACACAATACATTCATCCAATAAGAGCAACGTGTCAGTGATAGACTCGAAGCACCACTGAGTCATAGCACTGTGAGTTACACAATACATTCATCCAATAAGAGCAACGTGTCAATGATAGACTCGAAGCACCACTGAGTCATAGCACTGTGAGTTACACAATACATTCATCCAATAAGAGCAACGTGTCAGTGATAGACTCGAAGCACCACTGAGTCATAGCACTGTGACTGACACAATACATTCATCCAATAAGAGCAACGTGTCAATGATGGACTCGAAGCACCACTGAGTCATAGCACTGTGAGTTACACAATACATTCATCCAATAAGAGCAACGTGTACAATGCATGACGCCGATGTGTCCAACTACGATCTAACTCATGACACAATGGACATCAGTCATACGTGTTGTGGGAGGTGTTCTTTCATACATTTGATCAATATGATAATGTGCCAATGGAAGTACTCGTGTGCATAATTATGTGCTTGTGAAGGAATGTGCCTGTTTAGTTGTGCGTTGCTTCCTTTTTCAGTGTTTGTTTAGTGGTTTTCTTATTCTTTAAAAAACCACCAATAATTGCATCTGAATGACAGTTTATCCCGATTCGCTCCTTATTTTTCACAAGCGAAGTCACAACCATAGTTTTTTACACAGTGATTTGTCATTACACCATTTTTGCCTCAGTCATCTACCATGAATGATCTTGAGATTGGTAATGGTCTTAACACACGTTAACATTTCCCTCTTTCCTCGGTAGATGCCAGCCATAAAACCACTTGCATATCACGGGGAAAGAGTGAAATATGTCACGTGTTTGGAGACCATAAATGATGGTCGACATTCTTCTTCTTCTTTTTTAACTTTCTCTCCGTTCGCCACCCCTACCTTTTGATTTCTTGGTCGACAGTCTTGTTCTAATTCTCCGAATTTTATATCCTAATAGAGTGAGTGTAAGCCTATAAAGTGATAATTCGCGAAGTTTCTTACAAAGTTGTATCGGCTTACGAATATGCCATCTACCACTATTATGTGTTCGGGTGCTCCGAAGAGTGTTTTCTCTTTTTGTGTCATAATTTTCTTCTGTTCTTGATGGTTCCTGCTCATATTTTAGTCCGTGTTTGTGCGTGTGTGTATGTGTGTGATCTGAGTGAGCGCGCGCGCGCGTGTGTGTGTGTGAGAGACATACACAGAGAGAGGACGTGTGTTTGCGCGCATGTGTGTGTGTGTGTGTGTGTGTGTGTGTGTGTGTGTGTGTGTGTGTGTGTGTGTGTGTGTGTGTGTGTGTGTGTGTGTGTGTGTGTGTCTTAATGTGGCAACAGAAAATTCATATTTTTATGTTTAAGAAAATGGTGTTGACATGCTATGTGAAGTGATAATGACAGAAAATGTCATAAAAGATTCTTGTGTGCGCATAGCGTTGACTCAAAATATCTTTATAATTTATTGATGTCTTGTCCACCCCACCCCCCTCCACCGCACCCTCCCCCTGCGTATGAATACCGGGGGTCTTTCGTACAAATAGTTCCCCCACCTACTGAAAGTTCTGCGCTTGTCACTTCCTCTAATCTGTCACTATCTTTGACTGCCTTTTCTTACTGTCGTCTACTATCTTTCTGCCTTAGGCCTGGTACACAGTACATCCGGAGTTTTCCGCGCGGAAATAATCAAAAAGTAAAAGAAAGAAAGGAAAAAATATACGGATTAGGGGAAATACGGACACGTCCGCTTATTGTTTTCTTCTTTGTTTTACTTGTTTACTGATTGCGCATGGGTTTCCGCGCGGAACATCCGCGTGTATGTGTACACGGCCTTACTGGTCCATTCTCCTGACTTTATAATGATGTTAAAACTTATTTGAAAATTGATATGGATAAACATTTGAAATTCATTATGTCAAGGTTTAGATGTGGAGTATCTGAGATTTTAGTACATCACTATCGTTATAAGAGACATACTGAAGCTAACTTAATTTGTCCACTATGTAAGAAAACAAGGGAAGATGATGTTCATTTTGTGTTATGTTGTCCTGCCTTGTATGATTTAAGAAAACGGTACATTTTGCAAACGTTCTACAAACATCCAAACCAGTTTCGTTTGAGTTTACTCTTAGCTTCTACGAATGAAAAAATTGTAAGAAACCTGTCGATTTATTTATACAAAGCTTTACGTTTGCGATCAGTTATGATATCATGAGATACATTAATTTGTTAATATTATTATGATCAGTTGTATATGATGTTTTGTTTATTCTGTACCCCCTTCATGAGGAGCAAAGGCCTAAATGAATAAATCATTGTCATTGTCATTGTCATTGTCATTGTCTCCTGACTTTATTCTAGAAACTCTTATAAAATCTTCAAAGATTTTCTCCATCCGGAGACAGATATGCTGGGCCTATTTCTTAGTTAGGTGCATAAAGGCAGCATGACGCGTCTGCGCTCATATGACAGGAAACTGTCTGTGCGATCGACAAAGAAGAAATAAGTATATCTTGTTTGGTAAGGAATTGTACCCAGGCTTTCTTCAATCACTCTTCTTTTCAAGTCTGTCACTCCATGTTTATTCATCCACATGCTAGATTCCTTCTCTCTCTCTCTCTCTCTCTCTCTCTCTCTCTCTCTCTCTCTCTCTCTCTCTCTCTCTCTCTCTCTCTCTCTCTCTCTCTCTCTCTCTCTCTCTCTCTCTCTCTCTCGGTCGTCCTTTGATATGTTCTTTATCTCCCCCCCCCCCTCCTCATTTCCCCTCTATTCCTCTACAATCTTCCCACTCTTTTGTCCTCTATCTCTACCCCTTCCCTGTTCCCTCCTGTCCTCTTTTCATTCATTCTTTTTCTTTTCTTCTCCGCTTTCCCCTATCATTTATATTGCTTCCCAATCTGCCATTGCGATTATGATAAAAGTTGATATGTCATCACGATATAATGATGATGATGATGACGTTTGTTAATATTGTTGTTGTTGTTGTCCCCCCTCTCCTTTTTTTTTTAATGTGTTCTTGTTTTGTTTGTAACGGGGGTACATTTTCTTTGACTAAAACATGCACTTTATAACATGAAAATAAACCAGATTAAGTATTTGTGATGTAAAGGTTTTGCAATGCTTCTTCTCTGCTTTTCTCAAATATATTCCTCTATGAAATTGTCTTTTAAATTGTGTATCTCTGAAACCCTTCTTTATATGCTTTTATCAAATAATGTCTTTTTTTTATAGTAATCTCTCTCTCTCTCTCTCTCTCTCTCTCTCTCTCTCTCTCTCTCTCTCTCTCTCTCTCTCTCTCTCTCTCTCTCTCTCTCTCTCTCCCTCTCTCTCTCTGTGTGTTGTTGTTTCAGAGAGAGAAAAATAGAGATTTTACGCCTTCTGTGCCAAAGGGCCATTTGAAATGATAAAGATCCTGGTAGATGTTGTTTCATTATTTTTATTTTATTTTATATTTTTGGGAGGTAGCCATGAGGATTCTGCAATGTCATACATAGCACACAAGACATTAACATCGTTTGCGCAAATAAAAGGGGGGGAAAGAGGGGGGGGGGGGGGGTAACGATTGTCGAAATGTTTGCCTGATTGTCCAGTCCAAAATTAAGAAAATATGATAACAGCGCACGTCCAACCATGAATGATAGGACATGATCTGGTTTCTCTTCGCAAAAAGCGCACGTATTTTCCCACCCTTCAGGCAAGGGTAACGAATATGGTAAACCGTGAATGAATCACTTAACCTATTTCTGCGTTCTTTAAACAAAAATATCCTTCAAGGAAAAAAAAATCCCCACATTCTCCTTTACTCCTAGTATAGCCTGAGGACTGTTGTAATTCACCACAGCAAGACACCGTGCAGAGAAGTGATCAAGCAAAATACTGGTGGAACCTTCAGGCCTCTCTCAGTGTCAGTCCAGTTCCTTTTTCCAGACCAGTGTTTTCTTTGTACACAAAATGGCCAACCTTTTTTTTCACTGCTCAACCCGAGAACCGAGCGGTCTGTTTTTTCAACACGCGTTGCTAGACCCTCTCCCTCCTTTCGCAGGGGGCGGAGGGCGAGCGGAAAATTGACCACAATGGTCAGCTTAGGACTGACAGGTCTGCACTGGACTCGGTGGTCTGTGACTGAAGAGCGTCACCGTGGGGATGATAGTAGTAAATAGGGGAGAGGGAAGGAAATTAGGCTTTTTATTTAGCCTACCTATAAGAGCAAGAAAGCACCGACACAATGCAAACATCTCCGCGCAAATCTCAGTTTGAATTGATTTAGAACCAGACTTGAGCTCGAGATAAATATGAATAATAAAAAGAATTCCGGCCAGCATCTGAATGACAGTCTAAATCATTTAACAAGGGGAAGGTGGTGCAATTGGGGTTAATTTTTTCTCTTTTCGATCTCAAGCACACACAAATATATAAGAGCATCATTCTTTCCAAAGCAAAGCTTTAACCCTTTCTCCATCACAATAAGCTTAATTTAATTCCCAACATTACATTCCCAACATCAATTTAAAGGAACAAACAACTTAAACAAAAAGAAACGAATCCGGGACATTTAGCCAACGGACATTTAGCCAACATTTGCAGGGGGGACATTTAGCCAACGGACATTTAGCCAATGGACACTTAGCCAACGGACATTTAGCCAACATTTGCAGGGGGGACATTTAGCCAACGGACATTTCGCCAATGGACACTTAGCCAACGGCCATTTAGCCAACATTTGCAGGGGGGACATTTAGCCAACGGACATTTCGCCAATAGACACTTAGCCAACGGCCATTTAGCCAACATTTGCAGGGGGGACATTTAGCCAATATTGAAAAAAATATATTAAATTAATGTAATGATCACAATGTAATGTCACATACAGTGGAACCTCCCTTATAAGACCTTCAAAAATAATCAAAAATGAGGTCTTGAATGGGAGAGAGTTGTATAAGGGAGGTAATTGTAATACAAAGAATTAAGGGCGATGTCTCGGAGAAGTAGGTCTTAAAATGGAGGGAGTCTTATAATGAGGGGTCTAATAAGGGAGGTTCCACTGTTTTCTAAATCTTACAAACATGAATATTACATATAGCCCACAGCTGTTTATTACCATTCATTATTCTCGCTGTTCACAGGCTTCCAGCGTATGAAAGATAGGTATTATAAAAGTTTTATTTATTGTAAAACATAAAACATAAAACCCAACACATCACAAGTCTAATAACGCAACATTCATTAATCCAAAACACACACACACGCATGCGCACGTGCACACACACACACACACACATAAACTTATAACACATTGGACCATGTTACATACACACACACACCGCTATCTGGCAGTCATGGTCGGAAACGATTGACTGGCATAGCAATATTAGAATATGATACATTACATTGTGATCATTACATTACCTTAATATAATGTTTTTAATGTTGGCTAAGTGTCCCCCCCTGCAAATGTTGGATAAATATTCATTGGCTCAGTATCCGTTGGCTAAGTGTCCCCCCCCTGCAAATGTTAGATAAATATTCATTGGCTCAGTATCCGTTGGCTAAGTGTCCTCCCCTGCAAATGTTGGATAAATATTCATTGGCTCAGTATCCGTTGGCTAAGTGTCCCCCCCTGCAAATGTTGGATAAATATTCATTGGCTCAGTATCCGTTGGCTAAGTGTCCCCCCCTGCAAATGTTGGATAAATGTTCATTGGCTCAGTATCCGTTGGCTAAGTGTCCCCCCCTGTAAATGTTGGATAAATGTTCATTGGCTCAGTATCCGTTGGCTAAGTGTCCCCCCCTGTAAATGTTGAATAAATATTCATTGGCTCAGTATCCGTTGGCTAAGTGTCCCCCCCTGCAAATGTTGGATAAATATTCATTGGCTCAGTATCCGTTGGCTAAGTGTCCCCCCCTGTAAATGTTGGATAAATATTCATTGGCTCAGTATCCGTTGGCTAAGTGTCCCCCCCTGTAAATGTTGGATAAATGTTCATTGGCTCAGTATCCGTTGGCTAAGTGTCCCCCCCTGCAAATGTTGGATAAATATTCATTGGCTCAGTATCCGTTGGCTAAGTGTCCCCCCCCTGTAAATGTTGGATAAATATTCATTGGCTCAGTATCCGTTGGCTAAGTGTCCTCCCCTGCAAATGTTGGATAAATATTCATTGGCTCACTATGCGTTGGCTAAGTGTCCGTTGGCTAAATGGCCGGATACCAAAACAACAACAGCAAGGAACTAAGATGGGCTCTATCTGCCCCAATGCTGGGCAGGAGGGGAAGGTAGGGTCAACAGAAAAATGTGAGCTGGAATAAAATTAAACTGAAGAAAAAACATGAAACTTTAGTTCGTTTCTTATTTGCACAGGGCCTGTGCTGATAAAATACTGAGAGGCATAAAGTCCCGAAATGCGTTTTTAAAAATTCATTAAAAAAATCGACCTTTTCAACAATCTTTGTGAACTTTTAATATGCTATTTTATGTTCATTTTTAGTGTACGTACACATACATTTGCTGAAACCCGTGCGCAATCCGTAAATAAGTAAAAGAAAGAAGGGAAAAGATTTGCGCACGAGTCCGAATTTTCCCTAATCTGTAAATTTTTACCCTTGTGTTCTTTTTTTCACTTATTTACGGATTGCGCATGGGATTTCCGCATGAACTGTGTACGAGGCCTTACGTGTACTAACAATAATTAGATTAGTCGTCTCTACAAAATAGACACAAAGCGATTAGGAGCAACATAAGTGTGACCCTGTGCCATTTCAACAAGTGGTGACTGGAAATCGGTGTTGATTGCAGCCCAAACATGACGAATGGCTTTTGTCTGTAATTTGGTTGAATTGTGGAATTGTTCAGGATCTTCTTGTCTGTTGTTCTGTGCATTTGGATTCTGCCGAGAATGTGGCTTATGTGAAGAGAGATTAAGCTGAAAAAAGATGACATTTCTCCTTGAGTAGTAAAGTACGGTTATCTGCGCCGATCTGTTTTGTCTGCTTTGTCAGTTTCTTGAAGGTTCTCTCATTTTGTCCAATTTAATCAAGTTAAACAGATTGCTGCTGAACTACAGTCTTACTAAAGTGAACTGTTTAACTGATAAACATTCAGTAACAATTCATTTGAGTGAAACCCGAGATCTGTTTTTGTGACTAAATGGGACAGTATGAGACCGTCAGACACTCTTTTGATTGGTTTTATACAGCTCTGATACACGACCCACAGCACCTGAAGCCAGCTTCTGCCAGACATTTTCAGATTGTGAAACTACTGATCAGTCTTCCATGTTGTCCTTGAGGTGTTCTGGTGTTTTTTTGCGGTGCTCTAGAACCGATCTTGGAGACGTCTTCGGTGGATGACCCTGACATTGTCTTCTCAGACACACTCCTTGTATTGCTATAGTATCCAATATTCCCCCAGCTGCTGAAAATGTCCATCTATGGCTCTGGATCTATGCTTCAGCCTGATCTCAGAGCCCCAGAATATGCGTGTCGATCATCTTTCTCAGGCCGTGGATTTTTGTGGCGTGTGATATAAAAAAAAAGCTTGCACTTTTTATGGCCAACCTGCCAGTTTCTCGCGTGCAAAACGTTACTCTATTTTCTCATTTTGAACGCTATTTTTAGCCTTTTGTGTTTCGGACCAAGTGAGCTGTGGCTCAATCACCATAATGGCTAGATGCATGGAGAGTGGCTAAAAAAATAGCTTTGACACTAGGGAGCAAAATTGGTTCACCAAATTTAAGTTTTGTACATTTTACCGGAAAAATGCACAATTTACTGCTTGCAGAATTAATGCCTCTCATGTGGTAAACACAAGCAACTAATAATTTAAATCTAACAGTGAGATTGGAAGTGACCAACGCAAGTGTAAGAAATACAACTAGGTCTCAGGGTGTGGGCCTGGGAAATGCACATATATGTGCACATCGTTAGGCATACAAGAACTTTTGATCTCTTAAAAGCCACAGCCTGCGACCTAAACCACGGTTTTTTTTGCAATTTCAGCAAAATTGATTTATATGAAAAGAACCGAATAAAACAAAAACAAATCTGTAAAAAAAAAACAAAAAAAAAAAACGACCCCATGAAGAAAAAGCAACAAAAAAGAACGAAATACAGTGGAACCTCCCTATGAAGACCTTCTCTATTAAGACTCCCTCTAAATGGGACCCACAAAATGTTCACCAATGTGTCCATCTCCCTATTAAGAACCCTCCCTTATGTTACCTTTTTTGGGCTATTGAATTGAATGAGACACTGCCCCTATCCGACCTGCCCCACAGTGGGTACTTGCACACAAACAGTTATATAATAAGAGATTGTGCAACCACGTCACTAAAATGTAGCTAGGTCCTAGTATTTGTTTTGACCATAAAAATTATCAGTAATATAGCAAAACACTCCAAGCTTAGAGAAAAGATTGCATCAGCGAAAATAATCCCTTACTCCAGCTTAAAATAAGTTAGACAGATTTCAGGGTCATTCACTGCTGCACACTTTCACTTATGACATGCTCCAAAATAAAAGGGCATCAAAACTTTGTAATAGTAATTTAAAAACTGGAAAAAAAACCAAGCAAAAACAGTAAGAGAAAGTTTTGAATTAAGCTGATCCTACCTGCCCCACCTTCCCCTACACCAAAAGCAGAGAAAAACTGAAACAAGACAAACGGGTAAACAAAGACATTAAGCTCTTCAGCAGAAGTTGAGAAAGACAGTAAGAATAAGGAAAGAATTATATTTTCTCCCACATGTTCATAAACGTAGAAACACACTACATAAACATATTAGTCTCAGTGAAGATGTCGGATCAACTTTCCGGAATAGCAGTCACTCTGGGTTGAGAGTCATTATCCAGGTCACACACACATCAAAATCAAGCAACTAAAATGCAGTTAGTTCCCTTGACTTCTTCACAGTGACTTCATGTAACAAGCTGCGCGCAAGTGAAACGTTAGGATACTAAAAAAAAAAGAGAAGAAATTTCTATGGAAGTCTCTAGTCTCCAATGTCCACCTGAGCGGACAAAGTGAATGGACGTAGGCCTACTGGCCAGCAAGCTTGATACACTGTTGCTGCAACTGTCGTGTCCACCAGGCACGACAGCTTAAAAACCCCGCGGGGGCCTGTATGCAAAGGTTGTGTAATTATTACAAAAGAATTGAATCCACTAATTCAAAAACTAAAAACATACCATATAATGTTCTCCAAATTAATAATGCAAAAACATACAACAGAAGGGTGGGCCCCTTTGGTCTGGCTGGCCGAAGCCTTAGTCAAAACTTCCTTTGGTCAACACTTTTGATCAAGAAGGGAACAAAACAAAATAAGATTTAATTGTAAACTTTTAAACAAACGATTTTAATGACGGGAATAGGGTCCCTCCGGACAGCGGGCCGCGTACCTACCCACAGTCCATCCCCAAACCCAAAAATTAGTTTTCCCTTTTTAACTTTCGGCATGTACTATACATTCATGGCCGGTAGGACTCTTTTGAATCCGAGTAAATTTTACTCCCTTTCCCCCAGTAGATGGGTGCGCGGGGCCCGACCTCCGGGGGGGTGCCTTCGTAGTCGCGAACGTTAAATTACGGTCAGGGTTATCCCAATAGGTCCCCCCGCACTTAATGCTGGACCTATTAGCCGTTTTATCGAAGCCGGTTTGCAAGAGTGAATGCGCTTGTTTATCTCTAGCGCGCGGAGTCGCGAAAAGTGATCTACTCACTTCCGAGCCGATGGGGCTGAATGTTTGCCTGACGACAAGTAATGGGCAAAGAACAACCAAAGATGTGCGTGCAGCTTGCAGATCTCGCATTGAATCTCTGACACACAATTTTGTCACTGATTTTTTTAAATTAATCAGCTCTACTTTTACACAACACTGTGTGTTTCTCATAACAGATCACGATCTTATTTGTTTGGCTCAGTTGTGATTATTTATTCGATCACAAACCCTGCAACTGAGCAAACTCATACTGTCTTGCACGAAAAAGCCACAGAACATAACTTTTTTCATTAGCTTAGGCGGTTCCTTTTCTATTATGTTTCATAATGTTGGGTGTCCGCTGATCGGGACCTGATTGGCTGGGTCACTTAGCTTAGAGTGAAGGTAGCTGCTCCATTCAGCATCACGTTGGGTGCCCGCTGAAAGGATCCTGACTGGCTGGGTCACTTAGCTTAGGGTGATGATGCTCTTTCTCTCAGTGCTTAAAATCAGTGTTTATCCCAGGATAGTTAGTAAATCTTCCCCACAAAAAGGGGAGGGAAGGGGGCAGTTAGGTAGGCTTCGTTACATTTTTTTTTTCAAAACGGTTTTGGTAAAAGTGAAATACATTTGCCTGCTATTGTGATCATGAAACCACGCCCAAAAAAATTACATACACGTTTGCCTATTCAAAACACGTTTGCCTAGTAGTGAGGAAGGGGGGAGGTTCGTACGAAAAGGTTTTGAGACTTTCGGGGCTGGTATGATTTTATTCAAAATTAATGCGCATGCACAGGTGTACTTTGCTTTATAACAGCATTAAATACAAATACACTGACACAACAAAGTAAGACGTATTCACATTATTTTAACCAACACTATCCGGGTATCCCCACAAATCCTCTCAATTTCAGACAAAATTTAAAAATAATTTGTATGATTCAATCTCATTCCCAGTATGTTGCACTACCAATGATGTCAATTATTCACTGATTCTCATGTTCCCTCCCATGTGCCTGTAATCTTTAGGACTGCAGGATGTAAAGGAGAAATTTGCTATTCACGCTTTTTTTTAAAAAGAGGGTTATTTTGGATTTTCAAAGGGTATACAAACAGCAAGTTTGTAACAAGAAAGTGTACTGCATACTGATATTTCTCCTGGGGCGTTGAAATGGTGTGCAAATTATGAAATGTGTAGTAAGAAAATGTACTTTACTTCCACCCCTCTCCCAGTGCTTGAAATAAGAAACTGTGCATAAGCCATCACCCCAACAACCTGGGATAGTGCACCCAGTACTCAGAAGTGAAATAGTACACGCTAAGACATTGTTTGGCCTGCGCTAGATCTATTTATTTAAAAACAAATAATAACAAAATAAATAATAAATAATGTTTTAAAAGAACTTAATCAGCTTTTAAGCCCAAAACAAGTCACTCTTTCCATTACAACACAACTGTTGTAAGTAGGCCTACAACATACAATTAAATTACATGGTTATGGAATCCACAACAATTTACTTAATATGGATAGAAGACTTTTCATGTAACAGAACTCAGTATTGTAATAGTAAAGATGTGAAATCAGTCTGTAGGCTGCACATGTTAGCAGTAGTGTTCCTCAAGGTAGTATTCTAGGTCCTTTTTTCAAAACTTATTTTATGGATGCCTAGAGAGAGAGAAAAATAGAGATTTTACGCCTTCTGAAACAATGGATGCCTAGGTGTCTGTCACTGTTTTACAGCTTCTATCACCTACCACCACTGAAAACAAATTTCAGTCCAGCCCTGTAGTTCTAAGTAGAATAGCAGTAGCTTTATCTGCTATGTGAAAGTCATAGTCAGCTGACTCAGTCAGTGACACACACACACACACACACACACACACACACACACACACACACACACGCACACACTGTGACACACACACGATACATTGTTTGTCTTTTTTTTTATATATAGATGCCTAGGTGTCGGTCACTGCTTCACAGCTTCTATCACCTACCACCAATGAAAACAAATTTCAGTCCAGCCCTGTAAAAGTAGAATAGCAGTCGCTTTATCTGCTATGAAAAGGTTATAGTCAGACACAACTGACTCAGTCAGTGACACACACACACACACACATGATAAATTGTTTGTCTTTACAATATACGACTGTATACCCTCTCGACCTTCACGCGCCTCTGTGTGTGCGTGTGCGCGTACGTGTGTGTGTGAGTTGTGTTGTGTGTGTATGCGAGTTGTGGTGTGTGTGTGTGAGTGAGTTGGTGACCCAGTATTTCTCACCACCACTATCAAGCACATTTTTGTCGCTTATTTTTAAATTTTTATCTGGAAGGACCAACGTCCTAGTCGTGGATTTTAAAAAGGCCTTTGATAAGATTTATCACTATCTCCTTATGAATAATTTCGCCACTATGGGATCAGAAGTTCAGTCAATAGATTAATTGAGAGCTTCCTTGCAGGCAGGCAGGAAAAAATAGTTGTTGATTGAGCTGCATCCGAAGCTATCCCTGTAGAATCAGGAGTCCCCCAAGGATCTGTGCTTGGGCCGACCCTTTTCCTGTTGGCATCAATGGTCTTTCGAGGCAACTATCTTCCAACTTCCTTTCTCTTTGTGGACGACTCTGTCACCGAGCTGTGGACCCTCCCAGAGACCTCAATGATCTCCAACCAGACCTAAATGAATTAGCATCATGGGAAAACAAATGGATGTCCTTCCATCCCGACAAATGCAAGAGCCTCCATGTGATCAGGAAGAAAAATCCCCTGATAAAGAACTACCAACTATATGGCCAGGACCTGGATTGGATAGAGATGAAAATAAATGTCTGGGCTTTACAATATCACAAGACCTTAGATGGGCCACCCACATCTCAAATGTGCGCAGCAAAGTCAGTAAGACCCTTGGCTTCCTCCATCGCAAAAGTAGAGTTAGTCAACATCAAGGAATTTGCATATAAGGCAAGTAGTAAAAGGCTTATAATTATGTCACTGGTTAACCCATTCTAGAAAGGTGCCTGCTATGCCATAGCATTGCCTCTTTAAACTGATGTAAAACTATATATATATATATATATCTCTGTACATGTGTGCGTGTGTGTGTGTCACTGTGCGAGCCCCTTCCCCCATCCGCCCCACTTTACTCCCACCCTTCTAGTTCTACCCATTCCCAAATCATAGTGAAAATCCTTCATCCACGACCCACCCACCCTCTAGTAGAATCCCCCGTTTGCTTGCATGCCCCCTTTCCCCTCAACCATATCAAAATTCAAACTCAGATTATTTTATTTGTTGTAAAACCATCAAAGGAATTATCGAACAAACCAAAGCATACGGCGCTCTCGCCACACCGTAATTATTTACACAGATGTGGTAAACAGTAAACACATTATCGTCATAGGCCTACCATGAAAAGAAACAAAACAAAAAGCGCAGGGTAAAGATGGTGACAAAGTAAATGTTATTGAAGCAAATAAGGAGTAGTAAAACTCGCGTAATCACGTATAGGGACAGCAAAACATTCATGTTCGTATCAACATCGCGATTTATCGTCAGAAGTGGCGTCTGCGACGCAAACAGAAACAATGAAAGTCCTGACCGATAGCCTAATCTCGAGTGGTCTTGGCGCCTGGTTCTAGCAGCCAAACCACCTCGACAAATCGATCAGGGGTAAGCCCTACGCTGAAAAAGACTAAGGGTCTCCCAGGCTACTCTCGTAGGCCAAAGGGAACCCGAAGACTTAACACCTGTCCTCTGGCCTGGGTGGCCGGGGGATTGCCCAGCAAGGGTGTTCTACCCGAACTGGGTCCCCCATTGGATCACGTGGATCCATATTATTACCAGGGGGTGTGGTTCCGAAAAGCAAACCTTAGGATTTTGAAGATGTGCCAATCAAGCAATGCTAGGAAAAGGCCAAGCCAAGCCATCCAAATCTATGACAAGATACGAAACAGCCTCTTAGCTCACGGGCCTAACGATAGTAGTAGTAGTATGCTGCACTGAACACGCTAGAAAAACCAGACACCCTTTGCGAGAAGACAGCCCAGTCTTCAAGAAGAACGTCCATAAGGATCTACGATCAATTGGACGATAAACTCACCCTTATTACTGTTTTGGCCGGATGTCCCATATGTGCCTTCCCAGGTCGAGAGGACGTAAAATTCCAAATAACTGAACTGTTTTGGCCGGAGAGGAGGGGTCCCTCTACCTCCCTCCCTCCGACCTAAACAAGTAGGAATCGTTAACTATCCCCGTCATGAAGTACTAGTTTTTAAATTGGTTTTAAAAATAATATAAAAATATCTTAAATACAGACTGTTTTTAATAAATATAAAAATTAAAAAAAATTTGCAACTTTTTCTGCCCAGACTCGGCCAAATTTGTTAGCGCCTTTTTTGAGTCTGTGGTAGTAATAAGTTTGTAAATATCTTTCTTGTATCAATCTAGGGACCCCAGTTTCTTTAGTTTCTTTATTCCTTAATATTTTTCTTATTATTGGAGAAATAATCGATGTATTTCTTTTAAAAATACTGTACAAATAGTTTTCCACTTTTAGTGAACCTTTTAAAAACGAGTTTTCATGAAAATAAAGTTTAATCAAACAAAACCATGTAAATATCTTCGTTTGACCTTCATTGGAATTTTTAATATTTTCATTAAATACTTGTTTTAAAATCAAAGTGGTCCTGAAAATTTTAATCATTAGGCTCTCGCCAGGAGGGGTACAGCTCAAAACTTAATTTTAATCATTCATTTTATCTCAAAAGTAAAGTTTTAACTAGACAGTAGTCTCGTACGGGCCATGGCCCATAAAAAGTAAAACCTTGACCTTTATTCAAGAGAAAAACACCTATAAATAGTAAAATAAACATCTAAAGTAAAATAAAACATATTTCTTTCTTCCCCCTTCCCCCAAACAACTAAAAATATATCGTAATGTCCCATATGGCTTCGGCCGAGAGGACGATAAGAATAATTAACTTACTGTATGCAAAGGCCACTGACAGAATGATTTCAGGCACACAGCCTGAAGAGAAGCACCCACGGTAGTAGTTGGTGGGGGGTTCTCCCTTGGCAGAGGGTTAAACTGGCTAGGTGCTTTCTATTCACACGTTCTGTTGTCATTAGTTTTTGACGGATGGAATGTGTGTGTATGTGCATGTGTGTGTGTGTGTGTGTGTGTGTGTGTGTGTGTGTGTGTGTGTGTGAGAGAGAGAGAGAGAGAGAGAGAGAGAGAGAGAGAGAGAGAGAGAGAGAGAGATGAACTTAAGAAGTCGGACGAAATAAGGCTTTACGCCCTCTTCGGCCATGTGGGGCTCTTAAGAAGTCATGCGAGTAGTGCTTTTTTTTTTTAATACCCTTCCGTTTCAATAATGCAACAAAAGCAGTAAAATATAACAGACCCAAGTTGCATCCCTTTATCTATCTCCAGGTGTCTGTTTCCAGTGGGCTTTGAACAACTGAATTACACTTCCATTGTGCAGACTTGCACAGTCAATGCTTGTTTATGTGCACTTTTCCCCCTTTTAATTGTTTTTTTATGTGCCATTATATATTTTGTTATAGTAAAATAATTGAGAGAGAGAGAGAGAGAGCAACAGAATGAGGAGAAAAAAAAAGACAGTGAACACATGAACTGACAACTGTTCTTCCCAATCATACTTTACATCCCAGCACATGCATTGAAGACACACACACACACACACACACAGAGCTTTTTTTGGTGTG
Organism: Phymorhynchus buccinoides; assembly: GCA_017654935.2. Lineage (NCBI taxonomy): Eukaryota > Metazoa > Mollusca > Gastropoda > Neogastropoda > Raphitomidae > Phymorhynchus > Phymorhynchus buccinoides. Next base: position 39,174,635 of record CM065693.1, read on the forward strand.
TTCTTTATTAGAATACATTAGTTTTTATTAGTAACAATAGGCACAAAAACAAATCAACAAATGAACAATCCCATATGCATGGAACAAAATGTTAAATAATCACTTTGTTCAATTCAAGCATAACTTGTGAACATCGTTGGTGTTGTTTTAACAGAACTGCAACTGTACTGTCAAACTGATGCTATGCATGGTATTGGTCATTAGCAGCATACAATCATGTCCAATTGGTTTTTGTTTCAACATGTCCCAACACCTGAAAAGACCCACATCCAGCGCTTTGCTACATCATTACTCCAATCTCCACTAATGGCATTACCTCCTCTGTCTGCTACCAACACTCATGGCACACACCTCTGCTGTTTCTAACACTCACACATGTGCATAAATCTCCACAAAACTCCTGATGCCAACATTCACAGCATACATCTACTCAACTCCTGTTACCAACACTCGCATCATACATCTACTCTAAACTCCTGTTATCAACACTCACAGCACACATCTCCTCTAAACTACTGTTGCCAACATTCATAGCATACATCTCCGAACTCCTGTTACGAACATTCATAACATACATCTCCTCTAAACTCCTGTTGCCAACATTCATAGCATACATCTCCTCTAAACTCCTGTTGCCAACATTCACAGCATACATCTCCGAACTCCTGTTACCAACATTCATAACATACATCTCCTCTAAACTCCTGTTGCCAACATTCACAGCATACATCTCCAAACTCCTGTTACCAACATTCATCTCCTCTAAACTCCTGTTGCCAACATTCACAGCATATATCTCCTCTAAACTCCTGTTGCCAACATTCATAGCATACATCTCCTCTAAACTCCTGTTGCCAACATTCACAGCATACATCTCCAAACTCCTGTTACCAACATTCATAACATACATCTCCTCTAAACTCCTGTTTCCAACATTCATGGCATACATCTCCTCTAAACTCCTGTTGCTAACATTCACAGCATATATCTCCTCTAAACTCCTGTTGCCAACATTCATAGCATACATCTCTAAACTCCAGTTTCCAACATTCATAGCATACATCTCCTCTAAATCCCTGTTACCAACATCCACAGCATACATCTCATCTAAATCCCTGTGGCTAACATTCACAGCATACATCTCCTCTAAACTCCTGTTACCAACATTCACAGCATACATCTCCTCTAAACTCCTGTTACCAACATTCACAGCATACATCTCCTCTAAACTCCTGTTACCAACATTCACAGCATACATCTCCTCTAAACTCCTGTTACCAACATTCACAGCATACATCTCCTCTAAACTCCTGTTACCAACATTCACAGCATACATCTTCTCTAAACTCCTGTTGCCAACATTCACAGCATACATCTCCTCTAAACTCCTGTTACCAACATTCACAGCATACATCTCCTCTAAACTCCTGTTGTTTACAGCATACATCTCCTCTAAACCTTTGCGCTACAAACAGCACGAGTCTCTACTGAATTCGACTTACACTTTCAGCATCAATCTTCATTCGATCTCTACTACCAACACTCGCAGCAAATAATTTACACAAAACACCCACAATCAGCATACTTTTCTTGTAAATGCTTTATTATCAACACATACTGCCCACATCCCAAAACATGCTGCCACTAACACACATCTCCAAATGGAGCTTTTCTTGCACAATGCTTCCTTTAAGAGATGCTTTACAGCAAACACCCTGTAGCATTCCATTCTTTAAAATAGGAAGCATTTTCCATCATAAGCAACCCGTTTCTAAAGCAAATGAAAATACCAATCCTCACTTACAAAAGCAGACTTTTGCAACAAATGGAACTGATACGAACTTATATTTCCATTCTCCAGCAGTTAACTGTCATTTCATTAAAACACCACAATTAATTTTTTGTCTGATCAAGAAGCAGTATGTTATTTGAATCACATTATGCTAACATCACATCATTATATTAAACTGGTATACATACAAGCAATTGGGATAGATTGTCATGAGAAATACACTATTAAATACAATCAGTCAACCCTACTTGGAGAAATTGTGATCAGTAAAACTCAATAAGAAAGAATGACATATATCACGGTAAAAGCATGCACAAAAAGAAATAAGTTAACTCAGACTTTCCCTGAAGTGAAGTAGAAGGCTCCTTTGGGAGTCCACTCTGTTACTGCAGTATTGACTCTCCTCAGAAATCGGAAAACAGTGAAAACTCTCGACAAGTTTCTAGAATTGGAGATTCTGTTGACATAAAAATAAAATGTCATGAGAGAGAGAGAGCATTATTATAATACTTATGCAAATTTTCATTATTTGTTGCCAGATCAAAACTGTTGGGCAAAGCAAATTGTCCATCAGGGTGAATGTTAATCCTAAGCAAGGAAAATCGTTTTCACACCAAGGTTGTTTACCAATGACCTTGTACACTAATAAACAAAGACAGACATTGAAACGAAGTTATCATACTGTCACAAACAACAGTGCATGGCTGGTTCAAGGATTTCAACTTTAGCAGATGGCTGTTAGAAAGTGACAGTTATGATCGTCAAGTCAAGTCAAAATCATCTTTATTGAGGGTTAAAGAATCAAGGGACCGTTGTAACTGTCAAAACTGTCGCCAGTTTGTTGCTGCTGCTGAGTTTTGGATAAGTGCTGGTGAGATAAAGAACATAATGGGCATTTCATTGGGAAGCCTTGATACAATTTTACATGAAAACCTGCGTCTGTTGAAGCCTCGCGATCGTTGAGTGCCCCATTAGCTTACTGAACATCAAAGGAGGGGTAGGATTGAATGATGCACCCAAAGACTGTAACATAACATATTGATTGAATGATGCACCCAAATACTGTAACATAACATATTGATTGAATGATGCACCCAAATACTGTAACATATTTGATAGAGGGACACCAGCCAGCACCTGTGACATCGCGACTAATGATAAAATAGTTAATGAAATTTAGACCCTTTTAGTGAAATTCCGTTGATATGTCCAGAACTCTTCTTTTAGAGAAAAGGTAATTGTAGATTGAAACATAAATATCTGTTTACCCAAAATTTCTGGTACCAAAATGCACTGGTACCTGAGGCATCCCATTTTACCATGCCAACGCAAGTGACCATATTGCTGCAGCTATGCTGGAGGTCAGTTAGTCACCCACCCACTTATTTCTTCAACTTAGCCCCCTGTGACATTTTCCTATTGTCTTTCATAAAGCGCTAAATAAAGGTGACACAAAATTCCAGAAAGTTCAAAATGCTTGAGGGTTTGTTGAGGGCTCCATTTTGGGCATACCCCAGTCCGCATGGTCTGGTGCCATAATCGTTTGCTTTGAAAGGATGATCAAGTGTGTGCACCAAGGAACGATGTCTCGAAAAGGTGGACTGATCAGAAGAAGTGTACACACTCCCAGCTCCCAGTTCTCTGATTCTAAAAACTTATCGAGACCCTGTTGTAAATTCAAGAAAAACATAAAAGAATGGATATAAATAAATAAACTACATTAACTACCACAATCAAAGACGGACAACAAAATTCATGAATGAAACAAAATTTGAACTGTCTCTATATCGTATAAGTTTGAGAATTAAGTGTGTGAAACGGAGGCACAAACAAACAAATAAGTAACAACAATTTAGTTTAGTTTAGACACCATCAAATTTTCACATTGAAACTTTTCAGTAAGAAGCAACATTGTGCCATTCAAAGAACTGGCCTTTGAAATGAGGAGTGGTAAACATGAGGGGGGGGGGTGTCTAAACTACAACTGTGCTACATCTTCACTTCCCATCCGTGACCATACAACATACAACTGTGCTACATCTTCACTTCCCATCCGTGACCATACAACATACAACTGTGCTACATCTTCACTTCCCATCCGTGACCATACAACATACAACTGTGCTACATCTTCACTTCCCATCCGTGACCATACAGCATACAACTGTGCTACATCTTCACTTCCCATCCGTGACCATACAACATACAACTGTGCTACATCTTCACTTCCCATCCGTGACCATACAACATGCTTAAATACTTGACTACCAGAAATGAGGTTATTTCAGCATTAGCAGTAATTCATCCATGTCTTTACTATCCTATCAATCAATCAATCAATCAATGCTAAAGAAAACGAAAAAAAAAATTAGCTAGATCTGTTTAAGCACAGAAAGTAAAACAACTTTTTCCATGATTTTCAGCTACAGCCAGTCAATACACAATTGTTAATAAAACATTTCCACCACATAATCTATATTGTTTAACAGAAAAGAAGTTCAATGGAAAAAAAAAGCTCTTGTTGTCAACAATTTGGCTCCTTTTTTAGCAAAAAACCCACCCCAATACAAAAAACATGCAAAGTATTTCTGCACGACCCTGTAGACTTTGGAAATACTGCAAAGTCAATAGTAAGGCAAACAAGCAGCTCAAAGATTTGCTTTCTTCTTTGCAAAAATATATATCATCATCCTCAAACTTGCCTAGGCCAGACCTGGGCAATTTTGCAAAAACAATCATGAAAGTATGCCAGAATGGGGCTTCACCTACTGCAAAAAACCCACCCTTGGACAAAACATGTAATAAAAAGATTGTTGCTGACATTATCTTGTAAAATTTCTCAAGTCCTGGTAGCAAAAAAAGTGAGAAAGGCAAAAAAAAGAATAGATAGGCAATTATGTTAGTAGCTTAACGATATGCAAATATAGTTAGATTATTCTGTGGACACTGAAGCGTTTGTAAATCAGAGCAAGTTGCGTTCAGAATTTGAACGAACTACCCATTAAGCCCAAGATCAGGACTGCCTACCCTCTGTGACTGTTTCCAGGGACAAACTACTTAAAAACCAGGGACAAAGGCATATTTCCAGGGACAAACATTGCAATGTCATGCATCAGGGTCAAAACAAAGAATGAAACATTAACTGTTGATTATTTCATGATCTAGCAAAATTTCAGCAACTTTGGATTTTTGTTTGTGGTCTTCTTTATGTCATTGAATATTCAAGATCTATTAGAGTAAAGTAACCATGTGTAGCATGTCTGTAAGGAAAATGTCAACAGTATCTGTTGTTTGGGGTGTTCCTGTAACAGTAAGGTCAGCTAACAAATGATTGATCAAAAAAAAAATTGATTCTTCTGTTTCCTGGGACACCAGACATTAAAGTGGATTCCAGGGACAGGGTGCCATTTTTGACAGTTTCTAGGGACAAATACCCCTTAGGGAGGACGGTAGGCAGCCCTGTAAGATGCTCAATGACCCATGAGTCTCCTCATTGGAAAAAAAACCCCAAAACAGCACAAAATGAATATAGCTACAACTTCAGTACAAGACCCTGTAAACCTTAGAAATTCTGTGTGTCTAAGAATAAGAAGCTTTTTGGATTTGAACTAAGTCTCCCCCTAACAGTGCCCAAGATGCCCAATTAATTTGTCTACTTGTCTATTTCATTACTTGTCAACTGTCAACTTTTTGGCAAAGATAAACTATGCAAATAATGCTTCAAGATTCTGCAGACCATAACTGCCTATCTAAATAAGAGTGAGTTGCGTTCAGGATTTGAACCAGCTGCCCACTGCGCCCAAGGCGGAGCGAAGAGAAGGTTTGGACGACTGGGCCTGTTGGGTCAGCGCTCTGGCCTCCGCCTGAAATGGAGAAGAAGGCAGACTGTTAGTTTCAGGGTGTGGAGAGTGGAAGGGCAGTAAAGACAGGCAGAAATGGAGAAGGCAGACTGTTAGTTTCAGGGTGGAGAGTGGAAGGGCAGTAAAGACAGGCAGAAATGGAGAAGGCAGACTGTTAGGTTCAGGGTGTGGAGAGAGGAAGGGCAGTAAAGACAGGCAGAAATGGAGAAGGCAGACTGTTAGTTTCAGGGTGTGGAGAGTGGAAGGGCAGTAAAGACAGGCAGAAATGGAGAAGGCAGACTGTTAGTTTCAGGGTGTGGAGAGAGGAAGGGCAGTAAAGACAGGCAGAAATGGAGAAGGCAGACTGTTAGTTTCAGGGTGTGGAGAGAGGAAGGGCAGTAAAGACAGGCAGAAATGGAGAAGGCAGACTGTTAGTTTCAGGGTGTGGAGAGTGGAAGGGCAGTAAAGACAGGCAGAAATGGAGAAGGCAGACTGTTAGTTTCAGGGTGTGGAGAGTGGAAGGGCAGTAAAGACAGGCAGAAATGGAGAAGGCAGACTGTTAGTTTCAGGGTGTGGAGAGTGGAAGGGCAGTAAAGACAGGCAGAAATGGAGAAGGCAGACTGTTAGTTTCAGGGTGTGGAGAGTGGAAGGGCAGTAAAGACAGGCAGAAATGGAGAAGGCAGACTGTTAGTTTCAGGGTGTGGAGAGTGGAAGGGCAGTAAAGACAGGCAGAAATGGAGAAGGCAGACTGTTAGTTTCAGGGTGTGGAGAGTGGAAGGGCAGTAAAGACAGGCAGAAATGGAGAAGGCAGACTGTTAGTTTCAGGGTGTGGAGAGTGGAAGGGCAGTAAAGACAGGCAGAAATGGAGAAGGCAGACTGTTAGTTTCAGGGTGTGGAGAGTGGAAGGGCAGTAAAGACAGGCAGAAATGGAGAAGGCAGACTGTTAGTTTCAGGGTGTGGAGAGTGGAAGGGCAGTAAAGACAGGCAGAAATGGAGAAGGCAGACTGTTAGTTTCAGGGTGTGGAGAGTGGAAGGGCAGTAAAGACAGGCAGAAATGGAGAAGGCAGACTGTTAGTTTCAGGGTGTGGAGAGTGGAAGGGCAGTAAAGACAGGCAGAAATGGAGAAGGCAGACTGTTAGTTTCAGGGTGTGGAGAGTGGAAGGGCAGTAAAGACAGGCAGAAATGGAGAAGGCAGACTGTTAGTTTCAGGGTGTGGAGAGTGGAAGGGCAGTAAAGACAGGCAGAAATGGAGAAGGCAGACTGTTAGTTTCAGGGTGTGGAGAGTGGAAGGGCAGTAAAGACAGGCAGAAATGGAGAAGGCAGACTGTTAGTTTCAGGGTGTGGAGAGAGGAAGGGCAGTAAAGACAGGCAGAAATGGAGAAGGCAGACTGTTAGTTTCAGGGTGTGGAGAGTGGAAGGGCAGTAAAGACAGGCAGAAATGGAGAAGGCAGACTGTTAGTTTCAGGGTGTGGAGAGTGGAAGGGCAGTAAAGACAGGCAGAAATGGAGAAGGCAGACTGTTAGTTTCAGGGTGTGGAGAGGAAGGGCAGTAAAGACAGGCAGGAAGGGCAGTAAAGACAGGCAGAAATGGAGAAGGCAGACTGTTAGTTTCAGGGTGTGGAGAGTGGAAGGGCAGTAAAGACAGGCAGAAATGGAGAAGGCAGACTGTTAGTTTCAGGGTGTGGAGAGTGGAAGGGCAGTAAAGACAGGCAGAAATGGAGAAGGCAGACTGTTAGTTTCAGGGTGTGGAGAGTGGAAGGGCAGTAAAGACAGGCAGAAATGGAGAAGGCAGACTGTTAGTTTCAGGGTGTGGAGAGTGGAAGGGCAGCAAAGACAGGCAGAAATGGAGAAGGCAGACTGTTAGTTTCAGGGTGTGGAGAGTGGAAGGGCAGTAAAGACAGGCAGAAATGGAGAAGGCAGACTGTTAGTTTCAGGGTGTGGAGAGTGGAAGGGCAGTAAAGACAGGCAGAAATGGAGAAGGCAGACTGTTAGTTTCAGGGTGTGGAGAGTGGAAGGGCAGTAAAGACAGGCAGAAATGGAGAAGGCAGACTGTTAGTTTCAGGGTGTGGAGAGAGGAAGGGCAGTAAAGACAGGCAGAAATGGAGAAGGCAGACTGTTAGTTTCAGGGTGTGGAGAGTGGAAGGGCAGTAAAGACAGGCAGAAATGGAGAAGGCAGACTGTTAGTTTCAGGGTGTGGAGAGAGGAAGGGCAGTAAAGACAGGCAGAAATGGAGAAGGCAGACTGTTAGTTTCAGGGTGTGGAGAGTGGAAGGGCAGTAAAGACAGGCAGAAATGGAGAAGGCAGACTGTTAGTTTCAGGGTGTGGAGAGTGGAAGGGCAGTAAAGACAGGCAGAAATGGAGAAGGCAGACTGTTAGTTTCAGGGTGTGGAGAGTGGAAGGGCAGTAAAGACAGGCAGAAATGGAGAAGGCAGACTGTTAGTTTCAGGGTGTGGAGAGTGGAAGGGCAGTAAAGACAGGCAGAAATGGAGAAGGCAGACTGTTAGTTTCAGGGTGTGGAGAGTGGAAGGGCAGTAAAGACAGGCAGAAATGGAGAAGGCAGACTGTTAGTTTCAGGGTGTGGAGAGAGGAAGGGCAGTAAAGACAGGCAGACATGAAGACTGAGACATGTGGACAGTCAGAATGGAGACAGTCAGTCAGAGAGATGAAAAGACCAGACACTTGAACACTATCCTCCTCCAAACTTGGAATGTGTTGGCTGTATGCAGCAGGGAGACCAGTGAAAAACTGAAAACCAGACACATACGTACCTTATCCATTATGGCCATATATGGCCTGGGAATGCAGAAGAAGAACACTATCCTAATGGAAATGGAGACAGGTAAAGAGAGAACGACACATAGAGAGAGAGAGAGAGAGAGAGAGAGAGAGAGAGAGAGAGAGAGAGAGAGAGGGAGAGGGAGGGAGGGAGGGAGGGAGGGAGGGAGGGAGGGAGAGAGAGAGAGAGAGAGAGAGAGAGAGAGAGAGAGAGAGATATGAACAGTCAGAAGTTTCCATTGTTTTGAGAATTAACGGAACTGAAAACAAAACGTAGAATCATGCAATCAGTAATAAGCTTCCCGTGCACAGGGACACATATCATAACTGGTTCACAGTGTGTGTGTCTCTGTGTGCAAATGTGTGTGTGAGAGTACGTGAAAGTGTGTTTGTCTGTGGGTGAGCAGGCAGGCAGGTACAGGCATATGCACTTGCCTAAAACGGTGTGTGTGTGTAAATGTGTGCATGTGGTTGTGTGTGTGTATTCTTTATTCTACATTACAAAAACTAAAACCTACACGTGCATTGCCCAGCGCAAAACATAGAGACGTAAGTCAAAATTGGTCAACTTCGAAGTGTTGGACTTACCAGTTGATCAAGACAAAACAACAATTTGCAAAGATAAAACACTGATGATGACGCTAAATGAACAAAACATGACGTAATTTGACCTGAAATGACTGAAATAATGAGTTTTCCATTGCTCGTGTCAAGTGACGTCTTTCGACTTACATCCGTTTTGTGCACAGCGATACGTTCCCCTCCCCCCTTTCCCCCTCTGACCTGCAGTCCTGCCTCCTGTAACTGTCCCACCACGGTGTCCAGCTGCAGGTGTGGTGCTGGTGTGGGGCCCTGGGAGTGGTGTGCCTTCACCACCGCCCCACACACCGCCCCATACACCGGCGGTTTCAGAGAGGAAGGGCAGCAAAGACAGGCAGAAATGGACACCAGCTGGGGGGCCAGCTCCCGTCGCAACACCAGATCCACCAGGTCTGGATCATCCACCTGGGGGGGGGGGGAAGGGCAGTACATCATTACTATTACATACAGAAACAGTACCACCAGGTCTGGATCATCCACCTGGGGGGGGTACATCATTACTATTACATACACAAACAACTTTCAAAGTCGGTGCGGAGGGGGGGGGGGGATGTACATCATTACTATTACATACACAAACAACTTTCAAAGTCGGTGCGGGGGGGGGGGGGATGTACATCATTACTATTACATACAGAAACAACTTTCAAAGTCGGTGCGGAGGGGGGGGGGGGGGGGGGGCAGAAATGGATGTACATCATTACTATTACATACAGAAACAACTTTCAAAGTCGGGGAGGGGGGTTAGGGGGGATGTACATCATTACTATTACATACAGAAACAACTTTCAAAGTCGGTGGGGGGGGGGGGGGGGGGGGGGGGGGGGTGTTATATCATTACTATTACTTACAGAAACAACTTTCAAAGTCGGGGGGGGGGGTGGGGGGGGGGAGGTGGGGTGTACATTATTACTATTACATACAGAAACAACTTTCAAAGTCAGGGAGGGGGGGGGGGGGGGGGAAATGTACATCATTACTATTACATACAGAAACAACTTTCAAAGTCGGTGCAGGGGGGTAAAGGGTGGGTGGGGGGGGGGGTGGAAGGGCAGCAAAGACAGGCAGAAATTATTACTATTACATACAGAAACAAAGAACTTTCAAAGTCGGGGAGGGGGGGGGGGGGGAAGTACATCATTACTATTACATACAGAAAACAACTTTCAAAGAGAGTCGTAAAGTCGGTGGGGGGGGGGGGGGGGGGGGGGGTACATCATTACTATTACATACAGAAACAACTGTCAAAGGCGGGGGGGGGGGGTACATCATTACTATTACATACACAAACAACTTTCAAAGTCGGGGGGGGGGGGGGGGGGGGGGGATGTACATCATTACTATTACATACAGAAACAACTGTCAAAGTAGCTTCGGGGCACAGGGGGGGGGGGGGTACATCATTACTATTACATACAGAAACAACTTTCAAAAACAGGGAGGGGGGGGGGGGGGGTGTGTGTGTACATCATTACTATTACATACAGAAACAACTTTCAAAGTCAGTGGGGGGGGGGGGGGGGGGGTTACATCATTACTATTACATACAGAAACAACTTTCAAAGTCGGGGAGGGGGGGCAGGTGGGGTGGGGGGGGTGTACATCATTACTATTACATACAGAAAACAACTTTCAAAGTCGGGGGGGGGGGGGGGGGTGGGGGGGGGTGTACATTATTACTATTACATACAGAAACAACTTTCAAAGTCGGGGAGGGGGGGGGGGGGGGGGGTACATTATTACTATTACATACAGAAACAACTTTCAAAGTCGGTGCAGGGGGGGGGGGGGGATGTACATTACTATTACATACAGAAACAACTTTCAAAGTCGGATGGGGGGGGGGGGTGTACATTATTACTATTACATACAGAAACAACTTTCAAAGTCGGGGAGGGGGGGGGGGGGGGGGTGTACATTATTACTATTACATACAGAAACAACTTTCAAAGTCGGTGCAGGGGGGGGGGGGGGGGGGGGGATGTACATCATACTATTACATACAGAAACAACTTTCAAAGTCGGGGGGGGGGGGGGGGGGGGGGGGGGGGGTTCATCATTACTATTAGATACAGAAACAACTGTCAAAGTCGGGGGAGGGGGGGTACATTATTACTATTACATACAGAGACAACTGTCAAAGTCGGGGTGGGGGGGGGGGGGGGTGTACATCATTACTATTACATACAGAAACAACTTTCAAAGTCAGTGGGGGGGGGGGGGGGGGGGTTACATCATTACTATTACATACAGAAACAACTTTCAAAGTCGGGGAGGGGGGGGGGGGGGGGGGGGTGTACATTATTACTATTACATACAGAAACAACTTTCAAAGTCGGTGCGGGTGGGTGGGTGGGGGTGGGGTGTACATTATTACTATTACATACAGAAACAACTTTCAAAAGTCGGTGCGGGGGGGGGGGGGGGGGGGGGGGATGTACATCATTACTATTACATACAGAAACAACTTTCAAAGTCGGTGCGGGGGGATGTACATCATTACTATTACATACAGAAACAACTTTCAAAGTCGGGGGGGGGGGGGGGGGGTACATCATATTTGGCAAGTGTCCGTCGTGTGTGTGTGTGTGTGTGTCTAAACACAAAACAGGCCTTATAACTCCGCCGTTTTTCGACCGATTTCTTCAAATTTGCTGTGAGCCCTAACGGGGCGATGGCAACGGCAACCGAGGTGGTCGTGTCATTTGCGCGGTTTCGCAAATGCGCGAAACGCGCATCCGCCGGCCTCTCGGCGCCCGTATCTCCGGCATTTCTGGGGGGGGGGTACATTGCCTTCAAATTTGGCAGAAATATGACGGGGGACGGTGACTATCGATGTGCCAAACCGGAAGCAAATCGCTTCAGAAACGCGAGCGCTATACGCCGCTTCACCTTTTCACGAATAACTCCGCCGTTTCTTAACCGAATTTCAAATTTGCTGTCAGGCTTGCTATGGGGGCAAAGCATGGCAGGAAATTTGACGAGAATCGGGAGACATCATCACTCTCAGAGCAGCGCCAACGGGAAACGGGGCCTTATAACTCCGCCGTTTCTTAACCAACTTTCAAATTTGCTGTACTCAACATTACCAGTGGGGGTTACCGTTACCAGGCATTGCCGGTACTCGGCGTTGCGCTAGTCATTACTATTACATACAGAAACAACTTTCAAAGTCGGTGAGGGGGGGGGGGTGGGGGGGGTGTACATTATTACTATTACATACAGAAACAACTTTCAAAGTCGGTGGGGGGTGGGGTGGGTGGGGGGGTGGGGTGTACATTATTACTATTACATACAGAAACAACTTTCAAAAGTCGGTGCGGGGGGGGGGGGGGGGGGGATGTACATCATTACTATTACATACAGAAACAACTTTCAAAAGTCGGTGCGGGGGGGGGGGGGGGATGTACATCATTACTATTACATACAGAAACAACTTTCAAAGTCGGGGGAGGGGGGGGTACATCATATTTGGCAAGTGTCCGTGTGTGTGTGTGTGTGTCTGAAACACAAAACGGGCCTTATAACTCCGCCGTTTTTCGACCGATTCGCTTCAAATTTGCTGTGAGCCCTAACGGGGCGATGGCAACGGCAACCGAGGCGGCCGTGTCATTTGCGCGGTTTCGCAAATGCGCGAAACGCGCATCCGCCGGCCTCTCGGCGCCCGTATCTCCGGCGTTTCTGGGCCGATTGCCTTCGAATTTGGCAGAAATATGACGGGGGACGGTGACTATCGATGTGCCAAACCGGAAGCGAATCGCTTCAGAAACGCGCGCGCTATACGCCGCTTCACCTTTTCACGAATAACTCCGCCGTTTCTTAACCGCATCGCTTCAAATTTGCTGTCAGGCTTGCTATGGCCGTGGCAAAGCATGGCAGGAAATTTGACGAGAATCGGGAGAGCACGTCACTCTCAGAGCAGCGCCAACGGGAAACGGGGCCTTATAACTCCGCCGTTTCTTAACCGAATCGCTTCAAATTTGCTGTACTCAACGTTACCAGTGCTTGGCGTTACCGTTACCAGGCATTGCCGGTACTCGGCGTTGCGCTAGTCATTACTATTACATACAGAAACAACTTTCAAAGTCCGTGCGGGGGGGGGTACATCATTACTATTACATACAGAAACAACTTTCAAAGTCTTAAATGGCTTTCACAGGGGTGTAAGTGCAAGGTCCCAGAACCTGAATTGAAAGATTGTGAAAACCAAAAACCTGAGGCTGAATTTCATGAAACTTCCAAACCAAAATTCCTAAAACTTTTGTTTGGTGGGGGTGGGGCGAAGACATTTTATTATTGTCGCACCGGAAGATAATCCTTACACAGAGAGTAAAACTGTTGTTTAAAGAGGACTTATTATCAGGCTCAGCCATCAATACCTGGGGTAGCATCCACCAGAGGTTAAAAGTAGCACGCATGCTTCATGGGTTTTTAACTTTCTTGTCTGGTGAATTGACTACATAATGAAGTGAAAGCCACAAGGTACTATGACAAAAGGAATACAGGAGGTACCTTCTGTCTGGTGAACTAACTACGTAATGAAGTGAAAGCCACAAGGTACTATGACAAAAGGAATGCAGGAGGTACGTTCTGTCTGGTGAACTAACTACATAATGAAGTGAAAGCCACAAGGTACTATGACAAAAGGAATGCAGGAGGTACCTTCTGTCTGGTGAACTAACTACATAATGAAGTGAAAGCCACAAGGTACTGTGACAAAAGGAATACAGGAGGTACCTTCTGTCTGGTGAACTAACTACATAATGAAGTGAAAGCCACAAGGTACTATGACAAAAGGAATACAGGCGGTACCTTCTGTCTGGTGAACTAACTACATAATGAAGTGAAAGCCACAAGGTACTGTGACAAAAGGAATGCAGGAGGTACGTTCTGTCTGGTGAACTAACTACATAATGAAGTGAAAGCCACAAGGTACTATGACAAAAGGAATGCAGGAGGTACGTTCTGTCTGGTGAACTAACTACATAATGAAGTGAAAGCCACAAGGTACTGTGACAAAAGGAATGCAGGAGGTACGTTCTGTCTGGTGAACTAACTACATGAAGTGAAAGCCATAAGGTACTATGACAAAAGGAATGCAGGAGGTAATTAACTACATAATGAAGTGAAAGCCACAAGGTACTATGACAAAAGGAATGCAGGAGGTACGTTCTGTCTGGTGAACTAACTACATAATGAAGTGAAAGCCACAAGGTACTATGACAAAAGGAATGCAGGAGGTACGTTCTGTCTGGTGAACTAACTACATAATGAAGTGAAAGCCACAAGGTACTGTGACAAAAGGAATGCAGGAGGTACGTTCTGTCTGGTGAACTAACTACATAATGAAGTGAAAGCCACAAGGTACTATGACAAAAGGAATGCAGGAGGTACCTTCTGTCTGGTGAACTAACTACATAATGAAGTGAAAGCCACAAGGTACTATGACAAAAGGAATGCAGGAGGTACGTTCTGTCTGGTGAACTAACTACATAATGAAGTGAAAGCCACAAGGTACTATGACAAAAGGAATGCAGGAGGTAATTAACTACATAATGAAGTGAAAGCCACAAGGTACTATGACAAAAGGAATGCAGGAGGTAATTAACTACATAATGAAGTGAAAGCCACAAGGTACTATGACAAAAGGAATGCAGGAGGTACGTTCTGTCTGGTGAACTAACTACATAATGAAGTGAAAGCCACAAGGTACTATGACAAAAGGAATGCAGGAGGTACGTTCTGTCTGGTGAACTAACTACATAATGAAGTGAAAGCCACAAGGTACTGTGACAAAAGGAATGCAGGAGGTACGTTCTGTCTGGTGAACTAACTACATAATGAAGTGAAAGCCACAAGGTACTATGACAAAAGGAATGCAGGAGGTACGTTCTGTCTGGTGAACTAACTACATAATGAAGTGAAAGCCACAAGGTACTATGACAAAAGGAATACAGGAGGTACCTTCTGTCTGGTGAACTAACTACATAATGAAGTGAAAGCCACAAGGTACTATGACAAAAGGAATGCAGGAGGTACGTTCTGTCTGGTGAACTAACTACATAATGAAGTGAAAGCCACAAGGTACTGTGACAAAAGGAATACACAGGGCTGATAATGCCTTCTGACTTTCACCGATGAACTACTTTTCATCTCTTAGCACTGACCTCCTCCTCCGCTGACAGCACCAGGACCGCGGAGGGATACAGCTTTTTGTGGGCTGACCGCAGCACCACCTTGACTCCTTCCACCGGGTGCTGGCACCGCAACAGTGTGTCAAACACAATCTTGGTGTCCTGGACAAAGCAGAGGCACAAACCATCACCAGACCCGGTTACCCCTTACACAAGCATTAAGTAGTCTGAATGGCTGAGATGGGCAGTCTTCATGTGAAGTAGGCCAGAAATGGGTCTTGTTCATTAAAACTATCAAGCACAGCTCACTGAAAATGTGTAGCGGTCAAGAATTAGATGCATAATTGTCAATTTTGAAGTGAAGCAGAGATCCAAATTGTATAGAATGCTACTCAAATCGAAAATGTTTAGGGAAAACCTTACTCTGACATCGTCATCATACAAAGTCAAAGAAAACTTTTATGTGATATCCTTTTCTTTTTTGTTTGTTTTAAGAAAGTGAATTTTTGAGTAAACCCAGATAACAGAATCCCCAAATGGCACAGTATGTAGGAATATTATCAAAGGGCAATGTTGCATTGATAAGTCTAACGACCACTACGTTCAAGGGAAAGTCCATTTCTCTCAGTGTCGATGAATACCGCAATAGTACATTTTGTCCTGACATCATTTAACAGAGAAGACAAACAGATGGCTTGTGACCATAAACAATACGTTAACTTCTTCTTTTTCTTCGTCAATCGCCCAGACAGTTTCCTGTCATATGAGTGCAGACATGTCATGCTACCGTTATGGACCTAACTAAGAAACAGTTTGGCCCAGCATGTCTGTCTTTGGCTGCAATAAGCTAACTGACCACCAGGTCCGTTCAGAGAAGGGTCAGCAGTACCCATGACTTTCACAACAGTGTAAAAGAGGCCACTTTGACAAACCTTTTCCTCGCATCATTTCATAGAAAGCGACAAACAGATGGCTTGTGACAATAGAAAATAAAACTAAGATTACAATCCACCAGAAAGTGAACTGACCAGCAGATTGAGGGGGAAGTCAGCGGTGCCCATGTCACTGAGCACGGTGTCCATCAGGGACACAGTGGCCGGGTTGGTGGAGGAGGACATGGACACCAGGGTCTGAGTCCACGGGCCCTCACCCGCTTCTCTGCATCAACACACAGTGCACCAGCCATTGAGGGTACAACATGCATCTGGAGATCAAGTAAACACACACACTCTCTCTCTCTCTCTCTCCAACCACTCTTTCTCCTTAACACTCAACCAAACTCAAATGTTCAGAGAAGGAAAGCCACAGTTACAGCAGATCACACACACACACACACGCCTGCACACACACACACTGTCACCAACTGTTTCCAAGCACTTTATTCCAAACACTCAACTGTTGAGAGAAGGGTGGCCACAGACGCAGCAGCTGACACAGAGCGTGGTAGTCCGACGCCAAAGACGTGGCGGCCAGCAGGCGAGAGAACAGCTCCAGTCGTCCCCCTTCGTGGTCCAACACCCCCTCCTCCACAGCCACCTCCCCCCACACCGGCTCCACCAGGCGTAAGGTCTTGCACAGTAGTAGGATGGAGGCGTGCTGTGCTCCTAGACCCACCGTCTGTAACAATAAAGCCAGGGTTAACTCACTCTGCACTGGCCACTGAGCCCACCCTTAGAACGCTCAAGGACTGACAATTCGAATGGGTTCGTTAAAACATTTTTTTTTTTAAGTTACAAAGAGTAAGGACCAACATTTTCAGAAAACATTAGCAACACCATGCATTAATCAATCGTAATATATCAGATTCCATACCTTCAATTGGCAGAAACAGCTTATTGTGGATGCCTGTTGTAGTTCTTGCTCAGTCTAAATGAAAAAGATTGAAAAAAGGAAAAGAAAAAAGAAAATAGCTGGGCAATTTGGAGTTAATCTGGATGAAGTGACAAACATTTATAACATAGTAGTACCTTTTCCATAACTTCCAGCACAGCCATCCTCTGTTGCCTAGGAACAGTGGTGTCACTGACGTAGGGGTGTAACACTGCAAACACATCCTCCCTGCTGGCTAGCTCTCCTCTGGTGGAGACACACACACGCACACGCACACACACACACACACGCATGCACGCACACACACACACACAAAAGAGATTACCTTCACAGTCACAGCCATATGGTCAGATCACGTTATGTATATCTCTATGACACTGGATTTAACACATCAAGTTCGCCATGACAAGCTCCTAGCCTAACATCATCAGTCTAAAATCCTCCAAAGTCAGAGTGTGGCTGGCCATGAGGCGGGGTAATCATAAACGGTCACACACGTAATGTTCTCATCCCTGGCTGGTGCATTTGTACCATAATGTTCAAGTGCTTCAGCTGTTGGGATGATCCCTGGAGTCTTTAAGCCAGGGTACAACGACAACACCACATCCAACTATATCATCTCTACCAGCTAGCTCTCTTCGGGTAAATATACAACACACTTCTTCTTCTTCTTCAGTGTTCCCAGGCCATATGGCCATAATGGGTGAGGTATGTATGTGTCCGGTTTTCAGTTTTCAATGGTCTCCTAGCTGCATTCAGCCGACACATTCTGATTTCAGACAATATACAACACACACAGAAAGATTGCCTTCAGTTACACTCATATGGGTTTTGTGCATGCAAATTTGTAAACCCTGTTGAGCTTAGTATCCTATTGTACACAAGTATACGCAAGATTTGAAATACCTCTGATGACCTGCATACATGTAGATCAAATTAAGTTCACACACACACACATTTTGTACAAATAATCAGCCAAGAGTGAACTGGCATTATTATTATGCATATGCACATGCACGTTTATCTCAAAATTATAAAGCGAAAATAAAAATAATCAAACCAAAAATAGTAACACACTGCTTTGTTTTGCTATGGATGGCTTGATGCAAAAAAGCATATTGTAATGTTTATTCGATGTCCATCTGGAAATAAAATTTTGATTTTGAATTTGACATTGAGAACCTTAGAGAAACTTACAGGTTTTCTATGTGCTCCTGCACATTTTCCAGAATGTTCTCCAGTCGAATCAAGGGGTCGTAGATCTTTCGCTCCCCCTCCTCTTCCTCCAGCCCTCTGACACACAGCATTCAGCACATGAACAAGATACAAAGGTGAAAAAATAACTTTCTTACAAGCACATAAAGATAGATAAAACTGCTGACATGCTGTTCACTTTGAGAAGGAAAAAACAGAAGAGGAGTAGAAACACACTGCACAATAAATAATCATTCATAAATTTCAGAACCAGAAATATCTTAAGCTTTTTGTACCATTTATGGCCAGAGTCTGGCATTATTTATCTATCTATTGATTCATTTTCTTGTTTTTATCTCTCTCTCTCTCTCTCTCTCTCTCTTAGTGTTAGTAGTGTGTGTGTGTGTGTGTGTGTGTGTGTGTGCATTGGGTGTGCTTTTGTTGCAGCATTGCACGCTAACAGACGAGTGTACAAAAGAGCTATGAATGGCGTATTAGCAGTAATAACAAGAAAAAGTGATTTCTAACTAGTACTGTTATTCTCCTCCTAATGACCTGAGTGTGTTGACGATGCGCTGCAGAGCCCTGGTGAGCACGGTGTTGGGGGTGATCCCCGTGGAGGGCAGCACACCCACCAGGTCCTCCACCAGCTCCAGGGGCTGACCCTCCACCACCATCAGCACCAACAGCTGACCCACCTGACAACAACACAACACATTCAGCACACCCACCAGCTCCAGGGGCTGACCCTCCACCACCATCAGCACCAACAGCTGACCCACCTGACAACAGCACAACACATTCAGCACACCCACCAGGTCCTCCACCAGCTCCAGGGGCTGACCCTCCACCACCATCAGCACCAACAGCTGACCCACCTGACAACAGCACAACACATTCAGCACACCCACCAGGTCCTCCACCAGCTCCAGGGGCTGACCCTCCACCACCATCAGCACCAACAGCTGACCCACCTGACAACAACACAACACATTCAGCACACCCACCAGGTCCTCCACCAGCTCCAGGGGCTGACCCTCCACCACCATCAGCACCAACAGCTGACCCACCTGACAACAACACAACACATTCAGCACACCCACCAGGTCCTCCACCAGCTCCAGGGGCTGACCCTCCACCACCATCAGCACCAACAGCTGACCCACCTGACAACAACACAACACATTCAGCACACCCACCAGGTCCTCCACCAGCTCCAGGGGCTGACCCTCCACCACCATCAGCACCAACAGCTGACCCACCTGACAACACATTCAGCATACCGCACAGCAGAATAAGACCCAATGTGATGCGCGTCAGTATGCAAGTCCGTCGCTTCTGACTAAGACTGCCAGCTGCTATTCTAGTGGGCTGGGCTAACATTTGGAGATGGAGATGCCTTGCCCAGGGTACATCCCCTAAAGACTGAATCTTGTGCGCAATCTAAGAACCAGTACTCAACTCAACTCAACTCAAAGAACTTTATTATCTCAAAGAGAAATTTATGTGACAATGTCTGTGATTCGTACAATTAAAACAAACACATGTAACAATTATCTTTGAGCAAAATGCACATAGTAGCGCCAGGCATAAAGGAAATACAGGTAATTTTACCATTCATGAGGCATGCAAAAATGCACAGAGTACATAGAAATACAGGCCCACAGAAAAACGTAGAGCCTACACAGTCATGATTAGGAATACAAGTCTATGACAACCACAGGATAATAATCATACTTTAAAGCAATACATTAGAGTAGAGGCTGTAATTCTGCTAATATGCACACACACACACACACACACACATGGTCGCCCCCCCCACACGCACAGACGTGTACCTTGTGAGGGTCCCCCCTTGACAGGTCAAAACTGAGGCCATACTGCTGGAACTTGGGGTCCGAGGCCTGGAAGAATGACTTGACCGTGTCGCTGTCCAGCGACTCCAGGTGCTGCTGTAACGGCGCCAGCTGCTGCTCCGCCCCTCTCCACTCCTCCTCTGACCTGTGACAAACACACAGCCATGTTCCTAGGACAAGGTCATAGCACAAAGTCCTCCTCTCCACTCCTCCTCTGACCTGTGACAAACACAGCCATGTTCCTAGGACAAGGTCATAGCACAAAGTCCTCCTCTCCACTCCTCCTCTGACCTGTGACAAACACACAGCCATGTTCCTAGGACAAGGTCCTAGCACAAAGTCCTCCTCTCCACTCCTCCTCTGACCTGTGACAAACACACAGCCATGTTCCTAGGACAAGGTCCTAGCACAAAGTCCTCCTCTCCACTCCTCCTCTGACCTGTGACAAGCACACAGCCATGTTCCTAGGACAAGGTCATAGCACAAAGTCCTCCTCTCCACTCCTCCTCTGACCTGTGACAAGCACACAGCCATGTTCCTAGGACAAGGTCATAGCACAAAGTCCTCCTCTCCTCCTCTGACCTGTGACAAACACACAGCCATGTTCCTAGGACAAGGTCCTATTACCACTGAAAATGTCCTAGTCTCTTCCCCTCCCCACCCTGTCAGGACAAATGTCCTATTAGAATTAAACACTGGTGGACTTTTTGTACCAACAATTTTCTCGTTTCAGAACAGTTTGTCCTATCACTTGTCTGTCATCAGTGCATCGCTGATATCTTTATTTGCAGCTGTTACTTGTTATTGATTCAATTCAAATCAGATTTACTACAAAGAAGGCCTTTGTTGTGTCGCTGTCCAGCAATTCAAACTGCTGCTGTAAAGGAATTAACATCTGCCCATTCCTTTCCACTTTTCTGATAAGTTAATTCCTAGTTTCTACAAATGTGTGTAGATGGATAAAGGTCATCCTCTAGTTTGTATCATTCTGTAAAACATTTTGTTCTCAAGTAAAGGGAAAACATCACTAGACTTGAACTACCGGTATTTGTTATTTTCTTCAACCATTCTTTTATACTTTATATAGAGTTGTAGAGCTTTTGTATTTCATCGGAAATAATCACAGATGTTGTATACAAAGACATTTTTCTCCAACAAAATTTAGCCCTTTCTTCTGACACACACAAAATCACAAGTGAACAATAAAACAAACCCCAAATCACACTTACTGCATGTCATTCTCCTTCTTTTTCTTCCCCGCCATGGAGTGGCAGAACTTGCTGGCACGACGCACTATCTCCTGACGACACGACACCTCCAGCTGAAAACACGTCCATGAACACACCTTCAATTAAACAAAACAAAAGCAACACGGTATGTCCCCCAAAAATGGTGTACACTTTAAAAATCAGAAACCAAAGCAAAATCTAGGGGGTGTCAAGCTTCCCTCATCAGCACATCCATAACCACAGTTTTCACACATAGATGATCTTCATATGTGTGTTTATACAGGTGTGCTTATCCACAGACAGGTATGTTCATCTACAGACAGGTGCGTTTATCTACAGACAGGTGTGTTCATCCACAAACAGGTGTGTTTATTTACAGTCAGGTGTGTTTATCCACAGACAAGTGAGTTCATCCACAGACAGGTGTGTTTATCTACAGACAGGTGTGTTTATCTACATACAGGTGTGTTTGTTTTCAGCCGACTGACCCTGAGGCTGCTGTCTCTGCTGCAGGTGATGGCGGTGATGAAGGTGACAAAGTCCCCGGGTAACAGACGCTGCATGTAGTCACCGCACATCTCGTAGCGGTGAATCCACGCAGCCTGCACACACACACACACACATGTAACAGACTTCAAAACTAACAGTCAAAGATCACATCAAAGATACTTAGAGCTTACACAAAGACAGGGCACTTGGGTCCCAGCTTGAAGCCACAGTTCACAAGCCGTTCCTACCACTGACCCTTTAGCATGCCTAGTTCCGGGGGGAGGCTATATCTGGCTTCACACACACTACTACTGCAAATAGCATAAGCAGTCAGGCTGTCATCAGTTTTTGCGTAAGCTCCAAGTGTCTTTGATCACACACAGATACAAATAAAATCTAGCATAGTGTTTTACACAAAGCATACTGACAGACATTTGCAGCTACAAAGAATTCAAGTATTTGAGTTCAACAAGCCAGGATAAGTACCTAACTTAGTCTTCCTTAGTCTTCCCAAACTCACAAGTGTCCTTTAATCACGGAAACCTAAATTGACTTTAAAAAAATCAACAGATAAAAGTCAACCGTCTTCAATCAATTGACTTAATTTAACCACATTAAATTAATTTTGGTGTGTGTGTGCAGGTACTGTTTGGTACCACATTGATTTACCACCCATATCACTAAAAGGCATTTAGTCAGGGTCTGTCATCCAAAGGCTTTTTGTTCTTAATTTTGAGTGATAAGGATAGGCCTAGTGTTGTACATGCTATAAAGGAATCTGGAGCACTGCGTACTCAATGTTCACTATTCCCTGATAAGCTTGACAGAAAATGTTCACTAAAAAATGTCTGGCATGGAAAGGGTTTAAGAAATGTACCAAACCTAACACTCCAAAGAAATGTCAATAAACCAAATGACCATGAAGCATCTGACTTCAGCAACGCCACCAAGGCTAACACTTCAATGGATTGAGTTACGATCCCAGAGCTATTGTCCATGGCGTTTGCCTGAAGTTGTTATTTTCATAGGGTTTCTGTAGAGTTATTGTTCTTTCCTTTTTTCCAAATTGCTTTAATTCAATGTCAACGAGTTTAGCGTCAAAGCATACATAGTTTTTTCTCACTGCTTCAAAATCAAACTTAAATAGATCTAGTTGTGCAACTTTTCATTATTATGAATCATTGCTACACTCAACGCATTTGTTAATTAGTAATCTTACTTTCCTACTGTGAACTCGCAATAACCAATGACATTTTGACACACAAACTTTCAAGTAACCGGATGTTAGTAATCAGACCTAGTAATGACTCAGATGCAGCATATACAAGCCAGAATATGTCGAAACGTAAGGTAATTGTCTAATCTGGATGAAATTGTCACTCTACCGTAAGAATTTCAAAAATAAATCATATACAATAGCCAGTCTGCTTAGTTTGTCTGTCTGTCTGTCTGTCTTGTGTTGCATTGTTTGTCTGCTTGTCTTCATTTCCCCCTCCCCACCTTTCTTTTATCCACACATCTGCATGAATACAAATGTCCCATATGGGCCCTCCCGGGCCGAGAGGATGGAAAATCCCCCCCCCAAAAAACCCATAAAAAATCAGACATAGTATTGCAGTACCTCCAGGATCTGATCTGAGCATTGAAGGATGATTGGTTGATGGTTCATCCCATATGTGCTGTTTTTCAGCCAAGTGGATGTAAAACCTAACTTTCACTCAACCAGATGTTAGCGGAACGCAAAGTAATGGTGCATGTGTGTGTGTGTGTGTGTGTGTATGTGTGTGTTATTGTTCACTAGGTGTTTGACATCATCACAATACAATCCATAGAAACATCAACAAAGCAACTGATGTTGAAGCATCCAACATTGGAAATGCAACAAACGTAACAGCCCAAGAGAAAAGTCAAGCATCAAAATAGTGGTGCAGGCTCACAGTGTTTTGGGGCGGGGCCTTTCCCGGCTTGTCCCCTTCCCAGAAGGTGCGCACCGCCCAGCCACAGTACAGACAGCTGGGGTGGATGAACCCCCCTCTCTGCACACACCACTCATACTGTTACCACTCAATCACATAATACAGCACAGTACAGACAGCTGGGGTGGATGAACCTCCCTCTCTGCACACACCACTCATACTGTTACCACTCAATGATAGATAATACAGCACAGTACAGACAGCTGGGGTGGATGAACCCCCCTCTCTGCACACACCACTCATACTGTTACCACTCAATGATAG
This sequence comes from Phymorhynchus buccinoides, assembly GCA_017654935.2. Classification (NCBI taxonomy): domain Eukaryota; kingdom Metazoa; phylum Mollusca; class Gastropoda; order Neogastropoda; family Raphitomidae; genus Phymorhynchus; species Phymorhynchus buccinoides. The sequence continues at coordinate 39,198,612 of CM065693.1, forward strand.
ATAATACAGCACTGTACAGACAGCTGGGGTGGATGAACCTCCCTCTCTGCACACACCACTCATACTGTTACCACTCAATGATAGATAATACAGCACTGTACAGACAGCTGGGGTGGAGGACCCCCCCTCTCTGCACACACCACTCATACTGTTACCACTCAATGATAGATAATACAGCACAGTACAGACAGCTGGGGTGGATGAACCTCCCTCTCTGCACACACCACTCATACTGTTACCACTCAATGATAGATAATACAGCACAGTACAGACAGCTGGGGTGGATGAACCTCCCTCTCTGCACACACCACTCATACTGTTACCACTCAATGATAGATAATACAGCACTGTACAGACAGCTGGGGTGGATGAACCTCCCTCTCTGCACACACCACTCATACTGTTACCACTCAATGATAGATAATACAGCACAGTACAGACAGCTGGGGTGGATGAACCCCCCTCTCTGCACACACCACTCATACTGTTACCACTCAATGATAGATAATACAGCACAGTACAGACAGCTGGGGTGGATGAACCTCCCTCTCTGCACACACCACTCATACTGTTACCACTCAATGATAGATAATACAGCACAGTACAGACAGCTGGGGTGGATGAACCTCCCTCTCTGCACACACCACTCATACTGTTACCACTCAATGATAGATAATACAGCACTGTACAGACAGCTGGGGTGGATGAACCTCCCTCTCTGCACACACCACTCATACTGTTACCACTCAATCACATAATACAGCACAGTACAGACAGCTGGGGTGGATGAACCCCCCTCTCTGCACACACCACTCATACTGTTACCACTCAATGATAGATAATACAGCACAGTACAGACAGCTGGGGTGGATGAACCTCCCTCTCTGCACACACCACTCATACTGTTACCACTCAATGATAGATAATACAGCACAGTACAGACAGCTGGGGTGGATGAACCTCCCTCTCTGCACACACCACTCATACTGTTACCACTCAATGATAGATAATACAGCACAGTACAGACAGCTGGGGTGGATGAACCTCCCTCTCTGTACACACCACTCATACTGTTACCACTCAATGATAGATAATACAGCACAGTACAGACAGCTGGGGTGGATGAACCTCCCTCTCTGCACACACCACTCATACTGTTACCACTCAATGATAGATAATACAGCACTGTACAGACAGCTGGGGTGGATGAACCTCCCTCTCTGCACACACCACTCATACTGTTACCACTCAATCACATAATACAGCACAGTACAGACAGCTGGGGTGGATGAACCCCCCTCTCTGCACACACCACTCATACTGTTACCACTCAATGATAGATAATACAGCACAGTACAGACAGCTGGGGTGGATGAACCCCCCTCTCTGCACACACCACTCATACTGTTACCACTCAATGATAGATAATACAGCACAGTACAGACAGCTGGGGTGGATGAACCTCCCTCTCTGCACACACCACTCATACTGTTACCACTCAATGATAGATAATACAGCACAGTACAGACAGCTGGGGTGGATGAACCCCCCTCTCTGCACACACCACTCATACTGTTACCACTCAATCACATAATACAGCACAGTACAGACAGCTGGGGTGGAGGACCCCCCCTCTCTGCACACACCACTCATACTGTTACCACTCAATGATAGATAATACAGCACAGTACAGACAGCTGGGGTGGATGAACCCCCCTCTCTGCACACACCACTCATACTGTTACCACTCAATGATAGATAATACAGCACAGTACAGACAGCTGAGGTGGATGAACCTCCCTCTCTGCACACACCACTCATACTGTTACCACTCAATGATAGATAATACAGCACAGTACAGACAGCTGGGGTGGATGAACCCCCCTCTCTGCACACACCACTCATACTGTTACCACTCAATCACATAATACAGCACAGTACAGACAGCTGGGGTGGAGGACCCCCCCCTCTCTGCACACACCACTCATACTGTTACCACTCAATGATAGATAATACAGCACTGTACAGACAGCTGGGGTGGATGAACCTCCCTCTCTGCACACACCACTCATACTGTTACCACTCAATGATAGATAATACAGCACAGTACAGACAGCTGGGGTGGATGACCCCCCCTCTCTGCACACACCACTCATACTGTTACCACTCAATGATAGATAATACAGCACAGTACAGACAGCTGGGGTGGATGAACCTCCCTCTCTGCACACACCACTCATACTGTTACCACTCAATGATAGATAATACAGCACAGTACAGACAGCTGGGGTGGATGAACCTCCCTCTCTGCACACACCACTCATACTGTTACCACTCAATGATAGATAATACAGCACTGTACAGACAGCTGGGGTGGATGAACCTCCCTCTCTGCACACACCACTCATACTGTTACCACTCAATCACATAATACAGCACAGTACAGACAGCTGGGGTGGATGAACCCCCCTCTCTGCACACACCACTCATACTGTTACCACTCAATGATAGATAATACAGCACAGTACAGACAGCTGGGGTGGAGGACCCCCCCTCTCTGCACACACCACTCATACTGTTACCACTCAATGATAGATAATACAGCACAGTACAGACAGCTGGGGTGGATGAACCTCCCTCTCTGCACACACCACTCATACTGTTACCACTCAATCACAGATAATACAGCACAGTACAGACAGCTGGGGTGGAGGACCCCCCCTCTCTGCACACACCACTCATACTGTTACCACTCAATGATAGATAATACAGCACTGTACAGACAGCTGGGGTGGATGAACCTCCCTCTCTGCACACACCACTCATACTGTTACCACTCAATGATAAAATACAGCACAGTACAGACAGCTGGGGTGGATGAACCTCCCTCTCTGCACACACCACTCATACTGTTACCACTCAATGATAGATAATACAGCACAGTACAGACAGCTGGGGTGGATGAACCTCCCTCTCTGCACACACCACTCATACTGTTACCACTCAATCACATAATACAGCACAGTACAGACAGCTGGGGTGGATGAACCCCCCTCTCTGCACACACCACTCATACTGTTACCACTCAATGATAGATAATACAGCACAGTACAGACAGCTGGGGTGGATGAACCCCCCTCTCTGCACACACCACTCATACTGTTACCACTCAATGATAGATAATACAGCACAGTACAGACAGCTGGGGTGGATGAACCTCCCTCTCTGCACACACCACTCATACTGTTACCACTCAATGATAGATAATACAGCACAGTACAGACAGCTGGGGTGGATGAACCCCCCTCTCTGCACACACCACTCATACTGTTACCACTCAATGATAGATAATACAGCACAGTACAGACAGCTGGGGTGGATGAACCCCCCTCTCTGCACACACCACTCATACTGTTACCACTCAATGATAGATAATACAGCACAGTACAGACAGCTGGGGTGGAGGACCCCCCCTCTCTGCACACACCACTCATACTGTTACCACTCAATGATAGATAATACAGCACAGTACAGACAGCTGGGGTGGATGAACCCCCCTCTCTGCACACACCACTCATACTGTTACCACTCAATCACATAATAAAGCACTAATAATTGCTACACACCACTCATACTGTTACCACTCAATCACATAATAAAGCACCGATAATTGCTACACACCACTCATACTGTTACCACTCAATCACATAATAAAGCACTAATAATTGCTACACACCACTCATACTGTTACCACTCAATCACATAATAAAGCACCGATAATTGCTACACACCACTCATACTGTTACCACTCAATCACATAATAAAGCACTAATAATTGCTACACACCACTCATACTGTTACCACTCAATCACATAATAAAGCACCGATAATTGCTACACACCACTCATACTGTTACCACTCAATCACATAATAAAGCACTAATAATTGCTACACACCACTCATACTGTTACCACTCAATCACATAATAAAGCACCGATAATTGCTACACACCACTCATACTGTTACCACTCAATCACATAATAAAGCACCAATAATTGCTACACACCACTCATACTGTTACCACTCAATCACATAATAAAGCACCAATAATTGCTACACACCACTCATACTGTTACCACTCAATCACATAATAAAGCACCAATAATTGCTACACACCACTCATACTGTTACCACTCAATCACATAATAAAGCACCAATAATTGCTACACACCACTCATACTGTTACCACTCAATCACATAATAAAGCACCAATAATTGCTACACACCACTCATACTGTTACCACTCAATCACATAATAAAGCACCAATAATTGCTACACACCACTCATACTGTTACCACTCAATCACATAATAAAGCACCAATAATTGCTACACACCACTCATACTGTTACCACTCAATCACATAATAAAGCACCAATAATTGCTACACACCACTCATACTGTTACCACTCAATCACATAATAAAGCACCAATAATTGCTACACACCAAAGCAAACTGTACAAACCAAAGCAGATGCACAAATACCAAACTACAATAATATAAATACAATTCCTGTACGCCCGTATTATATAGTAAAAAGCCAAGTGTCCGTGTGTGTGTGTGTGTGTGTGTGTGTGTGTGTGTGTGTGTGTGTGTGTGTGTGTGTGTGTGTGTGTGTGCGTGCGTGCGTGCGTGCGTGCGTGCGTGCGTGCGTGTCTGTCTGTCTGAAACACAAAACGGGCCTTATAACTCCGCCGTTTTTCGACCGAATCGCTTCAAATTTGCTGTGAACCCTAACGGGGCGATGGCAACGGCAACCGAGGCGGCCGTGTCAATTGCACGGTTCGACAAATGCTGGACCGATTGCCTTCGAATTTGGCAGGAACATGACTGGGGACGGTGACTATCCGTGTACCAAACCGGAAGCGAATCGGTTCAGAAACGCACGCGCTATACGCCGCTTCACCTTTTCATGAATAACTCCGCCGTTTCTTAACCGAATCGCCTCAAATTTCCTGTCATGCTTGCTATGGCCCGGGCAAAGCCTGGCACCAAATTTGAAGAGAATCTGAAGAGCGCTTCACTCTCAGAGCAGCGCCAACGGGAAACGGGGCCTTATAACTCCGCCGTTTCTTAACCGAATCGCTTCAAATTTGCTGTACTCAGTGTTACCAGTACTTGGCGTTACCGTTACTAGGCGTTACCAGTATGGTGCATTACCAGTACTAGGCGTTGCGCTAGTTATGCATAAAAAAACCTTTTGGGAGAGGGAAAATTAGACAGAAAGACAATCACTTAAAATCCATGTCATTGTTCATATCACTTATAAAGTTACGCATTCGTTCATACTGGAGTTGCCATGGCCAAGTGATTAAAATTGCTGGCTCGTAATCCGACAAGTCTGAAAGTTTGAATCCTGTTCAGTCTGCGGTGTTGTGTCCTTCAGAAAAGACACTTGACTCCTATTTCCTCACTCCACCCAGGTGTAAATGGGTACCTTAACGTCAGTTACGGAAACAATCCTTTGGGTAAGGCTTAACCCCTTGACTGCCACCAACGTATCACATACTGACCTGATAACATCACATAATACCATGTCATGTTATCAGATGAAGAGGAATAACCCTGATATGCTGGCTTTTTTGCTCTAACACAGTCAAGAGTTTTACCCCCAGACCATTTTGCCAGATTGGCTCTATCAGTTTTCTTTTTCATGGCATGATCTGCCTAATGATTTTTTCTTTAATTTTCTCTGGCAGTCAAGGGGTTAAAGGTCTGTCACTGCCTCCTCTCAGTGAAAAATCACTTCAAAACGGCTATCAGCATTCTACTGATTAAAGAATACAGCTTTCTCGCCTCTCAGAAGAAAACATGGCAGGATTTTCCTTTCAAACCTTACCAGTCTGAACGACCGGTTGTGCTACTTTGATCAAAAGAAGATTGAGAGAACAACCTAAGATATTTGATGTAAAGTTAAATTCAGTGTCCCTCATTACTTCAAGAGCTGTTGTCATTGTACAGTATTGGGGTTTTGCTCTAGCCGAAACATGCTCTCCAGGTTGGAGCAGCCTGAATTTCAAAGAGACAGTCTATGGACAGCTCCAATTGCAAAGAGACAGTCTCTGTGACAGCTCCAATTGCAAAGAGACAGTCTATGGACAGCTCCAATTGCAAAGAGACAGTCTATGGACAGCTCCAATTGCAAAGAGACAGTCTCTGTGACAGCTCCAATTGCAAAGAGACAGTCTATGGACAGCTCCAATTGCAAAGAGACAGTCTCTGTGACAGCTCCAATTGCAAAGAGACAGTCTATGGACAGCTCCAATTGCAAAGAGACAGTCTATGGACAGCTCCAATTGCAAAGAGACAGTCTCTGTGACAGCTCCAATTGCAAAGAGACAGTCTCTGTGACAGCTCCAATTGCAAAGAGACAGTCTCTGTGACAGCTCCAATTGCAAAGAGACAGTCTATGGACAGCTCCAATTGCAAAGAGACAGTCTCTGTGACAGCTCCAATTGCAAAGAGGCAGTCTCTGTGACAGCTCCAATTGCAAAGAGACAGTCTATGGACAGCTCCAATTGCAAAGAGACAGTCTATGGACAGCTCCAATTGCAAAGAGACAGTCTCTGTGAAAGCTCCAATTGCAAAGAGAGTCTCTGTGACAGCTCCAATTGCAAAGAGACAGTCTCTGTGACAGCTCCAATTGCAAAGAGACAGTCTATGGACAGCTCCAATTGCAAAGAGACAGTCTATGGACAGCTCCAATTGCAAAGAGACAGTCTCTGTGACAGCTCCAATTGCAAAGAGACAGTCTATGGACAGCTCCAATTGCAAAGAGACAGTCTATGGACAGCTCCAATTGCAAAGAGACAGTCTCTGTGACAGCTCCAATTGCAAAGAGACAGTCTCTGTGACAGCTCCAATTGCAAAGAGACAGTCTCTGTGACAGCTCCAATTGCAAAGAGACAGTCTATGGACAGCTCCAATTGCAAAGAGACAGTCTCTGTGACAGCTCCAATTGCAAAGAGACAGTCTATGGACAGCTCCAATTGCAAAGAGACAGTCTATGGACAGCTCCAATTGCAAAGAGAGTCTCTGTGACAGCTCCAATTGCAAAGAGACAGTCTCTGTGACAGCTCCAATTGCAAAGAGACAGTCTATGGACAGCTCCAATTGCAAAGAGACAGTCTCTGTGACAGCTCCAATTGCAAAGAGACAGTCTATGGACAGCTCCAATTGCAAAGAGACAGTCTATGGACAGCTTCAATTGCAAAGAGAGTCTCTGTGACAGCTCCAATTGCAAAGAGACAGTCTCTGTGACAGCTCCAATTGCAAAGAGACAGTCTCTGTGACAGCTCCAATTGCAAAGAGACAGTCTATGGACAGCTCCAGTTGCAAAGAGACAGTCTCTGTGACAGCTCCAATTGCAAAGAGACAGTCTCTGTGACAGCTCCAATTGCAAAGAGACAGTCTATGGACAGCTCCAATTGCAAAGAGACAGTCTCTGGACAGCTCCAATTGCAAAGACAGTCTCTGTGACAGCTCCAATTGCAAAGAGACAGTCTCTGTGACAGCTCCAATTGCAAAGAGACAGTCTCTGTGACAGCTCCAATTGCAAAGAGACAGTCTCTGTGACAGCTCCAATTGCAAAGAGACAGTCTATGGACAGCTCCAATTGCAAAGAGACAGTCTCTGTGACAGCTCCAATTGCAAAGAGACAGTCTCTGTGACAGCTCCAATTGCAAAGAGACAGTCTATGGACAGCTCCAATTGCAAAGAGACAGTCTCTGTGACAGCTCCAATTGCAAAGAGACAGTCTATGGACAGCTCCAATTGCAAAGAGACAGTCTATGGACAGCTCCAATTGCAAAGAGACAGTCTCTGTGACAGCTACAATTGCAAAGAGACAGTCTATGGACAGCTCCAATTGCAAAGAGACAGTCTATGGACAGCTCCAATTGCAAAGAGACAGTCTCTGTGACAGCTCCAATTGCAAAGAGACAGTCTCTGTGACAGCTACAATTGCAAAGAGACAGTCTATGGACAGCTCCAATTGCAAAGAGACAGTCTCTGTGACAGCTCCAATTGCAAAGAGACAGTCTATGGACAGCTCCAATTGCAAAGAGACAGTCTATGGACAGCTCCAATTGCAAAGAGACAGTCTATGGACAGCTCCAATTGCAAAGAGAGTCTCTGTGACAGCTCCAATTGCAAAGAGACAGTCTCTGTGACAGCTCCAATTGCAAAGAGACAGTCTCTGTGACAGCTCCAATTGCAAAGAGACAGTCTCTGTGACAGCTCCAATTGCAAAGAGACAGTCTCTGTGACAGCTCCAATTGCAAAGAGACAGTCTATGGACAGCTCCAATTGCAAAGAGACAGTCTCTGTGACAGCTCCAATTGCAAAGAGACAGTCTATGGACAGCTCCATCTGCAGCTCCAATTGCAAAGAGACAGTCTATGTGACAGCTCCAATTGCAAAGAGACAGTCTATGGACAGCTCCAATTGCAAAGAGACAGTCTATGGACAGCTGCAAAGAGAGTCTCTGACAGCTCCAATTGCAAAGAGACAGTCTGTGACAGCTCCAATTGCAAAGAGACAGTCTATGGACAGCTCCAATTGCAAAGAGACAGTCTATGTGACAGCTCCAATTGCAAAGAGACAGTCTCTGTGACAGCTCCAATTGCAAAGAGACAGTCTCTGTGACAGCTCCAATTGCAAAGAGACAGTCTATGTGACAGCTCCAATTGCAAAGAGACAGTCTATGGACAGCTCCAATTGCAAAGAGACAGTCTATGTGACAGCTCCAATTGCAAAGAGACAGTCTCTGTGACAGCTCCAATTGCAAAGAGACAGTCTCTGTGACAGCTCCAATTGCAAAGAGACAGTCTCTGTGACAGCTCCAATTGCAAAGAGACAGTCTCTGTGACAGCTCCAATTGCAAAGAGACAGTCTCTGTGACAGCTCCAATTGCAAAGAGACAGTCTCTGTGACAGCTCCAATTGCAAAGAGACAGAGTCTCTGTGACAGCTCCAATTGCAAAGAGACAGTCTATGTGACAGCTCCAATTGCAAAGAGACAGTCTCTGTGACAGCTCCAATTGCAAAGAGACAGTGTCTCTGTGACAGCTCCAATTGCAAAGAGACAGAGTCTCTGTGACAGCTCCAATTGCAAAGAGACAGTGTCTCTGTGACAGCTCCAATTGCAAAGAGACAGTCTCTGTGACAGCTCCAATTGCAAAGAGACAGTCTGTGACAGCCAGAATTGCAAAGAGACAGAGTCTGTGACAGTCTGAATTGCAAAGTCTCTGTGACAGCCTGAATTATGAGTCTGAATTGCAAAGAAAGTCTCTGTGACAGTCTGAATTGCAAAGAGAGTCTCTGTGACAGTCTGAATTATGACAGTCTGAATTGCAAGGAGACAGTCTCCCAGAAAGTAATACCAATCCAAATACCAATATGGATGTTGAGACAGTCTCTGTAACCAGAAAGTAATACCAATCCAAATATGGATGTTGAGACAGTCTCTGTAACCAGAAAGTAATACCAATCCAAATACCAATATGGATGTTGAGACAGTCTCTGTAACCAGAAAGTAATACCAATCCAAATACCAATATGGATGTTGAGACAGTCTCTGTAACCAGAAAGTAATACCAATCCAAATACCAATATGGATGTTGAGACAGAGAGTAAAGTTCACCTACAAAAACTGAATCTTAGCTCCTTCCCTGCTCGTTCCGATGTCGTCTTCTACTACTACTACGGGATGTGTGATGTCATTGATGATGTCATCACTTTTTATGTCAAAGCCCTGGAATGATGGTTTTGGGCTTAGACAAGTCAGGAAAGATATATCTCTAGGCCATTTTCTCAGATTGAGTCTGATAGGTCTCTTTTAAATTTATGAGAAAATCGATGATTTCTTAGTTTTCCTCTGGCAGTGAAGGGGTTAAAGAAATGTGAGCACTCACTTTGTCTGGTATTTTAGCAGCCAGCTTCATGATGCTGTTGATGTTGGAGCTGGTCAGGTAGGGAGCCAGGATGTCTTTGGGAGGGCTGCGGTCATCCATCAGCCGCACGTAGTCTATGTCTGCAGGAACACATTAGTACATCAGTTAGTACATTAAAGGAAAAGTAGCATTGAAATCAAAAATAGACTGTAAAAGTTTTCTCTGGATTCCAACTGTTTATATTTATCAGCTCTTTTGTGCAGAGTAGAATTGAGGGAGGACTGTGCCATGTCATCACCATCACTCCATTATCATCAATTTTATCACATCATTTTCATCACTATAATTATTAACATTGTTCTTTTCATCATCATCATTTTATTACATCATCATCATCACAGTAAATGTCATCAAATCATCATCATCATCATAATCAATGTTATCACATCATTGTCATCATCATTAAATTTATAACATCATCATCAGTGTCCACTCTACTACATCATCATTGTCCATATTACCCAAACAACATAATCCTCTTCCCTGTTATCATCATCATCATTGTCCATATTACCCAAACAACATAATCCTCTTCCCTGTTATCATCATCATCATTCCGCTCCTACATCATCATTGTTCACCCAAACAACATAATCCTCTTCCCTGTTATCATCATCATCAGTGTCCGCTCTACTACATCATCATTGTTCATATTACCCAAACAACATAATCCTCTTCCCTGTTATCATCATCATCAGTGTCCGCTCTACTACATCATCATTGTCCATATTACCCAAACAACATAATCCTCTTCCCTGTTATCATCATCATCAGTGTCCGCTCTACTACATCATCATTGTTCATATTACCCAAACAACATAATCCTCTTCCCTGTTATCATCATCATCATCATAATCATTATCCTCACATGAAGCCAGAGGCTTGAGTTTCTTCAACAACTCTTTTGTTTGTTTTGCTGTCCCATTTTTTGGGCCGCACAGTGGCGTTGCTCCCACACCGCTCATTCCGAGTCCCAACTCGCAGCCACACCTCTGCACGTTCAGGTCGCAGAATCCGAGACCAGCAGTCCAAGGGGAGTTAATCTATTTTAGGCCGTCAGGAGGCAACCAATCAGTAGAGCCTGTTCAGGACACCATCTACTAAGCCCCCTACTGACGACACTATTCTTTTAGTCGCGGAGCCAGCGTGAGTGAGGTCCTCCTCCGAGGGCGCCACCACGACAGTCCACCGACAGCTCCCCAGAACACACCGATCCCCATGACTTTGACCCGAATGCACCAAGGCATAGACTGGATCGGAAACCGAAACTGAGGTCACCATGAGAGCAGAGCTTGCAAAGCCACAGAATTTGAGACATTTTTCTTTTTAATGATCGATAGAAATGAGGTGGATGACTATGATGATGATGATGATGCTATGGAGTTCCATATCAGTCTGAGACTGCATGACAGGGCTGTATTCTACGCTTCCTTTCATAATGATATCCCATTAAGCCCATAGCCACTGGGTAGGAGTCGCGGTCCAGGACCGAAAAACCCCTCGCCTCTGATGAGATTCGAACCCGAGACCTCCCAGCCTGTAGTCCGCGATGCTAACCACTACGCAACGGCGGCTGGTGTTTCTTCAACAACTTGACATGCAAAGTGGCCGGCATCCCACAGAGGAGATTCCCCTGGTCAGTGCCCTCCAGCATCCTCCTCCTCCATTTTATCACATCCTCTTTCTCCATTGCATCACATCATCATCATCCATTTTATGGCACCATTATCCATCATCATCCATCATGAACATGATCACCACCATCACCATCCTCACCTGAAGCCAGAGGCCTGAGTTTCTTCAGCAGCTTGACATGCTCATTAGCAGACATCCCACAGAGGAGGTTGCCCTGGTCCATGCCCTCCAGTAAACTGAAGAAGTAGAGCAGGCGGGGGTGGTCACTGCCCGCGATGCTGGGGTACACGTGGCTGTACAGGCGACTGCAGAACTCTTCGGGCTGCAGCTTTAGGGTCTCCACCATACCCAGATGACTGATGCGAGACTTGAGATCTTCTGTTGACAGCCTGCAGGAAAGATGATGATAAGTGACAGTGTTGACAGCCTGCGAGAAAGATGATGATGATAAGTGAGTGTTGACGGCCTGCGGGAAAGATAATGATGATAAATGACAGCCTGCGGGAAAGATGTTGATGATAAGTGACAGCCTGCATAAAAGATGATGATGATGATAAGTGACAGCCTGCGGGAAATATGATGATAAGTGACAGCTTGCATAAAAGATAATGATGATAAGTGACAGCCTGCGGGAAAGATGATGATGATAAGTGACAGTGTTGACAGCCTGCGGGAAAGATGATGATGGTAAGTGACAGCCTGTCAGAACGATGATGATGATAAGTGACAGTGTTGACAGCCTGCGGGAAAGATGATGATGATAAGTGACAGCCTGCGGGAAAGATGATGATGATAAGTGACAGCCTGCAGGAAAGATGATGATAAGTGACAGCAGCCTGCGGGAAAGATGATGATAAGTGACAGCCTGCGGGAAAGATGATGATGATAAGTGACAGCCTGCGGGAAAGATGATGATAAGTGACAGCCTGCGGGAAAGATGATGATGATAAGTGACAGCATGCAGGAAAGATGATGATGACAAGTGACAGTCTGTGGGAAAGATGATGATGATAAGTGACAGCCTGTGGGAAAGATGATGATAAGTGACAGCCTGCGGGACAGATGATGATGATAAGTGACAGCCTGCGGGAAAGATGATGATAAGTGACAGCCTGCGGGACAGATGATGATGATAAGTGAGTCTGTGGGAAAGATGATGATAAGTGACAGCCTGCGGGAAAGATGATGATTATAAGTGACAGTCTGCGGGAAAGATGATGATGATAAGTGACAGCCTGCGGGAAAGATGATGATGATAAGTGGCTGTCAACACAACAGCCTGCAGGAAATATGATGATGATGATACTTAAAGTTGAATAATTAAATTTGCAGCACAGACTATAAAATTAATCAAGGAAACACTTAAGCTCCTTTGCTTACCTCACATTACTGGCAGTTACTTAGTCGTTTATAGTCCTGTCACCAGCGATGGTCATCTGAGGACTGTCACTACATACACTTCAAATAGCGTTTAACACAACAGCGTACCGGGCACTACATCACGTAATACACTACATCCTGAAAACATGACATACAAAACATTAAACAATTACATGTGTATATTACCGGTAAATGAATTTCCCAACTATATAATGTGTAGCACACACACACATTCTCTCTCTCTTCATGAGAGAAGAGACAACACCTACCCGCTGTCAGAGAACAGGTACTCCAGGTGTGCCATGTAGACGTCCCACAGAGAAGAGACAACACCTACCCGCTGTCAGAGAACAGGTACTCCAGGTGTGCCATGTAGACGTCCCACAGAGAAGAGACAACACCTACCCGCTGTCAGAGAACAGGTACTCCAGGTGTGCCATGTAGACGTCCCACAGAGAAGAGACAACACCTACCCGCTGTCAGAGAACAGGTACTCCAGGTGTGCCATGTAGACGTCCCACAGAGAAGAGACAACACCTACCCGCTGTCAGAGAACAGGTACTCCAGGTGTGCCATGTAGACGTCCCACAGAGAAGAGACAACACCTACCCGCTGTCAGAGAACAGGTACTCCAGGTGTGCCATGTAGACGTCCCACAGAGAAGAGACAACACCTACCCGCTGTCAGAGAACAGGTACTCCAGGTGTGCCATGTAGACGTCCCACAGAGAAGAGACAACACCTACCCGCTGTCAGAGAACAGGTACTCCAGGTGTGCCATGTAGACGTCCCACAGAGAAGAGACAACACCTACCCGCTGTCAGAGAACAGGTACTCCAGGTGTGCCATGTAGACGTCCCACAGAGAAGAGACAACACCTACCCGCTGTCAGAGAACAGGTACTCCAGGTGTGCCATGTAGACGTCCCACAGAGAAGAGACAACACCTACCCGCTGTCAGAGAACAGGTACTCCAGGTGTGCCATGTAGACGTCCCACAGAGAAGAGACAACACCTACCCGCTGTCAGAGAACAGGTACTCCAGGTGTGCCATGTAGACGTCCCACAGAGGCAACTTGTACCTGTCTGCCAGCACCACCGACATGCCGTACACCTCTTCCTCACAACTCCTGAAACACACAAACAAACATGCAACTTTGAACAACTTGCGCACACAAGTAACGACATATATAATAATCGTACCGAATGGGGTTAACCTGGGACGGATCATCATCTTTGATGAGTTGCAACACTAATAGTTTACTCAACATATAAGACATGATGTGCAAACACGTACGCGCTCACATACACACATGCATGCATGCAGACACACATACCACACAAACTGTATGTCCATCACACGCATACTCACACACATATACATCAAACATCACTCCACATTTTCTTCTCCTCCCTCTCTCTTTCTCCCCATACCACCACCTTCCCACTCTCTCCATCCCCTTCCCAACCATCCCCCCTCTCCTTCTATCTCCAACTCCTCACATAGCCCAAAACTAAATGGTCTCCTTCTTGTAGTGTCTCTCTCTCTCTCTCTCCTTCCCTCCTTCTTCCGTCCACTCTCCCCACACCCTTCCCTCCTGAACTCCTCACATAGCCAAGCCAAGAATGGTCTCCTTTTTGTAGTCGGGATCGGAACTGAATCGCTGCACATCCACATCAGGTGCTAAGCGCCGTAAAGCCTGTGCCTGCCTCCACTCCTCTAACCCAGTCTGACACTTCAAGAGGAGGGGAATCACCCCTGCCACCCCCTCCCCGTTCCACTCCTTGTCAGGGTGGGAGGTGATGTGATGGGTGACTAGCTGAGACACCCGCCAAGGCTTGTGGAGGTAGAGGGGGGAAGGGTGAGGGTGGGGGGAGGGGGAGCGGAGGAGGGAGTAGGCTTGAATGGCGTAGTAATACTGGGCTACCTCCATTGCCAGCCCTGAGTGAGGTAAGGTACTGAGGCATTTGTCTGCCGCCTCCACCTGAAGAAGAAAAAACATGACTTAGAGTCTGTTAAAGCAGCTTAGCTTACAGCAGCAACATTAAATTGTTGCTTATATATCGCCGCCCGCATGCAATACAGACGTAAGTCGAATGACGTCACTTCACATGAGGAACGGAAAACTCAATATTTTGGTCATTTCAGGCCACATAACGTCATTTTTTGTTCCTTTAGCGTCACTATCGGTGTTTTATCTTTGCAAATTGTTGTTTTACAGCTTTGTTAGATGATGCAGCTTGTCTAGATCAACTGGCAAGTCCAACACATCGAAGAAGACCAATTTTGAGTTACGTCTCTTTTGCATGCAGACGGCGATATAGCAAGTACTGAAGCCTGAAGGCCACTTCCCTTGCTTTCTAGCCAAGAGCAGGTTTCCAGCGGATACTTTAGATTGGAATTGATGCTGAGCCTTTAACCTTTTCAGCGCCAATGTCGACTTTTGTCACCACATTGGTTTTACACCCATGTCACTAGAGGGCATCAGGTCAGAGCCTGTTGTCTGGAGACCCTGTTTTCTTGATTTGGGGAGGTGGGGATGGGCCTGATGTTACATATGTCACAGAGGAATTCTGAATATTGCAGATACATTTTTTTCTCTACCCAGTTAGGTCTAAGGGTATTTTTTGGCCGAAAAATGGCTGGCGGTGAAAGGGTTAATGTAAACTAATCAATGCTGTTGTTGTTCCCAATGCTCCTACATCCATTTATCATCCACATTTTGTCAGTCTAAAAACAATTAAGAGATCAAAGAGATGAATGAATCATGAGACTTAGCCTTGGAATCATTGTGATTCATGTTTCATGGATTATAGTTCATTGCAAAAATATCAAACTGGCGGTAAGGATGAAGATAACCAAAGCCATCAAACTTGATTAAAGAAAAAAAAGAAGAGATTGTTCTGACCTTTGGAAGAGACAAAAGGTATGCCAGGCCCAAGCCTGTATCCCGCGGCAACCACTGCTGCCCCAGCTCCAGCAATGCTGCAACAGACATTGAAGAAGGTGCACAGCTAGCTACTAAGCCTCTATTTCTCTTCAAAGTCAAAGTCAACATTTTTTTTTAATATCTCGTTAAGAGAAATTACAATGTGGTCTCATACAAGCACAGTACAGACAAGGAAACACATATTCATGCATTAAATTTTTTTTAAACATAACTACGGACAGCCAATCATGAATCACAAAAGTTATACATATTTGAAGTCGATGCAAGCATCCTTCCCAACACATCACAGGGGGGGGGGGGGTATGTTTGTGTGTGTGTGTGTGTGTGTGTGTGTGTGTGTGTGTGTGTGTGTGTGTGTGTGTGTGTGTGTGTGTGTGTGTGTGTGTATGTGTGCGTGCGTGAAACTGTCTGTCTGCCATCTTTCTGTGTCTGTCTCGTTGTCTGCTTGTCCGTCAACCTGTCTGCATGTCTTTGGTATTTGGTATGTGGTACTTGGCACTTTATAGTCACAGAGGTGTCTCTGAAAATCGGGTTGTTCCAAATATAATTTTAAATTTTTTTTAAACCTACTCTGTAACATTACAAAAGATATGTAAGTAAGTAATAGTACATTTATATAGCGCTTTACCTCAAATGATCCCAAAGCACTTTACAATCAATTATTCATCAACAAGTAGATAGCAAAAATAGTATTTAAATGTTTTTGACAAACCAACAACAACGCATATACAAAGCAACTCTCTCTCTCTATCTCTCTCTCTCTCTCACACACACACACACACACACACACACAAACAAACACACACACCACAAACACACACACACACACACACACATTATTCATCTTTCATTCAGTAAGCCATAGCAACTGAGTTGCACGGACTGACCACATACACCAACACACACACACACAAACGTTAGCGGATACACATGTATACAAATACACTCACACACAACGTACGCACGCAGACAGACACACACACATGCATACAGACACACACACGCACATGCGTGCACACATAACCCACATAACCAAAACACACACAAGCACACATGCGTGCTCACACACATACACAACTCATTCACTCACACACACACACACACACATACACTCACACACACCACAAACCTCTTATTCAATCTTCCCTCACGTGCACACAACAATAGACAACTGATCAAGTATTTAGAGTGCAGCAGGAAAAAGATGGGTTTTAAGAGAGGTTTTGAATGAGGAGACTGAGTTGGAGTGTCGGAGAGGAGAAGGCAGAGAATTCCAAAGAGATGGTGCTTGACAGGAAAAAGAACGTTGGCCAGCAGATTTGAGACGGATGGAGGGAAGGGAAAGGAGACGAGAATCAGAAGACGAATGTAGTTGGCGAGCTGGGACATAGCTCACTGTGTAGCAGCTGCTGTGCTTGGATGTGTGAGAGTGTCATAGCAACTGCTCAGAGAATGGTTAGGAAAAAAAAGAGAAGACAAAGCATTACTGTTAGTTGCTCTTTTGTTGTTGTTGTTGGTCGCTCAGACAGCTTCCTGTCATATGAGCACAGATGCATCATGCTGCCGTTATGCGCCTAACTAAGATATAGTTAGGCCCAGCATGTCCAACTTCGGTTGAAAATGTTTTTGTAAGAGTTTCTATAAACAAAAGGCAGGAAAATGGACCAGTAAAGTAGAAAGACAGTAATCAAAAGGAAAAGGCAGAGTGAAAGAGAGTGACAGATTAGAGGTTACAAGCACAGAAGTTCCAGAAGGTGGGGGAACTATTTGTATGAAAGACACACACACCCTCCCCCCACAGGGGAATGTTAATTGCTTATCACTTCAACACTACTCTGGAATGTGACCTATATAACAACCTGTTCTCACACAAATATGCTCGCATTATACTCACAGATACACATGCATATATTATATGTGCTTGCTTGCAGACAGACAGACAGACACATTTCCCTAGCCCACCCCCAACTCACCTTCTTCAGCATGGTCACACTTCTCCCCCTCAGAGAGCATTTCCTCCAGACGCGCCATCTTCAGCACACTGTCACTCAGACAGCGGTCTTCAGGAACATTGTCCACTATGTGGCCGTAGTCTATAGAGCCCTGCCAACACAACACCACCACACTGACCTTCAGACAAACAACTATCCTAAAATAGGATGAATTTATTTTGTAGTGGTCAAGATGACATTACACAACAGTTTAAGGCTGTGTGCCCCTATATGTGCAACCCATACAGAAACCCATTTGTAATCCGCCAAAAGAAAATCTGGAAGTAAGAAAGATGAAACCCATCTTATCCCATCCGCTAAATTCTTACTTTCTTGTACTTTGTTTGCAGATTCCAGGTGAGATATGAACATGGGTTTCTGCGTGCATGTGCACAGGCCCTAGCCCTGTAGGCCCTGCCTTTTTGTCATGCAGACTGAACTCCAGGCCTGCAGGATCTGAGAGTGAGCAACATATCACTGGGTACAACAACAAAAAGACTGACCAAAATGCTTCAACATTGCACCACAGGTTTGGCATCTCATTCTGAAGGAAATGGCCACAGAACAAACTCACTTTATTCATTAACTCTTCTAGCGCCATGTATCTTTTGACGTTCTTGGTTGTCCGTTGCATATCAACCGACAAGAGGGGAGTAACTACTTTTTTCGAGTACGCATGCATTGCTTTAACGGAAAAATCACTGACATAAGCTCTAAAAATAAACAAACACATGGCGGGGTACTTGGCAGTGAATGTCTTTGCATTTGGTGGGAGTGTAAAGTGATGTAACATTCGCCCATGGTGCTGGAACAGTTAATATACATGAGGATTGACAGCAAAAGTATGTGGCGGTCAATGGCCAACAATTTGTCGGGCACAGACGCTGGAGATTGAACTAGTGCGGCTGACAATTTTGTCGAGCGTAGGGCAGAATAAGTTTAGGAGGTTAATGGGTTTGTTCCTCCATATCTTCTTTACCTCTGTCCACTGCATTATCTACACTGACAGTTGGCTTATCCCCAAGGCTGCAACACTAACTGCCAGTGCAAAGATCCCTACTTTCTAGTCACACTCCTAACACTTGGCTGCACCATTGTTATTTTTACTACCCAGCATAATTTTCACAATTCCTATTACCGTAAAAACTGGACTATAAGACGCATCTGTATATAAGCCACATCCCTTAAATTGACAGAATATCAGGTATTTATTCACATATAAGCCGCAGAGAAAATTGTATGTGCACAAATATAAAATTCTCCTATCAGAACATGAGTATTTAATGTTCTCAGACACTTTAAACATGAGATTTGAATCTATTGTTTGCAAAAAACAGTTTTGAGTCTAAGAAGCTCAAAATAGTCTGAAGAATGTGGCCAGAAACAGATTTACCGTATTTTCTGGTCTAAGCCTCACCCCCTGAATTTTTTTTAAATTCTGGAAAAACAACAACGATAAAGCCGCATTCAGTGTCTAAGCCGCAAGAGACTGAAAAGGAAAAACGAACCTGAGAAGACGAGCAAACGAACTCGTGATCGAAAGCCACGGCAACTTCAACGGCCCGTGTTGCACTCGCACACAAACTACACATAACAATACAGACCTAATCTTCGCCATAACGGACCTACTAAATACTGGATTCTGCACAACGACACAACACAACACAAAACATGACAAAGTAACGCAGTGGCAGTTCATTTTCAGTCACAGTTTGCACACACGGAACTATTACTGCGCATACAACTCGGCTGACAAAATGGCGTAGCGCACACCGCAAATACAAAATCATGGCAAATGCTAATGCGCCAGCTGCTTTCATTTATCAGATTTTGAGTTGTTTGCATTCAGCGAGTGTTTTAGTGCACACACTAACGCCAATTTATTAGTTTGATAACGGAAAGGAGCTGCTTTTCAACTTATTTTTTGCAAAGTGAGACCATCACTGAGTTCCAATTTATGGAGTGTGACCGATCACCTAGTTTCAACTTGGAAGTTGACTTCGCATTTACATGTGCACAGAGTTCGTAAAGATCGACATGATCGCGACTGTTTCAATTCAAACTTTGATCATAAACTGCTCAGTGATGACACATGTGCATAAAAGTGGTGAAATTTAGTGGTCAGATCGTGATATCGCTGATTAAATTCTTCAGTTTCGGCATGAGAACGGTTCGTTTTTACCAAGATTTACGATGTCAACAAGCACAGGCTGGAGTTGACGACCAGCCTAAAATACGGAAGGTGAAATATTCACAAATTAGCCGCAATCGTTGTTTTAGCCGCAGGGGTCAAAGTTGAAGAAAAAAGTAGCGGCTTATAGCCCGTAAAATACGGTAATCATACTGATAAATGTATAGTGGGAGAAAAATCCACAGATAAGCCGCATCAGTCCATAAGCCGCATGGGCCAAAGTCGAGGAAAAAAGTAGTGGCTTATAGTCCGCATTTTACGGTACTGCTTTTGAAACGTTCCCCAAAGTTTAACAAAACCCTCACCGTATCCAGACATGGCTCGTCCACCACATCCTCGTAAAACGGGTGACAACCCTGCCTGGTAAACTCTTTATTGTTGTGGGTGGCTGATCTTCCCTTGTCCCCATGGCCCTGCAGGGGCTGTCTGAGGGAGCGGATGGCCCCCCTCCACCAGGCGGTATGAGTGACGGAGGAGAGCACGGCCCGCGTGTGGCGCTGCGTGGACGACAGGATGGCCCGCGTCTGATGCAGGGCCGCCCGCGCAGAGAAGGGACTCCCTGTGAGGAGAGGTCAGAAAAACATGTCACTGTACTACAACTGTTAATAGTCTGTGTGTCCCGGGAAAATGTGGAATTCAGGATCTGTGTCATGGGGAAATGTGGAATCTGGGAAAATTTGGAATCTTCCCGAGATTGGGAAAATTCATAATTTTCCTAAGCATAGAAGTCATTGTAGATATCACCTGAAGGAGAGGGAGAGAGGGGGAGAGAGAGAGAGAGAGAGAGAGAGAGAGAGAGAGAGAGAGAGAGAGAGAGAGAGAGAGAGAGAGAGAGAGAGAGAGAGAGAGAGAGAGAGAGAGAAAAATGAGGAGGACTTACAGTGGGACACAAAACCAAACAGGCCTAAAGTTCAAGTGTTCTCTCTCTCTCTCTCTCTCTCTCTCTCTCTCTCATGATTTTCATTTGTGCAGCACGCAGCCACTTGCTTTGAACATTTCTGAATTTGGAGGTTGGAAAAATTCGGAATTTCTGCAGGAAAAAGCGTAATTCTAAATGTTCCCAGTAAATTTCCAATGTTCCCCTAATTCCAAAATGTCCAGTGACATGTGCATAGACGCATCTATAAGAAGTATCTGCTGGCACAAAAAAGACAGAATTAAGCTATACACTTCTATAAGAGATAAGAATTTTCGGTAAAGGTAAAGATGCGCCCCCCCCCTCCTCCATTTCTCGGTTCTTTCCATTTTCTCAGTCTTGCCTTTCTTACTGCAGATTGAGAACTTCATCCTCTATTGTTTGCTATTTTTAACACTCATTTTGATCCATTTACATAATTAAACACATGCATTCAATAATAGTAGAAGATAAAAGCAAGACGGAAAAACCACACTGAACCAGGACTGTGACAAATGCTCCGCGGCTGTTGTGTGTACTGCACTAGTCTACATAGGGGTGTGTGTTACTGTGTCCTATTAGAGAATGGCCTTTATCATGACTGTGATTAATTATTCAACAAAGATAATAAGCTCAAAAAGTTCATAACATATAGCTTAATGTTTGGTAAGAAAGGCAGGTGTGAAAATGTGGGGAGAGCTGAAAAATGTAAGAGGGGGGGCACATCTTTACCTTTACCAAATGTTCTGTTGTAACACATGATTAACCTTTTGCCTACCAGACCCATGGCTACTACGGGCAATAGGATGTCACTGATGATGCAATCATTTCAGTTGGAATGACTTCGGAATGCAGATTTTGGCTTCAATACTGTCAGAGGATTAGACTCCAGACCATTTTGCCAGATTGGCTCTAAGAGGTCTCTTTTCTAAAATATAATTCATGAGTTTATTTTCTCAAATATTTTCCAGCTGGGAACGGGTTTCAAGGCAACAAGGGACTTTTTGTGAGGAGAGGCAACACAAGTTATGTCACTCTCTATTACAGCACTGTCAAATAATCAAGAGGTGTTTGTATTTGTTGGTATTTTGGTATATTCTAGTTGGTAATTCGGGCTGTTCCCAGCTGGGGAGAATGTCGCTGCAAGTGCCAACCCCCTTTGTTGGGGTGGTGGGGTGTGGGGTGGGAGGTGAGGAGAGGGAGCAGACTTGGGAAACCTAGCTATCAATTTGGTCATACCAGGCAGCAGGATTTTTCTATACTCTTACCGACTTTTAACTGCCATCGGATTTTAAGTGCGCAAAGCACATGTGTCAGACTTGCTTTAAGTCCCCATCCAAAAGACTCAACATTCAGTTTGATTTACCCGTCGAACTAGAAAGAAAGGGTTGGGACTCAAACCCGGGTCACTCATGCATTTAAATTGGCAGGCAAACATCTTAACCACTCTGCCATCTTCCTTACTGCAATAAAATCTTATCTCAGTGACATATTCCAATAAGAGAGAAGAGGCTTCTGATGGCATCCTTCCTATATTCAAAGGCAATAAGGGATTTCTGGCATGCAAGCACACTCACACCTTAACTGTACAACAGCAGTGCCCCCACCTTGCCTAGTGCTGTGGTCAGTGACCTCTGTGTCCCCACACTGACCAGTGTGGTCAAGGGAGGGGTGGTCATCTGCTTTCTGCTCCAGGCTTTGCTGGGACAACACCCGCCCCACTTTCTCCAACAGTAACTGTCAAAACACAACACCTAGCCGTTTGAAAGCTGGGACAACACTCGCCCCACTTTCTCCAACAGTAACTGTCAACACACAACACCAAGCTGTTTGAAAGCTGGGACAACACTCGCCCCACTTTCTCCAACAGTAACTGTCAACACACAACACCAAGCTGTTTGAAAGCTGGGACAACACTCGCCCCACTTTCTCCAACAGTAACTGTCAACACACAACACCAAGCTGTTTGAAAGCTGGGACAACACTCGCCCCACTTTCTCCAACAGTAACTGTCAACACACAACACCAAGCTGTTTGAAAGCTGGGACAACACTCGCCCCACTTTCTCCAACAGTAACTGTCAACACACAACACCAAGCTGTTTGAAAGCCAAGTCACTACTTATAATCATCGTCAACACACAACATCAAGCCTTTTCAAAGCCGAGTCACTACTTATAATCATCGTCAACACACCACATCAAGCCTTTTCAAAGCCGAGTCACTACTTATAATCATCGTCAACACACCACATCAAGCCTTTTCAAAGCCGAGTCACTACTTATAATCATCGTCAACACACCACATCAAGCCTTTTCAAAGCCGAGTCACTACTTATAATCATCGTCAACACACCACATCAAGCCTTTTCAAAGCCAAG
This sequence comes from Phymorhynchus buccinoides, assembly GCA_017654935.2. Classification (NCBI taxonomy): domain Eukaryota; kingdom Metazoa; phylum Mollusca; class Gastropoda; order Neogastropoda; family Raphitomidae; genus Phymorhynchus; species Phymorhynchus buccinoides. Next base: position 39,222,044 of record CM065693.1, read on the forward strand.
TCACTACTTATAATCATCGTCAACACACCACATCAAGCCTTTTCAAAGCCGAGTCACTACTTATAATCATCGTCAACACACCACATCAAGCCTTTTCAAAGCCGAGTCACTACTTATAATCATCGTCAACACACCACATCAAGCCTTTTCAAAGCCAAGTCACTACTTATAATCATCGTCAACACACCACATCAAGCCTTTTCAAAGCCAAGTCACTACTTATAATCATCGTCAACACACCACATCAAGCCTTTTCAAAGCCAAGTCACTACTTATAATCATCGTCAACACACCACATCAAGCCTTTTCAAAGCAGAGTCACTACTTATAATCATCGTCAACACACCACATCAAGCCTTTTCAAAGCAGAGTCACTACTTATAATCATCGTCAACACACCACATCAAGCCTTTTCAAAGCAGAGTCACTACTTATAATCATCGTCAACACACCACATCAAGCCTTTTCAAAGCCAAGTCACTACTTATATCAGTTATAATCATCGTCAACACACCACATCAAGCCTTTTCAAAGCAGAGTCACTACTTATAATCATCGTCAACACACCACATCAAGCCTTTTCAAAGCCAAGTCACTACTTATAATCATCGTCAACACACCACATCAAGCCTTTTCAAAGCAGAGTCACTACTTATAATCATCGTCAACACACCACATCAAGCCTTTTCAAAGCAGAGTCACTACTTATAATCATCGTCAACACACCACATCAAGCCTTTTCAAAGCAGAGTCACTACTTATAATCATCGTCAACACACCACATCAAGCCTTTTCAAAGCAGAGTCACTACTTATAATCATCGTCAACACACCACATCAAGCCTTTTCAAAGCAGAGTCACTACTTATAATCATCGTCAACACACCACATCAAGCCTTTTCAAAGCCAAGTCACTACTTATAATCATCGTCAACACACCACATCAAGCCTTTTCAAAGCAGAGTCACTACTTATAATCATTGTCAACACACCACATCAAGCCTTTTCAAAGCAGAGTCACTACTTATAATCATTGTCAACACACCACATCAAGCCTTTTCAAAGCAGAGTCACTACTTATAATCATCGTCAACACACCACATCAAGCCTTTTCAAAGCCAAGTCACTACTTATAATCATCGTCAACACACCACATCAAGCCTTTTCAAAGCCGAGTCACTACTTATAATCATCGTCAACACACCACATCAAGCCTTTTCAAAGCAGAGTCACTACTTATAATCATCGTCAACACACCACATCAAGCCTTTTCAAAGCCAAGTCACTACTTATAATCATCGTCAACACACCACATCAAACCTTTTCAAGCAGAGTCACTACTTATAATCATCGTCAACACACCACATCAAGCCTTTTCAAAGCAGAGTCACTACTTATAATCATCGTCAACACACCACATCAAGCCTTTTCAAAGCAGAGTCACTACTTATAATCATCGTCAACACACCACATCAAGCCTTTTCAAAGCCAAGTCACTACTTATAATCATCGTCAACACACCACATCAAGCCTTTTCAAAGCAGAGTCACTACTTATAATCATCGTCAACACACCACATCAAGCCTTTTCAAAGCAGAGTCACTACTTATAATCATCGTCAACACACCACATCAAGCCTTTTCAAAGCCAAGTCACTACTTATAATCATCGTCAACACACCACATCAAGCCTTTTCAAAGCAGAGTCACTACTTATAATCATCGTCAACACACCACATCAAGCCTTTTCAAAGCCAAGTCACTACTTATAATCATCGTCAACACACCACATCAAGCCTTTTCAAAGCAGAGTCACTACTTATAATCATCGTCAACACACCACATCAAGCCTTTTCAAAGCCAAGTCACTACTTATAATCATCGTCAACACACCACATCAAGCCTTTTCAAAGCAGAGTCACTACTTATAATCATCGTCAACACACCACATCAAGCCTTTTCAAAGCAGAGTCACTACTTATAATCATCGTCAACACACCACATCAAGCCTTTTCAAAGCAGAGTCACTACTTATAATCATCGTCAACACACCACATCAAGCCTTTTCAAAGCCAAGTCACTACTTATAATCATCGTCAACACACCACATCAAACCTTTTCAAAGCAGAGTCACTACTTATAATCATCGTCGTACCGACTGCCTACAATAAAAGTCCTGTGTGATAAAGCGACAGAAAAAAAAAAGAAACGAGGAAGGAGAAGCCCAAAAAAGGGAAAGGGAAAGAACGAAACAGGGAAGGGAAAGACAGAAAGGATGAAAGAAAAGACAGAAAGGATAAAAAAAAAGACAGAAAGGATGAAAGAAAAGACAGAAAGGATGAAAGAAAAGACAGAAAGGATGAAAGAAAAGACAGAAAGGATGAAAGAAAAGACAGAAAGGATGAAAGAAAAGACAGAAAGGATGAAAGAAAAGACAGAAAGGATGAAAGAAAAGACAGAAAGGATGAAAGGGGAAAAAACGAAACAAGGGAAAGACAGAACCAAGGGAGAGAAAGACAGAACCAAGGGAGAGAAAGACAGAACCAAGGGAGAGAAAGACAGAACCAAGGGAGAGAAAGACAGAACCAAGGGAGAGAAAGACAGAACCGAGGAATAGAAAGACAGAACCAAGGGAGAGAAAGACAGAACCGAGGAAGAGAAAGACAGAACCAAGGGAGAGAAAGACAGAACCAAGGGAGAGAAAGACAGAACCGAGGAAGGGAAAGACAGAACCAAGGAAGAGAAAGACAGAACCGAGGAAGGGAAAGACAGAACCGAGGGAGAGAAAGACAGAACCGAGGAAGAGAGAAAGACAGAACCGAGGAAGAGAGAAAGACAGAACCGAGGAAGGGAAAGACAGAACCTAGGAAGAGAAAGACAGAACCGAGGAAGGGAAAGACAGAACCGAGGGAGAGAAAGACAGAACCGAGGAAGGGAAAGACAGAACCAAGGGAGAGAAAGACAGAACCGAGGAAGGGAAAGACAGAACCTAGGAAGAGAAAGACAGAACTGAGGAAGGGAAAGACAGAACCAAGGAAGAGAAAGACAGAACCGAGGAAGGGAAAGACAGAACCGAGGGAGAGAAAGACAGAACCGAGGAAGGGAAAGACAGAACCGAGGGAGAGAAAGACAGAACCGAGGAAGGGAAAGACAGAACCGAGGGAGAGAAAGACAGAACCGAGGAAGGGAAAGACAGAACCGAGGGAGAGAAAGACAGAACCGAGGGAGAGAAAGACAGAACCGAGGAAGGGAAAGACAGAACCGAGGGAGAGAAAGACAGAACCGAGGAAGGGAAAGACAGAACCTAGGAAGAGAAAGACAGAACCGAGGAAGGGAAAGACAGAACCGAGGGAGAGAAAGACAGAACCGAGGAAGGGAAAGACAGAACCAAGGGAGAGAAAGACAGAACCGAGGAAGGGAAAGACAGAACCTAGGAAGAGAAAGACAGAACCGAGGAAGGGAAAGACAGAACCAAGGAAGAGAAAGACAGAACCGAGGAAGGGAAAGACAGAACCTAGGGAGAGAAAGACAGAACCAAGGAAGGGAAAGACAGAACCAAGGAAGAGAAAGACAGAACCGAGGAAGGGAAAGACAGAACCGAGGGAGAGAAAGACAGAACCGAGGAAGGGAAAGACAGAACCAAGGAAGAGAAAGACAGAACCGAGGAAGGGAAAGACAGAACCGAGGGAGAGAAAGACAGAACCGAGGGAGAGAAAGACAGAACCGAGGAAGGGAAAGACAGAACCGAGGGAGAGAAAGACAGAACCGAGGAAGGGAAAGACAGAACCTAGGAAGAGAAAGACAGAACCGAGGAAGGGAAAGACAGAACCGAGGGAGAGAAAGACAGAACCGAGGAAGGGAAAGACAGAACCAAGGAAGAGAAAGACAGAACCGAGGAAGGGAAAGACAGAACCTAGGAAGAGAAAGACAGAACTGAGGAAGGGAAAGACAGAACCAAGGAAGAGAAAGACAGAACCGAGGAAGGGAAAGACAGAACCTAGGGAGAGAAAGACAGAACCAAGGAAGGGAAAGACAGAACCTAGGAAGAGAAAGACAGAACCGAGGAAGGGAAAGACAGAACCGAGGGAGAGAAAGACAGAACCGAGGAAGGGAAAGACAGAACCAAGGGAGAGAAAGACAGAACCGAGGAAGGGAAAGACAGAACCGAGGGAGAGAAAGACAGAACCGAGGAAGAGAAAGACAGAACCGAGGAAGGGAAAGACAGAACCGAGGAAGAGAAAGACAGAACCGAGGAAGGGAAAGACAGAACCGAGGGAGAGAAAGACAGAACCGAGGGAGAGAAAGACAGAACCAGAGGAAGGGAAAGACAGAACCAAGGAAAGAGAGAAAGACAGAACCGAGGAAGGGAAAGACAGAACCAAGGAAGAGAAAGACAGAACCGAGGAAGGGAAAGACAGAACCTAGGAAGAGAAAGACAGAACCGAGGAAGGGAAAGACAGAACCTAGGAAGAGAAAGACAGAACCGAGGAAGGGAAAGACAGAACCAAGGAAGAGAAAGACAGAACCGAGGAAGGGAAAGACAGAAACAAACAAGGAAAAGACAGAAACGATGAAAGAGGAAAAAACGAAACAAGGGAAAGACAGAACCGAGGAAGGGAAAGACAGAAAGGATGAAAGAAAAGACAGATACGAGGAAGGGAAAGACAGAAATAAACAAGGAAAAGACAGATACGAGGAAGGGAAAGACAGAAAGGATGAAAGAAAAGACAGATACGAGGAAAGGAAAGACAAAAATAAACAAGGAAAAGACAGAAACGATGAAGGGGAAAAAAACGAAACAAGGGAAAGAACGAAACAAGGAAGGGAAAGAAAGAAATGAGGAAAGGAAGGAACAAAAGAAGGAAAGGAAAGACAAAAATTACGAAGAGAAAGAACAAAAAAAGAAGGAACAACAGAACCAAGGAAGAGAAAGACAAAAACGAGGAAAGACAGAAACAAGGAAAGACAGAAACAATGAAGGGAAAGACAAAAACGAGGAAAGACAGAAACAAGGAAAGACAGAAACAATGAAGGGAAAGACAGAACCGAGGGAAAGACAAATGAGGAAGAGAAAGACAGAAACGAGGAGGGGACAGACAAAAACAAAGAAAGAAAAAAGAAAGGAAAAAAGAAACGAGGAAGGGAAAAAAATCAAATGATGAGGGGAAAGACAGAATTGAGGAAGCAACGGACAAAAACAAGGGAATGAAAGAACACGATAAAGGAAAGAACGAACGAAACGAGGAAGGAAAGAACAAATGATGAAGGGACAGAACGAAACGAGGAAGGAAAGAACGAAATGAGGAAGGAAAGAACGAAATGAGGAAGGAAAGAACGAAATGAGGAACGAAACGAGGAAGGAAAGAAAGGAAAGAACGAAATGAGGAAGGAAAGAACGAAATGAGGAAGGAAAGAACGAAACGAGAACAAATGAGGAAGGGAAAGAACGAAACGAGGAAGGAAAGAACGAAATGAGGAAGGAAAGAACGAAATGAGGAAGGAAAGAACGAACGAAACGAGGAAGGAAAGAACGAAACGAGGAAGGAAAGAACAAATGATGAAGGGACAGAACGAAACGAGGAAGGAAAGAACGAAATGAGGAAGGAAAGAACGAAATGAGGAAGGAAAGAACGAAACGAGGAAGGAAAGAACAAATGATGAAGGGACAGAACGAAACGAGGAAGGAAAGAACGAAATGAGGAAGGAAAGAACGAAATGAGGAAGGAAAGAACGAAATGAGGAAGGAAAGAACGAAATGAGGAAGGAAAGAACGAAACGAGGAAGGAAAGAACGAAATGAGGAAGGAAAGAACGAAATGAGGAAGGGAAAGAACGAAACGAGGAAGGAAAGAACGAAATGAGGAAGGAAAGAACAAATGATGAAGGGAAAGAACGAAACGAGGAAGGAAAGAACGAAATGAGGAAGGAAAGAACGAAATGAGGAAGGAAAGAACGAACGAAACGAGGAAGGAAAGAACGAAACGAGGAAGGAAAGAACAAAATGAGGAAGGAAAGAACGAAACGAGGAAGGAAAGAACGAAATGAGGAAGGAAAGAACGAAATGAGGAAGGAAAGAACGAACGAAGGAAAGAACGAAATGAGGAAGGAAAGAACAAATGATGAAGGGAAGAACGAAACGAGGAAGGAAAGAACGAAATGAGGAAGGAAAGAACGAAATGAGGAAGGAAAGAACGAAATGAGGAAGGAAAGAACGGAAACAAATGATGAAGGGAAAGAACGGAAAGGAAAGAACGAAATGAGGAAGGAAAGAACGAAATGAGGAAGGAAAGAACGAAATGAGGAAGGAAAGAACAAATGATGAAGGGAAAGAACGAAACGAGGAAGGAAAGAACAAATGATGAAGGGAAGAACGAAACGAGGAAGGAAAGAACGAAATGAGGAAGGAAAGAACGAAATGAGGAAGGAAAGAACGAAATGAAAGGAAAGAACGAAATGAGGAAGGAAAGAACGAAATGAGGAAGGAAAGAACGAAACGAGGAAGGAAAGAACGAAATGAGGAAGGAAAGAACGAAATGAGGAAGGAAAGAACGAAATGAAAGGAAAGAACGAAACGAGGAAGGAAAGAACGAAATGAGGAAGGAAAGAACGAAAAACGAGGAAGGAAAGAACAAATGATGAAGGGAAAGAACGAAACGAGGAAGGAAAGAACGAAATGAGGAAGGAAAGAACAAAATGAGGAAGGAAAGAACGAAACGAGGAAGGAAAGAACAAATGATGAAGGGAAAGAACGAAACGAGGAAGGAAAGAACGAAATGAGGAAGGAAAGAACGAAATGAGGAAGGAAAGAACGAAACGAGGAAGGAAACGAGGAAAGAACAAATGATGAAGGGAAAGAACGAAACGAGGAAGGAAAGAACGAAATGAGGAAGGAAAGAACGAAACGAGGAAGGAAAGAACGAATGATGAGGAAGGAAAGAACGAAAGGAAGGAAAGAACGAAATGATGAAGGAAAGAACGAAATGAAAGGAAACGAGGAAGGAAAGAACGAAAGGGAAGAACGAAACGAGGAGGAAGGAAAGAACGAAACGAGGAAGGAAAGAACAAATGAGGAAGGAAAGAACGAAACGAGGAAGGAAAGAACGAAATGAGGAAGGAAAGAACGAAATGAGGAAGGAAAGAACGAAACGAAAGGAAAGAACGAGGAAGGAAAGAACAAATGATGAAGGGAAAGAACGAAACGAGGAAGGAAAGAACGAAATGAGGAAGGAAAGAACGAAACGAGGAAGGAAAGAACGAAACGAGGAAGGAAAGAACGAAACGAGGAAGGAAAGAACGAAATGAGGAAGGAAAGAACGAAATGAGGAAGGAAAGAACGAAACGAGGAAGGAAAGAACGAAACGAGGAAGGAAAGAACGAAATGAGGAAGGAAAGAAAGAACGAAAGAACGAAATGAGGAAGGAAAGAACGAAACGAGGAAGGAAAGAACGAAATGATGAAGGGAAAGAACGAAACGAGGAAGGAAAGAACGAAATGAGGAAGGAAAGAACGAAACGAGGAAGGAAAGAACGAAATGAGGAAGGAAAGAACGAAATGAGGAAGGAAAGAACGAAATGAGGAAGGAAAGAACGAAACGAGGAAGGAAAGAACGAAATGAGGAAGGAAAGAACGAAACGAGGAAGGAAAGAACGAAATGAGGAAGGAAAGAACGAAATGAGGAAGGAAAGAACGAAATGAGGAAGGAAAGAACGAAACGAGGAAGGAAAGAACGAAATGAGGAAGGAAAGAACAAATGAGGAAGGAAAGAACGAAACGAGGAAGGAAAGAACGAAATGAGGAAGGAAAGAACGAAACGAGGAAGGAAAGAACGAAATGAGGAAGGAAAGAACGAAACGAGGAAGGAAAGAACGAAATGAGGAAGGAAAGAACGAAACGAGGAAGGAAAGAACGAAATGAGGAAGGAAAGAACGAAACGAGGAAGGAAAGAACGAAACGAGGAAGGAAGGAAAGAACGAAATGAGGAAGGAAAGAACGAAATGAGGAAGGAAAGAACGAAATGAGGAAGGAAAGAACGAAACGAGGAAGGAAAGAACGAAATGAGGAAGGAAAGAACGAAATGAGGAAGGAAAGAACGAAATGAGGAAGGAAAGAACGAAAAACGAGGAAGGAAAGAACGAAACGAGGAAGGAAAGAACGAAACGAGGAAGGAAAGAACAAAATGAGGAAGGAAAGAACGAAAAACGAGGAAAGAACGAAAGAACAAAGAACGAAACGAGAAGGAAAGAAAGAACGAAACGAGGAAGGAAAGAACGAAATGAGGAAGGAAAGAACGAAATGAGGAAGGAAAGAACGAAACGAGGAAGGAAAGAACAAAAACGAAAACGGAAGGAAAGAACGAAACGAGGAAGGAAAGAACAAAACGAGGAAGGAAAGAACGAAATGAGGAAGGAAAGAACGAAACGAGGAAGGAAAGAACAAATGATGAAGGAAAGAACGAAAGAACGAAACGAGGAAGGAAAGAACGAAATGAGGAAGGAAAGAACGAAATGAGGAAGGAAAGAACGAAATGAGGAAGGAAAGAACGAAACGAGGAAGGAAAGAACGAAATGAGGAAGGAAAGAACGAAATGAGGAAGGAAAGAACGAAATGAAAGGAAAGAAAGAACGAAATGAGGAAGGAAAGAACGAAACGAGGAAGGAAAGAACGAAACGAAAGGAAAGAACGAAGAAGGAAAGAACGAAATGAGGAAGGAAAGAACGAAACGAGGAAGGAAAGAACAAAGAACGAGGAAGGAAAGAACGAAATGAGGAAGGAAAGAACGAAATGAGGAAGGAAAGAACGAAATGAGGAAGGAAAGAACAAAATGAGGAAGGAAAGAACGAAACGAGGAAGGAAAGAACGAAACGAGGAAGGAAAGAACAAAATGAGGAAGGAAAGAACGAATGAAACGAGGAAGGAAAGAACAAATGATGAAGGGACAGAACGAAACGAGGAAGGAAAGAACGAAATGAGGAAGGAAAGAACGAAATGAGGAAGGAAAGAACGAATGAAACAAGGAAGGAAAGAACAAATGATGAAGGGAAAGAACGAAACGAGGAAGGAAAGAACGAAATGAGGAAGGAAAGAACGAAATGAGGAAGGAAAGAACAAACGAGGAAGGAAAGAACAAAATGAGGAAGGAAAGAACGAAATGAGGAAGGAAAGAACGAAACGAAACGAGAAGGAAAGAACAAAATGAGGAAGGAAAGAACAAATGAGGAAGGAAAGAACGAAATGAGGAAGGAAAGAACGAAAACAAAATGAGGAAGGAAAGAACAAATGATGAAGGGAAAGAACGAAACGAGGAAGGAAAGAACGAAACGAGGAAGGAAAGAACGAAATGAGGAAGGAAAGAACGAAATGAGGAAGGAAAGAACGAAACGAGGAAGGAAAGAACGAAAGAACGAAATGAAAGAACGAAATGAAGGAAAGAACGAAACGAGGAAGGAAAGAACGAACAAATGATGAAAAAGAACGAGGAAGGAAAGAACAAATGATGAAGGAAAGAACAAATGATGAAAAGAACGAAACGAGGAAGGAAAGAACGAAACGAGGAAGGAAAGAACGAACGAAACGAAAGGAAAGAACAAATGATGAAGGGAAAGAACGAAACGAGGAAGGAAAGAACGAACAAAGGGACGAACGAAACGAGGAAGGAAAGAACAAATGAAGGAAAGAACAAATGATGAAGGGAAAGAACGAAACGAGGAAGGAAAGAACGAATGAAACGAGGAAGGAAAGAACAAATGATGAAGGGAAGAACGAAACGAGGAAGGAAAGAACAAAACGAGGAAGGAAAGAACAAATGATGAAGGGAAGGAAAGAACGAAATGAGGAAGGAAAGAACGAAAAACAAGGAAGGAAAGAACAAATGATGAAGGGAAAGAACGAAACGAGGAAGGAAAGAACGAAATGAGGAAGGAAAGGACGAAATGAGGAAGGAAAGAACGAATGAAACGAGGAAGGAAAGAACAAATGATGAAGGGAAAGAACGAAACGAGGAAGGAAAGAACGAAACGAGGAAGGAAAGAACGAAACGAACGAGGAAGGAAAGAACGAAATGATGAAGGGAAAGAACAAAACGAGGAAGGAAAGAACAAATGATGAAGGGAAAGAACGAAACGAGGAAGGAAAGAACAAATGATGAAGGGAAAGAACGAAACGAGGAAAGAACGAAAATGATGAAGGGAAAGAACGAAACGAGGAAAGAAAGAATGAAACGAGGAAGGAAAGAACGAAATGATGAAGGGAAAGAACAAAACGAGGAAGGAAAGAACGAAATGAGGAAGGAAAGAACAAATGATGAAGGGAAAGAACAAAACGAGGAAGGAAAGAACAAATGATGAAGGAAAGAACGAAACGGGGAATGGAAGAAAGAAACGACAAATGGAAAGAACTGACCTGCCTGTTGAGTAGAGAGCGGGCCTGCAGAATGGGTTCAATCATGTCTGGGCTGCAAAACGTCACTGCAAACGACAGCAGACTCACTCTGCGCACATACACATACTGTATTATAATGTGTTTTTTTCCTGACAGTTTTCAAACCATTCTCAAATAGGTGAGTGTGCTAAGAATCATAAATAACATTAGGAGTTTTTCAGAATAAAAAAAAAAGTTCAACTACAACAGCTATACAAAATGTGGACAAATCTGCGTCAAAACTCTGGCATCTAATTGTATGAGGTGCATAAAATCAAAAGCATCGGCATGGTAGTCATGGATCCTCACCCCCCTCTTTTTTATATTTTGTGTGTGTGTGTGTGTGGGGGGGGGGTCTGCACAACTGTACACCACCACCCCTCCCCCCAACCTACACAGCATTATGGTTGGCTCACTTACCAGGGATGTATTTGAAGGTCTCCTGTTCAGCCAGGTCCTACACACGGTCCAGGTCAGACCTCACAACAAGACAAAAACACCACCACCAATAAGCTCTGAGCATTGGGATCGTTGCATTATGCTTGGCTCACTTACCAGGGATGTCCTTAAAGGTCTCCTGTTCAGCCAGGTCCTACACACGGTCCAGGTCAGACCTCACAACAACAACAACACCACCAGCAATAAGCTCTGAGCATTGGGATCGTTGCATTATGGGACTTACCAGGGATGTCCTTAAAGGTCTCCTGTTCAGCCAGGTCCTACACACGGTCCAGGTCAGACCTCACAACAACAACAACAGCACCAGCAATAAGCTCTGAGCATTGGGATCGTTGCATTATGTTGGTGGCTCACTTACCAGGGATGTCCTTAAAGGTCTCCTGTTCAGCCAGGTCCTACACACGGTCCAGGTCAGACCTCACAACAACAACAACACCAGCAATAAGCTCTGAGCATTGGGATCGTTGCATTATGTTGGTGGCTCACTTACCAGGGATGTCCTTAAAGGTCTCCTGTTCAGCCAGGTCCTACACACGGTCCAGGTCAGACCTCACAACAACAACAACACCAGCAATAAGCTCTGAGCATTGGGATCGTTGCATTATGTTGGTGGCTCACTTGGCAGCTATGTCCTTAAAGGTCTCCTGTTCAGCCAGGTCCACACACACGGTCCACCCCGGGCCGTGGCTGGCAGCCATCAGCTGCAGACAGCACTGGTGGGCGAAGGCTGTGTCGCCCGCAGCTAAGGCCGCTCGTGTCAGCAGCAGGGTCACCTGACCGTCACGCTCCGCCGAGTCCTTGGCAGGTACGCGTAGCAGGTGAGCCAGCCGTAACATCTGAAACATAACATTCCAAAAGTCTGAACAAAGTCCTTGGGAGAAAAAGCTTTCTCCCTTGCTAGGTCTTGTCGATAATACAGTTTGTCTTAAAGCTATTCCTGTTTCTATTAAACCATTATTAAATTCCATATATTTTTATGCATCAAACTCTTTGTGGAAGTTTTTGATTTTGATATACTAAATGCAAAATGTAAAAACAATGAATGAGATATAACAAACAAACACAATTCACAAAGAAGAAAAAGAAGCAGGCTCAGTATGTCCTGACAGACTGTAAGCGGAACACAAAGTTCTGTTGAGCACAAAGGGAAAAGAATCCTGGCCTGCTTCCAGTCTGGGCTTCCACTCACAGACCCAGACGATAGTGTGCTTTTTACAGCGTTAATGTTCTGTTCTTCAATTAGGTTTTAAAAAGAATTCTGTTCATTTGTTTTGTTGACTTGAGTTCTTGTGTGCTAGTCAGTTGAGTCCGACTATTGCATACCGGCCATTCTTTTCCCCGTGCAGCGGGGAGAGGGGGTGGCATTGCTGTCGTTCGATTACACCTCTCACCTTCACTATCTGTCAAACCCTCAACTTCGCTTCATTCAAAGCTGCTGAACTGACAGTTACAGTAAATAAAGTAACTACCATGTGCATTTCGATGGCTTGGAGTCAAAACGGTCTATCTTTAGATAGCCCATTGGCGTATTATTGAACCTATTGTAAAAAGTAATAACTTGCATAGAAAAAAACTGCAGAAATATAAAAAGCATAATCCCCATTTTACATTATTTGCAGACTCTTTTTAATACAAGTTCTTAGTTTTTGCAATAACTTCAATAATAAGTCAATGGACTATCTGAAGATAGTCCGTTTTGACTCTAAGCCATCGAATTTTGTTTGTATCAAAGTAAGAACAAGTTGTCAAACTCTGCTTTCCTTCGGGAATTCCCAGAAGTGTTCTCAACTTATGCTTCTTCCCGTGGTGATGTTTCCTTTGTGGGAGACTTCAATTTCCACAACAGTCTGTCAGACCCTGAGGTGAAGCACCTGAAGACTGGGCTTTGTCTGTACCCGCTCACTGCCAGGGCCATGTATTGGACTGGGTGGTGGTCTGCAGTGACTCCAACCAACCTCTGAGTGTGGAGGCAGTGCAGGACATGGCCAGTCTCTGACCATTTGCTCCTCCTCTGCAGTCTCAAGATGTCAAAGCCACCACCTCCTAAGCTGCTCGTGATGTCCAGGAACCTCAAAGCCGTCAACTCTGTCGTCTTCCAGTCAAACATTTGTGCCGTTGATCCTGACCACGACATAGAGTCCCTTGTCAACGCTTACAACCTACAAGAGATCCTGCATCATCACGACCCCTCTGTCACCAGGTGTGTGCGTGACCGCCCCTCTGCCCCATGGATGACTGATGACATCAGGGAGGTGCTACGCAAGTGGCGGTGGGCTGAACGATGATGGACAAAGTCATACCTGAATGTGCTTATACAGCAGCATCTCAAACACACTTTTATACTGGTAAGATTGATGCTGCTGCCTCTTCCTCTCATAGACAATTGTTTTCTGTTACTAACAAACTCATGTAAAAACAAAGTGAAAGCTCTGCCATGTGACATTCTACTTGAAGAACCACCTCAGCAGTTTTATGATTTCTCTGCTGAAAAGAGCAATCACATTCGTGATGAACTTGACTCCCACCATTTTTCCCCATTAAATCAACATTTCAACAATGTACTATGTACTATAGTAAAACCATAGCCTTCCCTAAAACTTCATGAAAATCTTGTTCATTAACTGTGTGAAGATACTCCACAGAGAGCCAGACAAGACAGTATTCAGAGATGACTTCACCGAGTAATGTTGATGAAGACAGACTGACAAACAGACACTGTTTGTCACCTGACACTGACCTTCTGTGACTGTTTGTAGTTGTTGGGTTTGCTGACCACTGCCTGTCGCACCAAGTCCAGCCTCTCTTTGCACAGACGCACTGTAAATATAAGGTAATAATGTTCATGTTATTAGTGGTTCCTACTCAAGAGTCAAAAAAATAAAAAAGGTTAAAAAAAAATTACCTGGGAATATTTCAATCAGCAACTGCTGATCTGTTTCAACCCAGAGTGACTGGCTGTTGAAGGGGTTGCTGTTGTCTTGTTGTTGTCTTGTCTTGTTGTTGTCTTCTGAGTTGATATCATTTGGAGCCGGAGAGCATCTTTGCTCAAGTAAGGTAATATCAAAACTAATAATGTTGGGGTAATGGTCTATCATTTTAAGTGTGTGGGGCGATAATAATAATAATAATGATTAATAATGCTTATATAGTGCATAATCTTGCTAAGCAACTCAATGCGCTTTTCACTCACCATTCGTACAAACATTTCTAACAGACTGGTTCACGTATCCTCACAATACATCTCTATGAAAATGAATACATTAGAGAATGCATTGCATATAATCATAACACAACACATTAACACCCACCTCCCTTCAATAAGATTGTGTGTATGTGTCTGAATGTGCAGGCAGGGTGTGTGTGTGTGTGTGTGTGTGTGTGTGTGTGTGTGTGTGTGTGTGTGTGTGTGTGTGTGTGTGTGTGTGTGTGTGTGTGTGTGTGTGTGTGTGTGTGTGTGTGTGTGTGTGTGTGTGTATACACAAAACGCTCTTTTCAAAATAATTCACTTTGACTTGTAAATGCTCAATGACGTTTTGTGAGAAAGCACAAATGTTTCATCAAAAAGTCAGTTATAGGTACTTTGTTTCACTTTCAGCTTCACATCTTTTTTGTATGGAAGTTAGTGTGCAGCAAGAAAACAAAATACAGTAAAATAAAGACACAAACATTAGACCATATTCCTATTAACCTACACAACAGAACACATTGTAGAACACGGACGATACTACACAAAATAATGAAAATAAAACAAAAAACAGAAAATTTGGTATGGTATGGTATGGTATGGTATGGCATGGTATGGTATGGCATGGTATGGTATGGTGTGGTGTGGTGTGGTATGGTGTGGTATGGTGTGGTATGGTATGGTATGGTATGGTATGGTATGGTATGGTATGGTATGGTATGGTATGGTATGGTGTGGTATTACTTTTTTTATCAGACTTTGTGGAATTTGGGCTGCTCCCACCTGGACAGGTATGGTATGGTATGGTATAGTATGGAATAGTATGGTGTGGTATGGTATGGTGTTGTATAGTATGGTATGGTATAGTATGGTATGGCATGGTATGGCATGGCATGGTGTGGTGTGGTGTGGTGTGGTGTGGTGTGGTGTGGTGTGGTGTGGTGTGGTGTGGTGTGGTGTGGTGTGGTGTGGTGTGGTGTGGTGTGGTGTGGTGTGGTGTGGTGTGGTGTGGTGTGGTGTGGTGTGGTGTGGTATGGTATGGTATGGTATGGTATGGCATGGTATGGTATGGTATGGTATGGTACGGTACGGTATGGTATGGTATGGTATGGTATGGTATGGTATGGTATGGTATGGTATGGTATGGTATGGCATGGCATGGCATGGCATGGCATGGCATGGCATGGCATGGCATGGTATGGTATGGTATGGTATTACTTTTTTTATCAGACTTTGTGGAATTTGGGCTGCTCCCACCTGGACAGCATATGCCGCAAATGCAGCATCACTTTCTTTTTTCTTTTTTTTGGCAAATATGATTTTCTGTGACAAAAGGGCAAGAGGCAGAGGGGAGTAAATGTTGACCAACTGACAACTCCTTTGTTGCCACAGGGTTCTTTCATGCGCGCAAAGCGTGTGAACACGCAGGACCTCGGCTTTTGTCCTCCCATTTGAAAGACTTAGTAGACTTAAGGTTTAATGGAGGGTGAGCAGAAGGAATGTTCTGCTACAGCAAGGATGTAAACCTGGGTTCACTGAATACAAGGCGAACATGTTACCTATGTATGCCAGTCAGTCGTTTCCGACCATGACTGCCAGACAGCAGAGGGGCCAGATGCTATTTCGGTGGCCTGGACTAGAATCGGTTTACAGTGGAGATGCCTTGCCCAGGATACTTCCCCACTCTCTCGGCCAAAGGGATTTGAGCAGCTGACATTGGGGAAGGTCCCCAAAGGCCAACCCATCCCTTTGGCTGCAGCACGCTACCTATACAAATAGACAAAACCCCTGTGACCTTGCAGGGGCAGGATGGCCACGGAGAAGTCATCCAGCACACCCAGGGCAGAGATGAGGTCCAGCTCCTCCTGGATGGACCCTGGCCAGTCCAGCACCAGGTTCAGACATGACCTGCACACAGTGAGGGACACACACACTGAACTACACAACTGACTCAGGATCAGACATGACCTGCACACAGTGAGGGCCACACACTGAACTACACAATTCACCCAGGATCAGTCCACACACACTGAACTACACAATTCACCCAGGATCAGTCATGACCTGCACACAGTGAGGGCCACACACTAAACTACACAATTCACCCAGGATCAGTCCACACACACTGAACTACACAATTCACCCAGGATCAGACATGACCTGCACACAGTGAGGGACACACACTGAACTACACAATTCACCCAGGATCAGACATGACCTGCACACAGTGAGGGACACACACTGAACTACACAATTCACCCAGGATCAGACATGACCTGCACACAGTGAGGGCCACACACTGAACTACACAATTCACCCAGGATCAGACATGACCTGCACACAGTGAGGGCCACACACTGAACTACACAATTCACCCAGGATCAGACATGACCTGCACACAGTGAGGGACACACACTGAACTACACAATTCACCCAGGATCAGACATGACCTGCACACAGTGAGGGACACACACTGAACTACACAATTCACCCAGGATCAGACATGACCTGCACACAGTGAGGGCCACACACACTGAACTACACAATTCACCCAGGATCAGTCCACACACACTGAACTACACAATTCACCCAGGATCAGACATGACCTGCACACAGTGAAGGACACACACTGAACTACACAATTCACCCAGGATCAGTCCACACACACTGAACTACACAATTCACCCAGGATCAGTCCACACACACTGAACTACACAATTCACCCAGGTTCAGTCCACACACACTGAACTACACAATTCACCCAGGTTCAGTCCACACACTGAACTACACAATTCACCCAGGATCAGTCCACACACACTGAACTACACAATTCACCCAGGATCAGTCCACACACACTGAACTACACAATTCACCCAGGTTCAGTCCACACACTGAACTACACAATTCACCCAGGTTCAGTCCACACACACTGAACTACACAATTCACCCAGGTTCAGTCCACACTCTGAACTACACAATTCACCCAGACATTTCAGTTTGTGCCTAATAAACAACCAACTTTAACCCTTCAACCTGCGGAGTACACTCCCAGCCTGCAGGTTCTGAGAGAGATACACATTTTACAACAACAACAAAAACAGACAACAAATAATAACGCACACACACAATCAAGCTAGAATATATGGCATCATATCTCCAACGCTATGGATGAAATGTTAGTTCTCTTCTTTGGGTGTGAGCATATTCAGATTCATTGGATCGGTAAGAATGTTTTTTTAATCCATACGGTCCTAGGATGTGTCGCTGGGCTATGACAAAAAACTCATGTCTAATCTTTATAATTAAAATTAAAGACCCTAAACTAAAATTCATAAACCACGAGAGAAGGGTCTATCCAAGGACATATGAGACCTGTCACCACAAAATGAGTCGTGATGTCTCAGGGGTCACTTTTGAGTTATCAACAAATCATTATTTTGTATTGAAAGATCTTTCCAACAAACCAATCAACAAACCAAACATGCGTTAATCGGATAATTTGTTGCAGAGTTATGAAGATGTGAAAACCGAGAAGTTTCAAAATGTGTACAAAACAGTCGGATGTTTCTAATAAAAACATGGTTTTGGTTTAAATAGCATTTTTATTTTGAAAAGTCACAAACTAAAATCAGTAATCATTAGACAGGGCAACAAGATAACTTATTAAAAGCCCTATCTTAAAGAAACAAGTACACAGATGAAATTGTGACGCATGACTAAACAAAGTAATTAAACGCTATCTTAATGATAGAAAACATAACAATCAGCAGCAACTAACTTTGCCAGATCCATGCACACATGGGTGAGGTTTGACGCGGAGTCAAAGTACTCGCGAGCGGCTGACAGCACAAGAGTGACAGCCACCTCATAGTCCAGCTTCGTCAGACGGCCCCGACCCCCTCCGCCTAAGCTCCGCCCAGTGTTGGTCCCCGCAGCTGGCTGTTTCTGTCTCTCCATCATGTCGCCTGCCAGTCCAATGTTGTCCTGACTGCCAGAGCACAGCAAGCTCTCCACGAAAATCTGCACCCAACATCGTCATCCGCAACACGTCATCTTGAGTTTTGCTATTGTTTTTCGCAATGAAATAACATAAGCATACAGATCGACTCAAGGAGAAGCCGTATAAATATAACTTTTTCAGACTTTTATTAATACAATTATTGCCTTTGTTAGTAAAAAAAAGGAACAGGCTTGTCCACAGAGTTATGTCTGTTTTGACATAGTTTAGAGCACATTGGAAGATGACTGCCTTGAGACATCAAAGTCTGGCATTCTGTTAGACAAGACATTTTTGCTTGGGCATCTAACTGTACCATATTTTTCGGACCATAAGGTACACACCCCAAATTTGACACAAAATTCACATATTGTTATCATATTTTCTTACTATATTAATCATATTATAAGGCGCAGGGGGTTTTAGTCTGGAAAAAGAAGTAATGCCTTATAGTCTGAAAATTAGTAGGTTGACAGGTAGACAGGTGTACACCTCACCTGGTGACAGAGTGAAGGGGACAGGCAGCGGAACAGGTGTACACCTCACCTGGTGACAGAGTGAAGGGGACAGGCAGGGAACAGGTGTACACCTCACCTGGTGACAGAGTGAAGGGGACAGGCAGCGGTACAGGTGTACACCTCACCTGGTGACAGAGTGAAGGGGACAGGCAGCGGTACAGGTGTACACCTCACCTGGTGACAGAGTGAAGGGGACAGGCAGCGGTACAGGTGTACACCTCACCTGGTGACAGAGTGAAGGGGACAGGCAGCGGTACAGGTGTACACCTCACCTGGTGACAGAGTGAAGGGGACAGGCAGCGGTACAGGTGTACACCTCACCTGGTGACAGAGTGAAGGGGACAGGCAGCGGTACAGGTGTACACCTCACCTGGTGACAGAGTGAAGGGGACAGGCAGCGGTACAGGTGTACACCTCACCTGGTGACAGAGTGAAGGGGACAGGCAGCGGTACAGGTGTACACCTCACCTGGTGACAGAGTGAAGGGGACAGGCAGGGAACAGGTGTACACCTCACCTGGTGACAGAGTGAAGGGGACAGGCAGGGAACAGGTGTACACCTCACCTGGTGACAGAGTGAAGGGGACAGGCAGCGGTACAGGTGTACACCTCACCTGGTGACAGAGTGAAGGGGACAGGCAGGGAACAGGTGTACACCTCACCTGGTGACAGAGTGAAGGGGACAGGCAGCGGTACAGGTGTACACCTCACCTGGTGACAGAGTGAAGGGGACAGGCAGGGAACAGGTGTACACCTCACCTGGTGACAGAGTGAAGGGGACAGGCAGCAGTACAGGTGTACACCTCACCTGGTGACAGAGTGAAGGGGACAGGCAGCGGTACAGGTGTACACCTCACCTGGTGACAGAGTGAAGGGGACAGGCAGGGAACAGGTGTACACCTCACCTGGTGACAGAGTGAAGGGGACAAGCAGCAGTACAGGTGTACACCTCACCTGGTGACAGAGTGAAGTGGACAGGCAGCGGTACAGGTGTACACCTCACCTGGTGACAGAGTGAAGGGGACAGGCAGCGGTACAGGTGTACACCTCACCTGGTGACAGAGTGAAGGGGACAGGCAGGGAACAGGTGTACACCTCACCTGGTGACAGAGTGAAGGGGACAGGCAGGGAACAGGTGTACACCTCACCTGGTGACAGAGTGAAGGGGACAGGCAGCGGTACAGGTGTACACCTCACCTGGTGACAGAGTGAAGGGGACAGGCAGGGAACAGGTGTACACCTCACCTGGTGACAGAGTGAAGGGGACAGGCAGCGGTACAGGTGTACACCTCACCTGGTGACAGAGTGAAGGGGACAGGCAGGGAACAGGTGTACACCTCACCTGGTGACAGAGTGAAGGGGACAGGCAGGGAACAGGTGTACACCTCACCTGGTGACAGAGTGAAGGGGACAGGCAGCGGTACAGGTGTACACCTCACCTGGTGACAGAGTGAAGGGGACAGGCAGGGAACAGGTGTACACCTCACCTGGTGACAGAGTGAAGGGGACAGGCAGCGGAACAGGACGTCGTGCAGAGTCATGATGTCTTCATGTAGCTTGTACCACTCCACTTCCTTCAGGGGGGGACTCCTGACAACACAACACAACACCACGCCTTTATGAAGTGTAGAGTATTCTTCGTCAAAACTGCATAGCGCTGCATTCAAAATATGTTTGTAAGCAGTCAATTGTTTGCAGGCGTGTCTAATCACAGTTTAATATTACCATGCATGTTTTTGTTGTTGTTTTTTCTCCATGGTGAAGTGGTGTGTTGTGTGTGAGCGTGCAAAGTCACTTCGTGACGGCTCCTTGGTGGGGGTTTTTCTTCTTTAATGTTTTCGTCTTTATCAATGCAAATGTTTTGTAAAGCACTTAGAGCCTTTACTTGGGAATAAGCGCTATAAAAATAAGCACTATTATTATTATGATGATGATGACGATTATTATTATTATTATTACAATTCGTCCGTTTGTTGTTAGCTTACAGGGACTCGACATGACACTTTTTGTTGGAAGGGAAGCAACTCCCCTGAGTGGGCATTACGTCCTTTGGTTGTAGCCCTTCCATTTCAAGACAAGTTTGACAGGACTCTCTGAAGATCTCCCTTGGACCTGAATCCATATGTAAGGGGAGAAGAATGCAGTTACCTTAGACTATAACATCCATTCACATAGTAACAATGCAACAGATTAAGATTCAAATTCTAGCCCCGTCGACAACTAAGGTCAAACAATGTAACACCAGCAACCAATACAACATTCTGCTCTCAAACACTTTGGGTTGATTATTCATTAAAACACAAACAACAAATCTGTCTGATTTATCTTCAGATAAGTTAACCCTTTCGCCGCCAGCCATTTTTTAGCAAAAATGTTCCATTAATCTAACCTGGGTAGAGAAAATAAAATCATCTGCAATATTGGAAATTCCTCTGTGACCTGCATAAAGTAAGGCCTATCCTTACTTCCCCAAATCAAGAGAATAGTGTCTTTGGATAACAGACCCTAGTTTGATGCCTTTTAGTGACAAGGGTGTTAAATCATTGTGGCGCAAAAATGCGACATTGGCGGTGAAAGTGTTAATATCTCTAACTTTTCCACACATTCTCACTCCTTTCATAAATCAATTCCCATTCTGCCGTGCTGACTGGTGTCAATCCCAACACTATCCCCCCACAGGAAGCCATCAACATCAGTTTGTGAGGATACCTTTTAATATAGTATCACAATCCATTCTTTTAAAAAAACTCACTTGCGTCCTGCTGATCTGGTCAGCCTTACGATAAGCTTGTTGGCCTCTTCACTGTCATCCTAAAAGGAAAACAAATCAGCATTAATATCATACTATGTCCTATTATTTTCCTTACGCAATCCCCTTGTTTAGCTAAAGCGTCTCTAATCCCATTTACAATGAGTTAAACACACATCTATGATTGAGCATTGATACAACACAATGAAAGCAAATTAACACGATTTTTTTTTAATTTTTTTATTGTGGCTGCATGGAAAGAAGATGTGAGGAAAGGAGGGGCAAGGGTGTTACAAAACATTAATACATTGATCCATAAATACATTGATACATAAATACAATGATACACTTCAACAAAATTAAGAAATTGTTAGATAAGGGGTGTGAGGGATAGGTTGGCAGCAAGGGATGGAAAGAGAGGGGGTATTTATATGCGCATACATAATGCATGAATAAACATGTCATCGCTGACATCAGAAGTGTTCTGAGGCTGGAGGAAGAGAAGCGTATCAAGGTCAAGTTGGCAGCAAGGGAAGGGCCAGGTGCAAGTGTATGAGCATGCATGCACGTGTGTGTGTGCACGTGTGTGTGTGTGTGTGTGTGTGTGCATGCATCACAGTGAGTTCCAAAAAAAATTAATAAAGATATTCACACTTATTCACTCCCAAACTATTTTAAAGACTGGGGAGGGGGAAGGATATTAGAGGCAGACTGACTGCAAGAAACGGGTTGTGAAGGCGTGAGAGCATATTTAACAATGATGAAGATGATTACACCAACACTCACCTCATAAGATTTCAGGAAAGCCAGAGTTTTCTGGATGCCATTGTCCAACAGAATCTGGGCCGCCCTGCATAAACGTACATGGAACATACAATCAAGTTTTTAATGGATGGAAAATGGAAAAAAAATACTGATAAGCTCTTCCTGTCTCTCTCTCTTTCGCTTGCATATCACACCCACAAACACACCTTCAACAAAACCACACTCATTCCCTCTCTCTTTCTGACACTATCCTTTCTTTCTATCTGTTTGTTCGGTTGAAAGTTAGGGGTGGATGCTCAATCACTTACAATAAAGAACGTTAAAGAACTATGAGGCAACAAACTGAATGTCAAACGGTCAAAATGTATCCCACTTGTATCACATGAAAAGAAAAACAATGTAAATAAAAAATGTCTTTAAATGTAAAGTGCTGCATTTGTGCCAACACACTACAGGTAGGAACAGCACACTTTTCACTGAGACAAAGTCCCTGTGCATAGAAAACACAAACCAATACAATGCAATCATATAATAAAAAGGCAAGCGTGTGTCTGTGTGTGTGTGTGTCTGTCTGAAACACAAAACGGGCCTTATAACTCCGCCGTTTTTCGACAGAATCGCTTCAAATTTTCTATGAGCCCTAACGGGGCGATGGCAACGGCAACCGAGGCAGTCGTGTCATTAGCGCGGTTTGGCAAATGCGCGAAACGCATATCCGCCGGCCTCTCGGCGCCCGTATCTCCGGTATTTCTGGATGGATTGCCTTCGAATTTGGAAGACGGGGACGGTGACTATCGATGTGCCAAACCGGAAGCGAATCAATTAAGAAACGTGCGCGATATGCGCTGCTTAACCTTTTCACAAATAACTTTGCCGTTTCTTAACCGAATCGCTTCAAATTTGCTGTCAGGCTTGCTGTGGTCAGGGCAAAGCCTGGCAGCAAATTGGAAGAGAATCGGGAGAGCGCGTCACTCTCAGAGCAGTACCAACGGGAAACAGGGCCTTATAACTCCGCCGTTTCTTAACCGAATCGCTTCAAATTTGCTGTACTCAACGTTACCAGTACTTAGCGTTACCGTTGCTAGGCGTTACCGTTACTAGGGAGAGCGCGTCACTTTCAGAGCAGCGCCAATGGGAAACGGGGCCTCATAACTCCGCCGTTTCTTAACCGAATCGGTTCAAATTTGCTGTACTCAGCGTTACCAGTACTTGGCGTTACCGTTACCAGGCGTTACCGGTACTCGGCGTTGCGCTAGTACTGTATAATAATGTTCCTACATTCATGTGGCCACAGGTAGCCATCCTCTCACCTGAGGTGCCTTTCAAGGCGATCCACCTGCTTGTGGAGCTGAATCACCTCGCCACTGTCCCCTCTGCAGACACACAGATCGAAACAATTAGTCCGGTTTGAAAAAAAAACTTCAATAGATAAATGAATGACCACCAGTTACACAAAAGAAGAAAATACTTTTTATTTCGTCCAACAATGCATGCATGCAATTATGGTATACATGCTATTCATGCTACTCTATCCATCTATCAATGACGTTTGTATACAATGAAGAGAAATGATGGTCACTGCAGGATGGTAACAGGGAAACTAACCATAATGGTGACGGTAGAGTGGAAACTAGTCACTGCTTTTCCTCCTCATTAAGGGTCCATTCTATTCCTACCAATAAGGTTAGTTCCCCATCAGTATTATATAAAACAAAGGAGTATGTTCATCAATCTGGCTGTTTCAATCTTATGATCTACTTTATTTCAGGGAGCTGTCTGTGTGTGCTTGTTATGTGTGTGTTTGTGTATTTTTGTGTGTAGTTTTATCAACATCAAAAACTCATACATGAAGTTAAATAACAAACAAGAGAATGGGGTGGAATGCAAACTCCAGTTATTGTTCTTTGCGTTTCCATAGTTTCATCAGAGTTATTGTTCTTTGCCATTATTCTGAGGAGAGGCAAAGAGGCATAATAGTAAGTGTGCTATGGCACGTCATCGGATCCATTATATGAACCTCCATTCACAGGTTTTAGATATATTCCAAACAAACAAAACTTACTGTTGAGTCTTCTGGGGAAGACAGCGGAAAATTTCCATGGCAACGGACAGCTGATCATCTCTGTTAAAAAATAACATAAGAAATAATAAGAAAAAAAACCCACAAAACTAGAGCTGTTGAAGCATAACTGACACAAATTCATACACACATTAGCAATATGTCATTTGAAAACAACTGTCTGTGTGCTCAGTGTCTAACAAAGGACCTGTCTCTATCGGACTTTGTTGTGTTTTGTTGTTTCACCAATATGGTATTAAAAATTAAAAAATCACTCTTGCTCTCCTTCACTCTCTCTGTGCCACGATTCCTGTCAAAGACGTGTACTAAAATTCGACCTTTTTTAACCTAGAAAATCATTAGTTTTTGACATTACATTATGTGAGAACACACACACACACACACAAACGCGCAGGAAAAAACCCTGAGTGGCGCTGCACTGGCAGTGATGCACTCTCCAGGTGAGAGCAAATTTAATGGACACAAGTCTCTGTGACTATAATACACCAAATACCAAAAAACAGTACACCTACCTTTCAGTGGCGTAGAGAACATCCAAAGCAAACTGCATCAGGTCAGCAGTGCTGGTGATAATGGGACTGGACACCTGCCACAACACAAACCACGATCGCCTTGTAAGCAACGATGCCTAAAGGGTCTGCTACACTACATACGATCCAATCTCAATGCGATGTGATTGTGACGAGATTCGCGTTAAATACTTCCGTCTAAAAATAATTCTGCTATTTTCGCTCACAACACTCAAGCAGACCCAATACATGAATTTCGCATGAATCATGACTCACACTGTCAAAATCGCATCGCATTAAAAGCAAATCGTATGTAGTGTAGCAGGCCCTTAAGTCCCATACACAAACAGCAGCAGTCTTCTTTTTCTTCTGCATGTGTGAGCAGTTTTCAGTTTTCACTGGTCTGAGTCTCCTAGCTGCATTCAGCCGACACATTCCAATTTTGGAGGAGCTTATATGAGAAAATTATTCGAAAGATTTTTTTTCAAAAAGAGCAGGAGAATGGGCCAATAAGTCAGAAAAATATAGATAATAGTAAGAAAAGGAAAAGGCAAGAATCAAAGACTTAAGAGAGTGATAGATCAGACAGGTTGCTAGCACAGAACTTCCAGTAGTTGGAGAAACTGTTTGTACTGAAAAATATGTATGTATATGTCACGGGAAAATTTTGAATCCTGGAAAAAATCTTCCCGGGAAAATTTGGAATTCTGATTTTTCCCGGATTGGTCTCGGTAAAATTCCGAATTCTGATTTTTGATTTTTGCCCGGGAAAATTCCAAATTTTCCCAAGCTTACATCGAAGTTACAAGAATTGTGCGTGACAGAGAAAAACTTAAACTTAAATGTTGAATGTAGATGAACTGAATAAGCATTACATCATTGAGAATGACGATAAGAATATTAACAAACAAAGGTAATAATTATATGATACTAATTATAATAATAATAAATAGAATTCAAATGATTCATAGTGCTGTATATACTGTAACAGTCAAATATAACAAAATCCAAACAATATAAAACATAAATCATAACACATGTTATAAATATAAGCTTACACCCAACCATGCGCACTTACGCATGTGCACACAGGCGCTCACACACGCACACACACGCACTCACACACGCACGCAATCACGCATGCGTGCACACACACACACACACGCACGCGCGACCTTTAACTAATACAGTGTATAAGAGAGAGAGAGATTTTTATTGTCTCGTAGCGTGAAGCGAAACAACACGACATTGTGACTCATATTCATACAGATGAACCTGCGAGACAGACAGACAAACTGACAGGCAGCGAGGTATGTGAAGAGATGTGCCCTCGCACGATTTTCCTGTCCTGTCCTTTTTGTCATCAAATTAAACACTCACACGCCTTCACAAAAGTGTATGGAACACCTGCAAAGAACTTGTCATGGAAAGGTATCGCAAAAATCTGATAAAATTGATACACTATTTATATTCCATGCAGTGATTTACAAATAAAACATCTTTCTTAGCTGTATTTGATGTGGAATATTCAACATAATAAGGTACAAATCCATAATTGATCATTAGGTATGTTTGTGCACGAGTTCCTAATGTATTTGTGTTAAGTGCATTGTGATCACTACAACATAATTTGGACTAAACGTTTTTTAATTGTAACTGAATTGTTTTATATGGCATGCAGCTACTTGCTTGGGAAAATTCGGAATCTTCCCGGGAAAATTCCGAATTTCCCCAAGGCTGGGAAGATTCAGAATCTTCCCGGAAAAATTTGGAATATATATGTCACAGGAAAATTCGGAATCTTCCCAGGAAAAATCGGAATTCTGATTTTTCCCGGATTCCGAATTTTCCCGTGACATATATATAAAAATATGTATGTGGCACGGGGGAGTCAGATTGTTATCTAACATATTCTTTGAAAGTTGGAATTTGTTTCAAGTGGAAAAACTATGCTCAGGAGACATCTAACTCTTAGCGGAGAGAAGCTCAGAACAGGTGGCATTGAAGAGGCAAAGCCAACAAATACCAGGGCTGCAGCACTGGGCTCTACAAGGAGAAGACATACTGGCATCAAGATTGACTCACCCCGCAGCACTGGGCTCTACAAGGAGAAGACATACTGGCATCAAGATTGACTCACCCGATGGTGGTGGTGGCGCCCTCGGAGGAGGACCTCACTCATGCTGGCTCCGCGACAAACAGAATATTGTTGTCAGTAGGGGGCTTAGTAGGTAGTGTCCTGAACAGGCTCCACTGAACTCCACCGAAGTGACTCAGCACCAGTGCAGTGTCTCCTCGGTTGGTTGCCTCATGACTGCCCAACATAGATTCGCTCCCCTTGGGCTGCTGATCTTGGATTCTGCGACCTGAACAAGCCGGGGTGTAGCTGCGAATTGGGATTCAGAATGAGCAGTGTGGGAGAAAAGCCACTGTACGACCCAGAAGATGGGACAGCAAAAAAAAGAAGAAGAAAAAAAGAGATCGACTCACCCCGGCCTTTGAGGTCTGGAAGATCTTGAGAGGCAGGGAGAGGTCTGAGCGTGCGCGGGTCAGTAGAAACTCCTGCAGCAGGTGGCGGTATGCCCCGGGGTCCCGGACCTCACAGCGCTGCAGAGCTGGCACCAGCCAACGGCGGGCGTTCTTCGCATACATCTCCAGGGGGCACTGTCAAGACAATTGTACAACAGGTTTTCATGATAAAAATGCACCACGAGCGCACACATGCACCAGCCAACGCCAGGCGTTCTTCGCTTACATCTCCAGGGGGCACTGTCAAGACAATTGTACAACAGGTTTTCATGATAAAAATGCACCACGAGCGCACACATGCATAGAGGCACCAGCCAACGCCAGGCGTTCTTCGCTTACATCTCCAGGGGGCACTGTCAAGACAATTGTACAACAGGTGTTGATTATAGGTACACACGCCCTCACACACAGGCACCAGCCACCGACTTGAGTTCTCTGTGTACATCTCCAGGGGGCACTGAAAACATGACACACACCATGTGTGCACCCACCTACATGCACACACACACAATGTCATATGTACACATGTGCAAGCGCACGCACACACACACAACACACACACACTCACGCGTAGGATTCACGCACACACACCAATATGCACATACACAGACACCGACTGACATGTGCACCTGCACAAATATGCATATGTACACCATGCAAACATATAGGCACAGACACACACACTGAAGTGGCAGGCAAACGCCTTAACCTTGGGTCTACAGTGGTATCTGTTCACTGACCTTGTCCACCATGAGTTCTGTTCACTGACCTTGTCCACCATGAGTTCTGTTCACTGACCTTGTCCACCATGAGTTCTGTTCACTGACCTTGTCCACCATGAGTTCTGTTCACTGACCTTGTCCACCATGAGTTCTGTTCACTGACCTTGTCCACCATGAGTTCTGTT
The DNA here is from genome assembly GCA_017654935.2 of Phymorhynchus buccinoides. Lineage (NCBI taxonomy): Eukaryota > Metazoa > Mollusca > Gastropoda > Neogastropoda > Raphitomidae > Phymorhynchus > Phymorhynchus buccinoides. Next base: position 39,250,153 of record CM065693.1, read on the forward strand.
CACTGACCTTGTCTACGATGAGTTCTGTTCACTGACCTTGTCCACCATGAGTTCTGTTCACTGACCTTAGTTCTGTTCACTGACCTTGTCCACCATGAGTTCTGTTCACTGACCTTGTCCACCATGAGTTCTGTTCACTTACCTTGTCCACCATGAGTTCTGTTCACTGACCTTGTCCACCATGAGTTCTGTTCACTGACCTTGTCCACCATGAGTTCTGTTCACTGACCTTGTCCACCATGAGTTCTGTTCACTGACCTTGTCCACCATGAGTTCTGTTCACTGACCTTGTCCACCATGAGTTCTGTTCACTGACCTTGTCCACCATGAGTTCTGTTCACTGACCTTAGTTCTGTTCACTGACCTTGTCCACCATGAGTTCTGTTCACTGACCTTGTCCACCATGAGTTCTGTTCACTGACCTTGTCCACCATGAGTTCTGTTCACTGACCTTGTCCACCATGAGTTCTGTTCACTGACCTTGTCCACCATGAGTTCTGTTCACTGACCTTGTCCACCATGAGTTCTGTTCACTGACCTTGTCCACCATGAGTTCTGTTCACTGACCTTGTCCACCATGAGTTCTGTTCACTGACCTTGTTGATCATGAGTTCTGTCCACCATGAGATCTGTTCACTGACCTTGTCCACCATGAGTTCTGTTCACTGACCTTGTCCACCATGAGTTCTGTTCACTGACCTTACCCACCATTTCTGTTCACTGACCTTGTCCACCATGAGTTCTGTTCACTGACCTTCTCCACCATGAGTTCTGTTCACTGACCTTGTCCACCATGAGTTCTGTTCACTGACCTTGTCCACCATGAGTTCTGTTCACTGACCTTGTCCACCATGAGTTCTGTTCACTGACCTTGTCTACGATGAGTTCTGTTCACTGACCTTGTCCACCATGAGTTCTGTTCACTGACCTTAGTTCTGTTCACTGACCTTGTCCACCATGAGTTCTGTTCACTGACCTTGTCCACCATGAGTTCTGTTCACTTACCTTGTCCACCATGAGTTCTGTTCACTGACCTTGTCCACCATGAGTTCTGTTCACTGACCTTGTCTACGATGAGTTCTGTTCACTGACCTTGTCCACCATGAGTTCTGTTCACTGACCTTAGTTCTGTTCACTGACCTTGTCCACCATGAGTTCTGTTCACTGACCTTGTCCACCATGAGTTCTGTTCACTTACCTTGTCCACCATGAGTTCTGTTCACTGACCTTGTCCACCATGAGTTCTGTTCACTGACCTTGTCCACCATGAGTTCTGTTCACTGACCTTGTCCACCATGAGTTCTGTTCACTGACCTTGTCCACCATGAGTTCTGTTCACTGACCTTGTCTACGATGAGTTCTGTTCACTGACCTTGTCCACCATGAGTTCTGTTCACTGACCTTAGTTCTGTTCACTGACCTTGTCCACCATGAGTTCTGTTCACTGACCTTGTCCACCATGAGTTCTGTTCACTGACCTTGTCCACCATGAGTTCTGTTCACTGACCTTGTCCACCATGAGTTCTGTTCACTGACCTTGTCCACCATGAGTTCTGTTCACTGACCTTGTCCACCATGAGTTCTGTTCACTGACCTTGTCCACCATGAGTTCTGTTCACTGACCTTGTCCACCATGAGTTCTGTTCACTGACCTTGTTGATCATGAGTTCTGTCCACCATGAGATCTGTTCACTGACCTTGTCCACCATGAGTTCTGTTCACTGACCTTGTCCACCATGAGTTCTGTTCACTGACCTTACCCACCATTTCTGTTCACTGACCTTGTCCACCATGAGTTCTGTTCACTGACCTTCTCCACCATGAGTTCTGTTCACTGACCTTGTCCACCATGAGTTCTGTTCACTGACCTTGTCCACCATGAGTTCTGTTCACTGACCTTGTCCACCATGAGTTCTGTTCACTGACCTTGTCCACCATGAGTTCTGTTCACTGACCTTGTTCATCATGAGTTCTGTCCACCATGAGATCTGTTCACTGACCTTGTCCACCATGAGTTCTGTTCAATGACCTTGTCCACCATGAGTTCTGTTCACTGACCTTGTCCACCATGAGTTCTGTTCACTGACCTTGTCCACCATGAGTTCTGTTCACTGACCTTGTCCACCGTGAGTTCTGTTCACTGACCTTGTCCACCATGAGTTCTATTCACTGACCTTGTCCATCATGAGTTCGATGCGGGCGTAGTCTGACATGTCACGGAGGGCGCCAAAGGTCAGGGTGTCCTCCACCCCACACTCGTACACCAGCGTTTCCATGACAATCAGGTCGTCCAACAGCTCTCCCAGTCCCTGGGCAACATCATGAAAAACAAGACGCTAAGCATCATATAAACGTACTCCCAGTTCGGCCGTTTCTCACTCTCATTTTATTATTGGCTCTTTCAAAGACTAGCCTCATTTGAGGCAAGCCACATGTTGTTGGTAAACATTGTTTTTGTCACTCCAGAATGGGCTACTGAACAGACTTGACCTAATGGCTCTCTCAAATAGAGCTAGTTCGAATCGTAGACGCAGTGCGTGCATCCTGTGTGCTGTAGGGGGTTCGATCCCTACCACGCATAGCGTAGCTGCCTTGTGAGAGCAGTTGGGGAAAGCACTTGAGTGTTCATGCCATAGAACTAAGAATAAGCATGTGGTTCACAATAGCTCATGAAATTGTTTCAAATGTTGTGCGTTGTGTAATACAACGAGTACAAGACATTGGTCAATAAATAATGCCCCAGGGGTGTCGCTGTGCGGCAGAGAGAGAGAGAGAGGCCCAGGGATTCTGAAATGCAGAGACTGCATATTTACGCACTAGATTTCTCACATCACCCCCAGGAATCTTAAACCATGCGTGAAATATGTGTAAAGCGCCCTGTAGCCTACATAGTAGGATGGGTGCTATATAAATTTTCCTCATTATTATTATTAAATGTACCCTTTAAAATCTCAAGTTGAGGGTGAGATTCAAATGATGATTTGTGCATGAATACAGTCGTTATATTTCAGTAGGATGATGACGTTGTTGGCATTTCTGCCACAAGCTGGAGTCGTTAGTCTTTATCTAAAAGTAATTGAACTTCAAGATCGCATAGAAAGCCAGTCGAATCGTAGAAAGCTCATTGCTCATTGGAAGATCCTTTTTCGGCATCCAATACAATCGTTTCATATGTGTGTGACATTCCTTTGATCAATGCCTCTCTCTCTCTCTCCCCCCCCCCCCCCCCTCTCTCTCTCTCTATGTCTCTCCTTTCTTGCTCAAAGAAATACATTTTGAATTCCGTATATTTCATGAAAATGATTGATGTGTGCCATTTGGAATGATGTGCTCTCGTGCGTATGCGCGTGCATATGCGTGTGTGTGTGCATGCGTGTGTGTGTGTATGTGCGCATGGGAAGTGAGGTGGAGTTTCCCCCAAGGGTTGCCTTGACCCTTTAAAATTGAAAACTGGGGGGAGAATACCCCCTAAAATTGTAAACAGGGGGTGATCGTACTCCTTAACCCCTTGACTGCCATATAACGTATCACGTACTGACTTGATGACATCACTGATGACGTCATCAGATGAAGAGGAATAACTCTGATATGCTGGTTTTTGCTCTAACACAGTCAAGAGAGTTATATCCCCAGACCATTTTGCCAGATGGCTCTATCAGTTGTCTTTTTCATGGCATGACTTGTACAATTATTTTTTCTTTAATTTTCTCTGGCAGTCAAAGGGTTAAGAGAGGAAAAAATCGGAAACCCTGGAGGCCAAAACAGAGCTTGGAACAAACATAGGAAAAATAGAGGGAAAGATAAAGAAAAAGAAAGGGAAAAGGCGGAAAAAAGGAAAGAGAAAGGGGAAGGGAAAAGCGGACAGAGACAAAATAAACGAGCAAATGCACCAGCATTTGAGACCTAAATCATAGAACAAGAAAACCATACAGTATCGAGGAGAAATCAAGATCTAAATCCCAAACATGACTTACGTCGAAGCCCCTCTCAATGGCCAGTTTGGTGATCTCCAGGGCATGGTCCACCAGTCGGCTGCACGCCTCAATTTCACAGGCCCTCCACTCGTACCACTCCTGAATCAATCCAACGGTCAGTTGGTCCACCCTGGAAGTGTAACGACATCATCATCATTATCACATTAAATATTTTGTAAGTTTCAATAAGATCCCCCCTAATTCTTCTTCCCTTTAACGAAAACAAATTCAGATACAAAAGTCTATAATCATTAACTCATATTTTTACATTGCTTTACAAGTTTAGTAGCTCTGCGTTTAACATTTTCTATTGATTTTGACTAGTACTTATATCTTGGGGACCAAATAATATTGCCATACTCTAAGTGTGGTGACAGGCACATTTCACTTTTGATCATTGCATAACATGCATGCTTAGTTCTCAGGGGTTTACAGTGAGAGAATAAAAGTAAAAATCTCCCATATTCTTTTAAAGGCAAAATCAAATTACAGAAAAGGGCAAAAACAAATTTCTTGAATTTGCAGTTGATGCATCTCAGTCCATACTACAGCATCCCTCCCCTCCCCATCTCTCCCATCCTTGAAATTTGGAAATGGATCAGCATCATTTGACAATCCTTTCTTGAATCGTTACAGTGTCATACTGATGTTAGAATTCAGAAAAAAGAATGCTGAACAAGACCAACAACTATTGTATCACATCCATTCTGCCAAAGTCACTCTGAACTTCCACAAGACATTTTAGTTAAAATAAATGGATAAACAACCAAATTTAAACAGAAGATATGAAAAAGAACAACTTTTAAACTTTAAAGTCAAAATGTAACTCTTTGTGCCTCGGCTATTTGACCAGCGGGTTGCACTCCCAGCCTGCGAGCTCAACAAGTCATTTCAAAGGAAATGGCTGCAGAATAAGCTCCCTTTACCCAGAAACATTTACGAGATTGGCAGTAAAAGAAAGTGAAGGGCTGTGCCCAACAATTTCTTTGGTGCAGGCACGGGTGGTTGCACTAGTGTGTCTGACAGCTTGTGGGGAGTAGAGCTGAAAGAGTTGAACAAAAACATTGAGGACATACTGACCTGAACCTAAGGACATCGGAGCGGTGCTCATAGAGAAAGGCTCCCTGGTCTTCCTGGTCTGGCTGGACCACACTCCTGCATCAACACACATGCATGCGCAAACAGTACACACACACACACAAAGATTCTTTAACCCTTTTTGGGGCGTGGAGGACACATGCAACAATGGAAAACGGTTACAAAAAGATCACTCACACACACCATACACACATCATGTCACATTTGTTTGTGTCCACCCTCCCCGTGGGGACACCTGGGGGGGGGGGGTCTTTCATACAAAGAGTTCCCCCGTCTTCTAGAAGTTCTGTGCTTGTAACTTCCTCTAATCTGTCATTCTTCTTGACTCTGCCTTATCCCTTTGCTTTCTGTCATCTTTCCGACTTATTGGCCCATTCTCTTATTGGCCCATTATTGGCCCATTTCCAACTTATTGGCCCATCCTATCGATAAATTCTCCCATTTCAGCTAATCCATACACACACAATCTCACATACCCCATTACTTCCGTATCATGCAAATGAAAATTCTGTGCATTGAAATAAGCAATGCAATTTTGGTTGCATTTGTCAGTGTTCGTAATCAATGATAGGGTAGGAGTGCTTTCACTGCCAAGCATGGACCTTTCTCTCTGCTGAATGTTTGCCTTGAGCTCTGGCGGCCAAAGTGCATGCTTCACTTTCTTCTTGCTAGAAAGGCAAATTTCTCATTAATCTACAAAAAAATCATGCTGAATCTGTGAGAGTCTCTTTCATACAGCAGAAATCACCCGTTCCCTTAACACTTTCCAGACGTAAGCACATCATGCAGTCGTTCTTGTTTCTCTCTCTTCCCGACGTGACAACCACATATGGTATCTGGGAAAGTCCTCATGTGGGGACGTAGCAACCGCCTGTGGTGGTTTCAATTTTTTATAAATCCCTGTCCATGATCGCTCTAGGAGAAACTAACACCATAGTAACACTTAGGGACATGTTAACTTTGTAATGGATCTCAGTTTGAATGCTGGCGGTTGGCATACGTGCTGCAATGCATGCTGTAATAGGAGAACCGTTACCATTTTCCTAGGATGCTGAGTGCGAGAGACATTCCAGACTGGGAAAGAATTCAGCCTACACAGGACGTACATGACCAAACAGTATCAGCCAATGATTTATTTCTACCATAACCGTTTAGTTCAGTGTTTGCGCTTTCTGTTCATACCAAACACTTTATTGTTAGTTATTGCTATCGCGAAAAAATTCAGAAAAGTGCTGAAATCTGCCGTCTACAGGGAATAGGCAGCAGCTGTGGGTGCCCGTCGCACGGGAAGTGATTCTCTGGCACGGCTACGTCGGGATAGTATTAACCCCTTCACTGCCAGAGAAAAACAGAGAAATTATCGATTTTCTTATTATAAAATTTAAACGAGACCTGTTAGACTCAATCTCAGAAAATAGTCTAGAGATATATCTTTCCTGACTTGCCTAAACCGAAAACCATCATTCCAGGACTATGACATCAAAAGTTATGACATCATCAATGACATCACACACCCCCGTAGTAGACACGGGACCGGGCAGTGAAGGGGTTAATTAAGATTCTGTCAGGGAAGCACACACAGAGACAGACTGACCGACACATGTCCAGTTCACTCCAGTCCTGTTCTCTCCACATGTCTGTCTCCATGCTGCAGATCTTTCCATCACTCCTGACCAACACAAACAACACAAATGCACACACAGATCAAAAAACCCAAACCCCACACATATATTAATTTGAGCAAAAGCAAGAGATAGTCAACAACTTGCTTTGGGTTTTTTGTAATAAAGGTTTGAATCAATGCATAAGCATATGACAATTCATCAGCCCATGCATTTTTTTTTCAAAATTTCAAATGCATTTTATATAATGAACGAATAGTAAGAAATTACTTTCATGCACCTGCAAAATCAACAAAATACTTTATAAATTCTCGTCAGATGCCCCCCTCCCCCCCCCCCCCCCTGACGCTACATAAAGTGCTCCCACGCCCACGTGTGTCCATCATTACTTTATTGTTTTTCCAAACTGACATACAAACTGACCCCACTTCGGGCAGCAGGGAGCTGTAGTCACTGGGCCAGGTGGTCTCAGGAAAGTTGCTCACAATGGCCAGCCTGCAACACCGTCACCAACAAGGCCAATGGAGACAAAGAGACAAAATAGCAACAAACAAGCAACAAGACAAAGGGACAAAATAGCAACAAACAAGCAACAAGACAAAGGGACAAAATAGCAACAAACAAGCAACAAGACAAAGGGACAAAATAGCAACAAACAAGCAACAAGACAGAGACAAAATAGCAACAAACAAGCAACAAGACAGAGACAAAATAGCAACAAACAAGCAACAAGACAAAGGGACAAAATAGCAACAAACAAACAAGACAGAGACAAAATAGCAACAAACAAGCAACAAGACAGAGACAAAATAGCAACAAACAAACAAGACAGAGACAAGATAGCAACAAACAAGCAACAAGATAGAGACAAAAAAGCAACAAACAAGCAACAAGACAGAGACAAAATAGCAACAAACAAGCAACAAGACAGAGACACAAAAAACTGTAACTTCCTCTAATCTGCCACTCTCTTTGACTCTGCCTTTTTCCTTTGCTTTCTATCATCTACTATCTTTCTGACTTATTCTCCTGCCTTTTTTCAAAAAAATCTTCCAAACAATTTTCTCCTTTGAGCTCCTCCGAAATCAGAATGTGTCAGCTGTACGCAGCAGGGAAACCAGTCAAAACTGAACACCGGACACATACGTATGTTACCCATTATGGCCATATGGCCTGGGAATGCAGAAGAAGAATATTCAAAAATTAGTTGCTGGAAATATGTTGATATGGCTTGCTATTCTGTGAATCTGATATCGCATGCCACAATTGCAAGGTCTAAGGAACCATTGTACCAAGTTTTGTTACGATCGGTTCCATGGTTTAGGGGCTATGAACTGGAACACATTTTGGGCACACAAAGACGCACATACACACACATATACATACGGACAGGGACATGCACAGCCCTCGTTCCCATTCCAATGTACTCCTGTTCTTACAGAACTGGGACTACAACAACCACTCACACCCCCAAGAATGAGTCAGAGACAGTGCCAGTATTACAAGCAAACAAACAAAACATAGAGACAAACGGACACACAAAGAAGGACACACACAAAAACAAAGCCAAACAGTTTTCATCAGTCTTAACACCTTAGCATCCAACACACATTTTTTAATTTAGCTTGTTTGAAGAATTGATCAGACCAATATGTTAAAGGGACTATACCAAAAAAAAATGGCTTCAAGCAAATAGAAAACCAGCATCAAATGCACTTAAAACAGCGTGAAGAGAGCATGGAATTATCCGGATGGAGAGAAAAAGCCTCTTTAACAGAACTAAACCGAGAAAGCTCAGAATTAACCTTTTTTTTCAATTTCAAATAACATTGTAAAAATACAACGCATGCACTGTGACAAACGGAGAGGGAAGACCATAGACAGAAAACGAAGAGAGTTGGATGAATGTGCCAGTGTGACACTTGACAGCAGACCTGTCTTGAGTAGTCTGGATTAGTGGATAGCTAAAATTGATGGATTTTAATTAATATTACAATCTATCTAGCTAAATACCTACCAACACCTAAAACAAAAAGGGTCCCTCCCTTCCTCCCTCGCTTCGGATGCTTCTCTTTTTTAAGGGAGTATCAGGAATGAGGGGAAGTCACCCCGGATGACTAGGCTACGGTGCGCCATCATGGGAACCTACCCAGGCGGTGTTACCACGGCTAGTAGGCCTAGCTCCGTGGCTGACTTCGCTTCTTTATGTGTTAAGGTTTAACCCAGGTCGGTTGGTGTGCATGCAATTGTTTTTAGGTGTTGGTAGGTATTTAGCTAGATAGATTGTAATATTAATTAAAATCCATCAATCTATTCTAGCCATACACTACCAACACCTAAAAACAATTGCAGTTTGCCCCAGCGGGGGCGGGTGATGCTTCACCACCAGCCATGAGAGAACGGGGGAAAAAGATGCTCCTCGGAGACACCCAACCCCCCCGAAAACATGACACGAGACATACCCACCCTGAAGACGGAGGGGCGGGACCGGGTAGATCCAGGCACTTACGTCACAGAGAAACGGGAACCTGCGCGACAACGACCCTCCTGATGGAGAAGGTGTCGCTCTCGCTCCTGGTCTCAATGTCCCTCAGGTAGAACTGGAGAAACGTGTTGCGAGACTTCCAGAAGGCTGACGCCATGACCTTAGGCAAGGGCACTCCCCTGAGCAGAGCTAGAGAGGAGGAGATGGCGCGGAGCTCATGCGCCCTGACAGGGTTAGCAGGGAGGCTCGCGAGGGACTTGGAATAGGCCAGCTTGACCAGGTCTAAGATCCACCGGGAGACGGTGACCTTAGAAACGTCCTTGAGATACCTTGGATTGATTGACAGGAAAAGCCGGCGCCTGGCGCCTCTGAGCAGCTTAGTCCTGGAGAGATATATCCTGAGGGCCCTGACCGGGCAGAGGAACCGGTCATCGTCGTCAGGGCCGAGGACGGAGCAGAGGCTGGAGATGACAACGAGGGGGGAGGGAACGTCCCCCGGTTGGTTCTTGGCTCGAAACTCCGGGAGGAAGCTCAGGGTAACCGAGGAGTAGTCGGCCGAGAACTCGACATCACGTGGGAGACCGCCAAGGGCGTGAAGGCCGCTGATCCGTCTGGCCGAAGCCAAGGCGATCAGGAAAACGACCTTGAGCGTGAGGAGCTTAAAACTGACGGTGGGGAGAGGCTCACATTTATCACGGAGGAAGTTTAAGACCAAAAACACGTCCCATTGGGGGACTTGGACCGTCCTGGCCGGAGCCCTGAGACGGACCGAGTCCAGAAAGTGAGAGACGGGTGCGGCGGACAGTTTCGAGGTGCGGTCGGCCCCCAGAGCCATGGAAATGGTGCTTACGAGGGCCGCCCTGTACCCGGAAAGCGTCTGAGCAGACAGGTTCCTGGTTCGAAGCAGAAAGGACAAGAACTCCACGAAATGAACCGTTGAGGGTCTCAGCGGATCGTACTTGTGCTCGGTACAAAAGGCGAACCAGGAGGCCCAGCGCAGATCGTACAGATCGGAGGTAGACTTGCGCCGGGACCCCATCAGAACGTCAATCGTTCTGGACGAGAAACCTTGCCGCCTGAGACCAGATCTTATAGTCTCCAAGCGACAAGGCTGAGCCAAGAGGCGTTCGGGTGTCCGATGCCGCTTCTTGGCTGCAGCAGGGTTTTGCCGGTGAGGCCTAGCGGAAGCCTTCCCGGGCGAGAGCGAGGAGCTCCGGGTACCAATGCTGGGAGGGCCAATCGGGCGTCACCAGTATGAGGTCCGGAGACTCCCGCAGGCACTTCTCCAGGACCCTCTGGATAAGGGCCGTGGGAGGGAACGCGTACATCGACTGCCCGACCCACGACATCGAGAAGGCGTTGTGCGCCAGCGCCAGAGGATCCCGGACAGGGGACACAAACAGGGGCAGACGAGCGCTGTGCCGTGTGGCAAACAGGTCCACCATCGGCTTGCCCCAGAGTCTCCAGACTGGGAGCAAAGCTCGATGGGCGATCGTCCACTCCGTTTGGAGGACCTGGTTGGACCGACTCAGCTGGTCCGCGATGACATTGAGCTTGCCCGGGACAAACTCCACCGAGAGCGCAATGCCATGGCGGTCGGCCCAACCCAAGATCGTCTCGGCCGCCAGAGACAGGGGGGTGGAGCGGGTGCCCCCCTGGCGACGGAGGTAAGAAAGACTGGTGGAGTTGTCGCCACACACCGTGACCCACCTTCCCCGAATAGCGGGGAGGAAATGGGTCAGAGCGAGGCGGATGGCCTCCAACTCCAGCAGATTGATGTGGAGTTCGGACTCTCCTACAGTCCAAGAACCCGAGATCTGCTCGGCCTCCAGATGCGCCCCCCACCCGCTGAGGGAGGCGTCCGTGTAGATGAACAGCTGGGTGCCCAACCGTCTGATTGGGACCATACTGCTCACCCACGCCGTGTCCGTCCACTGACTGACGGCCTTCCTGAACCAGTCCCCGAGGACGATCACCTGGTCGTATAGGGAGAGGTCCAGGGCACGAGCCCTGACTTCTCTCTGAAGGGGCCTCTTGAACACCCTGCCAAGAGGGAGGAGTTCTGAGACCGACTCCATGAGGCCTAGAAGGCTGAGAAGGCGCCTCAGAGTGGTCGACTTCGCCTTTGAGAGGTCGGCCACGGAGAGAGCGAGAGCCGCTAGTCTGTCCTCCGAAGCTGAGACGGTGAACTTGACCGTGTCGAACCTCATCCCCAGGTAGCGAAACTGCTGTGAAGGGACGAGGTCCGACTTCTTCGCGTTGATGCGGAAGCCCAGCGAGGTGGTCAGGTCCACCAGAAGCTGAGTGTGAGACAGAGATAAAGGACGGGTGGCGGCGAGCAGCAGCCAATCGTCCAGGTAAACTTTGAGTCTCAGGCCTTTGGCCCGAGCCAGAGAAGCCATCTCCCTGGTCACCTTGGTAAAAATCCATGGGGCCAGGGAGAGACCGAACGGGAGAGAGTTGAACTGGTAGGTCTGGTCTTGCCAGACGAACCGGAGAAACTTTCTCCTGGAGGGGTGAATGGAGACGTGAAAATAAGCGTCCTGAAGGTCGATCGACGTCGCCCAGTCCCCTGGGCGAACGAACGACCGAACGGAGGCCGGAGTCTCCATCTTGAATTTCACTTTCCGTGTGAACTTGTTGAGTGGTGACAAGTCCAGCACGGGTCGGAAACCACCGGTCTTCTTGGAGACCGTGAAGAGGCGAGAGTAGAAGCCGGGTCCTGGATTGAAAATCCTGGACACGGCCCCTTTTTGGACCAGGGAGTCCACCTCTTTCCGGAGGATACCGAGCCGTTCTGGGTCCACCGGGGGCGGGAAGGAGATGGGGACGTCCGCAAGCGGAGGCTCCCTCTCGAACGGGAACCTGTACCCGTCCCGCACAACCCCGAGTATCCAGGCGTTTTCGACCTGAGCAAGCCAAGCGGGAAGAGCCTGAAACAGGGAGTCCACGCTTGACACCGGCCCGCCTGAAAGATCCCCGGGCCGTGCGGGATCTAGTGAAAAGGCTGGCGCCTTCCAAAAGCGGGCTTGCGAAAGCCCCTGGAAGGCCCCGGCCTAGACTTCCTTGGCGCAAAGTCAATGGCCTGCGTGGGAAGTCGGCCCTTCTGAGGAGGGACTTTCCTGACCTGAACAGCGGCTCTTCTGGCCCGCTGAGACTGGAAAGGAGCCGAGTGAGAAACGGAAGAGGGGGTCTTGAGGAGATGAGACATCAAGGCCTCATGACCCGCCTCTTTCTGACGCTTGGAGACCGACTTCAGAATGGGCCTGATTTCGGATTCGCCGAACAGGCCCAAGTCAGGAAGTGGAAGGGCACGGAGAAGCTCCTTCTCTCTCAAGGAGAGGGACTTCGAAGTGCCCAGGAACGCGTCCTTGGCCATGGCCGCAGACTGCACCTTCAAGGCAGAAATAACATCCGTTAAACTGCGAAGGGAGTCTCCCAGAGCGGCAAGGGCGACCCCAACAGCCGGTTCATCGATCTCGGCAAACAGCCTGAAATCCACCGGCGAGGAAGTGGGGTGAGACTTTCCAAGCGCCTCCGAAATGGAGGAAAGCAAGGAAGTCGAGAACCCACAGCCTTTGAGAGCCTCAGACAGTGACACCTCCAACTGTTTGAAGTTGGAAGGCTTGAAACTGACGGAGGTCAAAAACCTGTCACAACGCAATTTCTCCGCCTCAGCCTTGGTAGGCTTAGAAAACGGAGAAAAAGGGAGGTAATCACCATGGACACCGAGAACCGACCTAAAAGGTGGGATCACGAAGTTGCCCGGCGAAAAATCGTCCTTGGTCCTCGCTGACCTTCCCGACGGGAGACGGGAAGGCTCAGAGGTTCTGCCCGTGGGAAGGGAGGACTCCGCTCTTCCAATAGCCCGGAGCAAAAGCTCAGGGGCTTGCATGAAGAGAAACTCCTTCCCACGGCTAAAGGAGCCCACCGAGCCATCTGTGGCCGAGGGGGCTGCCTTCTGGGTGGTTGTTGCCACATCAGGGCAAGAGGGCTTCAAAAAGCGCAACAGGTTCTGAGCAGAGAAGTCTGGGGCCACATCGGGCAAACTTCGCTGGGGGGAAACGGAGAGGGCAGAGCCCGAGTCCGAACCCACGGCAGAATGATGCCGCTTAGAACCCCTCGGGCGGACCGACTGATAGGAATCAGAAGAGTCCCCCCGGTCCTTGGAAGAGGACGAGACGCCAACGGCGGAGCCCGAACGGGAAGCCCGTGAGGACGGGGACCGCCCGTGCCGGCGGGCAGAAGCCGCCCGGCCGGGGGACCGTTGCCTCTGAACGGACCGAAACGGCCGACCCGGGGAGCCAACCCGGGTTGGGGACCGTGGACGGTTGACCGTACGGTACACCGGGGCTACCGGTGACCGACGGGCACCGTGCGGTGAGTCACCGTACCGGCGGCCAACGGCAGGCCGGACGGGAGACCGCTGGATGCGGACGGACCGTGACCGGCGGTCGGGTGAACCGCCGTCACGGGGTCCGAGCGATGCATCACCGTGCCGCGGACCGACAGGCCGGCGGCCGGGAGATCGCAGTTCTTTGGACGCACGGTCTACCGGTGCCACCGGAGACCGTCGTTCACCACGGCGGGCCGCCGCTGAATGGTGAGCCCAAAGAACTGGAGCGTCCTCATCGACTCGGTCCGGCTCCAGCCGGACTCGAGGAAAATAGGAGTGTGAGGACGCTCGGGGCCCGCTTACTGAACAAACTTCCTTAGAAGATGTGCCAGCGCGGGGAGAGATAGCCTCCTGGCCTGTAGAATCTCTCGGCCACTCAGTGGGCCGCCAAGTGGTGCCGTCCCTCCAGGGATCAACGGACTTATGGCACAGGGCCTCGGACAAAGGTCCGGATGGACCAAAATCCCCCTCCCCCTGGGAATGGGTGGAGGAAGGGGACCCCCGACCCCCCAGAGACAGTCCGTCAGAGGGGGTTGCCACGCCTTGGCAAGCGGGGTCAACCAGGGGGATCCTGCGTCCCTGGGGGTCCATGCGCTTTCCAAGCGACTTAAATGGAAAATCCGTCGGGGAGGACCACCGTCCGGAGGTCCGAGTGACGGCCCTGGTGGAGAGGGGCCTCCTGGAACAAATACGATGGACATGTTCCGGGGACATCACAGACACATGAGGCGACATAACGGGCCAGACCGAAGGCCGAGTTGAAGGCGAACGGGGTGAAGGCCCAATAGAAAGGCCTGATTGGCTCAACTTGTGAACAAAGGCGTCAAAAAGGCTATCAACCTGAGGGTGTGAGAGGTCTGAAAAATCCCGCTCGGGGACAGACGAGTGCTCGGGAACAGGACGAGCCGAAGCAGGCGAGACTGCTGACTGAACCGTAGCCGACTTTTTCCTAGACGACTTATCACGCACAGATTTCTCCTTCCTTGGTTTTTCTGTGGAGGAAATCTTCTCCCTACTGACCGAAGGGGTAGAAGGTGCCGACACGAAACGACCTTGCCCATCACGAGGGAGGGGAGGAACCGAGGAAGAGACTGAAGAGACAACAGTCTGAGAGACGGGTGTCACTAGAGAAGGAGACGCCATTTTGATGGTTGTTTACAGGGACAAACGAAGTGGGCCTAGCCCACTAAAATTCCAACAACCACACAATGAGAAAAGCTAGAGGAGGCTAAATCAACCGAATCGACGAACGAAAGCCTCGTAAAGCGAATAGAAAGAAGGAAAGGAACGAACAAACCCCCTTTTCTCAGAAAGAAACAGCAAAGTTGCGTAGAGGAGAAACCCAAGTCATATCATGGCGCCTGGGAAATCAGGAATGAGGGGAAGTCACCCCGGATGACTAGGCTACGGTGCGCCATCATGGGAACCTACCCAGGCGGTGTTACCAAGGCTAGTAGGCCTAGCTCCGTGGCTGACTTCGCTTCTTTATGTGTTAAGGTTTAACCCAGGTCGGTTGGTGTGCATGCAATTGTTTTTAGGTGTTGGTAGTGTATGGCTAGAATAGATTGGTGGATTTTGATTAATCCTACTATCTATTTAATTTAATACTTACCAACACTCAAAACAACTGCATTAGCCTAAAACAACCTGGAACCTTACCCTAGCACATAGCTAAAACGAAAGTGGCCCCAAGGGACTGCACCCATACCGCAGGGAGTAGCGGGAGTGACTCCCCTTACTTCCGGGTATGACGCGCACCCTTGGGGCACCGGATATGTCATTCATGTAATTTTACAGCCCCGCATCAGGAGGGAGGCTGGGAGGGAACATTTTTTGTTTTGAGTGTTGGTAAGTATTAAATTAAATAGATAGTAGGATTAATCAAAATCCACCAATCTAATTTAATCATACTATACCAACACTCAAAACAACTGCAGATTACCACCGTGGTGGAGGGTGATGCGTGCCAACTGACACACCAACAACCCCAAAAGCATATCAGTAAAAGAGGGGAAACACTCCTAAGAGAATCCCCCGAAAGATGTACAACATCCCTGAAAATATGCAAATAAATACCCCCAAACAGTCATGTCAATGATATACCAAAGAACACAGAGAAAAAACAGAGGCACAAAAAACACCGGAACTCACACTACAAGGAGACCGGGACCTGCGAAACGACCACCTTCTAGATGGAAAAGGAGTCGTCTTCGCCCTGAGCAGAGATATCCCTCAGGTAAAACTGAAGAAAGGTGTTCTGCGACTACCAGAACGCTGAGGCCATAACCTTCACAAGAGGGACACCCTTGACTACCGCCAGGGAAGAGCTGATGGCCCGCAACTCGTGGGCGCGAATGGGGTTATCAGGTAACCTAACCAGCGAGCGGGCATAGGCCAACTTAATGAGGTCGAGGAACCAACGGGACACAGTACCCTTAGCCACACATGCAGTACTTGGGATTAAAGGAGACGAACAGGCGACGTTTAGCCCTTCTGAAGGACTTGGTACGAGCCAGAAGAACGAAGAGCCCTAACGGGGCAGAGGAAGATATCACGATCATCAGGACCCAGAACGGAGCGAAGACTCGAAAAAGAGACTAAGGGAGAGGAAACATAACCAGACTGGTTCTTTGCACGGAACTCCGGGAGAAAAGAAAGGGAGACAGACGAGAAGTCCTCCTCGAACTGGACATCCTTGGTGAGACCACTCAGAGCATGCAAACCACTGATGCGACGGGAGTGGCGAAAGAAATGAGAAAAAACTGTCTTGAGAGTCAGAAGCTTAAGAGACAACGACTCCAGGGGTTCAAATTTGACCCAGAGAAAAGCCAGAACCAAAAAGATGTCCCACTGAGGACACTGGACCGTTCTGGACGGGGCTTGGAGGCGCACAGCGTCCAGGAAGTGAGAAACTGGCAAAGCCGAGAGATTCCCCGTAAACTTGGAACCTAAAGACAACGAGATCGTGCTAATCAAGACCGCCCTATAACCTGACAAGGTTTGAGAGGAAGAGTTCCTAGTTCTAAGCAAGTGAGAGAGGAACTCCACGAACTGAACCGTTGAGGGACGAAGCGGGTCAAACTTTCTCTCCTGACAAAACGCAAACCAGGTGGCCCAGCGAAGATCATACAGATCGTTTGTAGACTTACGCCGAGAGGCGACCAACAGATCCACGGTGCGCGTGGAAAACCCCTGAGAGCGAAGGCCTAGTCGGACAGCCGCCATGCGACCAGGTTTAGCCTTGAAGGGCAAGGGTGTCCGACCCCGCTTCTTGACTGAAGAAGAGTGGCGGGAGTGAGATTGAGCGGAAGAGGACCGTCTTGCGCCATGTCGAGGAGCTCTGGGAACCAATGGCTCGTGGGCCACATTGGTGTGACGAGAATCAAGTCCGGGTGCTCCCGGAGGACTTCTTCAACACCCGGGGGATTAGTGCCATCAGAGGGGAGGAATACAACGGCATGCACTTCAGCAAGAAGTGCGAGACAGTGGTGGCGTACAGCTTAGCGGTACGGTAGCACCTAAGGCCATGGAACTCATACTGAAGTGGTGGTACGTACAGCTTAGCGGTACGGTAGCACCTAAGGCCATGGAACTCATACTGAAGAAGACAAACTCCGCATCGAGTCACCTAGAGCAGCCAAGGCCTGATACATTACGGACTATGAGTGGCCGGACCGGGCCACTACACACTGCTACGCCCTTTCGAACTGGAAAATATCGATCGAAGGGGCGAGTCTGGGTCAGAAAACAAACTGGACAAGACTAGTTCAGAATGTCGGGCAAGCAAAGGACCGATGGCGGGATAGAGACAGCTAGTACTAGGATGAGAATCCGCAAGAGCAGCAGATTCAGCCTCTGACCTAGCAAACTGAGAAACCACGGTACGAATGTGCGACTGCACTTCGTAACCAACTCTACATGCTAAGACCGACGAAAGGGACCCCCGTTGACTGGGTGAAAAACCAGCGGAGACAATTCGATCGGTAGGGAGGTAAAATAAAAATAAAAAACTGCCTATGAAGTAGGAACAGACAGCAACAGCAACATAGTTGCTATCGCATGACGTCAAATCGAACCAGATGACGCGGAAAAGTCCCCACCGAAAAGGAAAACATGTAGACAAAAAGCGAAACAGTGTGCAAACGTGACGATGACACACCTCGACCTAAACCATAAAAAACGGTCGGAACGAGACGCCGAAGACCAAAAAGGGGGGGGGGCCTGAAGGAAGGCAAAAATCACCCCGTCGAACAACTTTAGGTTGAAAGCTGTGCCGTTCGGTGATCTGACGGCTGAGAAGGGAAGATCATGCTAGCCGGACAGTTAAAGCCAGATCGGGACGGAACCAGTCCGAAACAGGATGACTGGAACGGCCGAACGAGTCAACAGGTTGAACAACTCATGGTTGAAACCGTGAAAGAAGGAGTGCGCACTCTGACTTCTCTCTGCAAGGGCCTATGTATACCCAGGCCAGAGGAAGGAGCTCCGAAATCGACCCCATCAGACTAAGAAAACCGAGGGGACAGCGAAGTGTGACCGCCTTCGTTACTGAGAGGTCGGACACCACCTGTGTCCTCCGAGGCTGAGACTGTGAACAGAGTATCCAAGTGACGTCAGGATAACCGTGGAAAAAACCCATTTCAACGGTACTGACTTGGAAAGAAGAGAACAGAAGAACAAAAAACCCTTTAAACGGCCTAAGAGATCGCCGGCCAATTAGAGTCAGAATGGGCCGAAAACGGTCGGAAATTTTTGATAAAACCGGTTGACAGGACCGGTTGAAAAAGTCGGGAATAGAAACCCGGACTGGGATCGTTCACTCGCGCCCGCGCCCTTCAAGAGAAGGTCCTCCACTTCCTCTGGAGGATCTCCAACGGACAGGATCGCCGTTTCTTGGAAGGCTCGGCCTCCTGTTGCCACGAGAAGACTGGGAAGGGGGGCCTCAAGGCCTTGAACTGGGGAGGAGGCCTAGAGGAGTATCCCACACTCTTAGAGGACGCGAAGTACCCCGGACGAAATGGTTGGGACGGGGCTGGTTCAACAGGGCCCGATAGATAGCCTTCTGGCTATCAGCTGACTTCCTCTTTGAAGAGGACTCGAGAACTGGGGGAACCGATTCTTCCCCGAACAAGCCCGACTCCGGAAGGGGAAGAGAGCGCAAAACGCTCCTTTTCCCTGGACGAAAGAGACCTGTTCTGCGCCAGAAAGAATCCCGGGCCAAGGCACAGGTTTGAACCTTCAAACCAGCCGTGACATCAGAGAGGCTCTGTAGCACATTGCCCAAAAGGGCTAGAGAGACTCCAACGGAAGCTTCATCCACCTGATCAAAGAACTGAAAAACCGCCGGTGAATCAGAGGCTGAATTGCCTAGAGACTCCGCCAAGGTTTGCACGAGAGAGGTGGCCATGCCACAAGCCCTGAGAGAACCAGACAGAGATTCCTCGAGAGACTTGAAGGCCGAAGGCTTGAACGTGACGGGAGGAACAGCAGCAGGACCCCAAGGACTCCACCTCCTCAGAAGAAGGTTTGGAGACGGAGGGGAAGGGCAGGTATTCCGTCGGTAGGGGGACGAAAGGTCTGAATCCAGGTACCAAAAAGGAACCGAACTGAGACGAGGCCGGCTGAGAACGCCCCAGATTAGCCTCAGCAATCTGTTTCAACGAAAGGACCTTGCCGGTCCTCAACGTGAACTCCGCTTTAACCACCAAATCCTCCGGGAAGGAGGGGGCTTGGAGAGTCAAGGAGCTCTTGGCCTGCAGAAGAGAGCCAACCGCGTGATCAGTGGCGGACTCCTGATGGGAGGAACGCACAGGTACCACGTAAGGGCACGATCGAGACAAAATCTTGAGAAGATTCTGAACCGAGGACTCAGTGAGAGAGTGAGGGACCTCCGACTGAGGGTCCAGTTCCATGTCTGACTCAAAGTCGGACTGAAACTCAGAGAATTCCCTGGAGGGGTCTGGCCGTTGAAGCTTCTGATAAGGGCGGCCCAAGAGTCAAACACCACCGGAGGCCATGCCTGGCAGAGGGCTCTGCCGGTAGGGAGTGAGAGGATCACTGAACACCGGCCGGAACCGGGAGAACGTGGCGTCCTCCGTGCGAGCGGGACATTCCCGGTTGACCCAAACCGGAGGAACGAACCGGAAATTCATCATCGGAATTTTCCGGTTCTAGGCGAACCCTTTCCCGGTATGTCCGCGTTGGCCAAGCAACCGGGAGACAACCGGATGATTACCGGGTAAACACCGGGAGAACCGGAGGAAACGGTCTCGCAACCGGGAAAGGCAAATAACCGGTTGCGGTGGGAAAGCCAAGAGGCTCCAACCGTGCCATCCCCCGGTATGTCCGCGTTGGCCAAGCAACCGGGAGACAACCGGAGAAACCGGGTGAAACCGGGTGAAACCGGGTAAGCACCGGGAGAACCGGAGGAAACCGTCTCACAACCGTGAGAAGCGAATTTCCGGTTGCGGTGGGACTGCCAAGAGGCCCCAACCGCGCCAGTGCCAGGATCACTGGAGAGCCATCCCCCGGGAGGGGGGTATGGACTCTTATCGGTATTGAAGGTGCCCCGCACCGACCGATTTGACTGTCCTGGTAACCTCTCCCTCGAACTGAGTGGAGGATTTGAGCCCGGACTCAGGAAAGGGAACAGGCCGTTCCCGATCCTGGAGGTACCTCCCAGGTACCACCGGATGATTGCCTGACAGACTGGCCAGTCTGGTGACAGAGGAGTCACCTCTGTCACTAGGCAAGCTCCCCGGAGGGGAGCCTCTCTGTTCCGTAAACATCAAGCCCACAGGACGGAAACCAGAGGTGGAAAGGGATTGCCTATCCCTG
Source organism: Phymorhynchus buccinoides (assembly GCA_017654935.2). Lineage (NCBI taxonomy): Eukaryota > Metazoa > Mollusca > Gastropoda > Neogastropoda > Raphitomidae > Phymorhynchus > Phymorhynchus buccinoides. Next base: position 39,270,565 of record CM065693.1, read on the forward strand.
TTGAGGTCGACGCTGGCCTTAGCGGACAAGGGCCTCCTGGAGGCAAGCCTGTGAACAGAAGAAGGAGAGAGGGCTGCGCCAGTGACAGTCTCACGTTAGAAGAGACAACTGGCGGCACCCTCTCTGGCCTAAACATAGAACCGAAATAGGAGGAAGATTCTGTCGATGCGAAAGGGAGAACCCTGAAACCCGAAGAGTCCAAGTGACGTAGTACAAAGCCTGCGAGTCCAACGGAAAAGGAGAAGGAGCAGAAACCTCCGAAGGGAGAGAAACTGGAATGGGCTCCGAAACCGGTTAGGCCGGTGTAACCGAAACGGACTGTGACTGGACGTTAGACGTAGGATTTGTGAGAGGATTTAGACGAAAACTTCTTGAGAAGATTAAGAGAACCTGCCCAAAGGGTCCCTAGTGAGAGAAGAAGAGTCAACTGACTTGGAAACAGAAAAACAACCGAAGCAGAAACTGCTTTGCCCGAAGTGGAAACCGAGGGGTGCAAGAAGCCATAATGGCTGACGCCACCCCGAAAACGAACAACAGAGTGAACGAAATAATTTTTCAACTAAAACGAACACCAAGAAATGACAATGAAATAATATCGATAGGATGACTAACAGCCTTCCCAAGAAACTGAATAGAACAAAGCTATGCACGGAACGAACCCACCAGATAGACAAGAGTCAGAAAAGGCGGAGCAGGGTAGGCCCAGGTGTGGTTGAAAGGCTGGAAAATTTAAGAATGACATATCCGGTGCCCCAAGGGTGCGCGTCATACCCGGAAGTAAGGGGAGTCACTCCCGCTACTCCCTGCGGTATGGGTGCAGTCCCTTGGGGCCACTTTCGTTTTAGCTATGTGCTAGGGTAAGGTTCCAGGTTGTTTTAGGCTAATGCAGTTGTTTTGAGTGTTGGTATAGTATGATTAAATTAGATTGGTGGATTTTTATTAATCCCTACTATCTATTTAACTTAATACTTACCAACACCTGAAACAACTGCATTAGCGTTAAGCGACCTGGAGCTATACCATAGCATATAGAAAAACGAAAGTAGGCATCTGGCCTTGACCCCTAGCCGGATGTGGGGCGGGAGTGATCCCCCCTTACCGGTCTAGCAGTGGCTAGGCCAATGAGCGCCTACTTCCGCCATTACAAAATTTTACAGGAAGCATCTTTATTAGTGAGGGAGGATACAAGGGAGGGTACCTCGTTTGTTTCAGGTGTTGGTAAGTATTAAGTTAAATAGATAGTAGGGATTAATAAAAATCCACCAATCTACTTTAACCATACTGTACCAACACCTGAAACAACTGCAGATTACCAAAGCGGAGGAGGGTAGATGCTTCAGTACCCCAACCCAACGCGTGAGAGCGAGACCTGGGCGCTTTTTCCCTTAGGGGGTTTAAAAAAGTGGTAATTCCACTAGACCCCCTTCCCAAAAAGCCCCGAGTAACCCCTTTTACTCCTTTAGCCTATATGCGGCTTTAGAAAGGGAAGGTAAAAGGCCTGCTCCAAATATTGCCCCAAAACATCATTGCAATGATATACCCACTAAAGTACCATAGGGGGAGTCGTTGGGAGCTTGTCTCCGTACTGACGGTCTAGACGGAGACGGCGGTCTGGGCAACAACTATCTTCCCGGGAGACCAAAACTTTCCTGATAGAGAAAGCGTCGCCTTCGTTCCCGGCCTCGATGTCTCGGAGGTCGAGCTGAAGGAACGTGTCGCGCGACCTCCAAAAGCTTAGAGAAGCTTAGTTCCGGAAAGGAGAAGCCCGAAGGCCCCGACCGGACAGAGAAAACGGTCCGAACCGTCGGGGCCGAGGACGGAACGAAAGATGGAGATGCGAACCAGAGGCGAGGGAACGCCGCCTAGCTGATTCTAAGCCCCGAATTCTGGTAGAAAGATCAAGGTGACCGAAGAGTACTCATCCGAGAACTCTATGACGCAGGCCAGGACGCTGAGAGCGTGAAGACCGCCGATCCTTCTGGCTGAAGCTACCAGAAAAAAAAAACCGGTTCAGAGAGTGAGAAGCTTGAAGCTAATTGTAGCCAGGGGTTCACATAAAACTCTCAATAAGGTAAGAATCAGAAACACGACCGACTGAGGGACTCGAGAAGTCCTGGCAGGAGCTTGGAGGAGGACCGCGTCCAAGAAGAGAGAGACAGGGGTGACGTACAGAAAAGCCATGGCCAAGGAAATCGTAGTGATGAAGGCTGCTCTGTACCCCGAAAGGGTCCGGGCAGAGAAATTTCCAGACTCGTGAAGAAAACGCCAAGAGTTCTACAGACTGTACCGTAGAAGGTCTTAACGGATCGTACTTCCTGTCACCACCGAAGACGAACCGAACGAAAGAGTCCTGGAAAAATCCAGGAAGGCATCTCAGGAAAGAACATGGCTGACTAAAAAAGCAGCCAGGAGATGACAAACCCCGCATGGAGTCACCTAGAGCAGCCAAGGCCGATACAAAACGGACTATGAGTGGCCGGACCGGGCCACCACACGCTGCTACGCCCTTTCGACCGGAAAAATATCGATCGAAGTGGCGAGACTGAGTCAAAAACAAATTGGCCCACATTTGGACAAGACTTGTTCAGAATGACGGGCAAGCAAAGGACCGACGACGGGAAGAAACAGCTAGTACTAAAAGATTAAGATGAGAATCCGCAAAACAGCAGATTCAACCTCTAAACTAGCAAACTGAGAAGCCAAGGAACGAATGTGCAACTGCACTTCGTAACCAACTCTACATGCTAAGACCGTAGGAAGGCAAAAATAAAAACTGCCTCTGACGTAGGGACAGACCGAAACAGCAACATAGTTGCTATCGCATGACGTCAAATCAAACCAGATGACGCGGAAATGTCCCCACCGAAAAGGAAACATGTAGACAAAAGCGGAACAGTGTGCAAACGTGACGTAAACACACCTCGACTTAACCCATTTCAACGGCACTGACTCAAAATGGGGGTGGGGGGCCTGAAGGAAGGCCCAAAAACACCCAGTCGAACAACTTAAGTTGAAAACTGACGTTTAGTGATCTGACAGCTGGGCATAGAAGATCATGTTAGCCGGACAGATGAGTCCGATCGGGACGGAACCAGACCGAAAAGGATGACTGGAACGAGTGAACGAGTCCACTGGATGAACAACTCATGGTTGTAATGAGAGGAAACGAGGGTCTGAAACAGAGCAAGTAAAAACCATGCCTGCCAGAACAGACATCATTCGAAAGAACGGCGAAGCCGGGGCCGTTCAGAAGGAAGGCAACAAGGGTACGGTTGAACCACTCTCGGTTGCAACCGTGAAAGAAGGAGCGCACGCTCCGACTTCTCTCTGCAAGGGCCTTAGTATACCTTGGCAGGAGGAAGGAGCTCCGAAACTGACTCCATCAGACTAAGAAGTCTGAGGAGACGGAAAAGTGTGACCGACTTCGTACTGAGAGGACGGACACCAACAGAGAAAACGAGGACAGTGTCCTCCGAGGCTGAGACTGTGAATCCGACCGTGTCGAACCCATCTCCAGACAGTCTTTAAAGTGCCCCAAAAAGAGTCTCTGGCCAGAAGAATCACCAAGAGAAGCTAGAGCCACTCCAAAGGTTGGTTCAATCACGGACTCAAAGAGCCTGAAAACCGCAAGAGAGGTCGTTGGAGAGGTTTTGTTCAAAGTACAGCAATGAACCGAATCAACAACGTCACAAAAGCACAGCCCTTGAGGGCTTTGGACAAAGATGCTTCCAACTGTATTACGTTGGAAGGAAAAAACTTGACCGGGCAAGACTCTTGTCACAATGGAGTTTCTCCGCTACAGCCTTAGAAGGCTTGGAGAAAGAGGGAAACGGGAGGTAGTCCCATGGACACCTAGCACCGACTTGAACGGATGAATCAACAAAAAAGCCCACGGGAACTGAATCTTCCTTGGGCCAGGTAGACCTGCCCAAGGAGAAACGGTTAGTTACTGCGAGAAGCATAACAGAGTATCCAAGTGACGTCAGGATAACCATGGAAAAATCCAATTGAACGGTACTGACTGAAAGAAACGGTAGAGGATTGAGGAACAAAAATAACCGTTTAATTAAACGGCCATGACTTGTAACGAGTAACCCAAGTAAGAAAAACAAGGCCTGACAGGCTGGGCCGAAAAAGGCCGGAAAAGTTGATAGAACGGTTGGCAGGACCGGTTGAATGAGTAATCAGGTTGAACAACCCTTGTTGTAACCAGAAAAGCATGAAACTGAATAGAGCAAGAAAACCCATGCTCGTCAGAATTGAAGAAACGGACCACAGGAGCCGTTGCAACAGACATGAATGAAACAAAGAAAAAACGATGGATCATTCCCAAAAGCCACCGTGACAAACGGGAGGTCAGAATCATCATGAGGTTCTTGAAGAACCGGAACGGAACCCGACGGTCCGTTGCCCAACCCGGTAAAATGGATCGGTGAAAGCGATCGATCAGAAGCACAAGAGCTCGAGATCAGCAGATCGAAGTAGATCTAACCAGATGATTAGATGGTACAAGAGAACTCTTCTTGTGAGAAAACCCTTGAAGAGCCCGACGATGAACCAAAAACCGATAGAAAACGGCTGGTTCATTCACGGACTCAAAGAGCCTGAAAACCACAGGAGAATTCCTAGGAGAAAAAATTTCCCCAAATTCTCTGTGATGGGCCGAACCAACGAAGCCGCAAAGCCACAGCCCTTGAGGGCTTTGACAAAGATTCCTCCAAAAAGTTGGAAGACTTAATCTTGGTCGGGGCAAGATTCCTGTCGCAAAGGAGCTTCTCTGCTTCGGCCTTAGAAGGCTAAAGAGAAACGGTTAGCTTCTGCCATCTTCCCGGCACAAAGGAAAGCCTCTGCTTTCCGATTGGAGTGGTCCAGAAGCTTAGGAGCTTGCAAGAACCAGAACTCCTTTCCCTGGTGAGTGGCCGGACCGGGCCAGAACACGCTGCTACGCCCTTGCCTGGATGAAGAACGGACTTAGCTAAGTCCACGTCCGAATCCACTGGAGAGCGCTGACGTTACGAGCCTCTGGGGTGGACTGTCTGGTCAGAACCAGGAGAAACCACCCGAGCTTTTTGAGGACGAGTACCCTGAAGCAGATCCCGGTGAGGGACCACAGGGGGACGGTGAACGCCCAAGCCGGACCGTGTGGTAGGGCGGACGGACGGTGCACCGGTGACCGTCTGGGAACCGTGCGGTGAGTCACCGTGCCGCCGGCTGGACGCCGGACGGACGGGAGACCGCTGCGTCTTGACGGGGGTGACGGTGGACGGGCTGAAGAACCGCTACCGTTTCCATCTTATGAGGGACGGTACGGGGAACCGACATCGTGCCCTCGGGCCACGGCGGTGGCTACCGCCGGTGGCTACGGTCCACGGACCGTAGCGGGCGGTGACGAAACCGCCGGTCCACGGACCGTGCGGTCCGTAGCGGACGGTGACGGAGACCGTAGCCGTCTGACCACACGGTCCGCCGAGGCCTCCCACCGAGGGAGGCCCGGGTCCGAAGGAGGCCTGAGGAAGCCGGAGAGGGCCCAGGCCCGGGGAGGCCGCGGCCTCCGCGCACGGCGCCCGAGGCCTCCCACCGAGGAGGCCCGGGTCCGCCGGGGGCCCGGCGACGGAGCCCGGGGAGGCCTTCTAGGCCGCGGCCTCCGAGCACGGCGCCCGAGGCCTCCCACCGAGGGAGGCCCGGGTCCGGAGAGGCCTAGGACCGGGGAGGCCGCGGCCCCCGGGCACGAAGGAGGCCCGAGGGAGCCGGAGAGGCCTAGGACCGGGGAGGCCGCGGCCTCGTAGGTCGGGGCCTCCGAGGCCTCCCACCGAGGGAGGCCCGGGTCCGCAGGAGGCCTGATGGAGCCGGAGAGGCCTAGGCCGGGAGGCCTCGTCGGTGGGGAGGCCTCATCCGTCCGTAGACGTGTCGACCGGCCTCCTGGCCGGGAAAAACACTCAACCGATGTTAACCCAATGGGGCGAACACCGGGAGAAACTCTCGGACAGAGGCCCGCGCGAAGCGTCCGAGAGTGACACCCTTCACGCCGTCGGAGTGTCCCCGACGACGAGGGGGTGTTTGCCGGTAGGCCTCGGCCTCCCCGGCCGGGGAGGTGTCGAGAGGCCTACGGCCTTCCGGGCTCGAGTTCCCGTCGAGACACCGGGATGTCTGCCTGAGGCCCCAGTCATAAGACCTCGACCAATGGTCGGATGGGGACCTCCTTCGCCCTCCCTCCAACACAGGGTCGGAGAGGTTAGGGAGACTAGGCGGGCCCCCGAGTGCAAACTTGCCACTCGGAGCGACAGACATGCGCAGCTGCGACTTATCCAACGAAGTTTGTCCAGACGTCCGTGTAGAAGTGGAGGCCGTGAAGAGAGGCCTCCTGGAACAGAAAGGCATGGCAGAAAAACACACGGACGAAATGGGCCTAGAGGCCTTCTGCACAACCGAAGCAGAAGGAGGGCCGAAATAAACAACCCGTGAAGACCAGTTTATGGCTGAATGAGACGAGAACCGAAGAGGCCGCAGGAGTACTACGACCGTAGAGGCCTATAGAGGCCCAGACCGTTTAGACTTTTTAGAAAAAGTTTGAACGGATGAATTTTTCTCAAGAGGACCGAATCGGAACAATAAGAATAATATCGTGGAAGAGAACGAACCGTAGGGTCCGAAAGAACTTGACTGATAAATAGGAACTCGAGTTGAAGAGACCAAATGACGCGCGCGCGCGCGTGCACTACTAGTACTACTAGCAGTGCACGGTGTGTGACGAACAGAAAAACTAAAACTGTGAAAGTTCTAGCGAACTTAGGCTATAGAAACTGAGTCAATCGAGACTCAGTATTACACTGAAACTGATGATAGAGAGGAACAGGAACGAACCCACCAGTTAAGAGTGTTGTAAACCAAAAAAGGTAGAAGCCAGGCAGCCCAGGTCAACAAAGAAACGCTGGAAAATTGTAATGGCGGAAGTAGGCGCTCATTGGCCTAGCCACTGCTAGACCGGTAAGGGGGGATCACTCCCGCCCCACATCCGGCTAGGGGTCAAGGCCAGATGCCTACTTTCGTTTTTCTATATGCTATGGTATAGCTCCAGGTCGCTTAACGCTAATGCAGTTGTTTCAGGTGTTGGTACAGTATGGTTAAAGTAGATGAGTAGTTTTGGTGTGAAATGTGTAGTCCTACTCATTAAGCCATCAAACACTATTCACTGAAAATGAGTAGCATTCAAGAATTAAAGAGCATTATATTCAATTTTGAAGAGAAGTCAAGGTCCAGATTCAGTAGAAAACTACTCAAAAAGAGTAGAGTAAACAGGTCTGTGACAGGTATGGACTGCCAAAAATAGTTTACCGAACAAGACAAATAATAACGACTGACCTGTGAGAGGCGAGGTCAGCATGATGGTAGACGAACAGGATCTCCAGGGCCTTCCAGTCACTGCACTGTAACAAAACCAGGTCAAACTTAGGGAAAGGGAAAGGCAGGAAGGCTGGGGTTCCAGTCACTGCACTGAAACCATAAAACCAGGTGAAACCTAGGGAAAGGGAAAGGCAGGAAGGATGGGAGGGCCTTCCAGTCACTGCACTGTAACAAAACCAGGTGAAACCTAGGGAAAGGGAAAGGCAGGAAGGATGGGGTTCCAGTCAATGCACTGTAACCCCAAAACCAGGTGAAACCTAGGGAAAGGGAAAAGCAGGAAGGCTGGGGTTCCAGTCACTGCACTGTAACAAAACCAAGTGAAACCTAGGGAAAGGGAAAGACAGGAAGGCTGGGGTTCCAGTCAATGCACTGTAACCCCAAAACCAAGTGAAACCTAGGGAAAGGGAAAAGCAGGAAGGCTGGGGTTCCAGTCAATGCACTGTAACCCCAAAACCAAGTGAAACCTAGGGAAAGGGAAAGACAGGAAGGCTGGGGTTCCAGTCAATGCACTGTAACCCCAAAACCAAGTGAAACCTAGGGAAAGGGAAAGACAGGAAGGCTGGGGTTCCAGTCAATGCACTGTAACCCCAAAACCAAGTGAAACCTAGGGAAAGGGAAAGACAGGAAGGCTGGGGTTCCAGTCAATGCACTGTAACCCCAAAACCAGGTGAAACCTAGGGAAAGGGAAAGGCAGGAAGGCTGGGGTTCCAGTCACTGCACTGTAACAAAACCAAGTGAAACCTAGGGAAAGGGAAAGACAGGAAGGCTGGGGTTCCAGTCAATGCACTGTAACCCCAAAACCAAGTGAAACCTAGGGAAAGGGAAAGACAGGAAGGCTGGGGTTCCAGTCAATGCACTGTAACCCCAAAACCAAGTGAAACCTAGGGAAAGGGAAAGACAGGAAGGCTGGGGTTCCAGTCAATGCACTGTAACCCCAAAACCAGGTGAAACCTAGGGAAAGGGAAAGGCAGGAAGGCTGGGGTTCCAGTCACTGCACTGTAACAAAACCAAGTGAAACCTAGGGAAAGGGAAAGACAGGAAGGCTGGGGTTCCAGTCAATGCACTGTAACCCCAAAACCAAGTGAAACCTAGGGAAAGGGAAAAGCAGGAAGGCTGGGGTTCCAGTCAATGCACTGTAACCCCAAAACCAGGTGAAACCTAGGGAAAGGGAAAAGCAGGAAGGCTGGGGTTCCAGTCAATGCACTGTAACCCCAAAACCAGGTGAAACCTAGGGAAAGGGAAAAGCAGGAAGGCTGGGGTTCCAGCGGCCGCCTTGGTGGAATCAAGCCCCTTATGGGGGTTGAGGGGCGCCCAGTGAAGCTTAAGGGTTCTTTTTTTCACACTTTTCAAAATCAGAGCATTTGGATACAGCTTTCATCTTTTTTTCAGCAGTAAAACTTTTTCTCATTCCATTGGAATTGCTCATTGTTAAAGTATTCTCAGCTATGCGATTTCAGGATTTCCTGAAAAACAACAAAGACAAAATCAGAATTCCTGCTTTATCTGATGGGTGGTTTCATCCATGCAAAACCACCTTCACTAACACCATGTCTAACAGTCATGTAACACTGCGGCAAAACAAGACGGACACAGGATGAACAATGAGGGGGCATAGGGGAGTGCTGGGGATAGGGGAGGGGGGAGAAGGAGCCAGAGAAGACTCTTACTAATTTAGATATTAGAATCAATGTTTTCATTTTCAATTTACCTTCTTTTTTTTTACCATTAGTCTGTGTGCCCATAATATGCACAAATAAACCCATGCACAATCAAAAAAATAATAATCTGGAAGTAAGAAATATGAAAGAGTGTGCCCTTACAGGTGGAAACCCATCCACAATCCCATCTGCATATTTCTTGTATAAGTGCATGGGGTTTCCGTACGGAACTTGTGGATTGTGGATCTAATGTGCACAAGGCATAAGGCGATAGTTTTCTTTCTACCAAACTAAGACCCGAGCGCGCGTGTGTGCGTGTGTAAGAGGGGAGGGGGCTTATAATATGATAGTTCATTGAAAGAAAAATATTATAAATGTCAGAACTTCTACTACATACGGTAAATCTTTTCATTTCCAATTAAGAGATTACAACTTCTGCAACATGAACCTGCTCAATTGATATGCATAGTGTTATGGTTTTTTAATTGACAATAGTAACAGTACATAAAAGAAAAACGAGACAGATGGCCTTAATACAGACACACTGTTCCCCTTACCTGTGCATACTCTGCAGCAATCTGCACGATGTTGCGAGCCCTGAACTCCTTGTAGAAATCGGCACTGAACCTCTCGGCAGCCGCACTGCCACCTCCAAGAATGCACTGCCAGGGACAGAGCGCAGCATGTTTTAACTTCACCTTCATACACAGCGCATGTTTCAACTTCCCCATTTTCATCAGAAACTTGCTGGAACCGACCCAAGGTTGTGAATCACAAACTTTTGCAAAGTCTTATGTCTTACCAACAAAAAACTACCCGGCTTCACTGATCTTTGTTAGTCACTTGCAGAGGGTTTGTGTATCCAGTCCCTGAGCATTCATACATCCTCTAAGAGGTTATGACTTGTCCACCCTAACAAACAAACAAAACCTTGTGGCAACTCTAACATTCACTGTGATTTTAATGAAACATAGATTTACACATAGTACAATTCCATAGATGCTTAATGGTAGAAGTAAACACCTTGCAAGGGTCTCATAAGTGTATAACCTTTTTTTCAAAATACCAGCCTACTCATAAATACTAAAAAGAATCAACTCAAGAATTATGGGATGGAAGGAAAGCGAGAGAACAGATTGAAACACTATCTAAACAAACAAAAAAGACAGAGCCGCTCACAGGATAGTCTGTCTCCTTGGTGAGGTGACGGACAAAACTATTGTAAATAGCGGCACAACTGAAAGCAGTGTGACTGGCTAAAGAAAGGGGTGACAATGACACAACAGCTAGCACTCACTTCGTAGGTCTTCAGCCTGTCCAGGTACTGCAGTAGCTTCAGTCTGGCCCTGCACATCTCCTTCTGCTCCAACGTCAAACTGAAAAACAACCACAACCACACTTCATTCTAGGCTTTAAGTTTGTTTGTTTTTCTTTTAAGTGAACTGTTCTTGCATTTATATAGCTCAGTATTGTTTGTATTCTCAATGTTCCAGATTGCCTGACCCCACAATGGGGAAATTCCATCACACTGACTTTACCCAGATGCCACGTGTGCTGTCAGATTTCACCTCACGGATGCTCTGGACATTCCTGAAAGTAATATGGCTGTGGCAGTGAGTGAATGTTTTTTATTGAAGGAACCCATGTTTTATCCATGGTTTTCTTCATACAGAAAATAATTCAGTGGTAAGCTGAAAAAAAATTCAGTTGACCTTTTTTTCTGTCAACAAATACTCTTTAAAGAATGAAGAAAGAGTAGTTATTGGTATATTGGCCAGTTCAGCACAATGCCATGTTTAGCGGAGGGAAGACTGCCTCAGGGAATGAAGGGGCGAAGCAAGTACCATGTTTTACTGGAGGAATGTGCAGTCAAACGCGAGGCATTAACTTAACCCTTTCACTGCCAGAAGAAAAAAGTCTAGATATACTTTTCCTGACATGTCTAAACCCAAACCCAGCATTCCATGGCTATGACATGAGAAGTGAAGACATCATCAATGACATGACACCCCCAGTAGTAGACAGGGACCGGGCAGGGAAGGGGTTAACATTTGCCCAGATAGTGCAGACTGACCTGCTGAAGTCCACCTGGGCCAGGTGCTCCTGTTGCAGGGCTTTCTGCTTCTCCTCAAGGCGCTGCACCTCTGCGGGGTTAAAGCGATCAAAGTCCAGGTCCTCATACAGCCCTTCCTCAGGGTCACACAGCATGAACCTGCACCACATGGAACACAGCACCAGTAACATATCGCCATGTACTGGGATGAAAAGCAGGCGTAAACTAACACCTTTGTTTGTTTTGAACACAGTTCAGGTGCTGTAAACATCTATAGGTTTAGACAGTTTCATGATTACCGTATTTTACAGACTATAAGGCGATACTTTTTTCCTAGACTGAGACCCCTGCGCCTTATAATGTGACTGATAATATAGTAAGAAACTAAAAGAACAAAATCTGAATGTTATGTAAAATTTGTGGGGTGCGCCTTGTAATCAGGTGCGCCTTGTAGTCCGTAAAGTAAGTACAGTAGGTGTGCGTTTAAGCGAAAGACGGATAAGCGAAACTTCAGATAAGCGAAAGCAATTTTCATTTCCCGGCCAAAGCTCTTCTTTGGAAGACTAATTTCCCCGACGGATAATCGAAACTTCTGATAAGCGAAATGTGTGTTTGACTTCCCGCGCACATCTCCCAGACGGTTAAGCGAAAGTTAGTACAAACAGTGCTGTGATACTTTTTCGTCATAATGAGCATTGATTGACGTCATTACTGAAAGCATCAACATTTGACGTTTTCTCAATATTCTCTCTCTCTCTCTCTCTCTCTCTCTCTCACACACACACACACACACACAGGTGCGCAGCACACAAATACACACACACACACACACACACACACACACACAGAGGTTCCCTTGCCTCCAGCTGAAGCTTTGGTCATGGACCCATCAATAAGTAATGTCCTCACACACACACATGCGTGCACACACACACACACACACACACACACACACACACACACACACACACACACACACACACACACACACACACACACACAGAAGTTCCCTTTCCTCCAGCTGAAGCTTTCGTCATGGATGATGGATAGGACTAATTACATGGGCCAATCAATAAGTAATGTCCTTACAGTTGTAAAACAGCAACTAAGCATTGGATTTACATGGAACTTTTACATTTATGTAAACTACCCTTCCTTGATAGCCACACACATTTTCAAGCGTGTTGGTTTTTGGTTCATTCGTGTTAACAAAGTTAACAAAGTTAACACAAAGTGAGTCTATAGTATGATAGTTGTTCGGTTGTGTGTATGTGTGTGTTACGTCCGTGGTCTAATCTCCAAACTTTATCGTTGGCATTTTCTCTGGAAATAGAAGGCATACATTGTTCAAACTTTGCATGCATATAGATGTCTATGCAAGCTTTCAAACAATAATGATATGAATAATTAAATACTTAAAACAACACTGTAAACAGATAACAAACAGATAACATCTTAGATTAGTGGATTAGAGAGTATTCAACAGGCAACATGAGTTAATAAACTCATCAACACTGAAAGCCTCAATAGCTCATTGGTAGAGAGTCTGTCTGCCGTGCTAATGGTTCCAGGTCCAATTCTCTGCAGGGGCATTTTTTTCTTCTTTTTGTTATTGTTGTATCCATTCATTTGTACTTTAAGATTTTATTGGCAATCTTGTACTTTAGACACCCCCTTCAATCTTTCTTTGTTGTCCCACATGTTCCTGTTTCAGTGAGCCTTGAAGGCTTTGCCTCTTGTTATTCTTTTTACAGGCTCAGCTGCAAACATGGCTTTATTAATGACTTTCGGAAAATGACATCACTTGTCATAATTAAACTGCACATTAAAAGCAGAACAACTGAATAAGTCTGTCATTTATTTTATTTAACGATCGCTTGGAGTTAAAGCGGACTATCTTTAGATAGTCCATTGACATATTATTGAACTTATTAGGAAAACTAATAACTTGTATAAAAAAGACTGCTAAAATATAAAAAAAGCAAAAACCCCTTTTAATATTTCTGTAGTCATTGTTCGACACAAGTTATTTCTTTGTTGTTGTAATAAATCCAATAATACGCCAATGGACTTTCGAAAGATAGTCCGTTTCGATTCCAAGCCATCGCGATGTTTTTTATTATATAAATTTTATGGCTGCATGGACAAAAACAAGCCCATGGCACCCTTCTAGGACATTATTCACTGATGTACCCATGTAGCACCCCCCCCCTGACGCATGACAGTACGTCATTTCAGCTTGCTACAATGTTTCACTACTGTGCAACTTTGCATTGTATAATGAAACTGCTGTTCACAGTGTGTGCTGTATGTGCCATAGTGCCTGTGTGTGTGCGCAGCGCATGTGTGTGTGTTTATGTACGCAGGCACGCACACACACATTATCCCCGTCGTCACATAGATCTAGATCTAGACTATACCTCGGAGGTCAACAAACATTTCTACTCGCAACTCCTAGTTATCCATCTCGAGACGTGTTCAAAAGGTCACACATTTTTTTTTGTATGATGGCATGGAAGACAAGACGTTGATTAAAGCCTACAAGCTACACGATAGCATTAAATGCAAGATGGGAATTTCGGCTACAGAATGACATACCGTGTGTTCAAAAAGTTCTCGGCCTAAATATGTAGGGGTTAGGTGAAAGACAAAACACAACCTCTTTGTAACGATTGAGTTGCAAACGAACGAAAATCTGTTTAACGTCTTCCGGTCTTCAACAGACACATATGGGGCGTCAGTAGATATAAAGATGGTAGAAATGATCCTGGAGGTAATGCCCAGATGCAGTGCAACACCAGTAACGTCCCATTTTATGCTTAAGAATATAGATGTTATTAATAAATGAATTGTTATGGTTCAAGACATGGCTACGGCAGACAAGACAGTAATTTACCATTATAAAGCCAGCACTGTAGGCATCTTTTACGGAAGTTTTCACGCTGTTCTGCCAAAGGCATGGAAATGAGAAAAATTCTGCAAACTGGGTGCCAAAACTTTCTGAGACAAACACTCAGCATCGATTTGTAGTAGATCCCGTTAGTTTTCTAGGCTGATTTGTCAATGTGGATGAGACATGTGTTCACATTTTACAACATGATAATGCTAGAATCAAAGCAGTGAAAACAGTTTTGATTAACCCCCTCCAAAGACGACTAGGTTAAACGCATCTGCTGGTACAGCAACGGATAGAATCCTTTGGTTTGCTGATGGTATTGATGGATTTTCTTGAAAAGGGTCAAACATTACTGGGGAAATCTATGCAAATCTGCTACACAAGCATCAGGATGCTTTCATTTTCAAGAGCTGAGAAAGGCCACAAGACGGTGCCTTCAATCACAAGTCTGCTGTTGCCATGGTTACAGTTTATCAATGTAACTTATAAATTGTTGATAACCCTCACTGTCTTGTAGAATTGACTCCCTCAGATATCCAAATGTCAAGATAGATTTGATCAATTAACGTTTTCCCATTGGCAATTACATTACCAGTGCTGTCGAAGATTGGAGGGGAAAAGTACAACATTCAATGATGTCATAAATATGATGACGTCATCTTCCAAAATTTACATGTCATCAATCACAGTGCAGTTGCACAAGCGTGCTAAATTTTGTTTATCTAGCTTAACCCCTTCATAGTTAGGCCAAGAACTTTTTGAACACATGGTAACATCGGTTAAGCGAAAGTGGAGTCTAAAAACTTTCGCTAAAGCGTTGCAACGGATAAGCGAAATTCGCATAAGCGAAAGTCAAAATGTATCTCCCCCGGCACTTTCGCTTATCCGTCGTCGACTGTAGTTGGTTTTTTAATTGATATTCTACATATTAATGCCTTTTTCCCCACCATTCTTTGCTAAAACACCACATACAAAATTCAATAAGCATGTAGCTCTTCCAGAAGCGTTAAAACCACTGAATAACAGTGGATGAAAAATACAGTCACACATATCCATCCACCCGCTCACTCATCCATCAGTTCACCCTCCCCAATAAACACATTACCCCAACCCTGCCACCACCCCCCCCCCCTTCATCCAGCATCTTGGCCAGTGGTCACTGCTATCAGTGCAGGCAGTTCAGTGCCCCTCAGTCCATTCTGCAGAAGTTCCCAACCCTATTCACACACACACACCCTTCACCTTCCAGCATCTTGGCCAGTGGTCACTGCTATCAGTCCCAACCCTATTCACACACACACACCCTTCACCTTCCAGCATCTTGACCAGTGGTCACTGCTATCTGTCCCAACCCTATTCACACACACACACACCCTTCACCTTCCAGCATCTTGACCAGTGGTCACTGCTATCAGTCCCAACCCTATTCACACACACACACACCCTTCACCTTCCAGCATCTTGACCAGTGGTCACTATCAGTCCCAACCCTATTCACACACACACACCCTTCACCTTCCAGCATCTTGGCCAGTGGTCACTGCTATCAGTGCAGGCAGGTCAGTACCCCTCAACCCGTACTGCAGAAGTTCCCTGGCAGCGTCCATGCTCTCCGGAACTCGCTCCAGACACTCGTGCAGCACCCAGGCCCGCTTGCTGATCTTGCTCTGCAGGCACACCACAGTGAATGGCATCATTTACAGCCCCACTGATCATCATTGAGGCATGGATGTCATTTACAAACAAAAACAAATAAACATATACAACATGGAAAAGTGAACTGTTAGCGTCAATCCGGAAAAGCAGTCTGAAGACAGAACCCTCTCTAGTGTTTAACCCTCTTGTATTTGCATATGTTACAGCAAAACCTCTTTTAGTGCAGTGATGTACCCAGGATCGAAAAGCGACAGGACAAACTGTCCTAAGATAAATTAATAGGACAATGTCATGGCTCTTGCAGAAATCAAAAAGCAAAGTGTGCTATATATCAGGTACTTTCACACATTTTTGAGAAAACCTGCTTCTTAACACTATTGTGACTGATGCTGCCTCGGCCTATTCTCCGTGCAGGCCCCAGCCTGCCGCGACACTCTTCATAGAAATTGGGTGGTTGTAAGCTGAATGATGTCCTTTTGCAACCAAATTTTGCATACTTACTAAAAAAAGGCTGCTGAATTCGTCTGTGTATTTTTTAAGTTGATAGAAATAACGCGTTTTACATGCCGACTTGAAAAATGGGGAAAAACGGGGGAAAACGACACCCCCTGCCGCCACCCCTACCACGACCAACACTCTCAGTCTCTTGACTTGTACTAGTAGAGCACTGACACACTAGCTTCGTTTTCATGCTCCTCCTCGCTACTTTCATCACTTTCTGAGTTAGAAAACGAGTATTTTGGATTGTTATCATCAGGTTCATCCAAATCCAGAAGGTGGAGAATCTCCTCTCTCGTTAGACCAGGATGGTTTGGCATTTTTGTTTGTAATTGGCGTCAAATCGGCGATTGAACACAAAGAAATGGAAGACAACGGAAGTGTGCTTAACTCTGTTGTGCGGTGAACGGTCGTGAACGTTCAAAAAAAATTTGGATCGGAAACGTCTAGAACGTTCGGGAACGTACGGATTCCACGTGGCCGGTTTGGGCGCTTCCATTTTGTTTCTATCACATGGCAGTCACGTGAGCGCTTCAGCCTCGCTTTCGCTGTAGATTACACTTCCGTCCTGTTGCTTGCAATGGTTTCTAGGCCGATTGGTTTGAAAGTTATGAATTTTTGAAAATTAGTGACCGACTTCGGCATTTTCGCGATTTTTCCAATATGGATGACGAACAGTTATGGCGTCCATTGACTGAGGAAAGCGATGAATAGTCCTATTTTTGTGAAAGATGGAACTTATGAGATCGCGAAGTGATGAGTAAGGAGTGTATTCTGACCTATTTCGGCAGCGAGCTTGTGTTTGTTCGATCGATGCGAATTTTTGAAGTCGTGTTACTGACATCGGCATTTTCCCGACTTTTACATCATGGATGATGAGTCGTTATTGCATCCACTGAGTGATGACAGTGATGAAAATTCCCTTTTTTGTAAAAGATAGGAATTATAAGATCGTGAAGTGAAAGGGTAAGTGAATGGTTTTGATCTACATTTCCATTTCAGTCGTCTTAGGCTTCAACAGTCTGCAAAAGTAGGCAGTGAATGACTAGTGAATGCAGTTTGCGACTACACTTTGGCATTTTGATTTTTTTTGTGGAGCCATGCATCCCCATAACATCTTGAAATTCCTTTTGCAACTCAGACAGACATCTCGGCAACGCATTCAAAACAAAAAAACACATAAAATCTGGTAGGGTATATTTTATTTTATTATTTTTCTGACGCTACCCCGCCTTTTGTACGGAGTGACGTCCCTTGGGTTAGGATTTCAGAGGTGATTGAGAGCACAGAGCGTCAGGCACAAGAGGGTTAAAGGGAAACTACTCGCGAAAGTAAGGAAAACTGTGGTCAAGAGTTTTGCATGAGTTTTCTACCTTATACCGTTGGGCGACTTTAAACGCGGCCCGGCAGTGGGTAATGTTCAAGGGCCGCGACTCCAAACGCGGCCCGCCGTCAATGTGTTAAAGCATACAAAGCACTATGCATACAGTTATCATTGCAGATGAGAAACTTCTTCATAGTGTATGTATAACAAGCAAGAACTTAGCGTGTGATAAAAAATGACATCAGGAACTCAAGGGAGGGCAAGCTATGGCCGGTTCGCCGGATTGAATACACAGAGGCAACTTCCGATCAGCCAGTTTGGGCCGGAATAAATGCAAGAGGGTTAAACAAAGCAAAATGGCACCCAAGAGTTATTCCCCTTCATCGGATGATGTCATCAACACCTTCATCAAGCATATTATGTGTCAGTCAAGATACCCTAGGTCGATGTCTTCTAGTGCTTGCTTTCTTTTTGACTTTTCAACTTGAAATATGGCTCCTTTAATAAAGCCTTTCAGTCTCTCCCACAGCAGTAGTGTCACTGTCAGGAATGTTCAGTGCATGCCTGAGGTGAAATGTGAAACCACTTGCACAGACTGGCATGGGCAGTATGAGGGAATTTCCACAGCAGAAGTTAGGTGGTTTGGGGAGACTGAGAATGCAAACGAGTTAAACTAAATTCTCTCTGCACATTTGCCTGTTTGGAGCATTAGTCCTCTCATGAATTTAACATGATCTTACTCCATACAAAAAAACAGAAAGAAACTGACCAGATAGTCCTGTATGGAGGCCAAGGACACGGGGGACTTCCTCCACTGTCTCTGATACACCAGGTCACAGTCACAAAGGAACTGACCAGATAGTCCTGTATGGAGGCCAAGGACACGGGGGACTTCCTCCACTGTCTCTACTGACCAGATAGTCCTGTATGGAGGCCAAGGACACGGGGGACTTCCTCCACTGTCTCTACTGACCAGATAGTCCTGTATGGAGGCCAAGGACACGGGGGACTTCCTCCACTGTCTCTACTGACCATATAGTCCTGTATGGAGGCCAAGGACACGGGGGACTTCCTCCACTGTCTCTACTGACCAGATAGTCCTGTATGGAGGCCAAGGACACGGGGGACTTCCTCCACTGTCTCTACTGACCAGATAGTCCTGTATGGAGGCCAAGGACACGGGGGACTTCCTCCACTGTCTCTACTGACCATATAGTCCTGTATGGAGGCCAAGGACACGGGGGACTTCCTCCACTGTCTCTACTGACCATATAGTCCTGTATGGAGGCCAAGGACACGGGGGACTTCCTCCACTGTCTCTACTGACCAGATAGTCCTGTATGGAGGCCAAGGACACGGGGGACTTCCTCCACTGTCTCTACTGACCAGATAGTCCTGTATGGAGGCCAAGGACACGGGGGACTTCCTCCACTGTCTCTGATACACCAGGTCACAGTCACAAAGAAACTGACCAGATAGTCCTGTATGGAGGCCAAGGACACGGGGGACTTCCTCCACTGTCTCTACTGACCAGATAGTCCTGTATGGAGGCCAAGGACACGGGGGACTTCCTCCACTGTCTCTACTGACCAGATAGTCCTGTATGGAGGCCAAGGACACGGGGGACTTCCTCCACTGTCTCTACTGACCATATAGTCCTGTATGGAGGCCAAGGACACGGGGGACTTCCTCCACTGTCTCTACTGACCATATAGTCCTGTATGGAGGCCAAGGACACGGGGGACTTCCTCCACTGTCTCTACTGACCAGATAGTCCTGTATGGAGGCCAAGGACACGGGGGACTTCCTCCACTGTCTCTACTGACCAGATAGTCCTGTATGGAGGCCAAGGACACGGGGGACTTCCTCCACTGTCTCTGATACACCAGGTCACAGTCACAAAGAAACTGACCAGATAGTCCTGTATGGAGGCCAAGGACACGGGGGACTTCCTCCACTGTCTCTACTGACCAGATAGTCCTGTATGGAGGCCAAGGACACAGGGGACTTCCTCCACTGTCTCTGATACACCAGGTCACAGTCCAGGCTGTAGGCCTGAGCCAGGGCCAGCGCCTCACCATACTCCTCCGCATCAATCTGCACAGAAAACATCAAATATGTTAAAGCATTTACCAACAATATCACCTTTTGGCATCACGTTGATTTAACCCTCATCATCACTAAAAGGCATACTGGGATGCCTTTTGTACTTGTAAATAGTTCTCCGCTTGTAACTTCCTCTAATCTGTCACTCTCTTTGACTGCCTTTTCCCTTTGCTTACTGTCATCTACTATCTTTCTGCCTTACCGATCCATTATCCTGCCCTTGTTCTAGAAACTCTTCCAAAGATTTTTATATCCAGCTGAAGATGGACATGCTGGGCCTAACTATTTCTTAGTTAGGCGCATAACGACAGCATGACGTATCTGCACTCATTTTGAAAAGAAACTGAGCGATCGACAAAGAACAAATCACTAAAAGGCATCAAAATGAATCAAGATCTGTTATTCCATGACTTCATGTTCTAGGTTAGGCCTTACTTTATGCCGGCCACACAAAATCTCCAGTATTGATGACGCAATGTTTTCTCTACTAAGATAATTCTGACTTACATTGTAGCGGCATTGAAAGGGCTCATGGCCGCTGCATATAAACATCTACATGCAAAACAAAAAGTAGTTTATGTTTCCCATAAATCTACCATATTTTTCAGACTATAAGACGCACACCCCAAATTTCACACAAAACTCAGATTTTGTTATCATATTTTCTTACTATATTATTACTATATTATTAGTCACATTATGAAGCACAGGGGTCTCACTCTGGGGGAAAAGTATCGCATTACAGTCCAAAATTACGGTCCTTATGTCTATAAAAGAAAATAATAGAAAACACCAAAGCTGATTGAAAGAATATATCTGTTGGCAATACTCACACCATATACCAACTTTAATTTAAAATCAGTTCATATTAAGTAGAATGAATGACAGAGACATGGACACACGCAAAACCACACTCTTCTCTTGAAGGCGCTAAATATGAAGCATGGTTACTAACACTCACCTTTCTGGCATACAGCTCTTCAGGAGTGGTGGATCTCAGCCACACCATGCGATACACCTTGCTCACTGTCCTGGGGAGAAAAAAAGGCAACAGAAAAAAACATTAAAACACTCTTACAAATACAAGATAAAAATATAACAATATCAGATAAAAAAAAGTAATTGAAACAGAAAACGTTAAACCTTAATTCCTGAGAGAAAAAAAATATATACATGTATAAGCTAACTGACTGGCAAATGTTGTCTGATGTCTCCAAGAGCTTGCTCGAAGTTTCCGAGGCCTGTTCCTACAGGCTAAGATAGGTGCTGCATCTTGTCATAAAAGGGCTGTCCTGGAGAAGCTACGATGGGGTCAGATCAGCCTGTCCATAGTGGGACAGGAATGTGCCTGAGGCCAATCCTTTTCAGCTTTGAACAGTGCACTTGTGCCCAGGAAAAATATATTGTGGACTCTTCTCCAGGTTCCAGATAGGTCCTGCTGTCCCCAAGTCTATTTGTTGCGGGGCATATTCTTGCTTATGCGCAGAGGGACCAGACCGGGTGAGCTGGCTTCTTTCCTTTGCCTGACCATTGCCTAAAGGCTGACAAGAGCAGGCACCCACTGGACAGTTGGTGGTGGTTTACTGGTCAGCTTGGTGAGGCCTTGTGGGACTGGTTCTGCAAAGTCCAGGGCCAGCAGAGTGCACATGGAGCATGTGAAGTTGGATTTGTCAGAAGTTAACATTCTTAGATGAGAAGAAAGAAGCCATGCTATTCAACAGACTGAAGATGAAAGCTTACCTGGGTTTCTTTTTCGGTGGCTGGAACACTCGCTGTCAGTGAAGTAGTACATGATTCTCAACATCCTCCTCATCATATAATTTGCATCATCATTATCACCACCACCACCACCACCATCATCACATCATTGTAATCATCATCATCACCATCATTACCACCACACCATCACCACCACCACCATCATCATTACCACCATCATCATTACCACCACCATCATCATCACCACCATCACTATCATCATGACTTACCTGGGCTTCTTTATCGGTGGCTGGAACCTCTCACTGTCGGTGAGGTAGAACATGATCTGCTTGGTGGCCCTGGTGGTCATGGCGACCATGGAGAGGTCCTCGTCATCGCTGTCGTCCACATCCTCCTCACTGGATGCCAGGATGCGCTGCTTGGGGAAGTGCAGTTCACACTGACACACACACACACGTTTGCTACATGTATTAATGCACACCACATGTGCGTGTTGCATTCACTTTCACATCTGTGCGCTGAAGCACACAACACACACAATCTTTTTTTTAAATTGTTGCATAGGTACACATTCCATCTAAACCTTACATACATGTGCAAATGCATGCACGCTCACTGTGGCCAGTTCAACCACTCACAACAGGAGCCTGACAATCTCTCTCCTTTTCTTTCCCTCTCTTGCTGTATCCCTCCCTCCCTCTCTCTCCGTGTCTCAGGGCTGGGTGCAAAAAAGTATTTACAGACCTGCCACATTTTAGAAATGAAAAAGAGGGGTGGGGGTCTGGGGGCCGGCTTAGGCCCCCAGTGGGGTACAGGGGCCCCCTGAAGCTGAAGACTTTTTAATGATTAGTGAGCAGAGAAGTACCCCAGAAAGCATATAACATCCTATAAGGAAGTGGCTGAGCCAAGCCCACAATCCTGTAAGGATTTGGCAGAATGAGCTAGAAATGGGTATGCTTATTCAAAACATTATATTGAAATTATTTGTGAATTAAAAAGTTAATGAAACTTTGTAGTAATCTTGCTATGATATTGTTTTCTGTGTTCAACTGTTGACAATGTTATTTTTGCCAATTTGACATTGTGTGTTTTATTGATTATTACGAAATAATAAAAAATAAAGGTGTGTTCAACAAAGATGTTGAAAAAAAAAGGGTGGTGTGTTTATTATTAAGTCACTTACATGATCAGAGAAACACTAAAAGCTCAAAATAAACTTAGTACTTGCCTTTTTTTCTGTAGTATTTTAGTAATGCAATCAACAGGTAAAAATGATGTTCGGATACGCACACCTGTCGGTCTCATTGCCGATCATTTGCAAGTATCTCTATGCTTTGAATAAAGTGTTAAGCCACTCTAAGTCTGATAAAAATCAATAAAACTATCCAATTCACTGTCTAAAATAGTGTCCGAATCCTCGGCAGATGACCGGTCGATCGATAATCGAAGTTAACCATAGTAGGCACTGCACTAGCACGAGTCTCAACAGTCACTTCACTCTGGCCCCTATAACTAAGTCCAAAAGCACGATTGGCACACAATTTATCGGTAAAAACATCGATAACATCGTCGTCTATCGCTTGGAACGCCGCCATTTTGATGAAAAAAGATTGTCCCAAAAAATCACTCAGAAAATCGATCAAAATTAGCATTCAATCGGCCTCCATGCAAATGGCGGCCATTGCAACAGGAAGTTGAACGCTTTCCGGATGTCGTTAAGAACTTCCTCACTGCACTGGAGAGCTCTCACTTCCTTAGCAATATGACTAAACAACGTTGCTTGACGGCTCTCAAAATATCGCAGTTTCGGCTATTGCGATCGGAGAGCGGGTTGAAGCCCCAAAAAGCGGAGTTTACCCGCCGAAATCGGGGTGAACAGCAGGTCTGTATTTATACTCATCTCATTATCCTGTATAAATAAATTGTTGTTCGTTTGTTCATTCGTTCCATCCCACTTTCTCACCTCTAGACCTAGAAATCCCCCATCATGAGGCAGAGCTTCAGCCACTCTAGGTGACGAATCTACAGCCTTGCCGTCTCTCTCTTGCTACCTGTCTCACTCTCTTTCTCTCATTCTCTCTCTCTCACCTCAAGACCTAGAAATCCCCCATCATGAGCTTCAGCCACTCTAGGGGACGGTTCAAACCACTCGGGAGAGGAGCCCAGCAGGTTCTTCAATGACTTGACGGAGGACACAGTCACCGCCCCCGAACACCGTGCCAAGATGATGGCCTGCCAATAAAAATGATGAAAATAATCATCATCAACATCATCATCACCATCATCGCGGTCATCATCACCATCGTCTTCATCAGTAGCAGCATCAGCAGCATTGTAAGAATCCTCATCATAGTAATAAGAAACATCATCAACACTATTAATCATTATCCTTGCACGCATCATGTTATATTTTAATGGATTATACTTCAACAGCGCATTTCAATGCAAGATCCAATTCAATGAGCTTGCACACCCTAATTGACAGACAAACACTCCAAAGGCATTTAATCACTCACACAAAAGCAGTTGACCATGCACTCATCTACATCCTGAAAGAAAACAACAAAACTACCGCTATGTGAGATATTACCTGTTATTAAAGATGCATAAACTTGGAATCAGGGGAAAATGTTTTGATATAATTAAAGACATGCATACTAATGCTTCAATATCAGTCAATATTCAGAACGGGTTTTCTGAGGACATTCTAATTAAAAAGGGGGTACATCAAGGTAATACGCTTAGCCCTACACTCTTTAATATATTTGTAAATGACATTCCTGAGAAAATAAATGATAACGTTTCCCCTACAATAAACAGTACATCAAATGAAAAAGTATCCTGCTTGATGTATGCAGACGATGTCATACTGTTATCAAAAACAAGGAGTGGACTTCAAAGACAATTACATAATCTATATGAGTATAGTTGTAATTGGGGGCTACATATTAATATAGAAAAAACAAAGGTTGTCGTATTTTCTCGATCAGAACCGATTATACCAATGGCATTTAAGTGTGGAGATAATATTATTGAAAACACAGACAGTTATAAATATCTAGGTATAATCTTTCAAAAAGATGGTAATTTCAATAAAGCTCAAGAACATCTGAGCAAACAAGGAAATAAAGCTGCACATAATCTACGAAGATATCTTATAAAAGAAAATATGATATTAGGATTATCAATCAACTATTTGATTCCTTGGTTTCACCAATATTACTCTATGGTTCAGAAATTTGGCTACCATATAGTACAAAAAACAGTTTTGATTTATTTGAATACTTTGGAAAATGCTTGGGGAACACATTTCCACATGAAAATGTACATGCTAAATTTTGTAGATATATATTAGGTGTACATAAGAAAGCTATGCGCCTTCCAATTTTAGCAGAATTAGGTAGATTTCCCCTTAATTTAAAGGCATTTGTTAATGTTGTAGGCTTTTGGATACATATACTTGAATCTAAGGAAAATTCATATTTGAGACAAGCATATAACATGTTGCAACAAGATGGCTCGCAAACATCATGGATTAAGTTCATCAAAACAATGATGTTTGAACTTGGCTTTGGGCATGTTTGGAATAATCAATTCACATTCAATGCTAAAAAATTACAACATGCGATATTACGAAGAATGCAAAACTGTTACATATCATTTTGGAAACTAAAAAAGGGAGAAGTATCACGGCTCAGGTTTTATAATGATGTTACTAAAGAATATCGAATAGAACCGTACCTTTTTAGTACTATTTTGGATAGACAACAAAAACAGGCTCTATGTAAATTGAGAATTAGTGCTCATAATTTAAAAATCGAAATTGGTAGACACGAGAATATTGTAAGAGAAAACAGACTTTGCCAAAAATGTCATGAAATAGAAGATGAGTTACACCTTTTGAATACCTGCGTTATGTATAAAGATCGTTACAAATTGATGGAAAATGTAGACAAAGTTAGTTTAGAATCAAATGTTCAGTCTCCATCAGATATGATGATGTTAGATGAACTACAGCCATTTGTGGCAAAATATGTTAGTATTTGTTTTAACAAAAAGCATGAATAGTATTTTGCGTTGTTTGTAATCTTAACCTGTGCCTTATAAGCCTTTGTTTAGGTTTCATGGCAATAAACCAATGTTCAAATGTTCACACACACACACACAGGCCAGTGCATGCCACCATTCATGGACAAACTTCTCATAGTTATCTTCTCACCTGGCTAGACCAAAAGTTGACGTCCACCAGGTTTCTGTGGGGCACCAGATCTGATTAAAAAAACAACAGCAAAAAAACCATGAAGAACTAAAACAAACGGAAGAAGTGTTCATGACATTGGATGATAAACCCAGACAGACTTTGCCAAACGTTGCAGCAGTTATGTTATGTTCTGTTGTGTGGTGTCAAACATTACATTATAGCCCAAATGCCCTCAACTTTATGTTTTCAAGTCAGTTTATATTGTTAGATCAGGATAAAAGCCCCTTCAAGATACAACAGACAGAAATACACAGAGAGGCAAGCATCTCTAACATACACCACTAAAAAAAGCCAAGAAAACAAAACAACAAAAAATAATAGCAACTAAATATAATAAAAATCTACACCACAATTAAACCAACAAAACAGCTGTACACAGGAACATAAATTCTTAAGCACGTTTATATTCCAAAAACACCAAGAGATGTATTGTTATGGACAATGAACAAGAAATAATCACTTGTGAGAACTTTTCATTTTCGTTCCTACCTAACCACAACTCTTACCTTTCATCTTCTTTCTCTTGGTGGGGTTTTCTGCAAGACTGGCATTCACTTCATCGTAGCCAGGCTGGAAACACAACAATGTTCTGCTTTTACTAATTATTTAACATGTTAGATGCTGACATTTAAGATATTTAACTTTATGCTTAATTTACATGCGGATGAAAAATCAACACAATGAAAGCTTAACATAAAGATAAGTGCAAATATTGTTTTTTTAATCAAAAATCAAATGAGTTTGAAATTCAAAAAGCAGTTGATTAAATTATGAAGAAACTATTTGATAACCACCAATGACAGTATAAAACACAGAAAACTGTACTGCGCATTAAGGTCAGAAATGTTGCTCTTAACCCTTTGATAACCAACAATGACAGTATAAAACACAGACAACTGTACTGCGCATTAAGGTCAGAAATGTTGCTCTTAACCCTTTGATAACCAACAATTACAGTATAAAACACAGACAACTGTACTGCGCATTAAGGTCAGAAATGTTGCTCTTAACCCTTTGATAACCAACAATGACAGTATAAAACACAGACAACTGTACTGCGCATTAAGGTCATAAATGTTGCTCTTAACCCTTTGATAACCACCAATCACAGTATAAAACACAGACAACTGTACTGCGCATTAAGGTCAGAAATGTTGCTCTTAACCCTTTGATAACCAACAATGACAGTATAAAACACAGAAAACTGTACTGCGCATTAAGGTCAGAAATGTTGCTCTTAACCCTTTGATAACCAACAATGACAGTATAAAACACAGACAACTGTACTGCGCATTAAGGTCAGAAATGTTGCTCTTAACCCTTTGATAACCAACAATCACAGTATAAAACACAGACAACTGTACTGCGCATTAAGGTCAGAAATGTTGCTCTTAACCCTTTGATAACCAACAATCACAGTATAAAACACAGACAACTGTACTGCGCATTAAGGTCATAAATGTTGCTCTTAACCCTTTGATAACCACCAATGACAGTATAAAACACAGACAACTGTACTGCGCATTAAGGTCAGAAATGTTGCTCTTAACCCTTTGATAACCAACAATGACAGTATAAAACACAGACAACTGTACTGCGCATTAAGGTCATAAATGTTGCTCTTAACCCTTTGATAACCAACAATTACAGTATAAAACACAGACAACTGTACTGCGCATTAAGGTCAGAAATGTTGCTCTTAACCCTTTGATAACCACCAATGACAGTATAAAACACAGACAACTGTACTGCGCATTAAGGTCAGAAATGTTGCTCTTAACCCTTTGATAACCAACAATCACAGTATAAAACACAGACAACTGTACTGCGCATTAAGGTCATAAATGTTGCTCTTAACCCTTTGATAACCAACAATTACAGTATAAAACACAGACAACTGTACTGCGCATTAAGGTCAGAAATGTTGCTCTTAACCCTTTGATAACCAACAATTACAGTATAAAACACAGACAACTGTACTGCGCATTAAGGTCAGAAATGTTGCTCTTAACCCTTTGATAACCAACAATCACAGTATAAAACACAGACAACTGTACTGCGCATTAAGGTCAGAAATGTTGCTCTTAACCCTTTGATAACCACCAATCACAGTATAAAACACAGACAACTGTACTGCGCATTAAGGTCAGAAATGTTGCTCTTAACCCTTTGATAACCAACAATTACAGTATAAAACACAGACAACTGTACTGCGCATTAAGGTCAGAAATGTTGCTCTTAACCCTTTCGCCGCCAGCCGTTTTCTCAGCCAAACATTTCTGTCAAACTTAGCAGGGTAAAGAAAAGATGGTGTCTGCAATGCTGTCAACCACCCTACGATATATCAAATAAGGGCTTAGGCTTTTCCTTAAATCTCCCCAAATTAACAACATAAGGTCATTGGATAACTGATCCTAATTTCGTGCCTTTTAGTGACATGGGTGTTAACCCTTTCTCTGCCTAGTACTGTGTCTAGTATGAGGGGGGTGATGACATTGACGATGTCATAACTTTTATGGCATAGTCCTGGAATGCTATGTTTTGCTTTAGACAAGTCAGGAAAGATATATCTCGAGACCATTTTCTCAGATTGAGTCTAACAGGTCTCTCTTCAATTTTATAATTAAATCAAAGATAATTTCTCAATATTCTTCCGGCAGTGAAGGGGCTAAATCAATGTGGCGCAGAAATGCAACATTGGCAGCAAAAGGGTTAAGCTCGTTTTTCATCAATTCATTTGCTCAATAAATTCCTGGTAGAATTGCGTTCAATTTCGAAGCTTTAGTCATGGTCACTAGGTTTTACCTGGTCTTCAAGGGCTGTGACACGTCTGCATCGCAAGGAGGGCACGTCCCAGACTGACAGTCGGCCCGAGTGGTGCAGACCCACCAGAGACTGTCCATCAGGAGACAGGCACAGACGGTAGATACCATCCTGCAACAGGCAAGACACAGGTTAGCACAGACCCACCAGACTGTCCGTCAGGAGACAGGCACAGACGGTAGATACCATCCTGCAACAGGCAAGACACAGGTTAGCACAGACCCACCAGAGACTGTCCATCAGGAGACAGGCACAGACGGTAGATACCATCCTGCAACAGGCAAGACACAGGTTAGCACAGACCCACCAGAGACTGTCCATCAGGAGACAGGCACAGACGGTAGATACCATCCTGCAACAGGCAAGACACAGGTTAGCACAGACCCACCAGGGACTGTCCGTCAGGAGACAGGCACAGACGGTAGATACCATCCTGCAACAGGCAAGACACAGGTTAGCACAGACCCACCAGAGACTGTCCGTCAGGAGACAGGCACAGACGGTAGATACCATCCTGCAACAGGCAAGACACAGGTTAGCACAGACCCACCAGACTGTCCATCAGGAGACAGGCACAGACGGTAGATACCATCCTGCAACAGGCAAGACACAGGTTAGCACAGACCCACCAGAGACTGTCCATCAGGAGACAGGCACAGACGGTAGATACCATCCTGCAACAGGCAAGACACAGGTTAGCACAGACCCACCAGGGACTGTCCGTCAGGAGACAGGCACAGACGGTAGATACCATCCTGCAACAGGCAAGACACAGGTTAGCACAGACCCACCAGACTGTCCATCAGGAGACAGGCACAGACGGTAGATACCATCCTGCAACAGGCAAGACACAGGTTAGCACAGACCCACCAGAGACTGTCCATCAGGAGACAGGCACAGACGGTAGATACCATCCTGCAACAGGCAAGACACAGGTTAGCACAGACCCACCAGAGACTGTCCATCAGGAGACAGGCACAGACGGTAGATACCATCCTGCAACAGGCAAGACACAGGTTAGCACAGACCCACCAGAGACTGTCTGTCAGGAGACAGGCAGACGGTAGATACCATCCTGCAACAGGCAAGACACAGGTTAGCACAGACCCACCAGAGACTGTCCATCAGGAGACAGGCAGACGGTAGATACCATCCTGCAACAGGCAAGACACAGGTTAGCACAGACCCACCAGAGACTGTCCATCAGGAGACAGGCACAGACGGTAGATACCATCCTGCAACAGGCAAGACACAGGTTAGCACAGACCCACCAGAGACTGTCCATCAGGAGACAGGCACAGACGGTAGATACCATCCTGCAACAGGCAAGACACAGGTTAGCACAGACCCACCAGAGACTGTCTGTCAGGAGACAGGCAGACGGTAGATACCATCCTGCAACAGGCAAGACACAGGTTAGCACAGACCCACCAGAGACTGTCCATCAGGAGACAGGCAGACGGTAGATACCATCCTGCAACAGGCAAGACACAGGTTAGCACAGACCCACCAGAGACTGTCCATCAGGAGACAGGCACAGACGGTAGATACCATCCTGCAACAGGCAAGACACAGGTTAGCACAGACCCACCAGAGACTGTCCATCAGGAGACAGGCACAGACGGTAGATACCATCCTGCAACAGGCAAGACACAGGTTAGCACAGACCCACCAGAGACTGTCCATCAGGAGACAGGCAGACGGTAGATACCATCCTGCAACAGGCAAGACACAGGTTAGCACAGACCCACCAGACTGTCCGTCAGGAGACAGGCACAGACGGTAGATACCATCCTGCAACAGGCAAGACACAGGTTAGCACAGACCCACCAGACTGTCCGTCAGGAGACAGGCAGACGGTAGATACCATCCTGCAACAGGCAAGACACAGGTTAGCACAGACCCACCAGACTGTCCGTCAGGAGACAGGCAGACGGTAGATACCATCCTGCAACAGGCAAGACACAGGTTAGCACAGACCCACCAGACTGTCCGTCAGGAGACAGGCAGACGGTAGATACCATCCTGCAACAGGCAAGACACAGGTTAGCACAGACCCACCAGACTGTCCGTCAGGAGACAGGCAGACGGTAGATACCATCCTGCAACAGGCAAGACACAGGTTAGCACAGACCCACCAGAGACTGTCCATCAGGAGACAGGCAGACAGTAGATACCATCCTGGCTGCAATTTCTCTGTTATGAGACAATAAAGATGATTTGATTTGATTTGATCTTGCAAAAGGCAAGACACAGGTTAGCACAATGTGCATGGCTGAAAGTAAAACCTCTCTCCATCTTGAAATGACACGTCATAATGTTCTCTGAATCTTCCCCATCCTGAAGCGGTGACCACATTAACCCTTTCGCCGCCAGCCAATTTTCAGCACAAATTTTCCATTAATCTTACCTGGGTAGAGAAAAAAAAATCATCTGCCATAGTGGGATTCCTCTATGACATGTTTAAAGTAAGGCCTATCCTTACCTCCCAAAATAAAGAAAGTAGGGTCTTTGAATAACAGACCCTGGTTTAAAACCTTTTAGTGACATGGGTGTTAAATCATTGTGGTGCAAAAATGCGACATTGGCGGTGAAAGGCTTAAAAATAATTTCCAATGTGTGTGTGTGTATGCAAGGTGGGTGGGGATAGTGATAGAATTCCATATATCTATTATCTTGTTTTAATCTGCAGAATTTTAGCAGAAATGTTTGATGTTATAAGACCATGGTTCCAGATGACAAGATGGCCAATCCTGAAGACTCTATCAGCTTTTTCAATCCTGATTCCAGGAGCATGCAAAGTGTGTAAAACACTTTTCCCCTTCCACAGTTCTCCGCAGCATTGAACAACAATGGTAATGAAGGGGGTATTTATCAATTTTTAGCTGTGACGTAGGTAAGACATTGTAAAGGGCCAGCCACACGTCAGCTTAAATCGTACGATTGTACGATACGATTTGATCACGTGATCTCGAAGCGCGAATCACATTTTTCTTGGAGACCACGAGATCGAATCGTATCGTAAAGTCGTACGATTTCAGCTGACGTGTGGCTGGCCCTTAATAGATATGTCATGAAAGTTCAATGATTCTGCTAATTCAAAACTCCCTGCATCAGAATAACTACAATACATCCAGATTATCCAGATGATTAACTCAATGGAGTCACGTCGGAGACGTCATTCTGACACTGTTCCAATCGTTTGGAGTCACGTCGGAGGGACTTTTCTGACCAATTTCGATGATTTTGAATGTTGTGTAAACCAATAAGAGGGAAATAATTTGCTGTTCCTATGAATTCCCAGACCTTCTTCTTGTAGTTGCTTCCCATAGACCATCTCTCGTGTCTCCTATTTTCGTTTTCTATTTCTTTGAATTAACTCACTCTTTACTGGCCAATTGCTTCCCTTTACAACCGTTCAATACTACTTTACGCTATAGCGTACACAGCGTTTAATCATTCACAATTCACAACTCCGCGAAGCCTGGCAACCCAAACTGGTATAGAAGTGTTCCTCTACGGTCCCTTAATAGTTTTGAACCAATGAAATCACTTCCCGTCTATTTTTAGTATCGCAATGAATGAAAACGAGTCACTACCCCTCTCTTCATCTTCTTTGTCATGCTTTTTCTAAATCTGCTAATAATAATATTTTACTTTGGAATTATAACATATGCTACCTTTTATTATGATAAACAATACCGCAAATTTTCAAAACTGTGCGGTTAAGCATTATTTTTTAAATAATTTTTATGTAATGATGCAAACCCGCCTAGTATGGAATGTTTGTGCGCGTCATGTACGCTATAGCGTACAATAGTATAGAGAGAGTTAACCTTTAGCACACTGCAGGCGCACTGTGTCGCTGAGCAGATACTCTCCCATGCAACTGCAGGCGCCCTGTGTCGCCCAGAGAGGGGTACCCCAAATCAATGCTTTGCGGACCTTATTTCTGTTACTAATAATAGAAACTACTTCACTTTAGCTTCAGAACGAGGCTCGGCTGCTTCTTTCTCTTCCGGCAAGCCGCCATTTGCTTTTTTAGTTGTATTGAATTTTTCAAAGTGTTGATCGGTCAGAAAGTAAAGTTCACTATCAAATATGGCGCATTTTCGTGTTGGCGAAGCTTCCTACTGGAAATTAGCGTCAATGTTTGTTTAAATCATGAATTCTTAGGCTCTGTTAGGTCGGATATCGACAGTGAAAGGGTGATAGAAGATCGTAGTGCAGTAGAAGGGGGGGTAGCCGATGTCGGTGTGACTCGATGAAGATGATCCAATATTGATTCGAGCCGCGATTGTGATTCAGTACCGATTATGACTACTAGGTTGAATTCAAAGAAAATTTTGCCTTTCATAATATTCTTAATGATATTTCCGTGAGTTATTTCGTTAAAGGGATCTTAGACATGAGATAATTAGTCAGTGGGCGAACTTTGAAGCAGATGGCACTCATTCCGACCGTGCCGAAACAGTAAGTCAACACTTTCGCTTTGTTGATTTCGCTTCTTTTTTTTTCAAACAAAACATACACGGACAACAAAATACATCATATCAAAACTTTCCTCAATCATCTCTTTATTAGTATTCCAATAATCAAGTCTGCACACAACACAGAAAATTAAAGCATTTTTAATCAAGTGGGTGTAAGCGTTTTTCACCACCTCAAAAAGAATGCAGTGGCAGAGTACGGAACGTCAGAAAAAATGCAGGGTGCTAAAGGTTAAAGTACTTATCTTCGAATTTGCTTCATCCCAATATGGTGGCGACCACATAGCTCACTTTATTCAAACATGAAATAAAGAAATGTTTATGTTTATGTTTACATTATGCTTTTTACAATCATTTTTTTTATATACTAAACCAAGTCTATCAAAACTGGACTGGCTTTGTGATAATAGATCAAGATCATAACAAAGTGGTCAGCCTGTCCAATTTACATTTGCCAACTATAGCCACAGACTGTACTGTTTACATACGTGAGAATCTCGACCAGCGAGACTTGCATATTTTCCACTTCCTACACTGCCGTTTGCCGTTTACTGTGTCAACATTGATCCAGTTTGCATGAGTTTATGATTTTTTGAATTATGGCGTCTGTTGAACGATATCGTACACGATTACGACGATTTTGACGGCTTTTTAGTGAGGTAACTTGTAGAAATTGATCGAGTAGGGATTGAATGTGACCTAGATAACAGACTGCGAAGCTCTTGAAGCCAAAATCGATGATCTGACACCAAACATTCGCGAAAGTGGATGCCGTCAGCCGAATGGCTACAGTATAGAAAACTTGTAAGCTGCACTGTTTTCAAAGCCCATCTTTGCAACGAACATTGTTTTACACAGCTTTATTGCACATAGCTCTAGTAGACTGAATATTCAGTTCTCTGGTTCCAAATTGGAAGCCTTGATTGATTTTTGACATTGATTTTTGACATTTATTTGTGTGTGTGTGTGCACATTTTGCCATCACATGTGACTTTTTTTTAAGTAATCAGTACCATGAATTTGAAATTAGTATCAAGAACATAATAGAAATAATTCAATGCATTTACAGACTAAAATTATATCGTTAATTATTTGTTAAAATTACCTACTGTAGTGAATTGCGCATGTTATTTCCCTTGACATGGGATTTCATAGACAAGGTTAGTGTTGGGCAAGTTTGGGGTAAGTGGGTTAATGTTTATTGAGAAAGGCAAAACTGACAAAAACAAGGAATGAAAGGGGGAGGGGTGTGAGGGGGAGGGTGTGTTAATCTACATGATTGCACTTTCATGATAGTTTCATTCAAATTCTTTCATATACCTTTTAAAAGGTTAGGAACATATTGTTACCATGTATTAAAAAAAAAAGTTGGCCTTTGCTACTGCAACTGGCGAGGTTTGATGTCACGAGCCAATGATTGTATAAACTCGGAGTGGGCTTGCTTAACACAAATCATTCAATGAGTACACCACATGCATATTTCATTTTTTGCAGGTATATGGGTCAATCAAACAGGCACATAACATCAGAAATCTTCATTTTAAAATCAAATTTTAATTTAACAAGAGTGAAATTTGATGGGGAGACCAGTGAAAACTGAAAACCGAACACATATGTACCTACCCATTATGGCCTTATGACCTGGGAACGCAGAAGAAGAAGAGATATAGCCAGAGTGGAAAAAAGAGAAGAGAACAGATAGATGGAAAGGAGGTGGGGGTGGAAGTGGGGGGGGGGGGGGTAGGGTAGGGGTAGACCACAACAAAGAATCGTTTTCTGTAAACTGGCAGCACACAAAGGTCTAATGTACATCCATTCACTGCTTTTACCATGTCTGGCGTAGACCAGGAGAACAACGATGACGACTTCATTTTGCCCAGCCACGACTTCCTTCTGGCACCCTGCACACACACACACACACAAACATATGCACACCACGCGACGCCACACATCAATATAATATCAAAAGCCGAGAAGAGGACACAAAGTCTATATCATTAACAAAATCTTCATGGATTGTTGAGTCAAACAGTTAATACATTCTAGCCGATCCACTGTCCAATACATTAACTCAAGCAGAGAACCATTTTCATACAAACATGCGCATGAATAAGTAAGCACCAGAGTACTTAGATCATTCAAAACTGATGATACACACACACACACATAATTATTCATACTCCTTTTAATGTTGATTGTGATACTGTTCTTTTTCAGATAAGACTGTAATTGTACTGTAGGACTAATTTAAGACTAAAATAAGCTTAGAGTTCCACTCTGTATTGCCCAAAAATCAAACACGCACAGACACACACACGCACGTACACACACACACACACTCAGCTTTTTTTCAAGGGCAGGATGAAAAAAAGCTTTGTTAGCTTATTCTTTAACCCTCAATAAAGATGATTTTGACTTGACTTGACTTGACTTGAGATATGCACACACACACAAGCACACGCACACACACACAAACATACACACACACAAGTATATGCACACTCACTCACTCACACACACACACACACACATAATAATAATAATAATAAATAAAACTTCCATAGCGCTCTTCGATGAAAAAAATCAACCTCGCTTTACAATTATTATGAGAGAGAAAAAATCAAGAAGAAGAAACAATATTACAAAACATTATAAAGCATAAAAAATAATTTAAAATGCTCTCGCCGGTCGTCCCCACCCCCACACCCACCCCCTTTCTTTTACATGCATACTATAGACACCATTACAAAAACATTTAGAGCATTAAAAAACAAAAACATTTAACATAATTTAAAAAAGAAATAAAAATTGTTCGAGTCAGCCTTTCCAACCCCCACCCACCTTCCCTTTTTTTCACATACATACTATAGACATACACACACAAACACTCACACACTCACACACACAGAGCACCCACCCC
This sequence comes from Phymorhynchus buccinoides, assembly GCA_017654935.2. NCBI lineage: Eukaryota > Metazoa > Mollusca > Gastropoda > Neogastropoda > Raphitomidae > Phymorhynchus > Phymorhynchus buccinoides. The sequence continues at coordinate 39,306,370 of CM065693.1, forward strand.
AGCCTGGCCCCCCTCCATGTCATGCAGCAGCTTGTAGTGCGGGGTGTCAGACAGCACACGCCAGGCTGTCAAACCTTCACGCCGACTGCCACTGCCTTCCCCTGAGCCCGACACACCCGCTCCACCCACAAACAACACCTGATGTAACAGCCAAGCGCAGAGTTTATACACAGTCATTTACATCATGGAATTTTTTTTTTTACAATGTTAGTTACAGCCAGGCACATAGTACTATTCGTTATTTGTACAGAATAAAATTTAAAAAACTTTTCTAGCCTGGCATTACTGATCCCCCCACAAATAACACCTGAACAGACTTTTACTTGTGGCTTCAATTAAACTTGTATTCTCTGACTGTATGGAGTCCAATATCTCCACTTCATCTACAAACAACAATTGATGGAACAGCCAAGCCTAGAGTACCATGTGCATACAAGTGGCTCAAATGTAACAATATTGAGAGAACAAAGTTTTCAATTGAAATATATTTACAAAATGTAGAGCTTTAAATACATCTCTACTTACAGCAAGAACACACACACACCTTATGCTTGGCATCGTAGGCAGCAGCACTGACACCCAGAGGGTATTCCTCAGTGAACAGAAAGTGGTGTCTGGCCTGGAAGCCACTGTCGCGATCCACCAAGTAGCTGTGCACACTCCCCCCGTGATCAATCACCAACAACTCTGCACTCCTGACATAGTAAAAAAGTCAAATTTCAACCCCCTCTCGCCCCTAAAATGTTATAAATATATTGAAATTCCTTCAAAGGAAACTATACAGATTTTTGTAATAAAAAGCATAAAAGCATCTTTCTGCCCACAAGTCCAACTAATTCTATTTTACCATTCAGATGCAACGACCATGGTGTGCCAAAGAGGTGGAAGGCATGAAAAGCAAACACATGTATGCACACCAATTCGTTTTAACACATCAGTGTTGCATCTAGGATTTCAAAAAAGGGAGCCCTGGGGCTCCCTCAGGTGAATAAAAGGAGCCCCAAGGGACCCCTGGAATAAAAAGAAGGGACCCAAGAGCTTTTTGAGAATTAAACAAAACCCAGCAGTATGAATGCATTTTAGCACTTTATGTCTTTTTGCAGGATAGACAGAATGAAGAATAACACAGCGACCACAGAAAGTAAAGGAAAGAGCACATTCCCAGACAGCAACATTTAAACACAGAGACTGAGAGAGACAGAGCCTGTCACAGTGTGTGTGTGTGTGTGAGAGAGAGAGAGAGAGAGAGAGAGAGAGAGAGAGAGAGAGAGAGAGAGAGAGAGAGAGAGAGAGAGAGAGAGAGAGAGAGAGAGAGAGAGAGAGAGAGAGAGAGAGAGAGAGAGCGCATTGTGCTCAGGCCGAAGTCATCACTTTACAACTGCCGCACTCAAGATTCTTCGAGTTCGAGTTGTGACTTTCGCCGATTCAGTGATCGCGTAAAAACTCTCATCGTCGATGTTATCGCCTTCGCACTCTTCCTTGAAACACAACTAAGCCTTTGGAAAGACTGTTTTTCGCGTCTTTGCAGTTAGTTGGGCAAGGCAATTTCAAGAAGTTCCAATCTCGGATCTGGTTGACATCGGCATCACGAGTTCCGTTTCACTTCCTGACCCATTGCGTGTATTCTTAGTTGTACAAACATCCTTCGTTGATAGGCCACGAAACACGAAATAAAACAAGTTTGCTTTGTTTTCTTTGCTCACTGCGCCTTAGAGGCCCTACAACAGAACGAGAATCGCTGGCTGTGGCATTGAGCTCGATAGTGTGCACCAAAACAAAAATGGCGGACTAAAAAGTTGTGCTCCTGAGTGAAAATTTGTGTGATTGGACAAAGCCAGGGTCATCGGCCAATCAGAAACGTTGACAGAAAGGATGCTCGGTTCGACTCAATATCGAGAAGGCTATAGACACAGCAGCCGCAACTACGCACTCGTTAAGTAAAAGTGCGTTCGTTTTTATTTTTTTGCGAGAGTTGGGCCGCACTGTTCGCGATTTTAATGCGTCCTAGGGGGAATAAATGCGGGAATCCCGCAAGACCGCGCTCTAGAATCAACACTGCACATCATCTGGAGTTATACTAAAATGTTAACAATGATGGGCCTTACGGAATACAGAATGAAAGAAAACAACCAGACAACGCTTAGCAGAAGCTATGTGAGCACTGAGTAAATAAAAACATACATCATTGATTCACTCCTCTCATTCAACCCATCTCTTCTTTGATTCATAAGCTCACCTCAACAAGAAGTCCTTACCAGGGTGAAAATTGGTTGTTTTTTGTTTGAAAGCATTTTTTTTGTTTTCATTGTGTAACGTTGTGTATATATATTTAACACTAAAATACAATTGGAAGCTATAAAAGCTATGGCAGTTATCCTATCTCATCAAATGCGACATCAAATTTTATACTGGTTGACATTTTTAACATTTCATATGAATAAGATAGCGCACTGAATGTCTAATTTTTAAAATCTCTACTTTAACCCTCTTGCATTTATTCCGCCCAAAACCGCCAAGCCGGAAGTTGTCTCTGTGTATTCAAGCCGCCCAAAACCACCCTTAGCTTGCCCCCACTCTGAGACCCCCTCCGATAGCATTTTCATCACACACTAAGTTCTGGCTTGTTCTACACACACTACGAAGAAGCTTCTCACTTGCAATGATGTGATAGTAACTGTATGGCGCTCTGTGTGCTTCAAAAGACAGATTTTCCAGAAAATATTTGAAAGAATGTGAACACTAGAAGTTTTGTCTGTAACAAATGCGAATGCAAGAGGGTTAAGACAATGTAAATCAGGTGAATAAATCAACCTTAGCCAGGTTCACTGCATCTCTGTTTTGATCGCAAAAAAAGAAGAAGAAAACAAACAGATAAAAAACTAAAATAAGGACTAAGAATCGCCAACATGGGTGAAAGTAAAACATTCTCTCAATCCGGAAATGACATGTTTTAATGTTCTTTGAAACTTCCCAATCCTGAAGTGGTGAACGCGTTAAAAAATAATGTCCAATGTGTGTGTGTGTGTACTGGATGGGTGGGTGTAGTGTTTGGATTGCATATATCTATCATCTTGCTTTAATCTGCCATCAATGTTGGCAGAAATGCCAAATGGTTCCGGATGACAAGACGGCCAATCATGAAGATTCTTTCTATCAGCTGTTTCAATCCTGATTTCAGGAACATGCCTGAACTACTTTCATCCATGCGCCAACTTACCACCTCTTGTCGTCTGGCTGGAGATCAGTGAAGATGAGAGCAGAAACACTGTTGCTCAGGTCTTGAACAATTCCTGCATTATCTGCACCTGGCTGCAAACAACAACAAAAATTATTACGCTTCTCTTAATAAATAATACATTTAATCAATGATTCAATTTCTGTGCTGATTTAAAATCAAAGCTAAAGTTTGAAAATAGTACTTTCTATAGACACCAACAGCTTAGAAATACTTTACGATTAAAACAGCTGTTTCAAATTGAAAGAACCTTTCCTGTAAATGTCACCACCCAAAACATTCACCTTATGAATCATTTCAAACTGTTGTTTTGTTTGTTTGTTTGTCTGCTTGGTTGAACTTATTAACTACTAACTTGCTTCTCACTCACTCACTTATTTCCTTTTACACTTTCTAGTAGTTAGTTGCTGATAAACTTCATACAAAACAAAACAAATATAGAGAATGTCCTTTACCCCCTTGGGACTGCTGATATTGGATTCCTCAACCTGACAAAGCAGGGTTTGGCTGAGTTCAGACTCAATGAACAAGAAATACCCGAAGGTGCTGATGGGACCCAGAGATGCACTGGCCCCACCTGCCCTACCAGCACAAGAGCAGGCCTACACCAACCAGCCTTGGAAGCCCATGCTATGTTATACGGGTGTGGGCATGCATGGGGCATTCCATTAAGCGCGCAAGCTACATACCTGCTCTCAACTTGGTGACCATTTAGACATGACGCAAAGGAGTCTTTGTAAAAGTGTTCCATGGGTGTACCAGCCTGTTTTTCATGACTGCAGAGCCCACCAGCAAAAGCACCATCACTCAAAAACCCAGCATGCATCCAACAGCCCCCACTAAGGACAGGTGAGGCCAGTGCATCTCCAGACAAAACCACAGGCTCTCGCCTTACGGACTTACAATATGCCTCAGAAGAGAGTCCCAGAATATCCAATGATTGCTAGGTCTTTCCTTAGTCAGTCAGCCCGAAAGTGCAAAAGTAATGAACAAGAAACACCCGAAGGTGTTGATGGGACCCAGAGATGCACTGGCCTCACCTGCCCTACCAGCACTCCTACATGGCTGCGAGTTGGGACTCAGAATGAGCCTGGGCATTGGAGCAACGCCACTGTGTGGCCTGGAAGATGGGACAGAACAAAAAGGAGAAAAATGTCCCTTACCTTGTGAATGGAGAAGAGGAGCGTTCCCACCATGTCAAAGACGTCCACCAGCCCAGAGCTGCGGGCGCAGGCCAGCATGCTCTCATCGGGGCTCCACACCACTCGCCGCCACTGGGGGAAGGGATCCGTGGGGATCGACCCTCGCCACAGCGCGTTTTCAAAGTTGTCTCTGTGTGATCTGGTAAGCACAAACAACCGTCATCATTTCGCCTTAAAACTTGATGGCAATCAGTATTCACATTTGATTTCTTCCCGTGTAGTCTTCAACACACAGATGCAAAGTGGATTTTTTCCATAAAAGTCTGAACACTTCTGAGTCTTTTTTTTTTATTTGTCTTTTTTTAACACTTCTGAGTCTTAAAAACTGAAGACTGCATGGGAAGAAATGTGGTGATTATGTACTTGATGATTTATAATATCAAAGACTGCAGTAAAACACAAGGAAAATGCTACAGTTTCTTTACAAACATTGCTTAGAAGTTGAAAGATTGGTCAATTGACAAAATTACCTCTGTCAACTGAGAAACTTTGTAAACAAAACAGATAATGTAACCAAAAATTTATGAGAATTAAATTCATATGCTAAAACACATTTCACACTAATTTCACATTAATTTTTAGAAAAAAAAGTTGTTTTAAATTATTTTTATTTGGTACCTTATACTTTTATAGTAATTGTTAGAAGCGTCTCTGTGAAATTCAGGTTGCTCCCACCTGAAGAGTGCCTCACAGCCAGAGGCACACCACCCGGGTGGTTTTCTCTTCAGTATTTCAGACAATACTTATAAATAAAATTAAAAAATCACATTTGAAAAACTTTGCTAAGGGCTTTGCTGACAGCAGAAGAAAAAAAAGCACAAAAGAAAGAGAGACTCTTACTATTGTGTGTGTGTGAGAGAGAGAGAGAGAGAGAGAGAGAGAGAGAGAGAGAGAGAGAGAGAGAGAGAGAGAGAGAGAGGGAGAGATAGAGAGAGAGAGAGGGAGAGAGAGAGAGAGAGAGAGAGAGAGAAAGGGAGAGAGAGAGAAAGGGAGAGAGAGAGAGAGAGAGAGAGAGAGAGAGAAGGGAGGGAGAGAGAGAGAGAGAGAGAGAGAGAGAGAGAGAGAGAGAGAGAGAGAGAGAGAGAGAGAGAGAGAGAGAGAGAGAGAGAGAGAGAAAGAGAGAGAGAGAGAGAGAGAGAGAGAGAGAGAGAGAGAGAGAGAGAGAGAGAGAGAGTTACCGTATCTCTACACAGCTTTCTTGCAGGACAGCAGCCAAGGAACCAGAACTGAAACATATACAAGCTTCCTTTTACACATGATCACATTCAGATCTAGAACATTTTGTTCCTTTTTTTTCACCTTGCTTTCCTAAAAAGCCTGCCTTTTGTTTTGTTTTAGAATAGGCTTCCACATTATGTACACTTGGAGAAAAAACAAATGCTATGCCATCACAATAAACCAGCAGAACACCCCATTCAGAACACCCCAGTCGGCCTGATCTCTGCTGGGGAAATCCCATCACACTGGCCGTGTGTAGACTACATGCATAATGTCAGGTACATGTACTGGATATTCCTGAAAGTAATACTACTGTCAATGTCATAGGGGTGAGTGGTCATTATTTTCAGAGGAACTGCTTTTTAAGTTTTTAAGTCAATAGAATATGAACACTATGAAACATTTTGTTGATGGTCCAGTGAGAGCAAAGGAGTTAAACGCTAATTCATAAACATTTAATACAATAACTTAATAAGAACAACAATTCTTCCTCTGGAAAAAATGAACAAGGTGTGGAAAGGTACCTGGGAAAGTGAAACACACAACATTTCGAGTCGTAGACTCTTCTTCCGGTGTGGCTTGAGAGGACTTGGTTGCAGTATTTATAGTTGATTTCTTTCAGGTGAGCACAGTTCAGTTGGCAATTCGAGGGGGAGGGGGGGGGGGGGGGGAGGAAGGAAGGTATCAGTGAGAATGGACAGCAGAAATGGGCAGTGATTACAGTTCAGGACACTAAGGGTAGAGATTTGTTGGGTGAGTGATTACTGAGAAAGCAAAACATTTTTTTAGGAAGGGAAGACTGGGGTGGGGGAGGGGGGGGGTAGGAAAGGGGAGGTGGGGGGGGAGGTAGGAAAGGGGAGGTCGAGGGGGTAACTGGAAGTTTTTTTGGAGAATTGCTGGGACAGTTGGTGGGAACGATGGGAATATGGGGTTAACAAGAGGGGAGAAGGGGGAGGGGGGAGGGGGGGAGGGGGAGGGGGGGGAGGGGGAGGGGAGGGGGGGGGGGGGGGGGGGGGGAGGGGGAAGGGGGGGGGGGGGGGGGGGGGGGAGGGGGAGGGGGGAGGGGGGGGGGGGGGGCGTTGTCTGGCAGGTGTCTTACTCCCTGACATTGAGTCCAGAAGGACTCAATGTTCCCAGGCGTTGGATGATTATGCTCTCCATGAATTTGCGGCAAGTTCCTTCTCTGCGGCTGTTGTGCCAGAGTGCTGCTACCTTGATGTGGGAGAGGTTATGATGGGCAGAATTGAAGTGGTTGGCCACAGGTGTGTCTTTTCCACACAGAATACTGTCTCTGTGTTCTTTGAATCGCTCGTTCAAAGATCTGTATGTCTCACCCACATACATCTTGTGGCACAGGCTGCAGGTAAGTACGTATACCACGTTTTGGCTTTGATAGGTGAAATGTGACTTGATACAGAAGGTCTGGTTGGATGGGCCTTGGATTGTTGTCGTGGGGCTGATGAAGGGACAGGTTTTGCACTTTGGTTTTGTGCATGGGGAATTGCCTGGTTGTGTGGTAGAACATGACGAGCGGAAGGTGGAGTGCACGAGGTGGTCCCCAAGGTTCTTATCTCTTTTGAATGCAACCAGTGGTGGTTGGTTGAAGGTGGTCTTCAAAGCTTCATCATCCTTTAGGATGCTAAAGTTCCGACGTAGAATGTCTCTGATTGGGATGTTGTGGGGGTGGTAGGTAAGGCTGAGGACGACTCTGTCTGTGCTGGATGTCTCTTTCTCTTTAGGTTTGAGAATGTCGTGTCTGGGGACGGACTTCGCACGTTCCAGGGCCTGCTGAATCAACGGTAGTGGGTAGCCCCTAGCCATGAAGAACCTGGTCATGGTTGTTGCTTCTTTTGTAAAGTCCTCTTCAACGCTGCATAGTCTGCGGAGTCGCAAAAATTGAGAGTAAGGGATACTTTCTTTTGTGGCTGTCGGATGGTTAGATGAGAACAGCAGGTACGAGTGGGAGTCGGTTGGTTTGTAGTGGACTGAAGTGTGGATGGATCAAGAATTATCCCGAATGCTGATGTTGATATCGAGGAAGGGGAGGGACGATGTTGAGATTTCGTGAGTGAACTGGATGGATGGATGGAAGTTGTTGACGAACTGTATGAAATTCAGTAGTTCATGCCTTGGAAAGGTGGAGATCCTGAAACAGTCGTCAATAAATCTTTTGAATATGTCTGGTTTCTGTCTGGGGTATTGAGTGAAGATTTGTGCTTCCAAGTACCCCAAGAACAAACATGCGTATGATGGGCCCATTCTTGTTCCCATAGCCACTCCCTTGGTTTGTTGGTATGTATTGTCTCCAAATTCAAAGGAGTTGAGGGTAAGTTCTGTCAGGCGCAGAATGGTAGTGGGATCAACTTTGAAGGAGCTCTTTGTTATGAAGTGTTTCACTGCCAGCAAACCATCTTTGTGAGGGATATTTGTGTACAATGATGTCACATCCATGGTAAAGAGAAGGCGACTTTCGCTATTTTCTGGAAAGGTGTACTCATCCAGAATTTGCAGAACATAGTTGGTATCCTTTACGTAGGTCGGGAGATTTTGAACCAGAGGTTGGAAAAGCAAGTCCAAGGACTGCGAGATTTGTGTTGTTAGGCAGGAGCAAGCTGATACTATTGGTCTGCCTGGATTTCCTAGTTTGTGAATTTTGGGGAGGATGTAAAACTTGGGTGTGCGGGGCTCTTTAACAATGGCTCTGGTGGCTTCCTGGGGAAGGTGATCCTTGGAGACTGCTTCCTTGATGGGTTTTACATACTAAGGCATTGTCTTGTTTGGTTGTTGAGGCTTTGATACGAGTGTAACTTGATGGGTTGGTTAACTATCGTACGGCCTCTTCTTCATACAGATCCTTTTTCCAGACTACAACAGCCCCTCCCTTGTCTGCTCTCTTAATCACAATGTCGTCCCTCTGTTTGAGTTCTTTCAAAGCCTGTTGTTCTGCTTGGCTGAGGTTGGACTTTTTCACAAGTGGTATGTAGTAGTCAAGGGCAGGGTGTTGCCCATCTTTAGGGGTCCAGTCACTATGTTCACGGGGAAACAGTTGTGCTATGTCATCTGGAGTGTTCAGAGTCGCAGGTAGAGAGCTGTCCTCTGCAACCAAGTCCTCTCAAGCCACACCGGAAGAAGAGTCTACGACTCGAAACGTCGTGTGTTTCCCTTTCCCAGGTACCTTTCCACACCTTGTTCATTTTTTCCTGTTCTAAAGGTACAGCAGTCACTCTTCTTCATACTTCTTCCTCTACTATGATAACGACAACAATAACGACAACTGAATGATTTTATTTAATATAACTATCTATTCTATCTATATACTTACCGTTTCACTACGAATGAGTTATTCCTTCCAATTTGGAGCAAATGCCAATTTACCAAAGACCAAAAAGTTATAGTCTTAACAAGACTAGATTACTTCCCTTGGTCTACACAGCCAATACCACTAAGCTGCCGTGGATCCCACTCGCTACGTCACTTCCGGGGAGGCAACTTTAAATCATAATAAATTTTTTCCAACTTGGAGCAGCCATGTTGTTCTTTGCTCTTGCTATTATTTCGTTTATCTAATTTGTTCTAGCCGCCATCCTCCTCTGTTTGGGTTGCCCCTTTGCCTTGGGGCTACAGGTTTGTCGGCATGTAGTTGGTGTGAATTATTTTCACGTTTTTTTCATTGCTAATAATTATTTGAAATATTTTGTTGTGCTTACAAGTTACATGCTTTGTTCCCCCGGTCGCCATGTCGGCCGTCGATCCTGTAGTATGGACTCAGTCTAGTGGGGTTTTCTAGTAAGCTATCTCGGGATGTTAAGGGGAAGCTTTTGGATACACCTCAGGCTTCTTCTTCTAGTTTTCGCAAACTTTCTAGTTCGAGGCCTAGTCTTCCTCTTCTTCGTCGTCGGGGAAGGAGCTGGACGGACGGTCCTCCACCCAGCGTGACGTGGAAGTTGTTCGTTCCCACGACCGCTGCAGGAAGCCCCAGACGGACGCCGTACCTGTCTACGGCTCTCGTGCTCGTGAAGGCGAATATCTCCCCTCTCTCAGTGAATGGCAATTCTGTAGCCCGCGTAGGGCGAGTGGTAGCCCGCGTAGGGCAAGAGGTACGGACTCTCCCAATGATCGGCAGTCACGTAGCCCGCGTAGGGCGAGAAGTACTGACTTGCATTATACCCAGCAGAGCCGTTGCCCGCGTAGGGCCTTGCCTCGGCGGACTCTTGAACCCGGAAATATCGATGATCAACAGTTCCGTAGCCCGTGTAGGGCGAGAGGTACGGACTCTCCCCATGATCTCCCCCAGCAGAGCCGTTGCCCGCGTAGGGCCTTGCCTCGGCGGACTCTTGAACCCGGAAATATCGATGATCAACAGTTCCGTAGCCCGTGTAGGGCGAGAGGTACGGACTCTCCCCATGATCTCCCCCAGCAGAGCCGTTGCCTGCGTAGGGCCTTGCCTCGGCGGACTCTTGAACCCGGAAATATCGATGATCAACAGTTCCGTAGCCCGTGTAGGGCGAGAAGTACGGACTTGCGTTATACCCAGCAGAGCCGTTGCCCGCATAGGGCCTTGCCTCGACGGACTCTTGAACCCGGAAATATCGATGACACCTTCGTCTACCCGCCACGGCCCGTGCGGCCCGTTCATGGACCAACCGTGTCCGTTACTCGTGCCGGCGGCACGCGGCCACCCGTCTCCACCGTCACGGACACCCGTCACAGAACGGCACCATCAGCGGCGGACCGGCCGTTGCCTGTTCTGGAGCCTGTCTCACGTCATCCTGGCCCTCGTCGTGCGGATGAGTTTCAGCTTCCTGCGGATGCCTATCTGACCAGACACCCCTCGAAGCGTCATGTAGCGCTGCCACGAGAGTCTTCTGTGGATGAAGAGTTTGAGTCGTTGCCTCGTGAAGGCTTGGTTGACTTTGACTTAGCCGTCCAGGACGAAGTATTTCGCATCATGAGAACTGTGTATCAGGGGTCTCAGCGGTCCCCGTCGAGATCTGACCACGTCGACGATCAATTCTCTCAGTTTGAGCGTGGCAATGGTGTGACTGATCCCCCTGTGTATTCAGACCCAATCCCTTCGTCGTGCAGTTATCAGGGCTATCTACATACCCTTCAGCCCTACTGCACCGACGTCAAGCCGATGGTGCAGCTCGAATCAGCTCAGACAGCGGGACAGCCACAGTTTTTTGGTGGTCTGCAAGCGCAGGAGGAGGCTCGACTAGCGCTTCACATCTCTCTGTTCGTTCGGCAGGCACTTCGTAAGACTAACTCTACCCTGTGGTCTCAGCCGCCGCCGTTGCCTGACGACGACGTCTCTCCTCCCCCTCTGCCGGAGCCTGTTCCGTCTCAACCCGGCGCCTTTGTGAAGAAGGTCTTCTTCCCACTGTTTCAGCTGGCTATCCCTTTGTGCCTGTGCCTTCGCACTCGGTTGTGTCCCCGTAGGTACGTTCCTCCCTTTGTTATGGGCGCTGAATGAGGCAAACTTCAGTCTTCATGGGCCAGCCGGCCTTCAACATCTTGGAGAGATCCTTGTACTCTATTCTTCGAGCCTCGTCGTTAGCCACGTCAATACTTCAGCCCCTGGCGCTCATCACCGGCTCAACGAACTCTTCCAAACCTGAAGACTTTAGTCTGCGTGATGACGTCGACGAGCGTGCCTTGGGCGTTGCCATGGCTTCGTTCTACCAAGCTGTGAGCTCCAGTTCGTCCGTGGCCTCCTCTTCTAAGGTGCAACTAGCGGCCACGTTCAGAGACGCGGTCCTCAAGGACTGTAAGTTCCTCTCTCCCTGCTGGATCGTTCGACCGTTCGTTCTGGCCCCACTGATCTTCGTTCTACTTTTCATCAGGTTTCCCTCAAGGACAACCTGGGGCGGATCAAGGAACGGAGACTGGACTGGGGTCAGGAACGCATCGTGGAGTTGGCTACCAGGTCTGCCGGCCGGGGGGTTGCTTCCCCCCAAGCCAAGCGCGCGCGCATGGACTTCAGGCCTCCTCCTCTTGTCTCCACGAGAGCCGATTCGTCTCGAGGGCGTTCCTTTCGCTACCTCAGCTACCAGCCGCCCCCGCAAGACCAGTCTAATTCGAAGCGATCGACAGAGAAGTCTCTGCGCTCTGTCAATAGGGGAGCCTTTGTTCAGATTGTGCCTACGGAAATGGGATTCTTCTCTCGTCTGTCGTGGTCCCCAAGAAAAGCGGAGAATTTCGCCCGGTCTTGGACTTGTCCCCCCTCAACAGGTTTTTTCGCACCGACAAGTTCAAAATGGAAACAGCGGCTTCAATCCGTCTCTCCATTCTCCCGAACGACTGGGCTACTCCTTCATCCTGAGGGACGCATATTTTCACGCGTGCATCCATCCTTCACGTCAGCGTTTCCTTCGCTTCGTCTGGAAACACAGGGCTTATCAGTTTGTTGCCCTTCCGTTAGGAGCTCGTTCGTCTGGCCAGGTCCCGGGCTATTCGTCTTCACGTTTACCTGGACGATTGGTTGTTGCTAACAGCTTCGCAAGCCCTGTGCCTCTCACAAACGGACACTCTTGTTCGACTGTCCAAGACTCTGGGTTTTCGCATTCACGACGGGAAATCAGAGCTGACTCCGTCAGCCTCCTTCAGCTACCTCGGCATGAGTTCGTTACGGAGCGGTTTTCAGTGCAGCTGTCGGTAACTCGGGTCAAAGCCATCGTCGAGATTGTTTCGACGTTCAGGCCTAGACTTCGCTCTCTGCTTGTCAGCTTCTCCGTCTCCTGGGACTTATGGAATCGGTAGCGGATTTGCTTCCTCTCTCACGGTTGCGCTAACGGCCACTGCAACGACTGCTGTCGCAAAGGAAACTGTCTCAGCTGCCTCTCGAGCAACTAGTGTCTCACGGCAGTTGGTTCCTTGAGTCAACGTAACAGTGGATGATTCTCGAGTGGCTCAACAGCTCAGTGCCTTTCCGTCCCATGCATCAGCAGCAATTTTCTTCACACAGATGCCTCGACGACGGGCTGGGGTGCCCATTTGGATCGAGTCGAATTTTCGGGTCAGTGGACTTCGGCAGAGTAGAAATTTCACATCAACCTCTTGGAGGTGGAAGCAGTGACCAGGGCCCTGAAGTCTTTTGTAGTCCTTCTCTCCGGGAAATGCGTCACCGTCTGCGGACACAATACGACAGCAGATCGTGCTTTCAGTCGAGTTGTTGGAGATGGAGTCAGTAGCCAGGGCTCTGAAGTCTTTCACAGCCCGTCTCACCCAAAAATGGGTCTCCATCTGCGGAGACAATACGACAGCTCTCTCTCTTATCTTCGCCTTTAGTGAGAGACTCAGTCTCCAGCTCTCTCTAGGACAGCAACCGTGAGTTGTTCAACCGTACCCTTGTTGCCTTCCTTCTGAACGAATTTTTTGGGTGGCAACGGCCCCGGCTTCGCCGTTCTTTCGAATGTTGTCTGTTCTGGCAGGCATGGTTTTACTTGCTCTGTTTCAGACCTTCGTTTCCTCTGGTTAAACCATGAGTTGTTCAACCAGTTATTTCGTTCACCCGTTCCAGTCATCCTTTTCGGTCTGGTTCCGTCCCGATCGAACCTTACTGTCCGGCTAACATGATCTTCCATGCCCAGCCGTCAGCTCAGTTGTTCGACTGGGTGGCGTTGGAATGGGTTAAGTCGACGTCACGTTTGCACACTGTTTCGCTTTTTGTCTACATGTTTTCCTCTTCGGTGGGGACATTTCCGCGTCATCTGGTTAGTTTTGACGTCATGCGATAGCAAATATGTTGCTGTTTCGGTCTGTCCCTACGTCAGGGGCAGTTTTCATTTTTTGCCTTCCTACGGTCTTAGCATGTAGAGTTGGTTACGAAGTGCAGTCGCACATTCATACCGTGGCTTCTCAGTTTGCTAGTTCGGAGGTTGAATCTGCTGTTTTGCGGATTCTCATCTTTACCATTTAGTTCTAGCTGTCTCTATCCCGTCATCGATCCTTTGCTTGCCCATTCTGAACAAGTCTTGTCCAAATGTGGGCCATTTCGTTTTTGACTCATACTCGCCACTTCGATCGATATTTTTCCGGTTCGAAAGGGCGTAGCAGCGTGTGGTGGTCCGGTCCGGCCACTCATAGTCCGTTTTGTTTCGGCCTTGGCTGCCCTGGGTGTCTCCATGCGGAGTTTGTCATCTCCTGGCTTCTTTTCCAGGATATTGTCTCGGTGGAGTCCACTCAGGTTCTGCCCCAGGATGATGCTTTCGGTACCCTTCTGTCTCTCGCGGGTACCAAGTTTAGGGCCAAGAATCATCCTGCTCAGATTGCTTCTCCCTCGGTTACGATTTAAAGTCTTCTCTCTATTCTCGGCCCTGTTGTTTCTGATAGACTCATGTGCCCCGTCAGAGCTCTTAAGTTTTTCCTTAAGAGAACCTCCCCCTTCCGGGGGCACAAACGCCGTCTGTTCTTTTCTTTGAACGAGAAATACATGAGGGATATTTCTAGTCAACCATTTCTAGGTGGTTGGTGAACGCTTTTAACTTAGCGTATATAAGTGCCGACTGGTCATTGCTCACTAATCCTCTGTGAGCCCATGAAATCCGAGCTTTCAGCACATCCCTGGCTATGATTAAGGGAGTGGCGCTGTCCAACGTTATGGAAGCTGCGTACTGGAAGTGACAGTCCACGTTTGCTAGCTTCTACCTTCGCCATTTCTCCGCCAGTAGGCAGGACGACACCGTTGGCATCAGGAAGGTGGTGCTTCCGCAGACTCCTTTTTCTCTGGTCTAACGATAAGCTTATGCTATTTTTTGTTCTGGTGTTGGTATGCATATGTTTATGCTGTTTGGGGGTATGGATGTTTTGGTTATCTAGTTGTTATTATGTCCTCTCCCTTACAGGTTATCCCTGGCGTTCCCTGTCAGGTTTGTCTTGTGGGTATTGTTTTTTGTTTGTTGGAGTGAAGTTTCAACAATGTTTTCTTACCCACCTCCTCGCTGGGAATCAACTCATTCGTAGTGAAACGGTAACATGATAGAATAGATTGAATGATTTTATTTAATATAACTATCTATTCTATCTATATACTTACCGTTTCACTACGATCAAAGGTTCCCACCCTCCTCCCTCCGACGAAAACATCATTGGGAAGGTTGGTTTTTAAAAAATTTATCATGATTTAAAGTTGCCTCCCCGGAAGTGACGTAGCGAGTGGGATCCACGGCAGCTTAGTGGTATTGGCTGTGTAGACCAAGGGAAGTAATCTAGTCTTGTTAAGACTATAACTTTTTGGTAAACGGTAACATGATAGAATAGATAATGATGATTACTATTTCTACTACTACTAGCCCTGCAAATACAGATGATTCTTCTTCTTTTGTGTTCCCAGGCCATATGGCCATAGTGGGTGAGGTACATATACGTCGTTTTCAAATTTTACTGATTGGGGACGCTGCATTCAGCTGACACATTCCGATTTCGGAGGAGCTCAAAGGAAAAAATTATTTAGATGACTTGGCATTCGCCGAAATATCCAGTTGTTTTGCTTTGTCTCTTGTGAATAAAATAACATCACTTTACACTTGTCGTGTAGTTGTTTGTTTGTTGCATATTTAGATGACTTGTTTTTAAAATAATAAAAGGCAGGAGAACGGGCCAACAAGGCAGAAAATAGCAGATGGTAGCAAGAATAGGAAAAGGAAGAGTCAAAGAGAGTGATAGATTAGACCTAGAGGAAGTTGCTAGCACAGAACTTCCAGAAGGTGGGTGAACTTTCTGTAGCGAAAGATTCCCCGGGATCCCCACAGGGAGAACTACAGATGATAATAAATGAATTCAGTTACCTGCTGACTGCCAGGTGCCAGGGCAGAGTGGTGTTGACCAGGTTCATCAAGGGTTCCGGCAGGGAACACTGTGCCGCTTCCCTGCACATCCACCACCTCCAGTGAAACCATTATCATTCAGTGATCACATTTACTGGTCATTATCAGTCAAATACTGATTGCAAAACAAAAATAATGAAGAAAATGTTTTGACCTGTCAGTCCCAGGGATTGGTCATTTTTTTGCTAGGACTGATAAATTGTTTAAACAGAAGCTTTGATATTGTAGTTTTCCCTGTTTTTTGCTTCCCTGGGACTGGTTTTGACACCGGTTGTTGGGGGGGGGGCTTTGTCGCTGATGGAACTAGTTTTCAAAATTCCAAGCGATCACTGCATTATCTCCAGCCTACAAAACCTTTTCTTATTTTCCTCTACAATCAGAAATGTCAATGGTTAACACACTGTGTGAAGAGATGATCGAAATAAGCACAAGTATGTGAAGGGTGTCACTTAGTTAGTACAGCAACAAACCCTTGGCCGCTTTACTCCGCCTAAAGTCCAGGTCAAAAGGTTATTATATAGTATGAAAAAAAGAGTAAACGTGGCAGAACACATTACTACCACAGCACACAATTTGATGTAATTTACTAATTCTGTGCAGCAATTCACAAGAAAATGCATAGAGACAGAAAAAAAGACACAAATGATTGACGATGAAGACGGGAAGGCATCAAAACAGCTGAATCGTTCAATCTAATCCAACAAACTGAAAATTAGTATGAACAGACTCAGGAGAGCGTATTTAACATTTCCTGACGTAGGGCATCAAAATTTATGAGTCTATCGTTGTTTATTTGGTATTTTAAAATCAGTAGCTAAGCAGATGAAAATGGAGGGCCGCCATTGAAAAAGAAGTCGCAGATAATGCTTCTTCAACACATCTTGTTGGAAAAAAATAAACTTAGCACGCAAATATATTTATTTACCGCACATTATGTTTCTTTTACGTTTAATTTAGTAAAATACAGCATTATTATTTTATGTTCTATTATTTTATTACACATCCTTTTCATTTTAACCAATCAGGTTTTGAAAGCAGTCCCGGAACAAATGTAAGAACGAAAGTAAGACGACGCCAATGGCGCAAAGTGCTTTTCGTCATTGTTCCTAATCAAGTCATTAATCGCATTATGTTACGCAGTTTTTATTCCAATCGATTACAGAGTTGAGTAAGTAAGTGATTACGATTGTGCTTGTGTATAATGTGGAATGGGTACACTGATAGACTAGGCCTTGACTTCAACAGATTGAATTGAAAGAAACAGTTTAGATCTAGATACTGTACACTCTTCTTCTTCTTCCTCTTCTTCTTATGGTAAAAGGCCCATGGTCACCGAGCTGACCATTCTGGCCCCTTTTCTTGGTTTATTGAACATCTAGATCTATTCTGGCCCTGCCAGAGTATTGTAGAATGTACTCAACCAGAGTAGCGATTGTGTAAAAAGCAAATGAGCATGTGCGTGTGTGTGCGCGCTCGTATGTGTGTGTAATGTGTGTGTCGTGTGCGTGCGCGCTTGTGTTTGTGTCTCACAGTCTGTATGTGTGTGTGGGGGGCGGGGCGTGTGTGTGTGTGTAGATATATCTATGTGTGTGTGTGTTTGTGTCTCTTGTGTGTGTGCGTGTGAGTGTGTCTGTGTATATCTATGTGTATGTCTGTGGGTGAGTCTCTGTGTGTATGTGTATGTGTGTGTGTGTGTGTGTGTGAGATAGAGAAAGAGAGAGAGAGAGAGAGAGAGAGAGAGAGAGAGAGAGAGAGAGAGAGAGAGAGAGAGAGAGAGAGAGGGATGTGCGCTAATGACCAAACCCCCTTTTTTCTGTGACTCGCACTAATATTATTGTTGTTGTTGTCTTACCCTGGCTTAAAGACTCCTGGGATCATCCCAACAGCTGAAGCCATTGAACACTACGGTACATTATGTGTGAGACCGTTTTTGATTACCCCGCCATGAGCCAGGGGCAGCCACACTCCGACTTCGGAGGAAATTAGTATTATTAAAAGGGTTTGCTTGCTGATGGGAGTGTCAGTGACTTAAAAGCTTTGGTGTATAACAAATTGTTAGCAGGCATTGTTTTAACTAGTAATCAATCAAAAGTAATCATCCATTATATCTCTAACTGGAGAGGGGTTAAAGAGGGAAATAAGTCATTTTGGGCAGATAAATCTTTTCATTATGGCTTTATTGTGCAGACTGACAGTGAATTATAATTATATCAGCCACTTTCAACAGTTTTTAGCTTTTTTCACTTACCTTTAAAAAAGGTTATGCTTAGTTTACCTCATTGGTCCCTTGCCATATTTTTTGTTTAATTATATAACTATGTGATCCAAATGCTTCTGGCACTGAAGGGATTAAATGCTGAATTAAAAATGTCCCTACATCCTACATCGACAAACACACCATAAGAAACTATCATGCCAAATGTCATGCTTGTTATATGAAAATGCGCAACACTAGATTTTCTTGTTGAATTAAAAGTTCTGCAATCAAAATGTCTTTGGCACCGAAGGGGTTAAAGGCTGAATTAAACATATCTCTACATCAGAAATGGATAAACACACCATAAGAAACCAACATGTTAAATTTCATGGTTGTTACATGAAAATACCCAACTCTACAATTTGTTTTAATAAAATAACTCTTCGCGATCAAAAATTACAAAATGCCCTTGGCACTGAAGGGGTTAAGGGTTGAATTGCAATTGTCCCTGCATCAGAAATAGATAAACACACCATAAGAAATTATCATGCCAAATTTCATGCTTATTGTATGAAAATACCCAACACTAGATTTTAAAAAAATTATAACTGTCCTCAATCAAAATGCCCTTGGCACTGAAGGGGTTAAAGGCTGAATTGAAAATGTCCCTACATCAGAAATTGCTAAACACACCATAAGAAAATATCATGCCAAATTCTATGCTTGTTTCTTCAAAATGCATACCACTAGAAGTTTATTTACTTATTACTGTTTGCAATACAATGTTCTTGGCATTGAAAGGGTTAAAGGCTGAATTGCAAATGTCCCTACATCAGAATTTAACAAAGACACCATAAGAAATGATCATGGCAAATTTCATGCTTGTTATATGAAAATGCTCAATACTAGAATTTTTTGTTGAATTAAAATTCCACTATAAAAATGCATTTGGCATCGAAAGGGTTAAAGGCTGAATTGAAGGTATCCCTCTGTCAGAAATGAATAAACGCACCGTAAGAAACCACCATGCCAAATTTTATGCTTGTTACATGAAAATGCCCAACACTATAATTTTTGTTAATCAAATAACTGTTTGCGATTAAAATGCCCTTGGCACTGAAGGGATTAAAGCCTGAATTACAAATGTCCCTACGTCAGAAATTGATAAACACACCATAAGAAACTATCGTACCAAATTTCATGTTTATTACATGAAAATACCCAACACTATAATTTTTTTAAATTATAACTGCCCGTGACCAAAAGGTCCTTGGCACTGAAGGGATTAAGGGCTGAATTGAAAATGTCCCTCTGTCAGAAATCGATAAACATGCCATAAGAACCTATCATGCTAAATGTCATGCTTGTTTCATAAAATGCATACCACTAGAATTTTTTTATAATTTTGTTTGTCCCCCCCCCCCAAAATACACTTGGTACTGAAAGGGTTAAAGGCTGAATTCCAAATCTCCCTACGTCAGGAATTAATAAACACACCATAAGATACCATCATACCAAATTCCATGCTTGTTGCTTGAAAATGCACAATTCTGCCATTCTCTCTTCCACTACTCTGCATGGTGGAAGAGGGCTGAACAATTTTCTTAATCAGTTAATGCCAGTTTGATATTTTTAGCACACAAAAACTCACCAAACAAAACTATTACTTCTACTAGAACAGTTGAGTGCAAAATAAATGCAAGAGAAAGAAATATAAAGAACTGATGTTAAACTGTAAAGATCATTACTCACAGAGGTCGCAGTCGCAGGCGTCTGAGCAGTGTCCATGTTATTCCTGTTACAGATGCAAAAATAGTCAATTATCAGTGACTTTGGCAAGATTTTGCCATTCACACGAGTCACAAATTATCAACACTATAAAATATACAATGAAAATCTCTTAAGTAGAGTGTTACATGTTCACCTAGAAAATGGCGTTTTCTGCTCCAGTAACCTTGACCTTTGACCAATGACCTTCATTTTTTAACTTGGCCTAGATATCATACTATTACTTATTACTATGTATCTATGTAAAATTTGAGCCTCCTTGGTCCCTCTGTTCAAAAGTTATTGTGTTAACATACATACATAGCCATTTAAGGCCGCCAGGAACAGACAAACAAACGTCACTGAAAACATTACCACTATGATACCAGCTTCGCTTGCGTGGCTGGTAATTAGTCTTTCCCTTTTACATTTTTGACATCATGAACTTTTGACAAAACTAGGAACATAAGAATTGATTATGAAAATCAAAACTACCCTAATCGGCTGCAGTTCTGCAAAACATACATATCAAACACAATAACAAAACTTCATTTTTAAAAATCTCAAAATCTACATACGCTGCACTGCTGAAGTGAAACGAATTAATGTAGATGTAGAGGTCTTCTTTCTTTGGCTTCTTGTCTGAAACAACACAAAAGCATACGGCATAATGATAATATCTATCAATAACATGATCAAATTTACCTTTATAAGTTTATTTCTTTAACCCTACCCCTTTATATGAGTTAGGTAAAACATTGCCTCTAACGGCGTGTGCACATGATATATACGCAGAAACCTATGCACGCATCCCATCTGCATTAAAAGAAATCTTAGGACATAAGTATTAAGTGGATGATATACGAGGATGGGTTTCCATGTGTAAGTGCATCTCCTTTAAATTTCTTACGTCCATACATTTTGTGTGGATTGTGGAAAAGGATCTGTACAGTATTTGCATATATGTGCACATGGCCTAAATCTTTGTGAGCATATTCAATGAAAAAACTAGGTGGGGGTAACAAAACACCTTTGTCCGATTCTCTATGATTGGTTATCTCTTCCAGCACCATGGGCGAATGCATTCGCCCAAGACATCCCACCAAATGCCAAGACATTCACTGCCAAGTACCCTGCCATGTGTTTGTCTGCTTTTACTATTTTAGAGCTTAAGTCACTGTTTCACTGAAAAAGGTGGTTGGACCCACACAGATCACTTTCCTGGGCATGGATTTCGACACCCGTGATAGCACCTTGTTACTGGGAGCAACCAAACTTCAGCAAATGAAGATGGTAGGGGTAGTGCGAGGGCTTCCTGCTTCGTGTGACAGGCAACGCTAGACACTTCCTCGGGTTAAATTTCATGTTCCAACTCCCATTTCTTCTCCCATTCCTTGCGCTGGAGATCTTCTTGTAAATGGGCATGGTCCTCTCCCGAGAAAATGAGTCTGTAAACTGCGGTGTCGTCAGCAAACAGTCTTGCATTGAATGAAAGCCTTTCTGATAAGTCATTAATATAGACCAGAAATAAGCAGGGGCCTAGCACTGATCCTTGCGGTATCTCCCAACTGGACATTCACATAGTCTGACTGGGTGCCCTCAAGAACAACCGACTGGCACCGGCCGCAGAGAAAGTCCGCCACCCATCTGTTCACTTCGCCACGTATGCCGTATGTGGTTGACTTTATCAAAGGCCTTCTCAAAGTCCATAATGAGGATGTCTGTTTGCTTCAAGGCTCACTGTGATTTCTTCCATGAGCTCGATGAGCTGAGTCTCACAGCTGCATTTTGCTCTGAAGCTATGTTGTTGGGAGGACAGGATCTTGTTCACCTCCAGGTGCTTCATTATGGAGCTGACCATGACATGCTCCAGGATCTTGCAGGCAATGCATATCAGGGAGACCGGTCGGTAATTAGCAGGGTCATAGTGCTCATCCTTCCAGTCTGATGGAACTTGACTGTTTTTGATGGAGGACTGGTAGAAGACTAGAACCTTGTGAGAATAAGAGAATAGTGTCGTCAATAGGGGGGCTTAGTAGGTGGTGTCCTGAACAGGCTCTACTGAACTCCACCGAGGTGACTCAGCAGCAGTGCAGTGTCTCCTCGGTTGGTTGCCTCCTGACGGACTAACATAGATTCGCTCCCCTTGAACTGCTGGTCTCGGATTCTGCGACCTGAACGTGCGGAGGTGTGGCTGCAAACTGGGAATCGGAATGAGCGGCATGGAAGCAACGGCCCAGAAGATGGGACAGCCAAAAAAAAAAAAAAAAAGAACCTTGTGAGAATGGGGGCAATCTGCAGATAGCTCCTTCAGTACTCGGGCACTGATTTC
Organism: Phymorhynchus buccinoides; assembly: GCA_017654935.2. Lineage (NCBI taxonomy): Eukaryota > Metazoa > Mollusca > Gastropoda > Neogastropoda > Raphitomidae > Phymorhynchus > Phymorhynchus buccinoides. Next base: position 39,328,145 of record CM065693.1, read on the forward strand.
GTCAGGGCCACTGGCCTTGGAGGGGTCAAGTCCGGCTAGGAGGCGTCTAATTCCTTCCTCTGAGATGGTCACAAGTCGAGCACTGGGTAGCATTTCTCATACATGCTGCATTTTGCCTTGAACTCATCTCGGGTGTAGTTCTTGCCATCACTGAATGCCGACTGGAACTGATTGTTCAAGGCCTCTGCCTTTGCTCTGTGATCAGTGTCCCGTTAACCTTGAGGGAAGCCACTCCAGTGCTGGAAGTCCTCTGGGTTTTTATGTAGGCCCAGAAGCATTTGTATTTTGGGGTATGGTCAGTGGTCTGTCTCTGTTGTCAGGGTACTGTTGACATACTCCCAGTATGCCTGATGCAGTTGGCGCTGTACATCGCTTCTGCACTTTCTGACTTCCTCTCTGAGCTCCTCAGTGCCGGCATTCTTCCATTTCTTGTATACCCTGTTCTTTCTGTTTATCAGATGTTGCAAAGCAGGAGTCATCCGTGGGACATCGATACAGGGTCGCAGTATTTTACAAGGAATGTGTGCACTCATTGCTTGCGCGAGACCAGTTTTAAAAATCTCCCAACGTTCTTCTAAGCTGGTAGTTCCCCCTTTTGCATCCACTTCTTCTCCTATTTTGATCACGTCGTGTCTCAGGCTGTCCCAGTCCGCCTTGCTGTATAGACTGATGGTTCTCTCAATGAGCTTCCTCCTGGGTGTTGTCATGTTAAGCTCAGCATATACAATACAGTGGTCAGATAGGCACGAGCTGGGGGTTATTGGTGAGAAGAAGGTCCAGGGTGTTGTCCTGCCCTGTTGGTTGCATCACCATTTGCTCCAGGCCATGGTCATGGATGATGTTGACAAGTTTATGATGCAGGTCTGGGTAGGGGGATCTGGGCTTCAAGGTCATCGTGGGCCAGTCCCAACCAGGGAAGTTAAGGTATCCCCTGATGAGCAGATGGGCGTTGGGTATCCTGGCTGCCTGGGTCACAGAGACTTCTCACTGAGAAAGACTTCTGATTGCTGACTTTTGGATGATAGTAAGAGCATACATACAGTGCTCTTTTTCCCCGGAGCTGGATCTTTACCCACACTATCTCACAGTCTGTGGACAATTCAGGAACTGCCATGCTGTCGAGGGTAGAATGAACAGCAACACGGACACCTCATCCACCACACTGCCTATCCTTCCGGCATACTTTGTAGGAGTGACGATCAGGAAGGAATTATGTATCTTGAATGGAGGGGTCTGGCCCCGTGCCCAGGATTATAATATAATCGACAATTTATATTGGGCTTCATGCTGTCGAGGTGTGGTATCTCAGCTCTTCTGCTAATAACAGATTGAAAGTTTATATTCAACACCTTGACTTGAGCGGTCTTGCAAACTTATTTCTCGTTTTGCTGGCTTTCTCTTGGGGTGGAGGAGTTTCGAGATGAGTCTACTTGTTGTAGGATGTGATAGTTGAGTAAATAGCCTTCATAGAACAACCAGAACCAGAAGAAGAAATGTGCCATTGATTGTGAATGTGATTTGGCAGTTGCCAGTTGTACTTTCATTTCAACTTATTTTAGGCCTACTCACTATCAGTACCTAAGTACCATCATGAGCAAAGTTTGTTTAAATCACGACAGCCATGAATTAAAGGGGAAAATAAACAGTTTAAATATAAGAATACGCTCACAAATATTTCATTGTCAAATGTCCATTCAGCGAGAACAGCAAGGTCGTAGAGAATGTTTTCTTCGTTTTCGTCCACGTCGTCTACAGCTTTTGACGCCATTTTAGCTGAACAAAAAAAGCATTTATATCATGTTAAATATAACTGGCTTTGGTATATAATAAAAACAAATGTCTAAAAAGTAATTTACTTTTCTATTTTGAAAATATTTTCAGTTTCTTTGTATAAACAAAAACTCATTCATTCCTAATGTTTTATGTTGGTTAGAGATTGTTAATTGCTTATTTGAATAGCAGCCAGTGCAAATTCCCCTTCAGATTGTCTATGCGCACAGAGAAAGGGTTTCGCTTTAGTTGCAGGGAATTAATAATAATAATAATAATAATAATAATAATAATAATCCACTGAAAATGCAAATGTTAAGAATAGGCCCCTCCTCTGCCCCTTTCATTCATTTCAGACAGTTTCAGGTTAGGTTAGGAATAGGGTTTGGGATAGGTTTAGGGTCAGCTTAGTCATCACATTTTATTATTTTGTGTATTTGACACAAAACTGACCCTAAACCTAGGCCTATCTCACCCCCTATTCCAAACCCTAACCCTAACCTGAAACCGTCACACACACACACAAATTATGGTATGTTATGAGATTAAACACTTAATTTAACTGACCCTAAACCTATCCCTAACGATGAAAATCCGTTTAACGTCCTCTGGTCTGAAACAGACACATATGGGACATTAGTAGATATAAAGATGTGGGAACGATCCTGGAGGCAATACCCGGAGGCAGTGCAAGTCCAGGAAAGTCCCGAATTTGTAACGATACAGATGTATAATTAAAATGATCGAGTTACTGTGACTCTCTATGGAATTGTGTCAAGCTGCCGTATAAATACTAACTTACGCTTACTCAAACTTTTCGTGTATTTTACTTTCGATTTTAATGTGACTGAAAGGATTTCTGATTTTTGAACAATATGTAAACAAGAAACAATTTGATTGTGTCTCGCTGTTGTCGGTCCATTGTAACGTAGAAGATTGTGCAACCATGTTTCAATAAATAAGAACATTTCTTAATTATATTTTCATTATTCTTGGAAAAAAACTTAAATCATTTCATGTTCAGACTTTAAACCAATGGCAAGTTTCCTTTAGAGTTTGGCAGGCGTTTATCATGGCTGCTCCTTGTTGTGTGGTTGTGCTGAGTGGAAAACGAAAGTCAGGAAAGGATTACGTGGCAGATATTCTGCAGACAAGGTCATTTATGAAAAAAACATAATATGGTATTCATTTACAGCTTCATGATCCGAGCTCATTAGAGCTCATTTCAGCACTGAAACCTTCAACAAACTTCCCTACCCCAGTCTTCAATAATTTTACCCCAGTTACTGCAGTAGTTACTAACTACTAGTTAGGGATCTGTTCTGTCTTTCTTTGTCTTTTTGGTTGGGGCTTAGGCATTGCCTTATGGAGTGTCTAGGGCCAGCTAGTTCCCAGCTTGCGTACGTGAAAATTAGTAGCTGCCGGCAGCTCCCTGTAGTTTTCCCCTTCCCAGCCCAGTTTCCTTTGGCTTTGGCAAATCAAGCAAAGGCTTTGCTTGATTTTTCCTTTTGATTCTAAGCCAATCTGACAGTTTGTATGTGTATTCACTTTTTCTTCCTATCTCTCTTCTGATTCTTTTTCTATGGTCACCCCCTAATGTGTGTACAATTACTTCTATATATAAAGAAGTTGGTCACCACCACAGAAGAAGAAGAGCCTGCTCTCTCTCTCTCTCTCTCTCTCTCTCTCTCTCTCCCCCCCCCCCCCCCTCTCTCTCTTCTTTTTCTTCGCCTCAGGCAGCCAACTTCATCAGGTTGAAGATTCTGCTGCACTTTGGGGGGTAGTAAGAAGATAAGAAATTAGAAAGCTGAGGAGATAGAAGTAGCCTAATGGAAAGTTTATATGTGTATTCACTTTTTCTTCCTATCTCTCTTCTGATTCTTTTTCTATGGTCACCCCCTAAAGTGTGTACAATTACTTCTATATATAAAGAAGTTGGTCACCACCACAGAAGAAGAGCCTTCTCTCTCTCTCTCTCTCTCTCTCTCTCTCTCTCTCTCTCTCTCTCTCTCTCTCTCTGATTTTATTAAAATAGATTGGGTACACAATGCAAGTGGAGCAAGAGGCCTATGGATCTTTGGCGCACTGTCCGCGAATGTGTGTGTGTGTGTGTGTAACTCTTCTTCTTCTTTCACTTTACAACTGCCATCATCCTGTTGATGGTTTTGTTGTAGAAACAGGGGACTCCAGTCTAGCAGCTGAGCAAACGGCTGCTGAACGGTTTAGAAAACATGGTTTGGGGGATCAGATGTGTGGGGGGAGGGTGTAAGACTAAGAGGGGCTATTTTGGGGTGGAGGGAGGGGGGGCAGACGGGGGTGAGAGTGGGTTGGACAGGGGTAGGGGGTGGATGGGCGGGGAGAAGGAGTAGGCTATATTTGGGATTTGAAGCCTTCCACCAAGGATGATGTTATGACCTCAGATGGAAGAGAGTTCCACTCACTGGATGGTACATGGAAAGAAGGAGAACTTTGTGTTGCTGGTTTTGCAGGAAAGGATTAGATAGACAGACTGGTGGGATTGCCTTGTCCTCCTTGTTGGTGGGTTGAGGGATGGAGTGTTGATGTGTGTGTGTGTAAACAAAGACAGTACATTATATTTTTCATACCATAAACTATTGAATCAATCATAATAAAAATTGGTACAATGGCCTTATATATTCTTATGACAACGACCTTTGGTTCACCCCAAAATCTGACTCAAATGAAAAGAGCTCCTTTGGCTTTGACCCCTGTAGAAGCAAGCTGCAGCCATGTAATATCATGTAGCCTTGATATCATATAGCCAAACACAATGCACAAAGCACTGTTGTGATATAGCCAAACACAATGCACCAAGCACTGTTGTGATACATGTATAGCCAAACACAATGCACCAAGCATTGTTGTGATATAGCCAAACACAATGCACCAAGCACTGTTGTGATATAGCCAAACACAATGCACCAAGCACCGTTGTGATATAGCCAAACACAATGCACCAAGCACTGTTGTGATATAGCCAAACACAATGCACCAAGCACTGTTGTGATACATGTATAGCCAAACACAATGCACCAAGCACCGTTGTGATATAGCCAAACACAATGCATCAAGTACTGTTGTGATATAGCCAAACACAATGCACCAAGCACCGTTGTGATATAGCCAAACACAATGCATCAAGTACTGTTGTGATATAGCCAAACACAATGCACCAAGCACTGTTGTGATATAGCCAAACACAATGCACCAAGCACTGTTGTGATACATGTATAGCCAAACACAATGCACCAAGCACTGTTGTGATATAGCCAAACACAATGCACCAAGCACTGTTGTGATATAGCCAAACACAATGCACAAAGCACTGTTGTGATTTAGCCAAACACAATGCACCAAGCACTGTTGTGATATAGCCAAACACAATGCACCAAGCACCGTTGTGATATAGCCAAACACAATGCACCAAGCACTGTTGTGATATAGCCAAACACAATGCATCAAGCACTGTTGTGATATAGCCAAACACAATGCACCAAGCACTGTTGTGATATAGCCAAACACAATGCACCAAGCACCGTTGTGATATAGCCAAACACAATGCACCAAGCACTGTTGTGATATAGCCAAACACAATGCACAAAGCACTGTTGTGATATAGCCAAACACAATGCACCAAGCACTGTTGTGGTACATGTATAGCCAAACACAATGCACCAAGCACTGTTGTGATATAGCCAAACACAATGCACCAAGCACTGTTGTGATATAGCCAAACACAATGCACCAAGCACTGTTGTGATATAGCCAAACACAATGCACCAAGCACTGTTGTGATATAGCCAAACACAATGCACCAAGCACCGTTGTGATATAGCCAAACACAATGCACCAAGCACTGTTGTGATATAGCCAAACACAATGCATCAAGCACTGTTGTGATATAGCCAAACACAATGCACCAAGCACTGTTGTGATATAGCCAAACACAATGCACCAAGCACTGTTGTGATACATGTATAGCCAAACACAATGCACCAAGCACTGTTGTGATATAGCCAAACACAATGCACCAAGCACTGTTGTGATACATGTATAGCCAAACACAATGCACCAAGCACTGTTGTGATATAGCCAAACACAATGCACCAAGCACTGTTGTGATATAGCCAAACACAATGCATCAAGCACCGTTGTGATATAGCCAAACACAATGCACCAAGCACCGTTGTGATATAGCCAAACACAATGCACCAAGCACTGTTGTGATATAGCCAAACACAATGCACCAAGCACTGTTGTGATACATGTATAGCCAAACACAATGCACCAAGCACTGTTGTGATATAGCCAAACACAATGCACCAAGCACTGTTGTGATATAGCCAAACACAATGCACCAAGCACCGTTGTGATATAGCCAAACACAATGCACCAAGCACTGTTGTGATATAGCCAAACACAATGCACCAAGCACTGTTGTGATATAGCCAAACACAATGCACCAAGCACTGTTGTGATATAGCCAAACACAATGCACCAAGCACCGTTGTGATATAGCCAAACACAATGCACCAAGCACTGTTGTGATATAGCCAAACACAATGCACCAAGCACCGTTGTGATACATGTATAGCCAAACACAATGCACCAAGCACCGTTGTGATATAGCCAAACACAATGCACCAAGCACTGTTGTGATATAGCCAAACACAATGCACAAAGCACTGTTGTGATATAGCCAAACACAATGCACCAAGCACTGTTGTGATACATGTATAGCCAAACACAATGCACCAAGCACTGTTGTGATATAGCCAAACACAATGCACCAAGCACCGTTGTGATATAGCCAAACACAATGCACCAAGCACTGTTGTGATATAGCCAAACACAATGCACCAAGCACTGTTGTGATATAGCCAAACACAATGCACCAAGCACCGTTGTGATATAGCCAAACACAATGCACCAAGCACCGTTGTGATATAGCCAAACACAATGCACCAAGCACTGTTGTGATATAGCCAAACACAATGCACCAAGCACTGTTGTGATACATGTATAGCCAAACACAATGCACCAAGCACTGTTGTGATATAGCCAAACACAATGCACCAAGCACTGTTGTGATATAGCCAAACACAATGCACCAAGCACTGTTGTGATATAGCCAAACACAATGCACCAAGCACTGTTGTGATATAGCCAAACACAATGCACCAAGCACCGTTGTGATATAGCCAAACACAATGCACCAAGCACTGTTGTGATATAGCCAAACACAATGCACCAAGCACTGTTGTGATACATAGCCAAACACAATGCACCAAGCACTGTTGTGATATAGCCAAACACAATGCACCAAGCACTGTTGTGATACATGTATAGCCAAACACAATGCACCAAGCACCGTTGTGATATAGCCAAACACAATGCACCAAGCACTGTTGTGATATAGCCAAACACAATGCACCAAGCACTGTTGTGATACATGTATAGCCAAACACAATGCATCAAGCATTGTTGTGATATAGCCAAACACAATGCACCAAGCACTGTTGTGATATAGCCAAACACAATGCACCAAGCACTGTTGTGATATAGCCAAACACAATGCACCAAGCACCGTTGTGATATAGCCAAACACAATGCACCAAGCACTGTTGTGATATAGCCAAACACAATGCACCAAGCACTGTTGTGATACATGTATAGCCAAACACAATGCACCAAGCACTGTTGTGATATAGCCAAACACAATGCACCAAGCACTGTTGTGATACATGTATAGCCAAACACAATGCACCAAGCACTGTTGTGATATAGCCAAACACAATGCACCAAGCACTGTTGTGATATAGCCAAACACAATGCATCAAGCACTGTTGTAATACATGTATAGCCAAACACAATGCACCAAGCACTGTTGTGATATAGCCAAACACAATGCACCAAGCACTGTTGTGATATAGCCAAACACAATGCACCAAGCACTGTTGTGATATAGCCAAACACAATGCATCAAGCACTGTTGTGATATAGCCAAACACAATGCATAAGCACTGTTGTGATATAGCCAAACACAATGCACCAAGCACTGTTGTGATATAGCCAAACACAATGCATCAAGCACTGTTGTGGTACATGTATAGCCAAACACAATGCACCAAGCACTGTTGTGATATAGCCAAACACAATGCATCAAGCACCGTTGTGATATAGCCAAACACAATGCACCAAGCACTGTTGTGATTTAGCCAAACACAATGCACCAAGCACTGTTGTGATATAGCCAAACACAATGCACCAAGCACTGTTGTGGTACATGTATAGCCAAACACAATGCACCAAGCACTGTTGTGATATAGCCAAACACAATGCACCAAGCACTGTTGTGATTTATGTTGTTGTTGTCGTACCTTGGCTTAAAGACTCCAGGGATCCCAACAGTCGAAGCATTTGAACACTATGGTACTAATTCACCAGCTAGGGATGAGAATATTACATGTGTGACCTTTTTTTAATAATAATATGATAATAATAATAATTAAAGCAAAATTAAAGACTGTGACCCCCAAGAGGTTATTTTACACTGTATCTTATCTAACCGTTTCCCTCCCAGATTGAAGTGACAAACAATGCTGTCACTTGTATCAGAATATAGTAATCGAAGGAAGCTCAATGTTCTGCATGCTTTTGCAATTACTATACAGTATGTATATTTGCTATTAGCAGTGTGATTCTAACGGTTTTGTTTCTTTTGTCATTGTTTCAGATTAGGAAGTCATGTATGCAATATCATGAGACTCTCTGCCCCACTAAAGAGACAATACGCCAAGGTAATTAACATAGAAAGAAGTGTTTAATTATTATGTTTTCCCTATTTTCTACTACAGGCATGTTTACATATAATTATATGATTGTACATAATATATATATACACGTATGTCTGTGTATAAATACATCTAAATGTATCATCTGTACTGGTATATCACTATATGCTTAGATTTAGTAAATAAATAACACATCTAAATTTATTATCTGTACTGGTATATCAAAATAACACATCTAAATGTATCGTCTGTGCTGGTATATCACTATGTGCCTAAATAGATAACACTTCTAAATTTATCATCTCTCCTGGTATACATGCCTAAATTTATGTATTACTATTAGTATATGCCTGTACATTTTTGTGCTCCGTTGTTTGAAGTGTAGCCTGTATGTGTGTTAAATAGATATTTCAAAGAACAAACTTTCTTGTCCACTACAGGAACACAACTTGAATTTCGATCGTCTGCTGGACGCCTCTGAATACAAAGAACGATACAGAGCGAACATGATACGGTGGGGGGAGGAACGCAGGAACCAAGATCCCTCTTTCTTCTGTCGCCTGGCAACAGAAGCAGGAGCAGATTACCCAGTATGGGTGATCAGTGATGCCAGACGATTGACTGATCTGCAGTATTTCCGCCAACAGCACCCACAAACTGTTGCTGTTCGCATCACAGCCGAGGAGTCTGTACGCATTGAAAGAGGCTTTGTGTTTACCCCAGGTAAGATTGATATTGGATACATGAACACTGTGTATAGAAGCAGAGTTAGATTTCAGAGAAACTGGACTGTCCACAGGAGAAGAAATGGTAAAAGCTTACCGGGTATTGGTGTGGTGATCGTGGGGGAGAGAGGCACAGCGAGCTATCAGCTCATAGAGTTTTCTTGTCTACTACAAGAACACAACTTGGATTTTGACTCTCTAAAGTAATATTTAGGTGGTTTCCTTACATCTGCGAGCCACACACATATAAAATGATCATGCTAAACACTCACACATGAAAAACACTGACTTTGAGAACGTTTTGATTTTCAATTTTGGTTCAATTTTGTTGCTTATAAAAGTACATTGTATAAAATAAGTGTCCTTCGGTTTCAATTGTCACTCTGACCTGTATCCCCTTTTTTGTGTGTTATGGCTTACGTTATGGCCAGGTTAGTAGGAGCTGTCAATGGACAAGCATTGCGGTGCCCTGGGAGAAGGATTTCACTCAGTGATGTCCTGAGGCCCCGGTCATAGGACATTGTCTTATTAAAATTCTAAATGTCCTTTTGTGTTCCCCCTATCAGGACAAATGTCCTATTAAATTCTAAATGTCCTTTTGTGTTCCCCTTAGCAGGACAAACGTCCTATTAAAATTATAATGTCCTACTAAAAATTTAACACTAGTGAACTTTGTCCTACTGATTTTTGCAAGAGCCAGAACATTTTTACTTCTAGTTCCTTAGTATGATGGGTTATGCCCCTTGTATTATCTTATTTTTGGATTTGAGCAAGACAGGCAGCCTTGATGTAATGGTGTGTGCTTTCTGCCTTTCAAATTTGGAAATCCTTTCCTTCTTTTCATTGTCCATCTCTCGGACAGATACCTGTCATATGAGTGCAGATGCATCATGCTGCCATCATGCGCTATCTAAGAAATAGTAAGTCCCAGCATGTCCATGTTCAGCTGGAAAAACTCTTCGTAAAAAATGTCTAGAACAAAGACTGAATGAATGGACCAGTAAGTGCACGTACACACATACTCAGAACTTCTGGATCTGGATCTGGATGCGTACGTCGAAGGAGCCTATAGAGGCTATAAACTTGACTTGGGATAGCGCAGTGAGGGTTTGGACTTTATTTTGCAGTATCCAGGCGGACAGTTCCGCGTGGAAACCCTGTAAATAAGTAAAGGAAAGAAGGAAATAATAAGCAGACACGTGAGCTTATTTTTTCTTTCTTTACGGGTCCGTGCGGAAGTTCCGCATATATCTGTACATAGCCTTAGACAGAAAGATAGCAGATGGCAGTAAGCAAAGGAAAAGGCAGAGTCAAATAGAGTGATGGATTAGAGAAAAAGTGACAGATTAGAGTAAGTTACATGCACAGAACTTCCAGTAGGTGGGGAACTATTTGTATGGAAACCTCCCCCATCCCGCCTGGTATCCCCACAGGGAGATATGGAGATGCTAATCAGTTGTTTGACAGTCCATTGCTCTGAATATCTTTTTATCTTATGTTATACATGTTTGTGCGGTTGTTGTTTTTCAGCAGTTGCATGAAAAAGCTTAATGCCATAAATTTGCACGTTGGTTGTTCTCTTATTTCCTTTCTTGCCAAAGGATGTCTTTTGATGCCCAAACCCGTTATGCTGAAGATTGCAATGATCATGACAATAAAAATAGTGATGATGGTGGTGGTGATATGATGATGATGATCAGTGTGATGAGGATAATAATGATGATGACTATGACAGTTTATGAAGATGAAGATGAACAGATGATGGTGATTACAATGATCATGACAATGATAATGGTGATAAGTGATGATGATGACGACATTGACAATGACGATGATGATGGCAGGTGTGGATGATGCGGAATCAGAGTGTGGTCTGGACGTGGTGTCAGACTGGGAATGGGTGATTGCCAACAACAGCGGTCAACAACTGGAGCAGCAGCTGGGGCCTCTCCTTAGCCACATCCAGTCCAAGCTCTCATGACCACCCTAGAGTGTAGTTATATCATAAATTCATTGGTTGAGATTAACCGAAAGTTTGGTCCAATCATAGAAGAAGAGTGAGAGCTGTATATCATTACTGAGTCTCTGCAGAGATGAAAAATCAGCTTATTCTTTTGTGAATGAATTGAATGACTGTGACTCTCAAACTGGGATTGCCTTGTACTGGTTGTTAGTGCTGCAGCCTAAGGGCTTGTGCACATTAGATCCGCAATCCGCAAGTTCTGTATGAACTATAAGAAATAAGTGGATGGGATTGCGGATGAGTTTCTGTGCGTAATATGCACACTCCTTTATAATTCTTACTTCCAAACTTTTTGTGGCGCATTGCGGATGAGTTTCTGTATGGAAGTTTTTGTAAATGTGCATATGCCCTTAGAGTTAGAGACTAGTTCACCCTGTGCAAACCACAGAGACATCAGTCAAAATTGGTCAGCTTCCATGTGTTGGACTTAACAGTTGATCAAGACAAGCTGCATCATCTAACAAAGCTGTAAAACATTTTGCAAAGATAAAACACAGATGGTGACACTAAATGAACAAAACATGACGTAATTTGACCTGAAATGACCTAAATATTGAGTTTTTCATTCCTCAAGTGAAGTGACGTCATTCGACTTGTGTCTATGTTTTCTGCACGGTGAATTGACATGCAGCGATCTGACCCAGCACCAGCTTTTCTAAAGTCCTCTGAGTTGAGAGAGTAGGGATGCTCTCTGGGATGGTATCTCCACAATAGATTCCAGCCCAGCTTTGCAGAATAGCGGCTCGCCTCTTCTTCTGTGAGGTCACAGTTAGATAGGATGGTTATTACAAGTGTAATCAGTAATGTGTGTATTCACTGGCTTTTTTTCCATATCTTTCTCTTCCGCTTCTTTTTCTAAGGTCACCCCCTAAAGTATGTACAATTACTTTTATATAAAGAAGTTGGTCACCACCACAGAAGAAGAAGAAGATGAGATTGACTATGTTACACTTAAATATAGTTACTTACATGCAGATGCTCCTGCGTTGGATGACGTAAATTATTATGCAGTCAAAATGCTCTAGCAGAATTGGTCAGCAGCTGCCCTCTGTGCATTGCTCAACTGGCCGTTCTTTTTCTTCTGCGGTCCCAGGCCATACGGCCATAATGGGTGAAGTACACATGTGTCCGGTTTTCAGTTTTCACTTACCAGTCTCCTTGCTGCATTCAGCCAACAAATTCTGATTTTTGAGGAGCTCAAAAAAGAAAATTATACATTTTGAATTTTTAAAACATTCTTAAAAAAAGGGCAGAAGAATGAGCCAATAAAGCATAAAAACAGTGCATGACAGTAAGAAAAGGAAAAGGCAGAGTCAAAGGAGGGTGACAGATAGTGGGTGAACTACTTGTACTAAAAGATCCTTCAGTATCCCCACGGGGGAACTGGACATTCAGTCCCTAAATGATATCTGTCACCAGTATGCATCCTGCAACATCCTTATGCCTTTGCCTTTAATACTTTGTATGAACTCTATTTTATTGGGTGGTGGTGGTGGAGAGAATAGTACAGTGAAGCGAAAGAGCACCTTTGGCTCACTCTTGTTCTCATGACTGTTCAGTTGTGTGTCCATGTGTATGTATGTATGTCGTCCATGGTCTAACTTTAGTTTAACGTTGTTTTTTTCTTGGGAACTACAGTACAAGGCGTACATTGTTCAAACTTTGCATACACCTAGATGTTTAAGTAAGCTTTCAAGGAAGATGATTTGCATAATTAAATTAACCAGTGACCTTTTTAATGTAAGTGACCTTTGACCTTCAACATGTAATTTTTGTTTGGGTCACATCTCACATTTTCACAATTATGGTCCTCAAATTTGGAATGTTGGTTTATTAGCTTAAGGTGATATGGTATGCAGGGCGGTTTTTAATCCCTTGACCTTAACCTTACCCTTAAACATTGTCAATCATTTGTTTTGGCCTTATCTTTTACGTCCTGGGAGATACAGTCCCCAAATTTGACTAGCTTAAGATCAAATGGAATGCTAAGTGTTGTTGACCACGCTTACCATGGTGACCATGATGACCTTGACCTTTCACTTTGGATATTTGTCTGTCACAATATCACATAAACTGCTGCATAAAATCGCTTCTTTCTTTTAGGGTGGTATATTAGATCAAGCTCATGTGTCCAATATTAAATTGTACCCTTTCTAAACTTGAACTTTGACCTTGAACTTTGGGGTACCATATTTTTGGGACTATAGCTATAAGGCACACCTTTTTATAAGGTGCACCCCCAAAATGTTACCCAAATTTCAGATTTTCTTATTGTATTTTCTTATTATTTTATTTGTCATATTATAAGTCTGAGTCTGGGAATAAAAAGTATCGCCTTATAGTCCGAAAAATATGGTATATTAAAAAGTTAACAATCTGGCATTTAGATCTATATCCACAACCGTAAAGCAAGTGAGCGGGCTTTGTCTTTTGTTTTAATAAAAGAAAAGGAATGTGATATAGTACTACTGTCTATAAGAGGCTACACCTAAATAGACGTTAAACCAACCATCGAGATAGTACTATAGTACTTAAATGCTGTTCCAGAATTTGGTTGGATTTCGTATTGGTGGTTTTCTTAAAATTGAACTCTCAAATTAGATAGCAATGGACAGAGTTTGACCGTTTTTGTTGTGTGTGTGTGTGAGTATGTGTGTGTGTGTGTGTGTGTGAGTGTGTGTGTGTGTGTGTGAGTATGTGTGTGTGTGTGTGTGTGTGAGTGTGTGTGTGTGTGTGTGTGTGTTTAAATGTAGTTAGAGAAAAGCAGCATTACAAAACAATTACGGCCGTTTTTTTGCAAGTGCAATATTTTTGTCAATATTCATGTAAGAAAGTGTGTAAGGGAGTGTGAGTGTGTGTGCATTACTGTGTATGGGAGAGAGAGAGAGAGAGAGGGTACATTTTTAGAGATCAGTGATAAACAAAGTCTTGCTTTTGAAATCATTATGGTCCCCTCTTTCCATATCTATGTTTGTCCATAAACCAAATTCAGTTTTGTTGCTTAGTATTAAAAGAATTTTGAAATGTTCAAAACATAAATCTGAAATATGAAAATAACCCTCTATTGAGGAATATAAATGTGAACATCGGTGTGTGTGTCTCTGAGGTAAAGCATTCGCCTCGTAAAGCAACAGACCTGGGTTCATTTCCTGGCTGGAACAGAAAGTGTTTCTACTCACTCTTATATGGTCTGGTCTTATGGTCTGAACGCTACGTCTTTTAGATGAGGGGGGGGGGGGGGGGGGGGGGGGGGGGGGGGGCGCAAGCGCACGGACAAGACGAATGGATGGATAGGTTAAATTACATGACTTAGTAAATCCTACAAAAATACTTACTAGCGCAACGCCGAGTACCAGTAACGCCTAGTAACGGTAACGCCTAGTAAAGGTAACACCTAGTAACGGTAATGCCAAGTACTGGTAACGCTGAGCACAGCAAATTTGAAGCGATTCAGTTAAGAAACGGCTGAGTTATAAGGCCCCGTTTCCCATTGGCGCTGCTGTGAGAGTGACGCGCTCTCCCTAGTAACGGTAACGCCTAGTAACGGTAACGCCTAGTAACGGTAACGCCTAGTAACGGTAACGCCAAGTACTGGTAACGCTGAGTACAGCACATTTGAAGCGATTTGGTTAAGAAAAGGCGGCGTTATAAGGCCCGTTTCCCGTTGGCGCTGCTCTGAGAGTGATGCGCTCTCCCTAGTAACGGTAACGCCTAGTAACGGTAACGCCAAGTACTGGTAACGCTGAGTACAGCAAATTTGAAGCGATTCGGTTAAGAAATGGCGGAGTTATAAGGCCCCGTTTCCCGTTGGCGCTGCTCTGAGAGTGACGCGCTCTCCCGATTGTATTACAATTTGCTGCCAGGCTTCGCCCCTACCACAGCAAGCCTGACAGCAAATTGGAAGCAATTCGGTTAACAAACGGCGGAGTTATTTGTGAAAAGGTGAAGCGGCGTATATCGCGCGCGTTTCTGTATCGATTCGCTTCCGGTTTGGCACATCGATAGTCACCGTCCCCAGTCATGTACCTGCCAAATTCGAAGGCAATCGGTCCAGAAATACTGGAGATACGGGCGCCGAGAGGCCGGTGGATACGCGTTTCGCGCATTTGCGAAACCGCCTCGGTTGCCGTTGCCATCGCCCCTTAGGGCTCACAGCAAATTTGAAGCGATTCGGTCGAAAAACGGCGGAGTTATAAGGCCCGTTTTGTGTTTCAGACAGGCACACACACACACACACGGACACTTGGCTTTTTACTATATGACTAGCGCAACGCCCCGTACCGGTAACGCCTAGTACAAGTAACGTCAAGTACCGGTAACGCTGAGTACCAGTTTTGCCGGGTCCGCGAAATATTATATTTTTACTTTTGTGGCTGAAAACCCAATTTTTAGACCCCTACCACTTTCAAGGCCTACCGATCTCCATGACCGTGACCTTGACCTTGATCAGTATGCAATCATCAGAACAAACATATGCCAAAGTACATGCCAAGATTGAAGTCCCTAAGACCAACGGTGTAGACGTTACAGCCCCTTAAAGATTTTCGGTTGTCAAGGTCACACGCCAAGGTGAAGGTCACGACGGCGATAATTTATGCGCGGATGCCTTCCTCTCATGATGACACGCCACCACACAAAATTGGAAACGATTCGGTGAAGCGGTTCGGAAGATATGCGTGGGGCAGAAAACCCCAATTATTAGACCCATACCACTTTCAAGGCATACCGATCTCCTTGACGTTGACCTTGATCGGTACGCCATCATCAGAACGGCCATAAGCGAAAGTACCTCCATGCCAAGTTTCATGACTCCAGGACCTGCGGTGTGGAAGTTATGGCCCCTTAACGATTTTCGGTTTTCAAGGTCATACGCCAAGGTCAAGGTCAGAGCGGCGAAAAGTTTTGTGCGGGTGCCTTCCTCTCATAGGGACACACCACCACACAAAATTTGAAGTGATTCGGTCAAGCGGTTCGGGAGATCCTTAGGACAGACAGAAAAGAACAACAAACAAACAAACGAAGGAAACAAACCTGAACAAAAACTTACTCCTTTGCGATCGTAGATTGGCAAAGGACAAAAACAGAAAAAACGAACTGAAAGCCAACTTAGTTCGGCCTTTCAGCATGTGGGGCATTTGTAAATACAAAGATTGTGGGAACAATACTGGAGGCAATGCCCGGAGGCAGTGCTAAACCAGTAAAGTCCCGATTTTTTAATAATACAGATACGTGTAGTGTCATCCCTTTGTAATCTCCACTGCCCCCCCCCCCCCACCATCCCTCCGCCCCCACCACCCACCCCCTACCCCACCCATAACCAGCTCCGCTGACCTACTCGTCACCCCAGCACGTGTGAACCACGGTCTCATGCACACAGCAGTCCCCCCCCCCTTTAATAACAGCACGTTTGGACAGATCCCGTTTGGCCTAGTCAGCGAAACTGTAAATTGGTGCATATCGCGCGCGTTTATGAACGGATGCTGTTCAAATGTCCTGCCATGCTTTGCCCCGGCCATAGCAAGCCTGACAGCAAATTTGAAGCGAATCGGTTAAGAAACGGCGGAGTTATTCGTGAAAAGGTGAAGCGGCGTATAGTGCGCGCGTTTCTGAATCGATTCGCTTCCGGTTTGGCACACGGATAGTCCCCGGCCCCGGTCATCTACCTGCCAAATTCGAAGGCAATCGGCCCAGAAACGCCCGGAGATACGGGCACCGAGAGGCCGGCGGATGCGCGTTTCGCGCATTTGCGAAACCACGCAAATGATACGGCCGCCTCGGTTGCCGTTGCCATCGCCCCGTGAGGGCTCACAGCAAATTTGAAGCGATTCGGTCGAAAAACGGCGGAGTTATAAGGCCCGTTTCGTGTTTCAGACACACAGACGGACAGTTGGCTTTTTACTATATGATGATGATTGTTATGTTTAAACATAATCATAATCAATTATATAAAAAAAATCTATGAATAAAATAAAACATGATGTGAATTGAAAGGAGACAACAAAAAAGCATAAAAATACAACCATGTTTGGGGCGGATCAGCCAGTCATGGAAGAGGGGAGGGGGTAGCTCCAAGTGGTCAGTTGGGGTGGGGTGATGGGTCTGGGGGGATTGCCTCCCAGAAGCTGATGATAATTTGAATGTAAAAGATGCAATCAAGGCTTCTCGTGAGAGAATAACTGTAGCATGGAACTACAATTTCTCTTCCTCTTTTTCTTTCCATTTTTTGTGTGAGGGGGTGGAACCCCTGTAACCCCCCTCAAATCCATCTTTGATGCAGTACCAAGTCCATGACAGCAATGTGTAGTGAATGGGCTGAGACTACAGTCAAACCCGGTTAATAGAAAATCGAAGGTAGATAATTTTTTGTTTTCTTATATCCGGGTTTTCTTATATCCGATACTCGGATATAAGAAAACATTTTGAATTTGTTTTCTTATAACCGATTTGAATGGGAAAAAAGGGAAAAAATAAAAGAGAAAAAAATAAAATAAAAGACAAACAGAAACATAAAACGAAGAGAAAATGCTTTTACCTAATTTGGTGCATGAAAAAAAGGGGGAAAATGCAAAACAAAGAAGGAAAAAAAGAAAGAACGGAACAGAAAATTCAAAACAAAAATGAAGGCAGACGTGGTGTGAGTTGCATGATGAGCGAGCAAGATAGCGGAGAGCAGATGAATGAGTGGGTGTGGTGTGAGAGTAACAATTTGGATGTATAACTCATTTTACACAGTGGAAGACAATTTTGTATTTGCGTTTGTACAATGCCAATGGACTACACTGTATAAAGAAACTTGCGACCTATGACTCATGTTTTACATCACGAAGTCAAAATACAGCAAAACTCGGTCTTAAGAAAATCGAAGGGAGATCATTTTTTGCTTATTACCATATTCGAGTTTTCTTATATCCCAAACAAAATGAAGAGAATAATAATAATAATTGTACATTTATATAGCGCTTTACCTCAGATGAGCCCAAAGCGCTTTACAATCAATGATTCATCAACAGACAACAAAAACAGCATTCAAGAGTGACACCAACCAGCAACAGCGCATATACAAAGCAACTCTCTCTCTCTCTCTCTAACACACGCACACGCATACACATAAACACACACATTTATCGAAGCCAACTCGTTCATACCCCATTCGGCAAGCCACAGCAACCGAGCCACTTGGACTGACCACATACACAAACACCCTCACACAAAAAGGTACGCACGCAGACAGACACACAGACACGCACACAAACAGACACACACACACACATGCGTGCACACACAACCCACAAAACCAAAACACACACAAGCACACATGTATGCACACATTCATGCTCACACACAACACACACACACACACACACACACACACACACACACACACTCACACACACGCACCACAAAACACAGCACAAACCTCTTATTCAATCTTCCCTCACGTGCACACAACGATAGACAACTATTTAGGGCGCAGCAGGAAAAAGATGGGTTTTAAGAGAGGTTTTGAATGAGGAGACTGAGTTGGAGTGTCGGAGAGGAGAAGGCAGAGAATTCCACAGAGATGGTGCTTGACAAGAAAAAGAACGTTGGCCAGCAGATTTGAGACGGATGGAGGGAAGGGAAAGGAGACGAGAATCAGAAGACGAACGTAGTTGGCGAGCTGGGACATAGAGATGAAGAAGATCAGAGAGATACACGGGAGCTTGATCATTCAGTAACTTGAAGGCAAGGAGGAGAAGTTTGTAGTCAATACGTGATTGAATTGGGAGCCAGTGTAGGGAACGAAGAACTGGAGTGATGTGATCGTACCTAGGGGAGCGAGAAATGAGACGAGCAGCATTATTCTGGACCCGTTGGAGCTTAGAGATGAGAATTGATGGACAGCCAGCAAGAAGTGAGTTACAGTAGTCAAGGCGAGACAGGACAAAAGCACATACTAGAGTCTTCAGGGCATCTTGAGAGAGGAAACGTCGGATGGAACTAATTCTTCGAAGTTCTAGATAGCAAGCCTTGGAAACATGCTGTTTGAAAGAAAGTGTTTGGTCCAAAGTAACACCTAGATTGCGGACGGATGCCGATAGCTTGATCTCAGTGCCATCAATGTCGACGACCTGGGAGAACCTGAGTTTTAATTGTGTGGTTAGAGGCTACAAGAATCATCTCTATCTTTTCAGCATTTAGTTGCAGTTTGTTGTAAAACATCCATGTTTTAACAGCAGAGATTCCACACACACACATAAAACTTAGAAGAAGAAATCATTTGATCTAATTGACTCAGGTGGGCAGAAATGTACAGTTGATTGTCATCAGAAAAGCTATGATGTAGAATAGAATGCTGGTTGATGATGCATTTCTTACGTCATAAATCAAAATAATCTACTAAGAAGAAGATTTAAAGGTGCCTACAACCACTCAAACTAACAAGCTTTTTTTTTCTTTTCACTGTTATCAAATACGTACCCATTCACCTTTCTTGTACTGAACTATTACCATTTACTGTCCACCCATGCAGCTTTTTATTAATCGTTTGCTTTTGTTTATGTGGATTTTCGTCCACATATTCAGTTATTTGTATTTATCTTCTTAAAGAAATGGATTGCCCTTTCCTCTCTGCCATTGCTGCTGAAAATAAAAGGATGGACAGTCTCTCTACCACCAACACAAAAGTACCGGCACTCATATTTTTTTCTTCTGCTCAACATTTATATTGCACAGAATACTGAAGGAAAGTATAGAATAAAGGAACAAAAACAACTCAATTAGTCTTGCAATCAAGTGCCTGTACTGTTTAGACTGTATGGTGACGCAACTGGTATGAGGTAAGCTTTCCCTTTTTTGGAGCGACTTCAATTTTCTCGGAACATCCTTTCAGTTCAGGTCCAACTCACTTTTAGAGACACACTGACACAACACGATTAAGTCCCTTGTTTTTTCTGGGTAGCTGTGACCCATATACAAATTCCCCCAACTTCAAATTGAGGCTGCTCTTTAAAATGTTTAGTTTTCAATTTGGGGGCATTTGTATGGGAGTCAAACCTTGTCAAAACAAGATTTCGTACCAGCTATAAGAGGGAAAACATGTGGAACTCGTGATTTTGACATGTGATCTGGTGGGTCTTTAAGAAAATGTTGTCAATGGTAATTCGCTTATAAGAAAATAGAGCTCGCTTATAAAAATAAAAAAACGAACTGCAAACCACGGCTGCAAACCAACTCTCTTGTATGACATACTTTTCTTATGTCCAAGTTTCCATTGCGGATGGGAAAATCAAACTCGCTTATAAGAAAATGAACTGAAAACCAAACTCCCTTGTATGAAATCATTTTCTTATATCCGAGTTTACATCGCAGATGGGAGAACGAATTTGCTTGCTTATAACCGAGTTTTCTTATAAGCGGTTTTCTTATATCTGAGCTTTGATAATACATAAGAAAGAAGGTTAATTCGGCCGGGGAAAATAAATTGCTTGCTTATAAGCGGGTTTTCTTATAAGCGGGTTCGGCTGTATCTTTCTATATTAAGGTAGGCTACTCTAGTCTCACTACAACTAACACAAAAGTACAGGCAATCGTATTTTTTCTTCTTCTCAGCATTTATTTTGTACAGAATACTGAAGGAAAGCATGAAATTTAAGGAACAAAAATAACTCAGTCTTGCAATGAAGTGCCTGTGCTGAGAGTGTCTGTGACGTAGCTGCTCTGACGTAAATTTTCCTCTTTTGTTTGTCTTGTTGGAACACTGCACTTTTTGGAACATCCTTTCAGTTCAAGCCCTAATTTTTTTTAAATCGCTTATAAGAAAATCAAACTCACTTATAAGAAAATGAACTGCAAACCAACTCTCTTGTATGAAATAATTTTCTTATATCCGAGTTTACATCGCGGATGGGAGAACGAATTTGCTTCATTATAACCGAGTTTTCTTATAAGCGGTTTTCTTATATCCGAGTTTTGATAATACATAAGAAAGAAGGAGTTCGTCCGGGGAAAAAAATTTGCTTCCTTATAAGCGGGTTCAACTGTATTAACTCTTTCGTTTCCTTGTGTCCTTTCTGTGTGTTTTTTGCTGTTATAAATTTGGGGGGGCAGAGAGATACGTCTGCCCCCCCTCCTCGAAGCCAGAGGGGGCAGCTGCCCCCCCCCCCCCCCCCCCCCGTTCCTACGCCAGTAAAAAAAAACTGGCAACGAAAGATTTGTCAATTTCTTAAAAATTTACCCCCTCCCCTTTCTCCTTTAGTTACACTTTTTTTTTTAAAACACGCATACCAAAAAAGGTTACTGCACCAGCAGCAACACAATCTCCGGAGGGGGGGGGGGGGGGGGGGGGCAGCCCGGATTTCACAAACAAATCTCTGTCACTAGAAAGGCAATACAATACAATACACACACACGGGTGCGCGCGCGCGCTCAGCGTCTTTTGTCCCTTTTTATCCCCCCTCAACTTCTCCACTACCCACCTAGTTGTGGCCTCATTCTCCTCGATCACTCTTCCCACACCCCTATCCCTACCCCAAGCCACTTACAGCTTGGTCAGTGCTGTGCTTGTCAAGTGTAATCCTAGACAATAACACACATCTAGCGGGGGAACTCGCCTCACCTGCAACCAATATTTGGACATGGTATAATAAGTTAGTATGTTGCACACTCTGCCTAAGCCATTCCTAAGGAGCAGTGAAGTGGGGGGGTCAGTCCAGATCGAACAGAGCATACATTCTCTGTAGTAGAACTGACGGTCCGAGGGAAAATTAAATGAACAGCAGAACTATAACCAAAGATTCCCTCCTGGGGATACCGGGGGGGAGGGGTGGTGGTGATTTTTGCATAGATAGTTCCACCACCTCTTGGAAGTTATGTGCTTGTATGTAGTCCTATCTATGTATGTGTGTGTATGTAGATATGTAATATTGTATGCGTTTATGTATGTAGATTAATTATATATATTTGTTTACTTATATGCAAGTTGTATATTTGTATGTATAAGTATAAACATCTTTGCATGTTGGTCTAAGTTAGGATAGATAGATGGATACATAAATGGTTATATGTTCGATTTCCTTATAACCGGGTTCCACTGTAGTCGCATATTTTATCTTAGGCTTTTCTACACATTGTGTCTTTGTCTGTTGTGTTGATTTTGTTGATTTATTTTATCGCTGCAAAAGAATTCCCTGTAAAATGGACAATCAAATATTGATTGTTGATAGTAACTTCCTCTAATCTGTCGCTCTTTTTGACTCTGCCTTTTCCCTCTGTTTACTGTCGTCTACTATTTTTCTATCTATTTTTCTACCTTACTGGTCCATTCTCTGCCTTTTTTAAAATTCCCAAGCGAAGACGGACATGCTGGGCCTAACTATTTCTTAGTAAGGCGCATAGCGGCAGCATGACGCATCTGCGCTCATATAATTGACAGGAAACTGTCTGAGCGATCGAAGAAGAAGAAACAAAGATAGCTTTTTGCTAGAACAGAACTATGGAGGGAGAGAACAAGTGGGAACAATTGTGCCCCTGTCTATGTGTCTACATCTCTGTGTCTCTTATTATGTCCCCATCTCAATAATACTATGTCCTCTTCTTTCCATTCCTTCTGTTTGAGTTACCACAGTCACACTTTGCCGGAAGAAGCCGCCTTAAAAAACAACCACCCAGCCAGCTAGGGCTCATTGATCGGGTCTCGACATGAGGGCGCGCCAAGCAGGGGGAAAAAAAGTGGATTGCTTGAGATCAAATTTGAAACTGTCGACACAAAGGTGTTGACCATCTTGGCCAGCGCAGCTTCTTTGAGATAATCGTTCCAGTCCCAGATGGTGCGTGGGAGGAAGCTGGCTTTTCTGTATTGCATTCTGGAGAAGGTCTGAGAGAGTGGGTACGTCGTTCGGTTGCCTTGGGGTTGGTGATGTCAGTCTTTGATGGAGTCCATCTTCACCTCATGAAGATCTCTCATTGGCAGGAACCCAGGCTTTGGCTCACGACCGGCAGAGCTGGAGGAAAGTGGTGAACAACTTTTCACTGGCGCCCCGATGACTCCTCAGGAAAAAGAAACGAAAAGGAAGGATCTTCACCTCTCCATAGCCAGCCTTGTGGTCTCGAGACAATGCTGCTGCAGGGAGGGCCAGCGTCCGAGTTGTTCAAGCATCGCTGAGACACTGGAGGTGTTACGTCTCAGGATGAAGCGACTAGCACGCCGCTGGACTGTTTCCAGTCTGTCGATGTCCTGTTGTTGTCCCAGACGGTTGATGCGTACTCCAGGACAGGACGTACAAACGACATGTAAGCCAACTCCCTGATGGTATGGGAGCTGGTCTTGGCTCCGCAAGAAGTCCAGGGTCTTGTTGCATGGCTTGACAGCTGAGATGCTTTCAATTGTTTTCTCCAGCTGAGGCCTTTAGCTAACGTCACTCCATGGTATATGATGGAGTCCACCGCCTGCAGGACACGACCTTCAAGTTGGTAACCATGTTCCCTGGTCTTTCTGCTTCTCTCCCCACGAGTGTATGTGTCCCAGTCCCACGTGCCCCTGTCTATCCCCTCGGGTCAGGGTCAGGGTTAGGGGACACATAGAGATGGAGAGAATGATATAATTAAGATGGGTATACAAAAACACAGGGGCATAAAGAACGGGGGGAGGAAGGGGGGGGGGGGGCACATATCTAGATACGGACGGGAGGTATCTTGAAAGGGGGCATAATTACAGAGGCCAAATTGTTAACACATAGAGACGGGGACATAATTATTGAGACAACATTGGCAACATAAAATTATAATTATAGAACAATTCGTTGTTAATTGTTTTTTAATGGCACAATTGACATGCTTACAAAACATGCCGTCTTTTGCGCTCAAAGAATGCAATATATAACAAAAGTAACAAGCCATGGGAAAATGATCATTAGCTTTTCTTTTTGTTTAAGCCCATTTTATTTTTATTTTTTACTAGCAATCGCTCCGTGGCTGTTAACTCCCGTGGCAGTTTTAACCCCATGGCAGTTTTAACCCCGTGGCAGCTATCTCCTCCCTACACCTACCCCCTCCCCACATTTACTTGCTCAGGGACTTATCTGCCACACGGCGACACCCTTGTTTGTTATTGTGGCTTTCAACAGACAGCCAGTCTCTGTGTTCAACTCATGTCTTTTTCACACACATCTTGGGAAGGCAGCAATGGTAGTATAATGTCTGTGGTACCCTAGATGACAGACGGCATCACAGACTGTTGTGTTTATTGTAGAACGGCGGGGTACACGGTGTTTTTCGTTATGTTTATGGGGGCAAATATGAGCAGACTTTGCTGCTGCCCAACACGTGAACACATGTTTTTTGATCACCTGAGAATCTGTTCTGCTTAGACGTGCAGTACTACCACCCCCACCCCATCCCCCTACATTCGTAACCAAACCATACCGCACACAGGCACACGAACGTCAATCATCTCTCTCTCTCTCTCTCTCTCTCTCTCTCTCTCTCTCTCTCTCTCTCTCTCTCAGCTCACCGCCCACTGTCAATGTCGGGTCTGCGGTTTGTGAAAACGTTAAGCGGCCTGTCGGCGGCCGTATCTCCTGCATTTCTAAATCGATTCGCTTTCGGTTTGGTACACGGATAGTCACCATCCCCGGCCCGGTCATCTTCCTACTAAATTCAAAGGCAATTGGCCCAGAAACACCGGAGATACGGGCGCCGAGAGGCCGGCGGATGCGCGTTTCGCGCATTTGCCGAACCACGCAAATGACACGGCCGCCTCGGTTGCCGTTGCCATCGCCCCATTAGGGCTCACAGCAAATTTGAAGTGATTCGGTCGAAAAACGGCTGAGTTATAAGGCCCGTTTTGTGTTTCAGACAGACAGACACACACACACACACACACACACACACACACACACACACGGACACTTGGCTTTTTACTATATGAATGATTCGCTAACTCAGGCGGGCCTATTGGATTCACAACGACGTTCGTGTTGTAATTATATCTAGTTTCTAGGCCATAAGGATCTAAATGTGTAAAGTACACATTGTACTTTAGTCAAACCCTCCCCCTTCAATGTTTTTTCATTGAAATTTTTAACTGAGTGAGAAGCAATATTTTGCTATTCTCAGGAAAGGGATAGGGTTAGGATCAGACTAGGACAGTTTTCATACAAGCTAAAGGAAGCAGACTTTGAGATTGAGGGTCGTAAACGTGAGAGGGTGACTAAAGTACAAGATTGCTTCACACTGTTTACAGCTTCTTCTTTTTCTTTAACCCCGTATTTGATAATGTAATAATCGTCCCTTGTGAAGTGACCAGTCATATGCCTTACAGTAACGGGAAATCATTTTAGAGCGTCGTCTTTTGTGACTGGTGGGGTTCTCAGCTTTAACTAGGAGACATGTGCACGGCTTGTGCTGCAGCCTCGGGTATTAGTTAGCCTTTAGGAACATCAACGCCTACAGCCCTAAAGTTGTTATGGACGAGAGGGAGGGGATGCATCCTAGGGCTAGGCACCTTCACCATAAACCAATTTCAACCCAACATTTCAGAATAGCAGTTGCCTCCTCTGCTGACAGGAAGTCATAGTAGGACACGACTGACTGTGACTTATTAGCTTATTGACTTATGAAATTACATAAGGCCAAGAGGATCTACAGCAGCCCTGTCCACCCTAGTTTATACTTCTTCTTCTTCTTCTGCGTTCCCAGGCCAAAAGGCCATAATGGGTCAAATACGTACTTGTGTCCGTTTTCAGTTTCCACTTGTCTCCTCGCTGCCGACACATTTCGATTTCGGAGGAGCTCAAAGGAGAAACGTTATTTGGAATATGTTTTTGAAAAAAGGCAGGAGAATGGACCAGTAAGTCACAAAGATAGTAGATGTCAGTAAGCAAAGGAAAAAGGCAGAGTCAAAGAGAGTGGCAGATTAGAGGAAGTTACAAGCACAGAACTTCCAGAAGGCGGGGATTGAAACTATTTTTGCGAAAGACCTCCCGGTATCCCCACGGGGAGAGACTCGTGGAGGGGGTGGGGTCATCCAGTTCCCCGTATGGAGGCACGAGGCATCCACCCACTGCCCCGTGTTTGTAGTTCAAATTTGAAAGAAGATTGGAAGAATAGGCATTGCCTAAAATCTTCATGCTTGTTAAAGTTTTCAGTGTTCAGTGTTCATTACTTGCAATTGGACGATCTTGTACTTTATAGTCACCCCCTCATGAGGCTGATCCTCACCCTATCCCTTTCTCAGTCCCAAATGGTAGACCCCTCCCGTGGGGATACCGGGCCGGGGGTTCTTCTGTACATATAGCTCCCACGCCTTCTGAAAGTTCTGTGTTTGTAACTTCCTCTATTCTGTCACTCTCTTTGACTCTGCCTTTCCCCTTTGCTTACTGGCATATATCTTTCTATTGTGCCTTACTGGTCCATTCTCCTGCCTTTTTTCAAGAAACTCTTACAAAGATGTTCTCCAGCCGACGACGGACATGCTGGGACGAACTATTTATTAGTTAGGCGTAAAACGGCAGCATGACGCATCTGCGCCCATATGGCAGGAAACTGTCTGAGCGATCGACTAAGAAGAAGAAATGGCAGAGTGTTGCTTCTCAATGCGAAATTCTGAGAGGGGGGGGGGGGGGGGGGGGGGTAGGTGACATGCTTTCTGACTAAAGTACAGATTGCACATTACTACTCTGTTCTCCCAGCCCTTCTTTAGACCCCCCCCCCCCTCCCCCTACCACAAACTCGCTCCCCCTTTTATTGTCCCACATTCCTACTATACCCCGTCTCCGTTGAATATAGTTTGCATCTTACCTAGTTCCCAGACTGAGTGTGATTGATTTGTCCAGTCCATGCCCCACTGCAAACATTCTTTTCCCTTTTCTTCCTTTCGGCTTTGCTTTCGGTCTATTCTCCCGGTTTTCGTGAAATCTTTACCTTCTTTCTTTCTTTTCTCTCTTTTTTTCGTCTTGCAAATGTTTAGTTAAACCCTGTTACTTTTTCTTGGTTTATAGGCTATTAGTATTACCTCAACGTGCAATTAAAGGGGACGGAAACCAGAGGAATCTTGACACAGCAGCAAAGACAACGACAATCCTGTGTCAACTGTGTTACGTTATTGCATGCTTCGATAGTTTCCGGTAGATTGTGGTATTAAGACTTTCTCTCTCTCCTCTACTTCTCCAAGCTTACTGTAGTAAAGTCCACATCACGAACACAAGTCTTCCCATTGTATTGTTCCTTCATGTGTGTGAGTTACGTAACATGGTGGCAGCGGTGGGATGGGCATTCTATTGCGTACGCGGTCAGCCGCGCCCTGACGGATACAGAGACCCGGTACACTTAGATTGAAAAGATTGAAAAGGAAATGCTGGCCATCGTAGTTCTCATTGGAGAGGTTCCACCAAAAATACCTTTGGAAGACCTGTCCGCATTGAGTCGGACCACAAGCCTCTCGAAAGTATCTTGCGGAAACTCCTCTCTGCTGCTCCAAGAAGATTGCAAGGCATGATGCTGCGCACTCTGATACAAGATCAATGTGTGCTACAAGCAAGGAAAAGACATGTTCCTTGCAGACACCCTCTCCTGTGCCTTCATCAACACTCCAAACAGACAGGAGGACTTTGAACATATCAACATGGTCTCTTTCCTCCCGATCAGACAGGAAAGGATCACCAGACTGAGAACTGCCACAGATGAGGACAGAACGCTACAAGCCCTCAGATCTGCCATCATGGCCGGCTGGCCAGACAACAAAGAAGACCTGCCTGCTGAGCTGTCCCCATACTACAGCTTTCGAGATGAACTGGCAGTACAAGACGGACTCATATTCAAAGGAGAAAGAGTGGTTGTCCCCATCTCCCTGCGATCAGAGATTAAAGATGCTGTGCACGCAACCCACTCTGGCATCGACGGCTGCTTGAAAAGAGCCAGAGAAAGTCTTCTGGCCTGGAATGACAGGTGACATTAAGAACTTCATTTCCACCTGCGACATCTGCCAGACATACCAATACGTGGCAAATCAGAGGGAAACGCTACAACCACACGACATACCATCTCGCCCATGGGAGAAAGTTGGTGTTGACATATTCGAACTGGACGGCAAGACCTACCTAGTCACCATGGGTTACTTTAGCAATTTCTGGGAACTAGACCGCCTCAACAACACCAAAGCCACAACCATCATAAAGAAACTTAAGTCACACTTTGCTTGATACAGATCCCCATGCACCCTCATCAGCGACAACGGCCCCCAATTCACCTCAGAAAATTTCAAAAGGTTCGCCTGTGACGTAAGTGTCCCGCGCGACCCCTCTTTCTTATCTACACCCCCCCCCCCCTCTCCTTTTCATTTCTCGGTCCGGCCGCCACTTTAATTGCCATCCACCATGAAAAGAACGCTGATTAAGGCATTTGTCTCTTTGAAGCCGATTTACCTCCCCTGTCAGCATGTACCACCTACCGAGGTTATCTCCCTTTAACCCCCCCCCCCCCTTTATCTCCATTCCCCATCACGAGATAGTGATAGCAACATTCGGCTCCCTTTGAAGACAACTCGTCCTTTCTAATCACGAGAATGATAAGAATGTCGGCGCGTGATTGTTCGGTACTAGTATGCATAAAATTATAGCATCATCTTGTGACGTGTCGACTGCTATAAACCAATGACAGGCTTTCATTGTTTGAAAGTGAAGGCTATAATTGGAGAAGTGAGAAAAAGTTTTCACACAAGACGCTAAAACCTAGCTAGAGCAACATTAAGCCCAACTACAGGGCATCGTGGGCAGGAAGATCATCCCTGACTCACAAGCACCAAGACGGGACCGCCGCCAAGACGCCCCGCACCCAGAATCCGCGAGGAGACCACGCTTGAACCGTGCCATCCCGCGAAGCCGTAACCGGAACGACTGGGAGCTACTCTCATCTGACGAGCAAGCCCAGCCACCCCAGCACTCGCCGATCACTACGGAGGAACTTGACCACAGCTAAGTCCCCCGGACTGCGCCAATCATTTGAACTTTCCTCCGGACAATGATGATTAGTGACCCTTCCTGTTTGGGGCTAACCTTCTAGAAAGACAAAAGTCTTGTAAATCCTTTCGGATTCCATTGTTTTTCATTCACATTTTGTTTTGGCGCCATTGAGCTGCTTTATTATTATTGTTGCATAATCTTATGCAGATTTTGTGAGTAAATAAAATACAAGTGTCAAATAATCCTGAACCCTTTGGTCAGACTGATGAGAGTGGGAGTCTTGTAATTTCATGTAAAACCCTACTTCTCTCTGTCTGCCATTTAGAGCAAATCAACCACTTGTATTTCTTACAATCATACGAGCCAGAACCCGGGCACAAATATAAATTTATTAGATGAAAAGGGGCCGGGAAAGTTGCTCATCTCCCATACCCTAGAGAAGTGGGCTAAAGGAAAATTTTCTACTTGAAAATTTAACACACTAAAAGTCTTCCCTAGGGACTTAGCCTTTTAACCCATTACCTCGTCACACTAATTGGGGGCTCGCGTCCGGGATATTTTTTTTCATAAAGTCTAACAAATTTCAATTCAAACTTTATTTACTTTCCAAAACTCACCTTGTGTCCACTGGGAAAGTTATTGTGATTTGGTTCACTGTGTTTTGATTTGATTTGTTTGAATGCTATTTATGACTTTATTTTGATGTGCATGCTATTTCTGTTTATGTTGAAATAGTTAAGTGTTGTTTGATACATTCAACTCAGCAGCTTTGTTTTTATTTTGAATAGTTGTATTTACAACCATGGCTGAGACTGTTAAACTTAGGCGGGAGCTTAAAGAATGGGGAGAGTCTCTAGGATTGTCCGGCCAAGAGTTAGCTAATTTTGTCATATCTGAATACGACAAAGAGAAAGCTCGCGAGGCTCAACAAGCAGATAAAGATCGCGACGCTCAGGAGCAAGAGCAAATCCGTACTCATGAGTTAAGGCAGAGGCAACTAGTGCAAGATGCCAAAAATAAAGAACTCGAACTTGAGGCCTCTGAGCGAGAAAAAGCGCGAGACCATGAGCTAGCTATGAAGCAGCTTGAAAACTCAGCCGAATCCGAGACTGCTGCGCCTCAAAATTTTCCCCCTCCCATTCATACCTCAGCCATGACCTTCACATTGGAGGCATTCAATGAGGCAACCGAGTCTATCGATGCATTCCTCGATAGGTTTGAAAGACTGGCCCAGGAATTTGAGCTTGCTCCGGAAAAGTACAACCTCAAGCTTGCCCAAAGTCTCAGGGGTGTGGCTTATGAGGTGTACAGCAAACTTCCGTCAAGCCAAATTACTGACTACCCAGCTTTGAAAGAAGCCCTGCTCAACAGATACCAGTTGACAGCTGATGCCTACCGGAAAAAGTTCCGGACAACCAGAAAAGGTAGGGGAGAGTCCTATGCCCAATTTTCAGATAGACTAGGGAACTATTTGACAAAATGGGTGTCCCTTTCTGCCAAAACTGAGTCCTATGAGGATTTACGGGAACTGATGGTTTGCGAGCAATTGCGCGAAACCATGTCCCCAGAGTTACGCACCTTTACTGCCGAACAAGGTGCCACAACTCTGGCCGACCTCATCCAGCTAAGTGACCGGTACACTCTAGCCCATGATGAACCTAGCGCCCCTAAAAGGCCAAAACTACAACAAGTTGTTGGGTCCACTGCTTCACAGCACAGCAGGTTTAACCCCAACTCCAACAGTGGGTCCAACAGTTCTACCCATGAACGACAACCACTGGGACAACCCTTATACTGCTCATACTGCAAGTCGAACACCCACAATCGGGATGACTGCAGGAAACTTGCTTACAAGCGGCAAAATGTTGCAACTATGCAAGTCGTCTCGACTTCGCAGAATTGCACAAACCCCTCCCCAATCCAGTGTCCAGGCACACCGCCAGTCGTCGGACAGGCGACTGTCAACAACATCCCTGTTCAGTGTCTCTATGACACTGGACTGTCATGCGACGCCATCGTCTGCGGATCCCTAGTCCCCGCGTCAGCATACACGGGAGACTTCATCTCTCTGCAAGGCCCTGATGCTTCAATCCCCCCATCCACTTTGCCAGTCGCCATAATCAATGTCGACACCAGATTTGTTAAGGGACCCATCAAGGCAGTGCTCATGGACAGTCCTGTCTATGACCTCATACTTGGATCACAGTATGTGTTTTTAGGGCACCCCTCTCAACCTGCCCTAGTTTCAGCAGCATTCCCTTCTCCCCAATCCACAAACCAACTCCCTCCCTCCTTCCCAAAGAGCAAAACTCCCTCAGCGGGGAAGAAACCTGTCAACGCGGCAAACCAAATTGCCGCGCGAGCCAATCCAGATTGTCCCAAGTCCACCACAACTTGGAAAATCCTTCCCAAGGAATGTCCGCCTAATGACCCAAGACCACTCGCTACTTGAAAATTTAACACACTAAAAGTCTTCCCTAGGGACTTAGCCTTTTAACCCATTACCTCGTCACATCGCCATTAGCTTTGACTTCAAACACAAAACAAGTAGCCCGTACAACAGCAAGAGCAACGGCAAGGCCGAGTCAGCCATGAAGACCGCAAAGACCCTGCTCAGAAAAAATCAAGATGGTGATCAATTCTTGGCCCTACTGAACTACAGAAACACACCAAGTCAGAACATCGGCACCAGTCCAGCTCAACGTTTCCTGAACAGACGCACCAGAACACTCCTACCCACCAGTGAAAGCCTGTTACGGTCAAAACTCACCACGGAGCCAGACCTGAAGAAGTTACGACTCAGCAAGAACAAGCAGAAGAAGAACTATGACAAGAGGGCAAAAGACTTCCCACCCCTGCAAGAAGGCAATGCCGTCGTCATGCAGCCAACCACCCTGGGCTGCAAGAAGTGGACCAGAGCCACGGTCGTCAGCCGCAGTGGCCGATCCTATGATCTGGAAACCGCAGACGGTACCATCTACCGGCGAAACCGGGTCCACCTGAAGAAGATTGCAGACCGAGCCCCAGCCCTACAACCGGAAGCCCTTCCGCCAACGCCTGGAGCGCAGTCTCCTACACGGTCAACGGAGGCCCAACACGCCACCCTGCCGGTACCACCCCCGGTGACGCAGTCCACCACACCGTCAACGGATGCCCGACACCCTACTCCGCATGCACCGCCGGAACCACCCAGGACCTTTCTGGACTCCCCGAAGACGCCTGCCGCTGTGGAACCACGTGAGACGCCACGACCTGCTGAGAGCGCCCAGACCTCTACACGCCCGGCAGGGAACAGTCCGACAACCATCCTCTCCAGGATTCCCGTTCGATCGCGGTTCGGTCGTGAAATAAAACCGAAGAAGATGAAGGACTTTGTGTACTAAAGACGCTCTGCTGGTCAAATTTACCCCTTCTTTAAAAAGAGACGCTCTCCAGTCATAATTCGTTTCTTATCCTGTTACGTGTTTTCAAATAATTTCGTTTCGTTTCCATGTCACGCGTGCAATTTCGCTTTCGAAAGAAGGGGGATGTTACGTTATTGCATGCTTCGGTAGTTTCCGGTAGATTGTGGTATTAAGACTTTCTCTCTCTCCTCTACTTCTCCAAGCTTACTGTAGTAAAGTCCACATCACGAACACAAGCCTTCCCATTGTATTGTTCCTTCATGTGTGCCGTTAAATAACAAACTGCTTGAGAGAGAGAGAGAGAGAGAGAGAGAGAGAGAGAGAGAGAGGGAGAGAGAGGGAGAGACAGACAGAAAAGAAAACAAGTAGAAAGAAAGAAAGAAGGATCTTGGGCTGCTACTGTCGTGTGGGATTTTCTTGGTGACAGCCATGCTCTTAGATGATAACATTCTTCCCTTCCCTAGGAATAGGCCCACCACGGCACGTCAGCTCATTCATCATTATTTCCGCGATTCCTCGGGCCATTAAGACAGACATCGTGCATGACAGACAGATCGACCGACTGATAGACAGATTCTGCAGACAGACCCGTAGACGGACGGACAGACAGCCCAGCGGGTACTGATTACCTAGGT
Source organism: Phymorhynchus buccinoides (assembly GCA_017654935.2). Classification (NCBI taxonomy): domain Eukaryota; kingdom Metazoa; phylum Mollusca; class Gastropoda; order Neogastropoda; family Raphitomidae; genus Phymorhynchus; species Phymorhynchus buccinoides. Next base: position 39,361,453 of record CM065693.1, read on the forward strand.
AAGTGTATGTTAGCCTCTGTGGGCGTTGGTTCTCATAGTGTGTGTGTGTGTCGGTTTGTCACAGTTTATTTGGACTGTGTGAGGAAGTCTTAGATAAGGTTGGCTACTGTGCATGGTGTGACTCAACATTAGTGTGGACACTGCAAATAAGTGTCGCTGTGGATATATACATTATTTTCCTCATACTGAACAAAAAGAGGAGACACTGAGAGAGAACAGCATAGAAAACAGTTTTTAACTACAAGTAAGTATAACATATCTTAAGTACATGTATATAGTGTGTGTGTAGTGTATGTGTGTAGGCATGCGCGCGCGCGTGTGTGTGTGTGTGTGTGTGTGTGTGTGTGTGTGTGTGTGTGTGTGTGTGTGTGTGTGTGTGTGTGTGAGAGAGAGAGAGAGAGAGAGAGAGAGAGTGTGTGTGTGTGTGGTTGTTTTTTGTTGTTGTTGATGGTGGTGGTGTGTTGTTATTGCTATTCTTTTCTTAGTTCCACTAGTTATAGGAGAGGCGCGCATGTGTGTGCGTTTCTGTGTAGTGAATGTGTGGGTGGGGGGGGGGGGGTCTGTGTAGTGAATGTGTGGGGGGTTTCAGTTCTGTGTAGTGAATGTGTGTGTGTGTTTCTGTGTTCATAATGTGTGTGCGTGTGTATGTGTCTGTCCGTCTGTACGCATGTGTGGTGGTATTACAAGTGCATGTGCATTTCATCACTGACATGCAGTGTCTGAACCGGTGCCAGCATGTGTGTGTGTGTGTGTGTGTGTGTGTTGATTTCTATCAACATTTAGCGCCGTATAAATACTGTAGGCCTATGTTGTTGTTGTCGTGTGTGTGTGTGGGAGGGGGGGGGGGTGGGTGCGCGCGCGCGCGTGTGTGAGTGTTTTGATTTCTATCAAAATGTAACGCCGGGGTATGATTACTGTAGGCCTATATGTTGTTGTTGTCTCGTGTGTGTGTCACTGTGTGTGTGTGTGTGTGTGTGTGTGTGTGTGTGTGTGTGTGTGTGTGTGTGTGTGTGTGTTACGCCGAGTCTGTGAAATTGTCCATTTCATGAAATGGGCAAATCTTGTGCATGAGAATATATTTTTTCGTGCATGTATGTCAGAACCAATCCGTGAAATTGCCTATTTCATGAAACGGACTCAATGGTTTGCCTAGTTCGTGAAACTGATGGACAATGTACTGCAGATTTGTCCATTCCCATTCATACATGATTCGATAGTTAGCAACATTTTTTAAAATGTATTTTCAACCTATTATGCCCCTCCCCCCCCCCCCCCCCCCCCCCCCCCCCCCCACACACACACACCACACACACACACACCACTTACTGAGTGCTGATCTAGGTCATGCCTGAGCGTCGCCATCGTGAATATAGTGAGCCGCGTATTTTATCATTCTTTTAAAAGTGTTGAATTAAATTAAATTATGAATACAAATTTTCGTGGGTTTTTGTTGTTGCTGTCCCTTCTTCTGGGCCGTACAGTGACGTTGCTCCCACGCCGTTCATTCCGAGTCCCAAATCACAGCCACACCCTCAGTCGGAAAATCCGAGATCGGCAACCCAAGAGAAGCAAATCTATGTTGGGCCGTCAGGAGGCAACCAACCGAGTATACACGGTAGTACTACTGCACTGCTGCTGAGTCACTTCGGTGGAGTTCAGTGGAGTCTGTTCGCAGGAAACCAACTACAAAGCCCCTACTGACGACTCAATAATATCTTAGTTGTTGAGTCAGTGTGATTGAGGTCCTCCCCCGAGGACACCACCAGGACCGTCCACCAACAGCTCCCCCAAACAAACCAAGGGCATAGAATGGATTGGTAATCGAAACTGAGGTCACAATGAGAGCAGGACATGCACTGATACCACAGACTTTGAGACATGTTTTCTTTTTGATGATTGATGCAAATGAGGCGGATGGCTATGATGAGTGATGGTGATGCTATGGCCCAGTTCTGTATCGGTCTGAGACTACGTACGTGACAGGGCTAAGAATAGTAACTGGGTAGGAGTCGGTCCAGGACAAAAAACACACCAAACCCTTGCCTCAGATGGGATTCGAACCCGTGACAACCCATTACATTTCAGCCCTGATCGCATGAGAATTGAAAACTCGTGCATGCCATTGCCCATTTCATGAAATAGGCAAACAGCTTGCCCATTTCATGAAATTATCAATTTCACGGATTCGGCGTAACATGTACGTGTGTGTGTCTGTGTGCCGTGTGCGTGCACAGACGTTCATGAGCGTGCATTTGTGTGTGTGTGTGTGTGTGTGTGTGTGTGTGTGTGTGTGTGTGTGTATGTGTGTGTGTGTCTGTGTGTGTGTGTGCTCGCGCACCTGTGGTATTTATGATAGCGCCGTGTTTCGTGTGAGCGTGTGACTGAAGCCACACGTTATTAGGGCCTACTTGTGTGTGTATATTTGTGCCTTCCTCACCCCCTAACCCCCAACCCCACCCCACCCCCGTCTTTGTCTGTCTTGCCACCCCTCCCTCTCTCTGTCTCTGGCACTGAAATACTAGGCCTAACTGCAGGCCCATTCATACCCTAAAGAATGTGCATTGGCCTGACCCCTCTCCCCGCCCCCCTCCCATTTCCTTCCCCACCCCGCCCCCCCTCCCATTTATTTCCCCACCCCGCCACTCCCCTCCAGGTATTCATAAAGAAATAGAAGGGGCACAAACTCTGACACAGACTTTCCTTGAGCACATTCCTGTTGGCTGCTGTGTAGTGTCTTGCTAAGCTGCTAGGCCTAGTGGTTTAGGGGATGGTGCGTCGCTATTAGGTTTTGTGTCGCTAAGATGAACCATGCAAGTAGAAATAGTACCTCGATGAGATGAACCAATCATGAGTAAAACAGTGAACACGTCTAGAACAGTTAACACGGGTAGTATCATTTAAATTAGCATAAACAGAGTTCGCCTTGGCTTAAGGCTGTGTCAGACCAATTGACATAGGCTAGAACACCAAGGCTACATCAAAATGTTGTTATGTTCTGCATAGCTATGCAGGGATTGATTGTCTTTAGCCATAACAAGCTCATAGCATAACATCATCAGTCTCCAAAATTCGCCGAAGTCGGAGTGTGGCTGATCACGTGGCGGGGTAATCAAATTATGTATCCTGCAGAATAAATTATGTGCACAGAATTCTCTGGCTCTCTTTCTGTCTCTCTCTCTCTGTCTCTCTTTCCATGTCTCACTCTCTGTCTCTCTCATTGTCCCTCTCTCTTTCTCTGTCTCTCTCTCTCCCTCTCTCTTTGTCTTTCTTTCACTGCATGACTCTTTGCCTCCCTCTCTCTGCGTATGTGTCTCTGTATCTGTCTCTTTCTCTCTGTGTGCCTGTCTCTCTCTGTGTCTCAGTCTCTGTCTCACTGTCTCTCTCTCTTTCTCTGTTTGTGTCTATCTTTGTCTGTGTCTCTCCCTTTCTGTCTCTGTCTCTCTCTATGTCCCTTGTCCTCTCTCTCTCTCTCTCTCTCTCTCTCTCTCTCTCTCTCTCTCTCTCTCTCTCTCTCTCTCTCTATCTAGCTGTCTCTCTCTCTCCATTTCGGACGCGCGCTCTCTCTCTCTCCCTCCCCTCTCTCTCTCTCTCTCTCTCTCTCTCTCTCTCTCTCTCTCTCTCTCTCTCTCTCTCTCTCTCTCTCTCTCTCTCATCTCTCTCTCTCTCTCTCTCCTCTCTCTCTCTCTCTCTCTCTCTCAGAGAGAGAAACATGCCGATAGAGACAGAGAGAAACAGACACAGAGAGGCAGAGAGACAACACAGAGAGAGACAGAGACAAACAGAGAGAAAGATAGAGACACAAAGAGAGAGAAATATAGACATGGGGAGAGACAGATACTGAGACAGAGAGAGAAAGAGAAACATAGACAGAGAGTGAGACATACACATAGACAGAGAAATATATGTATACAATATATATTATTTTTAATTCTTAACCTTGGTAAACTGCAGATGCTTTATGTTGCATAATTTAATCTTCCATATCAAGCGGTAGTCATGGTCAACACGGAGTGATGCTTCTAAGTTAGAAAAGCAGAAAAATGCAGTTTTTATGAATATAAAGTTGTGTGTCAAAGTCAAAGACAAAAGTCAAAATGCTTATTTTCAGATGGTACATTGAATAAGCAAAAATGTTTGCTTTTTTACATGATGTAATCTGCTTGTGTGTCTCTGTGTGTGTGTGTGTGTGTGTGTGTGTGTGTGTGTGTGTGTGTGTGTGTGTGTGTGTGTGTGTGTGTGTGTGTGTTCAGTTTTGGTTTTGCACAAGACACAATCCAGCAATAACGAAAGCATGCACATCGATGGACAACCAATATAAGTCTTGACGACTTGATGGAGTTTCCTTTTATCTTTAGCTGAAGCTGATCCATACCAGACATATATTGAACAACTGAGTATGCTTTCGATGACAGATCGATAGAACTGTGTCAAGACTGCTGTACTTAACCTAAATTTCTTGAGCTGTGTTAGAAAATATAGTATCTGCTGAGCTTTTTTGCAGGATGATGTGATGTTGACTTCCCAGCTTAATGTATTTGAAATAATATGCACACCTAGGAATTTAAATGATTCTACTTGCTCAACTACCTGACGTTTAACAGATAATGCTGGGGGAGGAGTTTTCTTTTTCCTGAAATCAAGGGGGGCGTAAAGGAAGGTTAATTCCTAAATCAGACATTTTTTTCTCTGAGCACCGATTTTTCTAAATTTCGCCTGGAATGGAATAAGGGATAGGGTTAGAGTCAGCAAGTTTTAATCATAGGATTGCGACGGCATGTCGTCATAATTGTTAGTCCCCGAGCCGAAGGTTCGGGGAGCTATTGTTTTTGTCTGGTCCGTCCGTCCGTCCGGTGTCCGTCCGTCCGGCGTGCCTCCGTCCGTCCGGCTATTCGTCCGTTTTTCTAAAAAAACTATTCAGTGTATCATCATCAAATTTGGTATACTAGTTTGCCAAGATGCAAGCTATCCACTGATGTATTTAGTTTTACATTAAGGTCAAGGTCGCGCCAGTTACGGGGTTCAAACCCCGAAACACATAATCGCTAATATCTCGCGAAGTTTTGCATGTATTTCAATGCAGTTTTTTTCACAACATTTCTTGATGAATGGTCTATAACACAGTTGTCATTAATCAGTTTTTCTGTGCGCGCGTGTGCGCATGATCGCGCGCGCTCAAATCACGGGTCCGAATCCCCAAAAAACTATTCAGTTACGTGCTGTTTTGATGCGTTTTTATGTAGTTACGTGCTGTTTTGATGCGTTTTTAGGTATGTGTACAACCGACACATTCCGATTTCGGAGTAGCTCGGCGATGCTGCGACCCCTCGCAGCCGCTCGGCGTTGCACTTGTTCTTATTGTTTTTGTTCTTCTTCATCGATCGCTCAGACAGTTTCCTGTCAATTATGAGCGCCGTGCGTCATGCTGCCGTTATGCGCCTAACTAATAGATAGCTAGGCCCAGTCATGTCCGTCTTCGGCTGGAGAAAATCTTTGTAAGAATTTCTTGCAAAAAGAAAAAGGCGGGAGAATGGACCAGTAAGACAGAAAGATAGTAGGTGACAGTAAGCAGATGGAAAAGGCAGAGATTGCTGATAATGACACGAGAAACAGGAGTCAGGGGTGAGGCTGTATGTACACTATGTACACTACAGTGTGCTGTACGGATTCCTACCTGGGCCTGTTTACCTGCAGAGCTGACAGGCCCAGTGCCAGGAGGAGAGGTAGAGACATGGTGCCAGACCACGTATAGTTTAGTAGTGTGGTGGGTGTAGTGTAGTGTAGTGGGTGGGCTGCCTTCGTTGCAGCTCTCTCTCTCTCTCTCTCTCTCTCTCTCTCTCTCTCTCTCTCTCTCTCTCTCTCTCTCTCTCGGCCCCCTCACACTCTCTCGTTCACTTCCTCCCACACATTTTACCCCTTTTCATTTTCATTTTTGTACTGGTTATTCTTTCCTTCTTACTAATAATCTTATCAACAAAGTTCTTGACTTTTTTTTTAAAAAGAAGGAAGTTTTATGCGGTTGGATCGAGTTGCGGACAAGATAATACTGATTTGTCATCGGTTTCTTCAGCTTGTGAGTAGTAATAATAGTGTCTAGCTGGCCTGTTTAGAAAGAATCCTCCCCCTGCACCTGCCTTTTGTTCTTAGGAATGAACAACAAGACGTTCAATGCTGCACTTGGTCATCTCCAAATATGGAAAGTGACGCCATTGGCGTGACTGTCGGTTTTCAGCCAAACTTTAGGATGTGGATCTTTTAACCATTCAATCTGAAATTAAGCTGACTCTAGTCCTAACCCTAACCTAAGCCTTAAACGGTCAAATACACAAACAATAAAACTTGAGTGTTCCATGTTTGGAGATGACCAAGTGCAGTCTTGAACGCCTAGTCTCCAAATCTATATTAATGCTGTAGAGAACTATAATATAAGAGAATAGAAGTAGGTTTGTATCTTTTCTGCAAAACAAAAATATATCCCCACAGAACAGAATAGAATAGAATAGACTACTGAACAGACAGGCATGCGCAAACCCGTATGCACGCACGAACACGAACGTACTCATGAACACATGCGCGCGCGTGTCCACACAAACACACACACACACACACACACACACATACATGCACACTTACACACACCACACACACACATATATACAAACACACGCGCACGTACGCGCGCGCGCGCACGCACGCACGCACGCACACGCACGCACACGCACGCACACGCACGCACACACACGCACAGAGGGAGAGAGAGTGGGAGTTATGCATTAGGCCTATGGAAACAAAATGTATACTAGAGCGTTAAGACGCTAGTTCACCAGCCTCGCGGCAGTATTTTCGGCTGCAGCGCTTCGTCGTCGCAGCTGGTAACGAACCTTTAAGATATCACAATGTGAATACAGGCCCAAATGCTCGGCAGCATGTTCGACTCTTGTGACCTTGACCTTTGACTTTCATTTTCAAACCTGGCCTAGATATCCAAGGCACCTATCTTGCATGCAATATTTGAGCATCCTATGTCTCTCCGCTCAAATGTTTTCCTTCCAGGTGCTCGGCAGCATTTTCGGCTCCAGTGACTTTGACCTTTGACCTATGGCCTTCATTTTCAAACTTGGCCTAGATATTCTTAACACCTATCAGCATGTAAAACTTGAGCGTCCTAGGTCCCTCCGTTCAAACGCTATTGTGGTAATATACATACATAGCCACAGACAGTAGTGAAAACACTAGAGCGTTAAGACGCTAGATCATCAGCCGCGCGGCAGCATTTTCGGCTATAGTGCTTCACCTTGCGGCTGATAGCGAACCTTTATTTCACAAGGGTAAGAGAGAGAGACAGAAAGAGAGAGAGAGAGAGAGAGAGAGAGAGAGAGAGAGAGAGAGAGAGAGAGAGAGAGAGAGAGAGAGAGAGAGAGAGAGATATGCTCAGTAGTATTTTGGCTCCAGAGACCTTGACCTTTGATCTACGACCTTCATTTTCGAACTT
>CM065693.1:39371441-39396441 GCA_017654935.2 Phymorhynchus buccinoides
GTGTGTGTGTGCGTGTGCGTGTGCGTGCGTGCGTGCGCGTGCGCGCGCGCGCGCGTGCATGCGTGCATGCGTGTGTCAGTGTATGTGTGTATGAGAGAATGCGAATGCGAATGCGAATGTGAAATTTTATTCAGATTAAGGCCAAAAGCCCCATAGGCCTACTGATGGGGATTTTACATACAAATAAACACATTTCATAGGTACACATAAAACAATTGACAAAGAACATAAGAGGAAATATATTATACTGTCACATTCGTTACATAGTAATAGCAAGCAATCTTTTCTGAGCTTCATAAGCATACATAGCATAACATTTTCATGTCTAGAAGACAACAATAAAACTAACTTAAAGAAACAAGGGTCATTATATATTATTTTGTCTTAATAAACTTCGTTCTGAGATCGTGTAATGCAGGACAACACAATATAAACTGCATTTCATCTTCTGTTGCTGCACCACACAAACGACAAGCTACTTGGCTAGAAACTGGACTACAGCATCTAGCACGATGACAGGCAATGGTAGAAACGCCTAATCTAAATTTTGTAAGCGCACTCTTAATATATCTGTTCAGATTTATATTTATATATGGTTCTATTCTATTTGTAGTCTGAAATAGTCTATACTGCGCAAATCTATCGCTATTATGCAAGTGATCGCGCCAGTCCCGCCATATACAATCTATAATCCTCTCTTTAAACTCGTTCAAAAAATCATATATATTTTCTGCACCCTGATTCTGACCAAACAAACCCAAACCCAAATGAATTTAAACATTGTCTCATACTAGAAGCCCACGTCTTTTTACCCTTACTATCTAAATCATATAACATCCTGTACGCTTTAAATGGTAGCCTATGTCCATCCATCCTAGTTAATTTCAACCAATATTTAATGCACTTAACATATGAGTTAACCTTAAGGGATGAAATAAGAGAAAGCAAAAAGATCTACAAAGAAAAAGTTGAAAATCAGTTTCAACAGGGGAACATGGCTGCATGATGCTTGGAAAGGGCTAAAAACTCTCACTGGTCAAAATAAACCAGCCAGCCGAGCGTCAGTCATGCCTGAAGAAAAGCAAAAAGAATTTTCAGAACAGCTCAATGATTTCTATTGTCGCTTTGAACGTGATGATGCAAAAGATGATTTTGACCATGTTGTGAGAGAACTGAATGAAAAAGTGGAAAATGATGAGAGTGTGAGCGGCGTGGCTGAGAGTGTGATCGATGCTGTGGAAGTGGAAGGTTTGTTTAAGAGATTGAAAGTTACAAAAGCTGCTGGCCCTGACAACATAACTGGACGTATTTTAAAATTGTGTGCTGCTCAGTTGTGCAATGTTTTTAGTTTCTTGTTTTCATGGTCTTTAAATGATTGTTGTGTGCCTGATTTATGGAAAATGTCTGTGATATGTCCTGTGCCCAAGAAAAACAAGCCTGCCTCTTTGAACGACTATCGTCCCATTGCTCTGACCTCAATTCCTATGAAATGTTTTGAAAGAATCGTCCTCAAACGCGTTACAACACAGACAACACGATACCGTGACCCAAACCAGTTCGCATACAAGCCTAACAGATGTACAGACGACGCAACACTCACTCTCCTCCACAACACTTACACACATCTGCAAAAACCTGGATCTTTTGTACGCATTCTTTTTATTGATTTCTCATCTGCATTTAACACTATCCAACCCCACCTATTGGCCACAAAACTTCTTTCCTATGATGTTGAACCTAAACTTGTTAAATAGATCGTCAGTTTTCTAGTCCATAGATCCCAGTCTGTCCGTTTTGAAAAGGCCCTCTCTTCTGTTAGACACATTTCTACTGGCTCTCCCCAAGGCACTGTCCTCTCACCTGTTCTCTTTACTCTCTACACAAACGACTGCACTGGCACTGAAACCACTCCTCTGATCAAATATTCCGATGATTCTGCTCTCCAAGATCTTTCCAATTCTGACCAAATCTATTTTGACCGTGTGAATGTTTTCGTTACCTGGTGTGAGAATAATTATCTAGATCTGAATGTGCAAAAGACGAAAGAAATGGTGATTGATTTTAGACGAAAGCCCTCAGTTGTGCCTGATCTTTTTATTAACGGAACGAAAGTTGAGCGAGTGAGTGAGTACAAGTACTTAGGAACAACTACTGATCATAAATTGAATTTTAATGCCAATGTCGATGCAATACACAAGAAGTGCAATTCTAGAATCTACTGTTTGCAGAAACTAAGAAGTCTTGATGTCAACAAAACAGTACTACAGGGTTTTTACAGGTGCTTCATTGAGTCCATTTTAACGTTTTCCTGTGTGTGCTGGTTCGGTAGTTTGAGTGTCAAGAATAAGAATGTATTGAATAAAATAGTGAACGTTTGCGGTAAGATTGTGGGAGTGAAACAGAGCAGTATGAATGCGTTGTATGAACGACGAGTGAAACACAAAGGACGAATGATATCGAGTGACTGCAGCCACGGCCTCAGCAAATTTTATGAGCTCTTGCCTTCCGGCAAGCGCTTCCGAACTCCGAAATTCAAGACTCTTAGAAGTAGAAACAGATTTTTACCCGTGTCCATTTCTTTGTTAAATAAATAAGTGCAATATCTGTCTTAATTAGGCTTCTATACGTTTTAAGATTGGTACACATTTTAACAAGCAACAATCTCTTAGCTCCCGCGCGTGTACCGGTATGTGTGTGTGTGTGGGGGGGGGGGGGGGGGGTATGTGTGCGCGGTCAATGCGCGCGCGCATGTGTGTGTGTCTTTCAGTAGGCATGGGTGTATGTGTTTGTTCTTTGTGGATTTGCTATAATTTATGCTGGTTTGTGTGTGGATATGTTTGAGTAGGTGCTCACGTATCCTGAGTAGGTGCTCACGTATCCATGTTTTATATGATCATGAATTATTAGCTTGTTAATATGATAATATATGACTTTGTTTAAATATAAAGTATGCGTGTTTTGTTATAAATAAGACCATTGTGTGTGTTGTTCATTTAAAATTATATAATTAAAGTGATTTATCTTAAACGGTAATATTTTATGTAGTGTTTTATTTTATTTTTTTATGATATTGGCAACATTTTGTTTTAAGCACTGCTGTTTTGCTTTCAAGTGATAATTATCATCATGTGTGTTTTGATTTAATGGTATTGTCATTTATGTTTTAGAAACACATCTTGTTTTTAATGTATATTATAATGTGTCTTGTTTTAACTGTGTCAGTCGCAGACATCACCACACTAAATTTCTCTCTAAGAGATAATAAAGTTGTTTGAGTTTGAGTTGAGTTGAGTTTAAGCAGATTGGGTATCTCCCAAGCTCTCTATAAACCATATCGTTCCGTGTTCTTAAATCAACATTTAAAAAGCGGTTTAATGCATACAAGTGACTTTTTTTTATATTGCTACACATTTTATTAATTGCAATATTGGCTGGACTTGTGAATCAAAACACTTTGTAAAAACACTAAAGGAATTACAATTTAATTTATACAGAATATGAAGAATAACTATAGCTGCTTTCTTTGCTCTGTTTGCAATATCCTCACATGCAAAATTGAAACTAAGTTTAGTTCATATTCCTAGATAATTATGTATATATGCATCATGTTCCCTCTCGTTTCCATAAGTCCACTTTTCTCTTTGAGCTAAGTACCCTCCGGCCTTACGAAATACAATAATATTAGTCTTTTTCGTGTTAACTTTTAACTGCTGCTGAATACAGACTATTGAGTTGCCTTTGAAGAACGATTACTGTTGTAGACAATAATAAAATGTAATCGTCAAAAAGCAAAATAAATAATTCTAACAGATCAAAAGTCACTCCATGTTTGCCATTTTCCATTATTTCTAGGGCTAACTCGTTAATAAATAGAGAAAACAAAATAGGAGGACATACATCACCCTGCTTAACTCCCTGTGAACAATTAATGAAATCAGACAATTTTGCTCCTGCTCTTACTTCTGCTTTCACATCATTATACATATTTTTCACACAACGATATGATTTACCCTTACATTTTAATAATTTCTTCTTTCCATAACACAAAATTTACCTTTTTTTCTGACGGTTTCATCCACTTCTGTGGACTTCTTCAGAGTGACTGGGTTGATGACAAACTCACTCTCAGCTGAGACCAGACCCTACGAAACATCTTGGTACACCCAAAGGACAAACAAAATACTGAAGATAAAGCTGAAGTGGTGTACAAAATTCCATGTAAGAACTGCAAAAAGGTCTATATAGGAGAATCAGGACGAAAATTTGACACTAGACTAAATGAACACAAAAAGGACTGTGATTCCAAAGCGAACGCCGTTACACCAGAGCGACAAGAAAGAACTCGGAGTCAACATATGAAAAAAGTGCAATCACAGACCATCAGAACATCGAAAATCATGAACACTGAATAGACTGGGAGGGGGCTAAAATATTGGAAAGGGAGAACAACTGGGTAATGCGAAAAACTAAGGCTACATCCGACTACAGTCAGCTGTCATGAACAGGGACTTACGACCCACTTTTCGTCAATCTTCGTAAGATTGGCGGAAACACCCGATCATCTCAGCTGAGAGTGAGTTTGTCATCAACCCAGTCACTCTGAAGAAGTCCACAGGAGTGGATGAAACCGTCAGAAAAAAAAGGTAAAGAAATGATTAAAATGTATTGCATCAACGAACACGATGAACAATTTAAAAGAATGATTTACCCTTAATTCCATTTTCCATTAAAACAGGCCATAACAGTTTACGTGACACAGAATCAAAGGCCTTTTCAAAATCAACAAAGGCAGCATACAGTTTATGATTGTTTACAAATTGTTTTTGAATAGCAGTTGATAGCGTAAACACATGGCCAACAGTCGAGTACTTCGTAGTCTTTTTTAAATCCAGCTTGCTGTTCCCCTGTCAAATCGAGTCATTATATTGTATCCATTCACTCATTCTGTTATTAATTATATAACTGTATATGTTGCATAACAAAATGCCTATATAATTATTTACATCATTAACCTCCCCCAGACTCTTTCCAGCTTTCAGGGTAGATTCCTCTGTAAAATAAACTCTGTGTGTGTGTGTGTGTGTGTGTGTGTGTGTGTGTGTGTGTGTGTGTGACAACTGCGTGACCAACGACTGTGATGTGTCTTCTAACCAGCCCTTTGCTTCTCTACTGCTGCCTTCAACGCCCAGATCTCCGTCTCCACCTCCCCCTACAGCACCCAGCCACCAGTGTGACGTGTCATCTGTGTCACTGAACTCTATTCCATCCTCTGACAGTTTTAGTGTATGTGTATTTAACGCCCAGTCTGTCTGTCCTGAGAACAAAGCAGACTATATTGCGGACTATGTTTTTGAGCATGACTTTGATTTAGTTTTTATAACCGAAACGTGGCTCAAAAGTAATGGACATGAACCTAAACTAAAGCAGCTAACTCCTCCTGGCTACAAAATTAAATCCTTCCCCCGTTCTTCTTTAGGTGGGGGCCTCGCTGTACTGTATAGGGACGTGTTAGATAAATTCCTTTCCTTCAACACAACCCTCCCCTTCCCCCATCTGTCTTTCGAGGCTGTAGAAGTTGTTCTTAGCATGTCTGGTCAATCTGTTGTCTTCTCCTGTATCTATCGCCCTCCCCCTAGCAGAACTAACAATCTCACCGATTCAATGTTTCATCCCGAATTTGAAGCCCTCCTTGACTCCTATTCTCTGAACCGCAGTCCTCTTATTGTGCTAGGTGATTTTAATTTTCACTTCGACAACCAACAGTCCTCTCACACAAAGCGTCTCTGCCTCTCACTTGCTAACCACTCCCTCTCTCAGCTTGTAACTGAGCCTACACACAACAAGGGCCACATCATAGACTGGCTAATCGCGCGTGATTCCGACCAACTTGTTTCATCAGTGTCAGTGTCTAAGATCCTTTCCTCTGACCATTTTGCCGTCCTCGCCAGTCTTAATCTTTCCAAAACTCCCAGAAATAAACGTACGGTCACACGCCGTAATCTCAAGTCTATAGATATTCATACTTTTAGTTCAGAGGCAACAGAACTCCTTTCTAACGTGAGTATTTCCGACGACCCTGCCTCGACTTTTAATTCTACTATGAGTAACTTGCTTGATAAACACGCTCCCCCATCCACTCGTGTTGTGCCCGATCGTCCCTGCGCTCCCTGGTACACGCCTGAACTTAGAGTAAGTAAACGCACTAGTCGTAAGGCTGAGCGTCAGTGGCGGGCCTCAAAACTAGAAATACATCGTCAGATATATCAGTTTCTTCGTAACATCTTCACTCTTCTTCTGGCCAAGGCAAAAACAAGCTATTTTTCATCTAAAATTCTTGAAGCCAACACAACAAAAGTCCTGTTCTCCACCATGTCTGATCTCCTAGGCAACAAGAAATCAAGTCCTCTGCCATCAAATATCAGTCCTGACAAACTGCCAGAAACCTTTTCCTCCTTCTTCTCCACCAAGATTATCGATCTACGATCAAAAATCGACTCCATGCCTTTTCAACCAACTATTCCAGACCCATCATTCACTGGTGTCCCCCTTCTCTCTTTCAAGCCGGTGTCTGAGACCGAAGTTCTTTCTACTTTGAAAGAAATGCATTTTAAATCCTGTGATCTTGACCCCATCCCAGCCTCTCTTTTCTCACAAATCTATCAACACCTTCTGCCATCAATCACCAACATCATCAATTCTTCTTTAGTTTCAGGTGTGTTTCCTTCTGCTTTCAAAACCGCTCTTGTAAGGCCCCTTCTCAAGAAGAACAATCTGGATCCTAATAATCTGAAAAACTACAGACCTGTATCTAACCTCCCTTTTCTCTCCAAACTCCTTGAGAAGACTGTCCTGAAACAACTTAACGATCATCTATCCTCAAACAATCTTCATCATCCTTATCAGTCTGCCTATAGAACCAACCACAGTACAGAAACAGCCCTTGTTCAAATCGTCAATGACCTCTTACTTGCTTCTGATGCTGGTCAAATCTCTCTTTTGACGCTTCTTGATCTCTCTGCTGCCTTTGATACCATAGACCACTCCATTCTTCTGTCTCGTCTTGAACATACTTTTGGAATTAAGGGCCCTGCTCTTTCTTGGTTTTCCTCTTACCTTTCTGATCGTTTTCAATCAGTTCTGGTCAATGGTCGTCAGTCTGAACAGGTTAGGCTTTCTTGTGGAGTCCCCCAGGGGTCTGTGCTTGGTCCTGTCTTGTTTACTTTGTATACGTCACCTCTTGCCAATGTCATCGATCAGCACAACATGAAACATCACTTCTATGCAGATGACTCACAACTCCAAAACAGTACAACCCCTGAAGATCTAGATTCCATTCTTACAGAAAGTAACAACTGCTATATTGATATTCAAAATTGGATGGTTCAAAATAAACTTCAATTAAATGGTGAAAAAACCGAAGCAATGCTTGTAGGGACAAAAAACAAACTAGCCTCTGTTTCCATAGAGTCAATCCAACTGGGTAACAATATCATTCCCCTCTCAGACTCAGTCAAAAACTTAGGTGTCACTTTGGACAATACTCTTTCCATGCAGAGTTTCCTGACTCAGACCTGTCAGTCCTGCTACTATCAAATTCGTTGCATTGGCTATATTCGTAAATACCTCTCAGATGAAGCCACAGCAAAGCTTGTTACTTCCCTCATCCTATCTCGTATTGACTACTGTAATGCTCTCCTTTCTGGCCTATCAGTCTCTTCTCTATCTTGTCTCCAGCGTATTCAAAACACAGCTGCTCGTCTTGTCCTTAGGAAGAAAAAGTTCGATCATGTTAGCCCTCTTCTGCGTTCTTTGCACTGGCTTCCTGTCGCAGACAGAATTGAGTATAAATTAAACACACTTTGCTATAAATCTATTCATAAAGCTGCTCCATCTTACCTCTGTGACAATATTTCCATCTATACGCCAGCTCGCACTTTACGTTCAGTTTCTGACCCTCTTTCTCTCCAGATCCCTAGGTATAAGCTTTCAACTGTTGGTCGGCGCTCTTTTGCTGTCTCAGGACCGACCTCCTGGAACAAACTTCCGCTCTCCCTCCGTCAGCGACCGACTCTCTCTGCTTTCAAAGCTAACCTCAAAACCCACCTGTTCCCCCGTCATTAAAGCTCCTCTCTCTTTATCTTCTCTCTCTTGCCATTAGGTCTGTTTCTGCTATATTCCATTTATGTTATTTGTGTGTGTTCGCGTTGTATTGCGTTTGTGTTTGAATGCGCTTTGAATGCTAACGTGTGTGTGCGCTTTGATTTGATTTCTATCAAGATTCAGCGCCGTATAAATACTGTATGTTGTTGTTGTTGTTGTTGTGTGTGTGTGTGTGTGTGTGTGTGTGTGTGTGTGTGTGTGTGTGTGTGTGTGTGTGTGTGTGTGTGTGTGTGTGTGTGTGTGAGAGAGAGAGGGAGAGAGAGAGAGAGAGAGAGAGAGAGAGAGAGAGAGAGAGAGAGAGAGAGAGAGAGAGAGAGAGAGAGAGAGAGTTCTTCACATCAGTGTATGTATGAGATGCGTGCACATGCGTGCAGTGAATACGCACACGTTTTTAAGCTGTTTGTCTATTCTGTGTCTGCGGCTGTTCATATCTACGTATAGCCTATGCGTATACGTGTAGTACTAGACTACTCATACCTGTATGTTATGACATTACGTCGCTGTGAAAAATGGTACAACATGAAACCTCACGAAACCTCACACAGTGGGCTCTCTCTCTGTGCCTGGTTTCCATACACTGCAGACAAACGTCTGGCATTGTTCTTTTTCGTGGTGCCACACACTAAGAGTTTTTGTTGATGGCTGTTAATATCTTGATCTGGAAGACCGTGTACTCTGTGTGCGTGTGTGCGTGCGTGTGTGCGTGCGTGTGTGCGTGTGTGTGTGTGTGTGTGTGTGTGTGTGTGTGTGTGTGTGTGTGTGTGTGTATGCCTACATGTGTGCATGTGTGTGTGTGCGCGCGCGTTTGTGCATGTGTGTGTGCGCGCATCAAATGCATGCGCCTGCGTCTTATCAGTTCCCTTGGGTGGCTGGAAATCAATTTAGGTTATACATTAGATCGTCAGAAGTACAAACATAATTTGTCTTCCCTGCGCATCATTTTGCCAACAATCAACTAGGAGTTTAGAACAGCTCTGGGAACATGGTGCCACTAAAGAAACCCCAAATAAACAATCAGAACCTTTGTAGGGAGAATGCAAACTACTATGAAAGAGAACTGTTAGTTCTTGTTGAGCACGTGACGTAAACATGATCACTATAGAGATTACGTCCTCTCCTACACAGGACCTCAAAGAAAGTCAGTTCTCAACAGGGCTGCTGTTTAGGTCTACCTATGCAGCGGCATCCGTTGTTTTGTGCCCAGCACTAACTTTGCCAAAAACCTTAGGCCTTGATAACAATCGTCTATTACTCTCTCTCTCTCTCTCTCTCTCTCTCTCTCTCTCTCTCTCTCTCTCTCTCTCTCAGTAGCTTTTCTCAGCTCCTTTCAGTTCATGCCATCATCATATAGTAATTTGGCAAGTGTCCGTCCGTGCATGTGTGTGTGTGTGTCTGTGTGTGTGTCTGAAACACGAAACGGGCCTTATAACTCCGCCGTTTTTCGACCGAATCGCTTCAAATTTGCTGTGAGCCCTCACGGGGCGATGGCAACGGCAACCGAGGCGGCCGTATCATTTGCGCGGTTTCGCAAATGTGTGTGTGTGTGTGTCTGTGTGTGTGCTGAAACATGAAACGGGCCTTATAACTCCGCCATTTTTCGACCAAATCGCTTCAAATTTGCTGTGAGCCCTCACGGGGCGATGGCAACGGCAACCGAGGCGGCCGTATCATTTGCGCGGTTTCGCAAATGCGCGAAACGCGCACCCGCCGGCCTCTCAGCGCCCGTATCTCCGGCGTTTCTGGGCAGATTGCCTTCCAATTTGGCAGAAAGATGACCGAGGCCGGGAACGATCCGTGTGCCAAACTGGAAGCGAATTGATTCATAAACGCGCGCGCTAGACGCCGCTTCACCTTTTTACAAATAACTCCGCCGTTTCTTAACCGAATCGCTTCAAATGTCCTGTCAGGCTTGCTATGGCCAGGGCAAAGCCTGGCAGAAAATTTGAAGAGAATCGGAAGAGCGCGTCACTTTCAGAGCAGCGCCAACGGGAAACGGGGCCTTATAACCGGCCTCTTGACGCCCGTATCTCCGGTATTTCTGGGCGGATTGCCTTCGAATGTGGACGGTAGATGACCGGGGACGTTGACTATCTGTGTGCCAAACCGGAAGCGAATCGATTCAAAAACGCGCGCGATATACGCCGCTTCACTTTTACACAAACCACGGTGTAACCAGAACCGACATTGACTCGAGATTTTGAACGTGCATGACCAGGGATCGTGACTATCGTCGTGCAAAATTGCAACAGCATCCGTTCATAAACACGCGCGATATGCACCGATTAAAGTTCGCGAATTCGGCGAAACGGGATTCGTCCAAATGTGCAATTATTAAGATAATTCATCCTATCTATTTCAAGCCCCCCCACTCCCCCCCCTCCCCCTCCCCCACTCCCCCCCTCCCCCTCCCCCCCCCTCCCCCCCTCCCCCCCCCCCCCCCCCCCCCCCCCCCCCCCCCCCCCCCCCCCCTCCCCCCCCCCCCCCCCCCCCCCCCCCCCCCCCCTCCCCCCCCCCCCCTCCCCCCCTTTCGTGTCTTTGAGACTGGCTGTCTGTTGAAAGCCACAATAACAAACAAGTGTGTCGCTGAGTGGCAGATAAGTCCCCGAGCAAGTAAATGTGGGGAGGGGGTAGGTGTAGGGAGGAGATAGCTGCCACGGGGTTAAAACTGCCATGGGATTAAAACTGCCACGGGGCGATTGCTAGTGATAATAATATTTGCCTCTGTTAAAGGAAATATCTTGAAACAACTAGTAGCTCTCTGTGGTAACTGAAAGGAGTCAGAAAGAGGGGAATTGGTGTACTGTGCTCTCTCTCTCTCTCTCTCTCTCTCTCTCTCTCTCTCTCTCTCTCTCTCTCTCTCTCTCTCTCTCTCTCTCTCTCTCTCTCTCTCTCTCTCAACTGGTGTGTGTGGGTGTGTGTGTGTGTGTTGTGTGTGTGTGTGGGGGGGGGGGGGGGGGGGGGGGGGGGGGGGGGGGGGGGGGGGGGGGGGGGGGGGGGGGGGGGTGGGGGGGAGGGGGGGGGGGGTAGTCGAGTTCAACTATTACATCCCGGTGGCATTTTGTTATTCACAAAACTATGAACAATGATTTTTTATAAATTAAAAACAAACAACAACGATCGAACAAAACGAAAAAAACCACACCAGTTTTTCAGATAACTACAGCATGAACAGAAATTTAATTCTAAAATATTTATATATTTATTTTTGTGTTCCCCCCATCCCCTTCTTTCTTTCTTTCTTTCTTTCCGAGTTTCTTTCTTTCTTTCTTTCTCTTTCTCTTTCTTTAAACTCTTTCTTTTTCAGTTTGTGAGTAGCATTCCCACTAAGTTCCACCAGAACAATGCTCGGTTGAACATTATTCTTCATTTGAACGACATCCAAGGAATCAGCAACAATCCGGAATAGTTACTCTATGTACACATCAGCTCCAGAAAGGTAACATACCATCGTTCAAAAATTGAAGTGATTCTGTGCAATAGTTCTCAAAATATTCCGCAGTCAGAACGAATGTACACACAGATACAAACGACTACAATGCCCTTTACTTCTCCAAGAGAAGGTGGAGAGAGAACTGCATAGAGCGAACATGTAGCACACAGAGAGAGAGAGAGAGGGGGGGGGGGGGGGGGGGGGGGGGGGGGGGTGTTGCGTAGGTAATCCAACAAGTAAGGATAGACTGTGGGTGGGTGGTTTCTGTCATCGTGTATATCAGACAAGTAAGGATAGACTGTGGGTGGGTGGTTTCTGTCATCGTCTATATCAGACAAGTAAGGATAGACTGTGGGTGGGTGGTTTCTGTCATCGTCTATATCAGACAAGTAAGGATAGACTGTGGGTGGGTGGTTTCTGTCATCGTCTATATCAGACAAGTAAGGATAGACTGTGGGTGGGTGGTTTCTGTCATCGTCTATATCAGACAAGTAAGGATAGACTGTGGGTGGGTGGTTTCTGTCATCGTCTATATCAGACAAGTGTGACGAGGTAATGGGTTAAAAGGCTAAGTCCCTAGGGAAGACTTTTAGTGTGTTAAATTTTCAAGTAGAAAATTTGCCTTTAGCCCACTTCTCTAGGGTATGGGAGATGAGCAACTTTCCCGGCCCCTTTTCATCTAATAAATTTATATTTGTGCCCGGGTTCTGGCTCGTATGATTGTAAGAAATACAAGTGGTTGATTTGCTCTTAATGGCAGACAGAGAGAAGTAGGGTTTTACATGAAATTACAAGACTCCCACTCTCATCAGTCTGACCAAAGGGTTCAGGATTATTTGACACTTGTATTTTATTTACTCACAAAATCTGCATAAGATTATGCAACAATAATAATAAGCAGCTCAATGGCGCCAAAACAAAATGTGAATGAAAAACAATGGAATCCGAAAGGATTTACAAGACTTTTGTCTTTCTAGAAGGTTAGCCCCAAGCAGGAAGGGTCACTAATCATCATTGTCCGGAGGAAAGTTCAAATGATTGGCGCGGTCCGGGGGGACTTAGCTGTTGTCAAGTTCCTCCGTAGTGATCGGCGAGTGCTGGGGTGGCTGGGCTTGCTCGTCAGATGAGAGTAGCTCCCAGTCGTTCCGGTTACGGCTTCGCGGGATGGCACGGTTCAAGCGTGGTCTCCTCGCGGATTCTGGGTGCGGGGCGTCTTGGCGGCGGTCCCGTCTTGGTGCTTGTGAGTCAGGGATGATCTTCCTGCCCACGATGCCCTGCTGATAATCACAGGAGAAGGTGGATGTAGGTCTCTATGGCTTAGAGACAAGGGGCTTCAGTCGGCAGGGAATTAGTGAATCCCAACCGGCTAGAAGGCTTCCCTTGTACAATAGCACTAAGAACACATAATCTGAATTTCAGTTAACAAACTGAGATCAGTAAAACATAAAAGGTGATCAAGCCAACATCACTCTCCATCCAACACCTGGAAAGGAATGGTATCATAAAGTGCAAGATTGCAACCCACAGGTTTCCTACTAAAAATAGACAAAAGGGTTAGTAGGCATAAAATCCGGTTCTGGTACCAAAAGTGTTAAAGTCAAAAACACACACACACAAATAATCAGTGCACATAAATAGAACAGAATGTTTACTACTTCTTTTCAATAACATATCTATCTACTCCTTATTCATCATTGAACATAGGATCTAGATCAAAACTAGGGTCAAACAAACCAGATCTCAATCACCAGCCATCAATAATACTTACTAGTGGGCTTATTATGACTGGTTGTGAGTGTTGCTCTAGCTACGTTTCAGCGTCTTGTGTGAAAACTTTTTCTCACTACTCCAATTATAGCCTTCACTTTCAAACAATGAAAGCCTGTCATTGGTTTATAGCAGTCGACACGTCACAAGATGATGCTATAATTTTATGCATACTAGTACCAAACAATCACGCGCCAGTTACATCCTTATCACGTGCCAACATTCAAATCCTTCTCGTGATTGGAAAGGACGAGTTGTCTCCAAAGGGAGCCGACTGTTGATATCACTATCTCGTGATGGGGAGATAGATCGTGCTTCAAAGAGACAACGGCCTTAATCGGTTTTCGTTTGAAGCGGCCGGGCAATTAAAGTGGCGGCTGGTCGAGAAATGAAAAGGAGAGAGGGTGGGGGGGGGGAGGGGAGAAAGGGGGGGGGGGGGGGGGGTGTAGATAAGAAATAAAGAAAGCGGGTCGCGCGGGACACTTACGTCACAACAAGTAAGGATAGACTGTGGGTGGGTGGTTTCTGTCATCGTGTATATCAGACAAGTAAGGATAGATTGTGGGTGGGTGGTTTCTGTCATCGTCTATATCAGACAAGTAAGGATAGACTGTGGGTGGGTGGTTTCTGTCATCGTGTATATCAGACAAGTAAGAACCACTTTACTTGGGTACAATTTAAATCCTTCCCAAATAAAAAAAAATTTAAAGGAGGAGAGAGAGAGAGAGAGAGAGAGAGAGAGAGAGAGAGAGAGAGAGAGAGAGAGAGAGAGAGAGAGAGAGAGAGAGAGAGAGAGAGATTGACCTGGCTGACGTGATGGATTAGAGAACGAAATGGGTAAATAACTCGAACAGTTGAGAGAAAAACAGTTTCTAAATCTGCGGTAAAAAAGTGAGTAGAGAAAAAAAGATGCATGGAATGTGAAGTAGTAAGCAGAAGACTTGAATGCAAAGGAACCCACTTGTTAGATTAGCCAAGTATATAGCAAAGTAAAGTGGGTGGAAAATGACCAAAGGACTGAAAAAAGGACAGACTACTTTTACGATAATTAACAAGAATCAAACGCAGGACATCATTTCTTATGCAAGTAAGCTTACTTTCATTTTATTCTAAGACGTCGTCAGGCATTTTCACACACTGAAAATAAACCATTTATAAAGTGGACTGAAGTATTACTCACATAAGAAAGAAGAAGAAAACCCAATAATCTTTCACTTACGAATTAGTGGTAATTTACTCATCTTTTTCATATAAATGGGGGGCCTACCACCTTGTACAAAAGACAGAATACCGTAAGAAAAAAACTCTCTCTCTCTCTCTCTCTCTCTCTCTCTCTCTCTCTCTCTCTCTCTCCTCTCTCTCTCTCTCATCTCTCAAATCTCTCTTCTCTCTCTCTCTCTCTCTCTCTCTCTCTCTCTCTCTCTCTCTCTCTCTCTCTCTCTCTCTCTCTCTCTCTCTCTCTCTCTCTCTCTGCGTGCGTGTGTGTGTGTGTGTACGTGCACGTGTCAGCGATTGTGGATGTAGGCCTATCTAATTATTTCCATATCTGCCTCATTTTTTCTCATATTTTTCTTTCTTAATTTAATTTAAGAAAAAAAATAACAATCTAACTTTCAAACCTTTATTCACTACATAGTTGGTGTGACATACGTGTATCAATTACACTTCGACGTAATTAAAAATTAATGGGAACGATGGCTTTTATAAGTAAAACAGCAAAGACTGTGTAGCTGGCAGAAAAAAACCTTTTTTGTTGTTGTAAATAGCAAAGAAAAAGAAGAAAAAATCTGAATCTCATTTGACTAAATAAATAATGTTTGTTTCTCTGTTTTTGCTCTACAAAAAGTGGGAACGTTTCTTTGTCTGTTGTATGTAGGCCTAAGACAGGAGCAGACCAGCGAAGACGTCGGTGGAGCAGACATAGGGTGTTCTCATCAAGCCTGTTACTATGGGGAGCCGTTTGCACAAAACCCTAGATAAGAGATATCAACAGTTTCAAAACACTTGCTAAGAGATATCAACAGTTTAAAAACCCTAGATAAGAGATATCAACTGTTTCAAAACACTAACTAAGAGATATCGACAGTTTGTCGTCTGCGACACCCTCCACCCCAGTCTGTTATCAAATGTGAATGCCATCAGAAAATTGTCAGAAAACAATGCTACCTACCATCACACGACTAAAACAGAAAGGCCGATGTCTAATAAAACAAGAACAATATCATTTTTCCAGCCTTCGCATCGAATATTTGCAAAAAGCTTGTCATAAAATGTTCGCTTGTGCAGTTTGGAGGAGACGATACCTTGGCCCAATATGCAAATGAACTTTCACTTTTGCCCCTTCCGAAACTTCTATTACTATCGTCCAATGAAAATTGGCGTTGATCCTCTGATGAGACTGTTTCTGTCTGCCTTTGGATCTGTGTTTGTCTCTGCGTAGTCTTCTTCTTCTTGTTCTTCCAGTTGGGGATGTTTCACAGTAGAAACAGTTGATATATCTTAGTTAGTGTTTTAAACTGTTGATATCTCTTACTGAGGGTTTGAAACTGTTGATATCTCTTATCTAGGGTTTTAAAACTGTTGATATCTCTTAGCAAGTGTTTTGAAACTGTTGATATCTCTTATCTAGGGTTTTGTGCAAACGGCTCCCCATATGTTACACTTGAAGTTCTCATCAGTAGAACAGCGAAAAGCATTATGAATCACTGTTCCCTTCCTATAATGTCTTCGTCAGTTCACGGGTCTCTGACCCCTAGTATAGTCTCAATGAACATTTTGCTCTCTGTAGGACAGGTCCTATACGGCCAACTTTGGAACAGGAACGAGGCATGTGCTTTTCTGTGCGTGTGCGTGCCTGCGCGCGCGTGTGTATGTATGCGCGCTCGTCTGTCTGTGTGTCAGTGTTGAAGAGAGAGAGAGAGAGAGAGAGAGAGAGAGAGAGAGAGAGAGAGAGAGAGAGAGAGAGAGAGGCAAAAGCATAGACAGATAAAACTGGTTGTTGTTGTTGTTGGCTACATGTGAGTAGGCCCATGACTAGCAGTGTGCTGTCAATGACAGCATCCCGTCTGCTGTTGAACTGACGAGTCAGTAAACAAACACTGAGTCTGTTCTTTGCTGTCTCCCAACTGATGCAGCGTTGATTTGGGATACCGACAAAGACGTAAAACACAGACACACACATTCAGACCATATTACGAACAGACATGTAGGCTTAACCACGCACGCACCCACATACGATGGCAAGCAAGCGAACAATCACGCACGAATGCGCACACGCACGCACACACAGGCACATACACAGACAGACAGACAGACAGACAGACAGACACACACACACACACACACACACACACACACACACACACACACACACACACACACACACACACACACACACACACTCATTCTCATACACACACTGACTCACACACGGGTGTGTCATTTTCTGAAATCAGTCACACGAGTAGCACGTATCGTTGTGATAACTTACAACTCGCCTGAATGTGTGTGTGTGTGTGTGTGTGTGTGTGTGTGTGTGTGTGTGTGTGGGGGGGGGGGGGGGGGGGGGACGTGCATTCGCATGCGTGTTCTGAAAGAAACCAATTAGAATAAGAACAAACACTGCTTCTTAATGTTCGTATAAACTTGCATCCGTGACAAAAACTATTGTCTGGTCACCTTTTCACCCCCTTTCCACCCACCCCTATCCTTTTCCACCCACCCCTATCTCTTTCCCACCCGACAAACGGAGTAGGCCTACTAGTATTTCATTTAGCAACGACCATCCCAGGTTACACATAGTACTTATACGCTGTTCATTCGTTAAAAAAAGGTAATTAAAAGATCTTTCCCACCCGAAAAACGGAGTAGGCCTACTAGTATTTCATGAGAGAGAAAAATAAGGGTTTTACGCCCTCTGGACCAAATGGACATAATTATGAGGCATTTGGAATTATAAAGATTTAAGCAGAAAGGCGCTTTTAATATGGATACAGATATTGTAGTTTGTTTAGGTTTTTAGAAAGAGATTGAAGAACAAGCAGAATTTTATAAAAAGTCTGGAATATTTAGAGATAAAAGTATTTATTAAAAGATATTTAGCAGTTTGCTTCGACTTATTGGCAGATGGAGGAAATCTGGCATTAAAGTTTTCAGGGCTACGGTTAAAAACTTTATTTTGTGCTCGAAAGCTTTATGTAGTAGTATTTCATTTATCAAAGTATACCTTAAGTACGACCATCCCAGGTTACACATGGTACTGATACGCTGATCATTCGCTAAAAAAAATAAAGAAGGTAATTAAAAGATCTTTCCATTGAACAAGTTCCACGTGCATTCTAGATCATATACTGCTCACAATAAGTTATCGGTCACTTAATATGTCGCCTATATTTTTCTGTCTGTAGCCACGGTTATTCAGGCAAGTAGACCTATTGCAGGACTTTTTCAGTACGCTTGTTTTAACAAACAACCGGTGATTATTTTTCGCAGAGCCGTTTGCACATGTAGGGGAAGACGGGGTAAAAAGCGCATGGGCGGGTAAGAAGCCCACCCCAATTATCTCATGAAATAAAGAAAATTTCAGTCAAATTTGCCCATGAGACGAATGCTAGACATTAACGCTCGTCTCATGGGCAAAATGAGACTGAAATTTGCTTCATTTCATGAGATAACTGAGGTGGGCTTCTTACCCGCCCATGCGCTTTTTAGCCCGTCTTCCCCTATACATCTTGCCGTTTGCTTTACAGCGACCTTCAACTGTAGAATGGAAAGGGTTAAAATTGTGTGCCAATTTGAGAAAAATGCTTACCTTTTTTTCTTCTCAGAATCCGTAAACACTTTTTAATAGTATGCAAAATTCATAAAACCATATTAAAAGTGTCAAAGGATGTGTTACGGAATCATAGACGGGGACAGCGACAGAATAGTCAACAGTGACTGTGGTCGCTATACGGAAGGAAGGGTTTGGCCCGCTTATGTTTATCCATTATTTGGATCACTAGTTTGCAAAGTAGCCAAAAGCAAAAAACAAGGTGAGACCGTGACCCTGAACTTTTTGTGACGAAGTATAATTATTTTCTTGGCAAGTTACAGGTTACAAGATGTTGAATGTATGTGCCAGGCCTACTACCTGTATTCTGGTGGCTCTTCGCGGCAGCTAGATGAAGCCCGGTGTCACGAAAAATAAGCCCTATTTCCTGCTAGGCTATGTTTGTTTGTTTGTTTACGCACCCTGGCTAAAAGACTCCAGGGATCATCCCAACAGCCGAAGCACTTGAACAGTATGGTACAAATGTATCAGCTAGGGATGAGAATATTACGTGTGTGATCGTTTTGGCTTACCCCGCCATGTGAGCAGCCACACTGACTCCGTCTTCGGAGGAGTATTTCCTGGTATGAACTGGTATGTCCCGATCACCGCAATACGCATGCGCGACACAATTAGTAAACAGTTTAAAAAAAATAGAGAGAGGTTAAAGTGCTCATTATACAC
The DNA here is from genome assembly GCA_017654935.2 of Phymorhynchus buccinoides. Lineage (NCBI taxonomy): Eukaryota > Metazoa > Mollusca > Gastropoda > Neogastropoda > Raphitomidae > Phymorhynchus > Phymorhynchus buccinoides. The sequence goes on from CM065693.1 coordinate 39,390,293, forward strand.
GGAAAGAACCAATACATTGAGCGGGAGGGTGCTAATCTACATCTTTGCCGTGAAATCGATGTAGGGGAAGACGGGGTAAAAAGCGCATGGGCGGGTAAGAAGCCCCCCCCCCCCCCAATTATCTCATGAAATGAAGCAAATTTCAGTCTCATTTTGCCCATGAGACGAGCGTTAATGTCTAGCATTCGTCTCATGGCAAATTTGACTGAAATTTTCTTTATTTCATAAGATAATTGGGGTGGGCTTCTTACCCGCCCATGCGCTTTTTACCCCGTCTTCCCCTAGCTGCTAAACAAAGGCTATACCACACGTGCTGACGTCATGGTTTAGTGAGCATGCGCAATGAGGAATGCGGGAGAAAATTGTCAGGACATATGGAAGTGGGGAGTGGGAGGGATGAGAAAGATATTGAAAGGGATGGAGCCTGTTACTCAATCTCATGTTATCTGTGTCCTGGGGTTACAGAAAAAATGCAGCGTCAGATGTTAAGCCATGTACACGTATTCCTCGTGAATCTGATCACATAAGAAAACTTGAATAGGACAACAATAAAGAGAATTTGAGGAGGTGGAGGGAGGGGGGGGGGGGGCAACAAAATCAAAACAACAGCCCAAATCAGTAGTGTTTTTCAATGCAAGTTGAAACAAGATTGCTTCATTATCAATTTTCCCTCACCAGTTTTTGTTTTTCAGTGTGTTTCCAGTCCACCGCACAAAAGTGTGCGTTGGCACACACAGTCACACACACACACACACACACACACACACAGTTGACATAGGCATTCCACAAGGATCTGTAATAGCACCACTGCTATTTAATATATTAATTCATGATCTACCAAATTGTCTATCGAAGACAACAAATGCTGTGCAATACGCAGATGATATAGCTATTTGGGTCAACACATCTTTAAGAAAACATACTAACAAAAGATCAGTTAATCATGTTCAGAACATATACCAAAGAGAACTTGATAATTTAAATCAATATATGAAAGAAAATGGATTGATGTTATCAAAAGAAAAAACTTATCTTATGCTTTTCAATAATGGTGAAAATCCTAAAACTCTACCTCAGTTAGTATTGGATGGAAACATTCTTGTTAAATGTTTAGGTGTATATTTGACATCAAAATTAAATTGGACAGTTCATATTGAGTATTTGATTTCAAAAGCGAGAAAAAGACTTAATTTTCTGAAAATTATAAACAAACAATCATGGAGTCAAAATACCAAAACATTACTACATCTTGCAAATTCTTTAGTTCGATCAGTAATAGGTTTATTTCAGTGCATCAAACACTCTTCTAAATAAGTTGCAAAGCATAGACAGTAAAGCTATTAAACTAGCACTTGGTATTCCTATGCACTCTAACACTCTTAGAACATATAAAGAGAGCAATATAATGTCATTAGCTGAATATAGAAAGTTATCTGCCTCAAAATATATAGTAAGAGGTCTCTCTATTGACAACAATATAAAGGAGGAAATATTCACAGACTCAGAGACAGATTATCCAAAGCAAGCAAAACATATAACGTTTCTTCAGCCAATCAAGAATTTCACTGAAGACGTTATAAGTAGAAGTAAGGTAGATATCCACAATATCTCAGCCATGCCTATTATACCACTAATGCCACCATGGGAACAAAGAAAGGCAAAATTTGATATAGAATATACCAGTTACAAAAAGATGAAGAAGTTAATCAATTAGTTTCTGACGTTCGACTTCATTTAGATTCAAAATATTCAAATCATCTAAAAATTTACACTGATGGTTCAGTCTTAGAAACGTCAGACAGTGGAGCAGGTTTTGTTATTCCATCACTTAGAATAGAAAAGTCATACTATTTAGGCAAAGGCATTTCAATCTTTACTTCTGAATTATATGCAATAATGCGAGCTTTAGAATTTGTTTATGATCTACCATATTCAATTTATAACATTTTAGTTTGTGTGGATTCAAAATCAGTTTTACAAACTCTAAACCAAAGTAACAGTAAAACTCGTAACGACATTGTCTTTGAAATTAAACAGTTGATTCATTGTATTGTTGCAAAAGGTATTGGTATTGATTTTTGCTGGGTGCCATCTCATTGTGGACTCTTTTGGAATGAAGTTGCTGATAGAGCTGCCAAAAGAGGGGCTTTTAATAACTCTAACTTGGTTTCTAATGAGAAACTGCCATTATCAACACATGAAATCTACTGTTTATTGGAAAAAGCTACTTACATCAACTCATCTGACTTTAGATCTAACATTTTTATGCACAGTAGACCGATAGTTAGCTTAGTGTACAAGATACGACTCAATTCCTGGAAAACTAAATACTTGGATACTAACTGTCTTTGTAGTAATAAATTATCAATTCATCACTTACTATTAGAATGCCCAGTATTGATCTCTAAATATCGAATGATCAATATGGACTTTTTTCGTAAGTATGATAATTCCAAGGATATTTTAAATGACGCAGAAATTGACATTACTGTAATTGCAAAAGCAATGCTGTCCTCAACTATTGGAAGACTACTGTAGAGGTTTTCTTTACTTTTTTTTATTTTTTATTTTATTCTTTATTTTTTTAAATATGTCGTTCTTATGCATGTTATTTTACCTGTTTGTTTTTTGTTTTTTTGGTGCATGCTGTCTAAAATCACGATCTATGTGAAAAGACATTAAATTAAAGATTCATTTACACACACACACACGCACACGCACACGCACACGCACACGCACACACACACACACATGCACACGCGTGCATACACACAAATACGCGCAGTAGGCTACACACACACACACACACACACACACACACACACACACACACACACACACACACAGGCGCGTGCGTGCGTCAGTGCACACCAAAGTTCTGATTAAAACTGCCTGTGATTAATAAAACCAGCAGAGTAAGCTAGTAACCTAACAAGCGCGGATTCGCAATCGTTTGTGGCACGCGCGACAATTTTGGACCGACCGACAGACAGACCGACAAAGTGAGTTATAGGTTTGTGGCTTGTGCCACAAACAAACACTGTAGCAAAAAATACGAAATAATATACATCCAACTGAGAATCGGATCTGAATGCGATGCGACTGTGACGATGTGAGCCATGGATCGAAATTCATGTATCGGGTCTACTTGAGTAGCCTATAGTGAGCGAAAATGGCAGAATTATTTTTAGACGGAAGTAGGGGAAGACGGGGTAAAAAGCGCATGGGCGGGTAAGAAGCCCACCCCAATTATGTCATGAAATAAAGAAAATTTCAGTCAAATTTGCCCATGAGACGAATGCTAGACATTAACGCTCGTCTCATGGGCAAAATGAGACTGAAATTTGCTTCATTTCATGAGATAATTGGGGTGGGCTTCTTACCCGCCCATGCGCTTTTTACCCCGTCTTTCCGTATTTCACGTGAATCATGACTCACGTGACCTAATCGACTCGCATCGCATCCACATACGATTTTACGCGTGTATGGCGCCGGCTTTACTGTTGCACGTGGCGCTAGGCCTAACAGTGATAGAAGGGGAAATAGCATAAAGACTGACTGACATGCCAGCAACAGCAGTAAGGTATGTAGAACTGAGAGGGAAATTAGTGCTGGTTCTGCACTTTTTTTTAATAATCTCGCCAGTTCTCGTAGGATCGAGAGTATTTCAGAACCGGTGCGATGATCTATATTAGTAACATTATTGGCTTTGTCGCTTGTGCTGACTGGGCTGTATATGAATATAGTAACAATGGCTACGGTAATAATTAAAAAACAAGTGCAACGCCGGGCGGCTGCAAAATCCCCTCGCAGCATCGCCGAGCTACTCCTTGAAATCGGAATGTGTCGGCTGTACACATACATAAAAACGCATCCAAACAGCACGTAACTACATAAAAACGCATGAAAACAGCACCTAACTGAATAGTTTTTTATATATATAGCCTTGGGGTTCAGACCCGTGATTTGAGCGCGCGCGATCATGCGCACACGCGCGCACAGAAAAATTCATGACAACGGTGTTATAGACCATTCATCAAGAAATGTTGTGAAAAAACTGAACTGCATTAAAATACATGCAAAACTTCGCTAGATGTTAGCGATTATGTGTTTCGGGGTTTGAACCCCGTAACTGGCGCGACCTTGACCTTAATGCAAAACTAAATACATCAGTGGATAGCTTGCATCTTGGCAAACTAGTATACCAAATTTGATGATGATAGACTGAATAGTTTTTGAGAAAAGCGGACGAATAGCCGGACGGACGGAGGCACGACCTTCGGCTCGGGGACTAATAAAAAAAAAAAGGGCATTGAAGGTTGTTGGCTTACCCTGGCTAAAAGACTCCAGGGATCATCCCAACAGCGGAAGCACTTGAACACTGCGGTACAAGTGCATCAGCTACGGATGAGAACGTTACGTGTGTGACCGTTTCTGATTAGGCCTACCACGCCATGTGGATAGCCACACTCCGTCTTCGGAGGATCTTGAAGACTGATGATGTTATGTTAGGAGCTTGTTACGGCTAAAGACAATCCCCGCATAACTATGTATAGCATAACAACATTTTCATGTAGCCTTGGTGTTCTAGCCTATGTCAGTTGGTCTGACACGCCAAGGCGAGCGCATTGAATGATTTCAGATAGTGTGTTCTCACACCTGATGGTGTAGTCTCACCAAGATATTTTAACCCTTTTTGGCCGCACGATTGTAGTACATGATAGCATGGACCCTACATTATAGTACCCACCACGGATGTCTCTATTTCCATTTCACTCTCTCTTTCCTTTGTGCACGCATGATCCTCAAACTCAACGTGGTAGGCTACGTGTAATGGATTGCAATCTTTCTAGTACGTGTAATGGATTGCAATCTTTCTAGTACGTGTAATGGATTGCAATCTTTCTCGTATTCTCTCTACATGTTTTCCTGCTCAGAGGCGGATCGGGGAGGGGGGTGGGTGAGATTACAGAACTTCAGGACCTCCCCTCCCCTAAAAAATAAAAATAATAATAGAGAAACAAAGAAAAAGAGGGGGGAATCCATGACCTCTTGTAATATCAAGCCAGAGTTTGACCCTTTCCTCCCAGGAGAGGCCTTCGTTGTATCTTTTATTTCAAATTATCTTCAGCTTCTGGGGATCGGACTCAGCCCCCCCCTCAGCCCAGACATTGGAACCCCTCTGGACTGACTGATCCGCCCTTGCCATTCTCCTCTCCCCCTCTCCTCTGTTCACGAAGATCTCTCTAGGGATGGGTAGGGAGGGGGTGGGGTAGTGGGGTTATCAGACTGACACTTTTATTTCCATCGGTTCTGCATCTAACGTTCTGGCCCTCGCTGACAGAAGTAAATAGGAAAGAAGCTGACTAAAAATGACTATGATGATGTCTGTGTCTGTGTGCGCATAATGCTCTCGTGTCTGTTTGCGCATAACTCTCTCTCTCTCTCTCTCTCTCTCTCTCTCTCTCTCTCTCTCTCTCTCTGTGTGTGGACTATTTAAATACATTATTCGCATTCGCATTCTTGCATTCGCACCCCACCCCACCCTCTCTCTCTCTCTCTCTCTCTCTCTCTCTCTCTCTCTCTCTCTCTCTCCGGCTCTCTCTCTCCCTGTGTGCGTGTGTATGTGCGCAAGTGCATGCGAGTGTGTGTGTGCGTGCGTTGGCGCGCGCGCGCGTGTGTGTGAAACGAACTCGTCCATGATTGACTAGTTGCGTGGAGTGGAATGCAGGCACCCCGCTAGCATCATAATTTGCCAGTAAAATTTCCCCACTCCTTGCTTCTTCCTCTTCACCTGTACTTACTATCCGTCTACCTGTCTGTACCGGCAGCTTGGCTTTAGCCTAAAGGTGTACACTTACTAACAAGGCTTTAGTATTAGGTCTACCCGCTCTTCTATTCTTTATCCGGCCCCAAGTTTGCTCAGGTAAGAGGTGTGCATGTGTGTTAAGCTTCTTGTTGGATGGTAATAGATATAAAGGCTAGTATTCTTTGAGCATACGACTCACAATACGTTAGGCCTAATGATCACACAAAAAAGAAATCGGTCACGAAATGAGGCTCTATACTGAACATTCTCTGCCCCTGTCTCGTGCACTGAGATGCGAACACCATATTGCCCTTGTCTATCAGAAACTAGTAGTAGCCAC
>CM065693.1:39413941-39423941 GCA_017654935.2 Phymorhynchus buccinoides
TAAATCTGCTACGTCAACACACATGCTTACATACCTTTTAAAAAAGCACACTTTTCAAGTATGCAGTTTTCTTCTAGGTGCTAAAGACAAGACTGCCGATAAACAGGAGTTTCAAATAAAACAAAACAAAACAAATTGTGAATTTTGAGCATAGATCACTCAGACTGTAAAAACAGTTGACGATTACAACTGTTCACGGGTTGTGGGTTGGGGTTGGGGAAGAAGGGAAGTGGTGTATTCACTGAAAGCAGCGTGAAGGGGGTGGGGGTTATGTTGAAGCCTAGGAGAGTGGGGATGCGCCTTTGGTACATTTCCACTAGACACTGATACTGGTTCGCATACACGTTAAGGAAGGGAGTTGGTGGGAGAGAGAAGGAATGTCAGGGGCAAGAGGGGAGCTTTTCAGGACTAATCCCAAACATTGAGGCCATCTGGGTAATTTGTCCTCAGTTTATACCTCCAGAATCTTTCCCGCTGGCGGCGGACTGTAACTGCTGTGGTCCCCTCTTCCTTGATTTTCTCTATGACAGTTACCCTCAGGTCCTCCACACTGTGGTCAGCCTTGGAGAAATGCTTGGCGACCAGTGTCTCCACACGCCTGTCATTGGCCTGGCTGCTGGCAGTACTAATAATGATAATGGGAATTTATATAGCGCTCTTTCTCACATGAGCTCAATGCGCTTTACATTGATAACAAGAACATTAAAGGCAAACAAATAATGAATCATTAGAAAGTAAAATAAGTACGATGCTTGCACGCAACGTTCTCTTACGCGCGCGTGCACGCACACATACACACGCACGTACGCACGCCTGCATGTATGCAGGCACACACGCACATACATGCACAAACACACACACACACACACACACACACACACACACACACACACACACACACACACACACACACACACACACACACACACACACACACACACACACACACATAAACACATGCACGCACACATACATACACACATACATGCACACACACTCACACACAATTAATTATACAAGAGTAAAATAGTTACAATATGAACAATATGAACATTCTAAGAAGAAACATTCTCAATCAAGTTTGGATACAATACTGCAACTTGAAATAAAATCATACTGCCATCGACATACCAATTACATGACTAATTATAATAGACAAATTTTGCAAGAACAAAAATACCCTTCTACCTCATTTACAAGCAATTAAAGTTTACAAAACGTAGACATTCTACATACAACATACGAATTAAAAAATAATTGTAAATACATTTGTGTACAAGATTTCTGCAATAAAAACGCCCCCCCCCCCCCCCCCCCCACCACACACACCTCATACACAAACACTAATCAATCATAATATGTCCGAAACAAGTGAGTTTTAAGGGCAGAGCGAAAGGCGGAGATAGAGTCAGATGAGCGGACATGTTGTGGGAGGGAATTCCATAAGTGAGGTGCTAAATAGTAGAAGGATCGTTCACCAAAAGATTTCGTGTGGACCTGAGGAACCTTGAGTGTGCAGCAGTCAGAGGAAGAACGTAGGGAGCGAGCAGGTGTGTAGACAGTTACTAGTTCGGAGAGATGGACAGGACCAGAAGAGTGAACAGCACCGAAACAAAGGCAAGCTATTTTATACTTGATTCTAGCCTCTACTGGAATCCAGTGCAAGTTACGAAGATGAGGTGTTATATGATCAGAACGTGGAATCTTGAGAGTGAGACGTGCTGCACTGTTTTGCAGTTTTTGAACACGTTGCAGGAGATACTGAGGACAGCCACAGAGAAGAGAGTTGCAATAGTCAATGCGGGAAAGAATAAAGGCAGAAATAAGAGTTTTCGTGGCTGCAACAGACAGAAAGTGTCGAACAGCACTGATTCGACTGAGCTCATAATTGATGGAACGTATGAAATTAATGCATTGTAAGATTTGAATCGAGGGTAACTCCGAGATTCTTTGCTGACTTAGAAAACTAGTGCTGCCGCTGTTCTTAATGCAGGAACGGTGAGCGTGGAACCGGCGTTGTACCATTTGACCAGTTTCTCCCACGTATTGGACCTCCTTGCATTGGGCGCAGTCAATCAGATACACTACGTTGGAACTTCTGCAGCCTAGGTTGTCTCTGATGGAGAATGTCTGTCCAGTTCTCATGCTGGCAAATGTCATGGTTTCCACCAGGTGAGTGTGACATAGAACACACCTCTTGGCCTTGCAGCGGTGGCATCCCAAGGGCTCCTGACTTGCTGTGGAAGAAGGGGGACGTGAGGGCATCAACATTTTCCGCAGGTTGTTTGCAACGCGCTCTCCAACGATTGGGGGATGGGAGGGATTGTGGGTCACCACAAATGGTACCCGCTCTGGAGTTTGAGTTTGCTGTTTGTACTGCAGGGCTGCGTCACGCGTGTTTCTGGTACGAGTCAAGGCATCCTGCAGGATCCAAAGATTAAGCTTTGCTTGCACCCCCACTAAATATTCTCACTTCATAAAAATAAATGTAAATGCAACTTTTTGCCTTTCTCAGTAGGGATAGGGTTGGGTTAGGTTTACTTTTCATTAAACACCTTTTCAAGTGACTGAAATGGCCGCTTGCCGTCATCCAATCAAATGATGTATGGTCACTGCACACATCAGAGTCATGAGTGAGAGAGAGAGAGAGAGAGAGAGAGAGAGAGAGAGAGAGAGAGAGAGAGAGAGAGAGAGAGAGAGAGAGAGAGAGAGAGAGAGAGAGAGAGAGAGAGAGAGAGAGAGAGAGAGAGAGAGAGAGAGCAGAGAGCGAGATAGCAGAGAACAAAATTATTATTGTCGTAAGAAAACCAGAGGTTTTGTGGGATACAAATGGTTAGAAAATATTGAAATAATTTGGCACCATATGGTTACCGTATGCTTGTTTCACTAGAGAGAGAGAGAGAGAGCGAGAGAGAGAGAGAGAGAGAGAGAGAGAGAGAGAGAGAGAGAGAGAGAGAGAGAGAGAGAGAGAGAGAGAGAGAGAGAGAGAGAGAGAGAGAGAGAGAGAGAGAGAGAGAGAGAGAGAGAGAGAGAGAGAGAGAGAGAGAGAGAGAGAGAGAGAGAGAGAGAGAGAGAGAGAGAGCAAGAACAAGAACAAAATTATTATTGTCGTAAGAAAACCAGAGGTTTTGTGGGACACAAATGGTTAGAAAATATTGAAATAATTTGGCACCATATGGTTACCGTATGCTTGTTTCACTAGAGAGAGAGAGAGAGAGAGAGAGAGAGAGAGAGAGAGAGAGAGAGAGAGAGAGAGAGAGAGAGAGAGAGAGAGAGAGAGAGAGAGAGAGAGAGAGAGAGAGAGAGAGAGAGAGAGAGAGAGTAACTTATGTATGTGGTTCTACAAGGTCCAGTGTATTAGGACCCCACCTTAGTGGCTAACATTTTAATGATTTATTTTTTTGATGTTCTTATTTGTTTTTGGCATGGTTGTTGAGAATACGGGGCACATAGCGTAGGCTATACAGTATGGAAAGAATATCGTGTCTGGATGTCTGTGTGAATCGAAATAATGTGTCTAATAAGTATTTGTACCCCGAAGCACTTGAACACAGTACAAATGCACCATCTAGGGATGAGAACATTACGTGTGTGACCGTTGTTGTTTTTTATCCCACCATGTGGGCAGTCACACTCCGACTTCGGAGGATATTGGAGACTGATAATCTTATGCTAGGATCTTGTCATGGCTGAAGACAATCCCCGTATGCAGAGCATAACAACATTTTGATGTAGCCTTGGTACGTGTTCTAACCGATGTCAATTGATCTGGCCATTTCAGTCCTTTGTTTTAATAATTATGTATGTTCTTGTCTTTCAAGAAGTAGAACGCCTGATATAATACTATTCTTTCTTTTCTCACGTGGCCTATAATTATGAACAAATTATACCACAAAACACTACCAACCCTCCATGCACTGTACAAATGTGGCTTGAAAACGCTTTATAGCTTAAATGCCACTGTTAATAGTGGTGGATCCATAAAGGATGCCAGTGGTTCTACCCATAATGGAGATAATAGTTAGCTATTAGTAACAATATTATTTCTGGGCCCCGTCGTCTTCAGATCTCAAGTTTAAACCCCAGCAACAACAATAACAAGAAGCAATGTGTGCTACAGTGGTGACGAGCAGCTTTGTTACATTCCGTGGAAATGGCTCAATTGGAATAATTATGCCGGCTCGAATCCAACGGGTTTGCGAGTGCGAACCTAGCTCCGTCCGCGGTGTTGTGTCCTTGGGAAAGACACTTTATTCCTATTTCCGAATCCTTCGGATGAGACTTAAAATTGAGGTCCTGTGTACGAACGCATGCACAAGATCTTGCGCCCAATAAAGCCCGTTCCATATTCGGTATGAGTAGGCCGCGTTGTGCCGGTGGGATGGATGACACGAACCCACATAGCATGGCAAAACTGGATGGCGCTGTACTAGTGCGACGCGCTCTCCTGGTGGGAGCAACCCGAATTTCACAGAGACGAGTTTCTGTGACCAGAAAACACCAAAATACAAAAAATAAAACCTTTCTTTTCAAAGATAACCTTGTTATAGTAAATACGTAATGGAATGTAAGCTTACTAACTTTACTGACTCATTTTAATAACAATTCTAGCAATATTGCCATGGATGATCAGAACCAAATAGTTACGATGACCACATTTCCCTACGGATATATTACTGGACATAGGTTTTTCTTTATCTTCCCACTGAAAGAAGAGCAATGTTTGAACAAATGAGATAATGGTCCCTGATTTGATCACCTTTTGATGGCATTGGTGATGCTGATCTACTAGTGTAGGCTTAAAGTGTCCAAAGGTAACTTTTGCAGTAAGCTGTCTGTGCTATGAACTGGTGTACACTCATTTTGGCCCACGTTATTAGTTTTGGCCATTTCGGCCCAGGACAATAGTCATTTCGGCCCAGGACAATAACCATTTCGGCCCAGGACAATTTTCATTTCGGCCCTAGGCAATAGTCATTTCGGTCCAGGACAATAGCCATTTCGGCCCTAGGCAATAGTCATTTTGGCCCAGGACAATAGTCATTTCGGCCCTAGGCAATAGTCATTTCGGTCCAGGACAATTGCCATTTCGGTCCTAGGCAATAGTCATTTTGGCCCAGGACAATAGTCATTTCGGCCCAGGACAATAGTCATTTCGGCCCTAGGCAAGTCATTTCGGCCCTAGGCAATAGTCATTTTGGCCCAGGGCAATAGTCATTTCGGCCCAGGACAATAGTCATTTCGGCCCTAGGCAATAGTCATTTCGGTCTCCAAGGCTATTGTCTATAGAAATTACTATTGCCGCCTTGGGCCGAAGTCGGTGTGATGTCATCGTAAGAGATAAAGTCTTTGGCAAAGACGCAAGGGAGGGATGGGTATAGGGAAGGAAAGGGGTTTTCCAAGTATTCTGCTGTACAAACGAGAGAGAGAGAGAGAGAGAGAGAGAGAGAGAGAGAGAGAGAGAGAGAGAGAGAGAGAGAGAGAGAGATGGCTTTTACTTACAGAGAGAGAGAGAGTGGGTGGAAAAAAAGGGAGGGGAGGGGGGGGGGAGACAGAAAGAAGAAGAGTCTGTAATCAGCGTAATCAGCTCGCCACCCCCTTCCTTAATTTCATTTTCTGGCTTTTTTTTCGGTCCCCCCCCCCTCCCCTCTTTCGTGTACATCGCCAAGTCTACAGCTGTTTTGACTTTAGCTTGGCACAGGTAACATACTGGACAAGTGAAAGAGAAGACCATGCAATTGTCGTTTCAACCTCTGCCAGGCCTCCCCCAGGTGTGTTTCATGTATGTAGCGGTCTGCTACTGCTAGCATCAGCTACACGGCGAAGGCACATCCAACACAGAAGCTGGATAGAAATAGCAAAGCGAAGGGGCCCTGTGTACGTGTTGCAGCCAACGAGCAACCCTGGTGCCACTAAAAAAAACTAGGAGATAATCAACCTATCCCCTTTACTTCCCTCCTCCACAAGACTGGCTCCACTCAGCTTTGCCAAACATGGCAGTAACCCTATCGATACCAGCTGCACCCCTCAACCGCTTTCCTCCCCTTCTTCCTCTCTTTCCTGGATTCTGATTGGCTGTTAGGGTCCGTGCGCCGCCTAGTGGCAGGAAAGAATGTGAGGGGGCTGGGAGTGCAAGGGTGAAGGTGATCAGAGCAGCCCCAAACCCTTTTCGAGTCTGGCACTGTAGCTACAACCTGCGTCCCTCTCTCTGGTCTTTCTTCTCTGGCCAAGGCTCTCATCCCTGCCTTTTGGTAGCCTACCAACTGGGCCTAGACAACCACTGCACTGTCTCCTTCCTCAGGGCATCGGGCTGAGAGATCTTTCCACAATTCTCCAGCACTTTTTACACAAGCCAGCACAAGACCTACTGCTCCAGAGGACTCTCTTCTCGGCTCTCTCCCTTCTCGTCTTCATTCAATCTCGGTCAGTTTTGATGTGATTAAGTACTACATGTATTAAGTAGTAATGATAATCCAGTCATAATTATTGAGGTTCGGTGAAGATTTATGTGAGTTTTATTGAAGAAGATAGCAACGTAAATATGCTATTTCCTTTGTATAGCAGCTTCTTGTTTTTTCTCTTATTTTCTTTGTATAGCAGCTTCTTGGTTTTTCTCTTCTAAAGGCAAGGGGCCTTGTTCGAGTTAGGTCTAGGCTATCATGGATTGGGCGTGTCTGGTTTTCTTTCTGGCGTTTTTCGGAAGTTTGACAGCTTGGTGATTTTACATCTATTTCTTCTCTTCTTCTTTCTCCTCGTTCTTTTCTTCTTCCCCTGTCTGCTTGTTTTCCTTCTTCCATTTTTGTGTTTCGAATGTTCTGAAGTTCTGGTGGTGTGGGTTTGAGAGGAATATTTTTTATTAGCGGGCACAGAGAGAAGAGGAGTGGGGTTGGGACACGACCTTGCCAACGCCGTTCTTGCACACCGTTCTTGAGATACAAGAATTGTATTTTGTTGTCTTGTTTTAGTTTGTAATCCCCCATCGTCTTCTTTACTGAATTACTTGGTACTTAAAGGGGTTTACACTTGTATGGGACATTTCTACAAAACTTAAAACCCAGCTTAGCTACTGATTTTATTATTGTTGTGTGTGTGTGTGCTGCTGTTGTTGTTGTTGCTGTTATTGTTGTTTTTTGTGGGGGTTTTTAAAAGGTATTATTATTTTCAATTTTGTGGACAAAAATAAGGCCGATCTGTATCATCTTTATGCTGGTTTTTGGCACTGTTTTTTGGTCAAACTGTTCTCTTGTGCGTTGTTTTGTTTCTTTTTTCTTTATTTGTGTCTTTTTGTTTGTTTGTTTGTTTGTTTAGGGATTTTGAATCATGCCACTTCGTTTCTTCTTCCCCTTCCCTTCCCCTTTGCTAAGGATGCTGTTGTTTCTATGTGTGGTCAGATTTGGTGTTAGCAGACCCTAGTAACAGCCCAGTGACCAGCAGCCATGGACGCCATCAAGAAGAAGATGTTGGCCATGAAAATGGACAAGGAGAATGCGCTGGACCGCGCAGAGCAGCTCGAGCAGAAGCTCAGAGACACAGAGGAGGCCAAGACCAAGGTGAGAGATCAAATATGACGGCATGTTTGGTAAGAGGTCAAAATGACGTCATTTTGGGTGAGAGGTTAAAGATGACGTCATGCTTCCTATGTGGAAAGAGGCTAAAAATGACGTCATTTGGGGTGAGAAGTCAAAGGTGAGGTCATTTTGGGGTGAAGGTCAAAGTGAGGTCATTTTTGGTGAGAGGTCAAAGACGACATCATTTTGAAATAACAGGTCAAAGATGACATCATTGTTGGCTAAAGGTCAACGATGACATCATTGATTTTTGTTTTTCTTACACCTACTCCAGTTTCTGGTTTGACTATAAAATAATATTTCAGAACATGTAGATTTCCATGTTCCAAAATTGAAATACATTTATTATCAAAATATTATATATTTCAATTTTAAACCTGAAAAACAAAGAAAAAAAAGAAAGAATGTAAAATGTAGATAAATAGTACTGCTAAGGAAACTATAGCAACTTCATGATAACGTGTGGAAATATGAAATTCTGCAGAATATCCGTTTGAGAAAGTTTGAAGAAAAAGAAACCACAAGGCCCCTCTACTAAGAAAATGTAAAGATTAAACATGACCTTTTCAAAGTCTGTATTCGGAAAATTAACAGGGAAACATGCAGAACACACCATCTAGTATTGCAGAAATATGAGGGGGAGAACATATTTTTTGGCCTTGTTCATTGGTATTTCAGATTCTGTTTGGTTGGGAAAACGTGTGTCATATTCTAAAAGAGAAAGGGAGGAAAATGTAAATATTAATATGCATGTTAATAGCAGGACATAGGGTGAATGCTTAGCACTACCTTGCCTTGAAGCTGAGACAAAGGTTTCCAGTGCTTTCCACAGAGAATGAATTACTGTTTGCTGATGACATTACCACCACAACACCCAGTAGTAAGGTCAGTCACTACTGAATCGACCGCTTATCCTATTCCTGCAATGACAGGACATTTAGTACCATCAACAACGCTTTTCAGTTTGTATATTTCGGTTTGACAACCTCTGCTTGGACACTGAAATCATCAAGATGAGCAGAAAGATAACCGTGGACACCGCTTGCTCGCCTCACAACTCGAGGCGACGCTACAGAATAAAGATGACAGAAAGCAAAACCTGTGCCATCAGCGAAACGTTGTTTTCAAATGAAAGGGGCGACCCTAGAACTTCTATCTGAGAAATCTTCACATTATCCTGGACATGATTCTATCGTAACGAGAAAGAGTGTCTTTCAGTTCTTTCCTATATACAGGGCTCCCAATCGTCCCGCAAATCAAGGGGTCCCAGGGACTCCTTCACTTACAGTATAGAGGGTCCTAGAGGCGGGATAGAGGGTCCCCGTGGCGTTGCGAATGCTAAAAAGATGTTTTCTAGTGCATCCCTGGGACCTCCTGCACATTCGTTTAGAGGGTCCTTGAGAATCTTAGTGCTTCATAGACCCCCAAATGGGGGTTCCTTGCAGCCCTGTATATATAACCTTGCCTACCCAGATTGTGCTGTCTGGAACATCTCTGCCACATGATGGGTGTGTGTCTGCATGTCTGTCGTACATTTCCAAAGACATTTTGTTTTGTGAGTAGAAACGATGGCTTATCCCAGCTGTAGGCTCACTACAGGTGTCAAAAGTGTAAAAAGGGGCTGTCACACGAAGACCCTTAGCATTAAATATTGAATTCTGACAAGCGCTCGCTGCAGGAGGTAGACGTCCAAATTCAGTACCTCAAGTCTCAGAGATGGCAGTAGCAGTCCCAACAGACCGGTGACTCTACAAGCTTGCGTAAGCGGCCTTTGGAGAAGAAATCTGTATTCATTTCTGGTTTTAAGCTTTTCATCCACAGAAGATGCTGCTCCACCAAACAAACGGCCACAACAACTCCAACATCATCTGTTGACCAACGAAAGCTTCAGACTGATGTGGATACAAAGAAAGCAGAAAGACAAATTCTATCTCGTGATCTGTTTGACCTAGAGTAAAGCTGATATTGCCATGTGATTATGTCACCTTCGTATTATTGCTGACGAACAGTAGCAATAAATGTTTATTTTTTCCTGGCAAAAACTGGAATGAGGATGGATCGATAGTCTGAATGTAGCCTGAATATGTTATAATGGAACACCATCTAATCTAGAGTAAACAAGTGTCAAAACTTATAGACAAGCCTCAAATAACAAATACACTCGAACTTAATTTATATACCATATCTGAATACGTGGTGGAACTTGGATAGTAGGAAAAATATCTGTCATAAGAGCTTAGACGTTTATGATTACACAAATAACAATTGATTGATATAGTTTTTTTGTCATGCTATGTCACAGTATGTGTACTTTCTATTTTGTTGTTGTTGTCATTTCCTGGCTTAAAGACTCCAGGGATCATCCCAACAGCCGAAGCAATTGAACACTATGGTACAAATTTATGCTCCAGCTAGGGATGAGAACATTACGT
>CM065693.1:39433941-39513941 GCA_017654935.2 Phymorhynchus buccinoides
AGTACACGTGAGTGTTTTGTGTATGTGAGTGCGCGTGTGTATTTGTGTGTGTGTGTGTGTGTGTGTGTGTGTGTGTGTGTGTGTGTGTGTGTGTGTGTGTGTGTGTGTGTGTGTGTGTGTGTGTGTGTGCGTGCGTGTGCGCGTGTTTGTACAAGTGTACGTTTAAGTAAGTTTGTGTGCGTTTCAGTGAGAATGTGTTTTATGTGTGTTTGATTAAATGTGTGTGGGTCTGTGTGTGTATGTCTGTGTGCAAGAACGCGTTCACTCTCGTGCGTGCACGTACGTGCGTGTGTGTCTGTTTTGCGTGTGTGTGCGTGTGTGAGTGTTTCAAAGCTGATTGTAAAGCGCTTTGTGCTCAATAAAAAGCGCTATATAAATATCCGTTTATTATTATTATTATTATTATTATTATTATTATTATGAAAGGGGGATGGAAGAGATAAAAACAGCAAATCAAAGCGGCACACCCAGTTTCTAACTGTTATTGTTTAGATCTTCTTTTCACACGCACCGTCAGGCCTAGTACAATGAGAAGAAGGGGTTTACTTCTGTTCTGATGACGTCATCCTTCCATATATGGGAAACAATGCCAAGAATGTGCTTGGGAGAGAGAAACAGCGCGAGCGGGGCACGCGAGAATACGGAACTCGAGTGGCTATGCCAAGCTCCCTCCGCTACAAAGCTTTATCTCACTGGCCTGTCTTATCTTTTCGTGTAGCAGATGTGTTGCTTGCTACTGGTTCCTGTTGCTACTTCTGAAACACACGCGCACACCCACCCACAGAAATCCACACACACACACACACACACAGAGATCAAATTGATGATGGGGGTTGATGAGAGAAAGAAGAACACACACACACGCACACGCGCACACACGCACACACACACACACGCACACGCACACTCTCTCTCACACACACACACACACACACACACTTCACTTCTACACTCACATCTGATGGTTGAGAGGTGGGCCTACCGTAGGCTGAACATTTGGCTAGGTTACAAAATTGTGTTCAGGTGCGTGTGTACTTCCTTGCACCTAAGTGTGTCAGCTTACCTGAGCGTATTCAGCATGCACTTTACTTCTAACGAATGCGGTTTTCTCTTGGCATTTGATTCCGTTCTATAGTTTTAAAGAAAAACGAACAATTCGCCAACTACAGGCCTACAAACCCCAGCAACACGTACTCAAGCAAACAAGCAAGCATGTACGCACACGACGGCGCAACATGCATGCAACACACACACGACGGCGCAACATGCATGCAACACACACACGACGGCGCAACATGCATGCAACACACACACACACACACACGATTTTATGATTTAAAAAATCAATGTGACCGACTTCGTGCCCATCTGTAATTAAAGCAATGTCAATTTCTGCGTCACTTAAGATATCCTTAGTATTATTATACTTACTAGCAATCGCCCCGTGGCAGTTAACTCCCGTGGCAGTTTTAACTCCATGGCAGTTTTAACCCCGTGGCAGCTATCACCTCCCTACACCTACCCCCTCCCCACATTTACTTGCTCTGGGACTTATCTGCCACTCGACGACACACTTGTTTGTTATTGTGGCTTTCAACAGACAGCCAGTCTCAAAGACACGAAAGTGAAACTTTAGGTTTTACATTTCCAAGAAGAAGGCAGCATTTCACCTTCACCCCTCCAGCCCCCCCCCCCCCTCATCCCCTCCCTCCCCCCTCAACCTCCAGCCCCCTCCTATCCCCCCCCCCCCCTCGACTCTCACAGCTCATGGGCTTTGTGGGTAAAGTGTCAGTTGCCATGCGAGGGGGGGGGGGGAAGGGTAGAGTAGGGGGGGGGGGGTTGAAATAGATAGGATGAATTATCTTAATAATAGCACGTTTGGACGAATCCCGTTTCGCCGAAATCGCGAAATTTAATCTGTGCATATCGCGCGTGTTTATGAACGGATGCTGTTGCAATTTTGCACGACGATAGTCACGATCCCTGGTCATGCACGTTCAAAATCTCGAGTCAATGTCGGTTCTGGTTACACCGTGGTTTGTGTAAAAGTGAAGTGGCGTATATCGCGCGCGTTGTTGAATCAATTCGCTTCCGGTTTGGCACACGGATAGTCAACGTCCCCGGTCATCTACCGTCCAAATGCGAAGGCAATCCGCACAGAAATACCCGAGATACAGGCGTCGAGAGGCCAGTTATAAGGCCCCGTTTCCCGTTGGTGCTGCTCTGAAGTGACGCGCTCTCCCCATTCTCTTCAAATTTCCTGCCTTGCTTTGTCCTGGCCCTAGCAAGCCTGACAGCAAATTTGAAGCGATTCGGTTAAGAAACGGCGGAGTTATTCGTAAAAACGTGAAGCGGTGTTTAGCGCGCGCGTTTATGAATCGATTCGCTTCCAGTTTAGCACACTGATAGTCCCCAGCCCCGGTCATCGTCCTGCCAAATTCGAAAGCTATCTGCCCAGAAACGCCGGAGATACGGGCGCAGAGAGGCCGGCGATTGCGCGTTTCGCGCATTTGCGAAACCGCGAAAATGATACGGCCGCCTCTGTTGCCGTTGCTATCGCCCCGTTAGGGCTCATAGCAAATTTGAAGCGATTCGGTCGAAAAACGGCGGAGTTATAAGGCCCGTTTCGTGTTTCAGACACACACACACACACACACACACACACACACACACACACAGACAGACAGTTGGCTTATTACTATATGATGATGATGAAAAAAGTCCATATTGAACATTCAGTATTTAGAGAGCAACATTGGGCATTCTAATAGTAAATGATGAATTGATCATCTCTGAGTGCAGAGAAAATTAGTTTCTATGTATTTAGTTTTCCATGAATTTAGACATATATTGTACACTAAGCTAACTATGGATCTGCTATGCATCAAAATATTAGATCTAAAGTCAGATGGATTGATACAAATGGATTCCAACAAAGAGTAAGTTTCATGCGTTGACAATGCCAATTTCTCATCTAAAAATGTGTTAGTGTTATTGAAGGCCCCTCTTTTAGCAGCTCTATCAGCAGCATCATTCCAAAAGAGTCCACAATGAGATGGCACCCAGCAAAAATCAATACCAATACCCTTTGTATAAATTAAATGCTTAATTTCAAAGACAACATCGTTACGAATGTTACTGTTATTTTGCTTCAGAGTTTGTAAAACTGATTTTGAATCCACACAAAATAAGATGTTATAAATGAAATAAGGTAGAACACAAACAAATTCTAAAGCTCACGTATAATTCAGAAGTAAATATTGAGATACCTTTGCCTAAATAATATTATGACTTTTCTATTTTAAGTGATGGTATAACAAAACCTGCCCCACTGTCTGATGTATCTAAGACTGAACCATCAGTGAAATGTTTTAGATGATTTGAATAATTATTTTGAATCTAAATGACGTCGAACGTCAGAAAGTAATAGATTAACCTCTTTATCATTTGTTGTAACTGGCATATTCTACAGTGAAGAACTGATAACTCAAAAACGAATAACTCAAACACACTGGATAACTCTTGAAAATAGTTAGATGACCACTAGGACCAATCGTAGACATATGACACTGGATAACTCGCAATAATTTTGGGGTCCCAGCATAATAATCTCTATGTTGAAAAGTTATTTATCTCAAAATACAATTTCAGTCCCTTCAATTTTGGCTTAAGCGATTTTTACTGTATATCAAAGTTGCCTTTATTTGTTGCCATGGTAGCATTAGTCGTACAATAGGCATGACTGAAATATTATAGATACCTACCTTACTTTTACTCATAATGTTGTCAGTATAATTATTGATTGGCTGCAGAAATGTTATATTTTTGTGTGTGTGGAAAATCTGTCTCTGAATTTATGAATATTTCATCCTTTGTATTATTGTCAACAGAAAGGCCTCTGACTATAATTATTTTTTGAAACTGCTAATTTCCGATGTTCCGTTAATGACAATATATTGCTCTCTTTGTATGTTCTAAGCGTGTTAGAGTGCATAGGGATACCAAGTGCTAGTTTGATAGCTTTACTATCTATGCTTTGTAACTTATTTAAAAGAGTATTTGAGGCATTGAAATAAACCTCTTGCCCATAGGATAGTACTGATCGAACTATAGATATTGCAAGATGTAGTAATGTTTTGGTATTTTGACTCCATGATTATTTATTTATGATTTTTAAAGAGTTGTCTTTTTATCGCTTTTTAAATCAAATATTCAATATGAACTTTCCCGTTTAAATTTGATGTCAAATATACACCAAAACTTAACAGAATGCTTCTAAACAAGAGGGCATCCATCCAATACTAACTGAGGTAAAGTTTTAGGATTTTCACCATTATTGAAAAGCATTAGGTAAGTCTTTTCATTTGATAACATCAATCCATTTCCTTTCATATATTGACTTAGATTATCAAGTTCTCTTTGGTATATGTTCTGAACATAATTAATAGATCTTTTATTAGTATGTTTCCTTACAAATGTATGGACCCATATAGCTATATCATCTGTGTATTGCACAACATTTGTTGTCATGGATAGACAGTTTGGTAAATCATGAATTAAGATACTGAATAATAATGGTGCTATAGATTCTTGGGGAATCCCGGTGTTGGTCTTTTTGGCTGAAGGGTAAACGTCCCCCAGTCTTACGCATATTGATCTGTCTTATAGCATTTAATTTTGTTTTATAATTATACATTATACCTCAATGTAAAAGTCTTGCGTACCAAACACTGTCATAAGCTTTTCGCAAGTCAAAGAATGTGGCAAATGTACTTTTTTCTTTTTGAAAATTGTTTCTTTATTTGAGTAGTAAGCTTTACGATTTTATCTGTTGTGCAACGTCCTTTTCTAAGCCCAGCTTGACAATTGAGAATGATATTTTTTTTCTCACAATGATAGAATAATCTTTTCTGTATACTTTTCTCTGAAACCTTACTTGCATGAGAAGTCAAAGCTATTGGTCTATAACTATTTACTGATGCTCGTGGTTTACCTTGTTTTGGAATAGGAATCACAATAGACTGCTTCCAGATTTTTGGATGAGCTTCATTTAACCAACGTTTTTTTTGTAAAACGAGAATAGTAATTATTTCCAAGTATAAGGTAAGGGATTAAAAGGTTGATAAGATATGCCATCCAAACCAACGGAAAATTTGTTTGAAGAAAAAGATTCCAAACATTCAATAAATTCATAAAATTGAATCGGAGCATTAAGTTTATCAGTATTATCAGTTTTTGGGTCAGTACCTTTACATTCGTCTTCTTTTCTATATTGGAAACTATCAGCATCCAAATTATTTGATAAACTGTTGTTAGTAAATATATCTAGAAACAGTTCGGCTTTTTCTCAGGGTGTTGGAAATTGCTTATTCTCTACCTTTATTGGGTAGACTGGTAATGAGTAGCCATTTTTTATTCTTTAACTTCTGCCCTTACTTTATGTATGTTTTTTTTTATTCAGACACTTCAGTATTGCAAAGATTAGTCCAATACTTTTTCTTGGCTCGGGCCACAACTGTGGATTTTAGCCTTCTTCATATTTTGAAAAAGTTCTTCTATGCTGTTTTCTGCATTACTAAAAGAATTGTTGACCTGATCTTTCTTCTGATCCATTTCCTCTTCACATTCCTTTGTCCACCATACGTTTCCACTATGTTTTGGATTTGACGATACTTTTAACACGGGAATAGACTGTCACTGAGCAGCAGCTTTTAAGATTGCTTCAACTAGATTGGAATAAAAAGTTTAAATGTTATCATTTTCAATAGATTCAATGTCATATATCATTAAGATGTTTTGAAAAGATGACCAATCAGCAAATTTATATTGAAACTTTGGTACTTTGTCTCCACAATTGCTTTCAGTAGATCTTCCAACTTTTTCTTCCCAAACTATCTCAATTGGAATGTGATCACTTCCTAAAGTATCCTCACACACTGTCCATGTACAATTTATTGCTAGCTCCGGTGATATGAGAGATAAATCGACCGCAGTTGCTCTGTGAGTAGAAACATCTTGTATTCTCGTGACAGAACCGTCATTTAATAGATACAAATTTGCATCAGATATGTTTTTAATCAGACGGCTACTGGTTATCTTTGTACAATCATTCTCCCAGAACGGAGCACGTGTGCTAAAATCTCCCAAAATAATCAATTTCTGAATCTTTGTATCCAGTTGTTTGATCCAATCAGTGTTATCATTTTTTGGACACGTTAACAGTTAATTCTTTATTTACTTTGATCATAGTTCCTGTCTGATATGCGTCTTCGATTTCATTTGGAGTGTGAGGGGTAGACAGTTTAGCATATATCACATCTTAAAACATAGTGCAGTTTGTACTTTCTTTGATGTTTTACAATCCTGAAACACTGGAGGATAAAAGTAGTTTTGTATCTTTGGTAGCTTGTCTGAAATCACTATTTGTGTGAAAAGACATTAATTTAAAGATTAATTTGTCCCCGTCTGTCTCGTCTTCCAGTCTGTCTGTCTGTCTTGCAATCTGTTATATCTTCCAGTCTGTCTTACAGCCTCCCTTTTTATTTTGCAGTCTGTTGTGCCTTACAGTAAGTTACTGTCTGTTCTGTCTGTTGTGCAGTCTGTCTGTACACCTTGCATATAAGCCGACATAGACCAATATCAGTTCGTAAAACAATTTTCGTCTAATATCATTTTTGAGTGAGCAGACGTTGACTATGCAAATAACACACTTACACATTAGCATTTGGGCCTTGTGGTTTAGGCTCAAAGTTGTGAAAACATGATGATGAATTTGCTTTACGTCCTCCGACATGAAACAGGCTTATAAGGGGAACATTAATACATTTTTAGTGACATGGTGCGGAAGGAAGGGGGGGGGGGAGAAAACGGGGGAGGGGGACACACGGATAATGAGTTGTTATTGTGGAACATATCTCACGGGTTAATATGAAGCATATGGATGCCATGTTGTCAGGTTGTTTGTTTGACTAGTGCCTTGGCAGACAGACAGACACCCCTCCCTCAGTGGCCTGCTAGCTCTGATCACTGCCCTCTGCTGTGCCCCACAGACGCCGAGCCCCACAACCACCACCTCCACTACCGACCAGGAGGACCATGTTGGGAGGGACCAAGCAGTAGCCACTGATTTCCCTCAGCACCCGCCACTACCATCATCATCATCATTGTCATCACCACAATCGACATCGTCATCATCATCATCAACAACAGCAGCAGCAGCAGCAACAGAAGCAGCAGCAGCAGCAGCATCGACGCTCGCATCAACTTCAAGATTCTGTGAGGCTTCTGCACGAGGTATTGAAGACATAGCGGAGGAGGAGCTTCAAGACAGAAGGACGAGCTGCGATGTGTCTGACGTGGTCATGGGCAGCTCTATGTTCTCGGAGGGAGGCGGCCCGGGTCTGTCCCAGGACTCGCAGTTTTACGCGGCATCCACGCTCTCCCTCTCCCGGGAGCTGTCTCCCTGCTCCCTGCAGGACTCTGCGGCTGAGCACACACCTACCGACCTCCTTCCAGGGACCACGAGGGCTAACCATAGTTCCCCATCGCCAGTGACTGCTGGGGAATTCGAAGGGACCAAAGTGAAGAACATGAAGGGGAACAAGAAAGGGAAGAAAAAGAAAGCCCGCTGCAAGGATTCCTCATCAAAGGAAAGCTCCCCTCTCCTTTCCACCAACCCCACCTCATGCATCTCGCCCAATACTCCTCAACCCCCTTCGGATTCTACCAATGTGGACAACAAGACAAACACTAACATCACAAAGCAACACAAAAATAAAACACAACCCGCTAAAAGCAAATCTTCTTCTTCTAATAAAAACAGCAAAACCAACAACAAAACGACGACCCCGAAATCTGAAAAACGGGACAACAACAAAAAGAGAGGGCCCAAAGTCAGTAGTAGCAAACGTAGGAATCGACCCGAACCCGAAGGGGCCAATTTCCCTTCCACCCCCTTCAGTAGCACAGAGTATGACCGTATCATCAACAGCAACGAGCCCCTCTTCTCTGACATGGACATATCGGGGGAAGAAGAAGAAGGGGTGTCATCATCATCATCTCATCCTCCACCACCCCCTCCCTCTTCACGCCGTCACTCCAGACTCCGAGCAGCAGCAGCCCTGGAAGCGGCGGTGGCGGGTAATAGTGGTGGTGGTGGTGGAGGTGGTTTCGGGGTGGTGGGCATTTTCATCCCATGCAGTCAGCTGGGTTTCAACTCCAACACCATGATCAAATACGCCATCATTGGCTCGGAACTGCAGAACGTGTTCCAAGTGTTTAACAGGGTCAGTACTTACACTGCTCATAAAAAGTAGGGGATAATAAAATACTGACTTTATAATATCACCATGGGTTCAATGACAAAATCATAAAATTGATTCCATGTGAAAATGAAAGTTCAACCTGCCCTGACCGTAAAAACGAAAACAAGAATCAATTATAAAACGTCATGTGACTACCAGGGTGTGTTATTCCAAATCACAAAACACTTTTAAACAATTGACAGATTGTTGGGTCACTGTTTGCTACCAGGAATTCAAAGCAATGTCTCCTCATGCTCTGAAACAGTCTCCTGAAGATTTTCTAAAGGAAAATGTTTCTGTTGGCCTTTGATCCTCTTGCTTCAATAATTCAATAGTGTATAACAATTCACGTCTCCATTGGAATCATTTAATAATAATCATTTTTAAAAAATAAAAAAATAAAATTCAATAGTGTATAACAATTCACGTCTCCATTGGAATCATTTAATAATAATCATTTTTTTTTAAAAATAAAAAAAATAAAATAATACATTGAGCTTATAATATAGCGCTCTTCGATGAAAAAATCATCCTCAGAGCGCTTTTCAAATTTGGAAAGAATGGAAAAATCATGACTAGATAATATAAAACAAGCGCGGATTCGCAATCGTTTGTGGCAGCGGTCTATTTTTACGACTCCAACCATTACATACACTGAGTCGCCTCCCTTGGCTTTTTAATAATTTTAATCTGTAAACCAGAATGTTATCTCTGCACCATTTCGTAACTTTTTATATCTTTTGGAATTATTTAAAACTATTTATCCTACTTATACTCATCGAAAGAAGACACTCGTCGTGTCTGTTGCAGTGTCTGTATTACGTATGTTTATTATTTTGTACGCTTTAAAATGAAGATTCATGTGCTCTGTTCAGTATACAATTCTTTCCATACCTAAGGACTGTAGATATAACACTCTTTAATGCAACAAATACTTGTAGCGGTGCCATTGCCGATGAGGTTTAACCGAGGCGTGGTCACCGCTACAGCTATCTGTATTAATTTTAAAAAATCGGGACTTTACTGGTTTCGTACTGCCTCTGGGCATTGCCTCCAGTATTGTTCCCACCATATTTGTATTTACAAATGTCCCATATGTGTCTGATTCAGACCAAGAGGACGTAAAACACCATTTTCATCAGGACTGTAGATATAACAATAATTATTGTGGCGGTACCATAGCCGATGAGGTTTATCTGAGGCGTGGTTACCGCTACACCTATCTGTATTGATAAATACTCAGGACTTTACTGGTGTTGCACTGCCTCTGGGCATTGCGGCCAGTATTGTTCCCACCATCTTTGCATTTACAAATGTCCCATATGTGTCTATGACCGAGAGGACGTAAAACACCATTTTTCATTCATTCAGGACTGTAGATATATCATTCCTTACAAATCAAGACAGTACTTGTGGCGGTGCCATAGCCGATGAGGTTTAACCGAGGCGTGGTCACCGCTACAGCTATCTGTATTAATTTTTAAAATCGGGACTTTACTGGTTTCGTACTGCCTCCGGGCATTGCCTCCAGTATTGTTCCCGCCATATTGTATTTACAAATGTCCCATATGTGTCTGATTCAGACCAAGAGGACGTAAAACTCCATTTTCTCTCAGTGACAACTGAAATGTTACTTTATGCCCAAGTATTTTTTTCTCTTTTACAATATGTGCGACAATTTTGAACCGACCGACCGACAGACCAACAGACCAACAGACCGACAAAGTGCCACAAACAAAAGCAAACATGAAGCAAGAGCACGCGCCACCACCACACTTCCCTCCCCTTTTACTCGCACACACCCTAGACATGACATAATGATATTCCATGAACAATGTATGGGGGGGGGGGGGGGGGGGGGGGGAAACAACAGCCGTGAAGAAGCATACTTAGGGGGAAAACACGCCTGTCCCCCCTCAAACACACCCCACAAACTCACAATTTCGTGAAAATTGCACGGGAATAGAATGACAAACTAGAGAGAGATGAGAGCATGAGAAAAAAAAAAAGGCACATTTAACACGAGGTATGACCGTATAAAACACACACGCGCCCGCGTTTCAACTGTTTTATGACTATTTTGTGGGGTTTTGGACTTTGCATCTATTGAAGACCATCTTTTCTAACACGTGACGTTTCAAAATTGTTGAAAGTTCGTTTAACGTCCTCCGGCCTGGAACAGGCACATATGGGACATTAATAGCTATAAATATAGTGGGACAATCCTTGGAGGTACTGCAATACCAGGAAAGTCCTGAAGTTTTAGAAAAAAAATCAAGATTGATATTAAAGTAAGACTTAACGTTTCAGAATTGATTTTAGTCTTCGATTTTAGGCTATATTAAAAAAAAGAACAAACTTTTATTATGAAACGGAATTACACTTATGATTTCGACGTTGAACCCATGGTGATTTTTACAAAGTCAATATCCCCTACTTTTCATATATATATTTTTTTTAGCAGTATTCACATCAGGGTAAGCTTACTATTCGAAATTTGTTCAGGATGGACGCTTAGAGTCAGACTATTATCAAACAACATTTCGTTCAATAATAATTATTTTCCTCTTCGTGTTTATGTTTAAACCGTCACAATGATTTTGTCACTGTACTCGGCTTTTCTCTCTCGGCACATACTTTCACGTTTCTGGGTCAAACTTGGAGGGCTTTTTCTGTGAAATCGAGATCCCGAGAAATATCATTATTTGTTTGTGTGTTATTTTTGTTGGTGAGGGTTAGACTTTAAAGTTCCCACTTTTCAAACTTTTGTTTGCATTTGTTTGGGTCCATTTAAACAAAAAATATTTGGTGCATTTTTTAATTGTGTACCGTTTATTTTATTTCCGTTGTGTTTCTTCTTTCTTTTCTGCCCATTGTTTCGTTTTCTTTATGTTTTTGTTTTTGTTTCTGTCCGATAATTTGGTTTTGTGTGAGTTTTTGTTTTGTTTGTTTGTTTGCTTTACTTTTTTCCTTTCTGTCCATTCTGATTTCTGTTTTTAATTTTAATTTTTTTTCTTAACTATTTTGTTTCCTTTGTGTTCGTTTTTGTTTCTAATATTACTAGCGCAACGCCGAGTACCAGTAACACCTAGCAATGGTAACGCCTAGTAACGGTAACGCCAAGTACTGGTAACGCTGAGTACAGCAAATGTGAAGCGATTCGGTTAAGAAACGGCGGAGTGGTATAGCGCGCGCGTTTCTGAACCGATTCGCTTCCGGTTTGGTACACCGATAGTCACCGTCCCTGGTCATCTACCTACCAAATGCGAAGGCAATCGGCCCAGAAACGCCGGAGATACGGGCGCCGAGAGGCCGGCGGATGCGCGTTTCGCGCATTTGCGAAACCGCGCAAATGATACGGCCGCCTCGGTTGCCGTTGCCATCGCCCCGTGAGGGCTCACAGCAAATTTGAAGCGATTCGGTCGAAAAACGGCGGAGTTATAAGGCCCGTTTCGTGTTTCAGACACACACAGACACACGGACGGACAATTGGCTTTTTACTATATGATGATGATGATGATGATGATGATTGTGGTTCCTTTGAATTCTTTCACCTTGCATTTCTCGTGAACATAATTATACTATTACCGGTATATAGCAGTAGTAGTAATTTAGATTTTACGTCCTCTCGACCCGGGGGGCACATATGGGACATTTGTATTCGTATAGATGCATTGGGGAAGGAAACAACGGAAAAGAAAAAGGTGGGGATTTTGTTTGTTTTACGTCCTCCGGGCACAAAATGGGACATTTCTTTTAATAAAGTTACATTTTACTTTTTAATAGAGTTGGGAAGAGTGGGGGAGAGAAAATGGAGTTACACATATGGGACATTTGTAAATACAAATATGGTGGGAACAATACTGGAGGCAATGCCCGGAGGCAGTACGAAACCAGTAAAGTCCCGATTTTTTAAATTAATGCAGATAGCTGGGAAGAGTGGGGAATGAATGAATGAAAAATTGTGTTTTACGTCCTCTCGACCCGGCAGGGCACATATGGGACATGTGGAAGAGTGGGGAAAGATGACCGGTATAATATAGCTTAGAATGAAAATCCATTTAACGTTCTCCGGTCTGAAACAGACACATATGGGTAGATATAAAGATGGTGGGAACGATCCTGGAGGCAATGTTCCGAGGCAGTGCAACTCCAGGAAAGTCCCAATTTTGTAACGATACAGATGTATAAATACTTGGTATAAGAGAATAAATATAGATTTATTTATTTATTTATTGTGTTTCTGGTAGACCTAGTTTATTTTGGGTGATCATTTTGAATTTGCCAAAAATACATCCACTCTACAGAAAACACGCCTGTTTTGTGTAGTCATACACAATAATTTATTGCTGTCTGTAATAGTGTATGTTTGTCTCTTCCCTCTGATTCTCTTTCTATGAATCTATTATTATACCTATCTTGTTTAATTGTTCACACACACCTAATCTGCCCCTGTTCTCTCCCTTCCTCACCACTCCCGCTTCTCGTTTAGCTTGACCGGCTGAGTGTATTATAAGTGTGTGCACCGAGAGCATGCATGCGTGTTGTTGTTATAGAAATCATACACCGACGCTGACAACTTTTGTTTGCAAGGATAAAGATTTTAGCAGAGCTTTTTCGCATTCAGAAACCGGTTTATATGTAAACGTGCTCAGAGTTGATAATGGAATAAAAGAACAGAAAATGACCACTTGATGCAATGGTGTCAGGTACAACTGTACTAAAGTTCGAGAACTGCTGCTTTGGATTTTCTAGAGTGAAGAGTTAAGAGTTATTTCCCCTAACGCCATTATACCTTGCCTTTTTTCTCTTTCGCAACTGCACTTTTGATTTTAAATAAATTATTCAATCAATCAATTAATCAATCAATCAATCAATCAATCGATCAATCAATCAATAATTTTAATAACCCCTGAAGAAATTACAAAGCACATTCACAGGCTCGATAAACAAACAGTAAGCTATAAATCAAACATAAATAAAATCTACGCGTCGCACACCCTTCTCTTCTCCTTTGAATTGTTTAAATAAATGTTAAATATATTGTAACTGGCCTTTATAAAAAAATTGAAATTAAGAAATTACTTGTGGCGGTGCCATAGCCGATGAGGTTTAACCGAGGCGTGGTCACCGCTACAAAATCTGTATTAATTTTAAAAATCGGGACTTTACTGGTTTCGTACTGCCTCCGGGCATTGCCTCCAGTATTGTTCCCACCATATTTGTATTTACAAATGTCCCATATGTGTCTGATTCAGACCAAGAGGACGTAAAACTGCATTTTCTCTCTCTCTAACTGGCCTTTATTTTTCAGTAATGATGTATACTGTTATCTGTATTGCTAAAAAATCGGGATTTTACTGGCGTTGCACTGCCTCCGGGCATTGCCTCCAGAATCGTTTCCACCTTCTTTATATCTATTAATGTCCCATATGTGTCTGTTCCAGACCGGAGGATGTTAAACAGATTTTCATCATTCAACTGGCCTAATTTGTAGTTTGTGAAGGCTAAAGCATGAACAATTTATGATTGAACTTATAAACTTTAACAGGTTCTAGGCTATTACACCTCTCTCTCTCTCTCTCTCTCTCTCTCTCTCTCTCTCTCTCTCTCTCTCTCTCTCTCTCTCATATACACAGCCCTTCCCCCTACCTGCCCCTTTTATTTAAAGCCTGGTAGCCATGCAACACTTAATTAATTTTGGACTGACGACTTAGTAAGGTCGGGCAGTTTAAAAAAAAAATCTCACTTTTGTTGTTTTATGGTAATTATTTTGCACAAGAAGTCGAATTAGAAATGATTGTATGACATGTAGACAATGCCTTCCTGTTTCCCGTTTTTTTTTGCTTTGTTTGTTTGTTTGTTTTCTTGGCTTTGTGACATGTTTAGTGAAATTGTTTATAACGCACCTGCTGTTTTTGTGGCTGTAATAAGAAATATGGAAGAGTGGGTTGAGAATGGCAAAGAGTAAAGAAGAAAACAGGGAAAATAATAATGGCCAGGGCCTGTATTCATGTTGAGATAGCATGAGACTTAGCATCATGCTAACTTAGAAGCTCTTCCAAAAGTCCTATTAAATCCTATAGGACATTGGAAGAGCTTCAAAGTTAGCATCATGCTAAGTCTCATGCTATCTCAACGTGAATACAGGCCCAGGTAGACTCTTGTGTCACGAATCTGATGGAAATTTGAGACTGTCCGAATGCTGAGTCAAGGTAGGTCACATGACAACATACCAAGTTCTCACCACAGTCTTGTCACACTTTTTTCTGTCTCTTTTTTTTTTGCGCAATGATAAGAGAACAAGTCGTAAAAAAAGACAGCTATTGTACGAAGTTTTCTTATGCAGTAAACATTTTGTTCCAATGTTATAACGCTTACATTACAGAATTTGAAAAAATATCAATATCAAAGCCCAATCAAGCAACAGAAATGTGAGCTATGTTTTTACGGCGCAAGCTTTTGAGGTGACGGATAACCCGAGTGACACGGTCGGAACCGGCATGTGAACGAGTCCGCACGATTACGTTTGAGGTCACGGTGTGTTCGTCAGTGTGATTGTGGTGTTTGTGAACAGTCGCAATGGCGCTTCATAATATGCAGTCAGCCACCCAAGGCGTCTTGGGCGCCTTGAAAAATAAAATGGCAGATCTGAAGAACACTAATGATTGTTTGAAAGACGACAACGATGAACTGAAGCGAGATTTACACAGATGTAAAGACGAAACTTCAAAAGTAGGTGTCCTGCGTTGTGTTGTGTTAGGCTCAACTTGCCGATGCTTGCTTTGCTTTGAAGTTGTAATCTTTTGACTGACATGGATTTTTGGTATAAACCGTGGATGACCTGTTTGTGTTTCAATTCTATATCAAGCTTGTTTGTGGCTTGCGCGTGGCATACCAACAGGTTGGCGAGGTCGTCTGCTTGTCCCCCACCATTTACGGAAGTATGGACCCCTAGTCCCCTAATATGTAGTCTAGTATACCAAGAAGAGGGAATGGCAGGCAACCGCGTTGACTCCTTTCCATTGTGCGATCGGCTTCGTTTTGGTTCAAACTCTGTTTATCCTTTTGTTTTTTAATTAGCAGGGTATCGAAACGTTTTGTGTGGGTCTTCTCGCTTTATGGTTTGGATCGAAATCCGCAATGTTATCAATGGTTCCAAGTTGTTGGTCACTTCCGGCATGGTCTGAATGTTTCCTGCTTCTAAACTAAGCTGAAAAGTTCATACTCGTTACTTATCTTTGATAAGGCAGACATCCAACAACAATAGTGCTTTCTTAAACTATGTTAGTGTATGCTAGGCTAGAAAAGGTTAATTGGTTGTTAAAAAGTTGTGTAAATACGCACCACCACCTTCACCCCCTACACACAAACACACACAGTGACACAACATAGGCCTACAGTATTTATACTGAGCTAAATCTTGATATAAATCAAATCGAAGCGCACACACACGCTAAAGGTATCGGACAGGTGGTTTTGAACTGGGGGGCAGGTAAAAAAAATTGGCTACCTGCCCCCAATGGCGCGGCATCACGTTGGGGCCCGATTAGCGGGACCTGGCTGGCTGGGTCATTCTCTCGCTTGGCGCGGCATCAGGGCCGATCAGCGGAACTTGGCTGGCTGGGCCAGGCTTTCTGCCTTCTTCTACTGTCAACTTTCTTCTTCTCAGTAGTACCTCAGTGCGCATTTCCATAGATCTCCCTAAAGTAACGGCGACAGAATAGTCAACAGTGACTGTGGTCACTTTAAGGAAAGGAAGGAAGGTTGCAGAGAAAGTTACTTTCCTACACACACACACACACATATATATATCCTTTATATTATCTAGGATCATATAAAGAAGCAGGTGTTCTACCTCTCGATGAATATAGAAAGATTACTGGTGCAAAATTTGTAATTGTATTAAAAATCATCTGCATATAACACATTTTGTAAAGAAGAAGTAAGCTAGATACTGAACATCATTTTGTTAAAAGAGCTAAAACAATTCACTCTTTACAACCAATTAATCCCTTTGTCTCGGATATTAATAATAATAAATAAATAATAATTTAATTCATTTTAAAAAGTGACGCCTGTCCCTCGCGAGGCTCCAGGCGCCATTACAAAGATAAAAACCAACAGGTTTAAGAAAGAAGAGAAAGGAGACATACAAGATTAAAACATAAAAAAGAACTTTGACATCGTAAGAACAAGATATTAGAAAACATTAAAATTAATACATGCAGGGAACATATACCCCCAGCCCCTCCACTCTCTCTCTTGGGAAAGGAATCTCGCGCGAGAAAGAACATCGTTTTTGCCCACTCGCATTTGGCGGGTGAAGTGAATTATTAACTCGCCAATTTTTTTGTCCACTCGCCACTTTCAGGGCTGCTCATTAAAAATAGAGAAACGATAGGTAAATATTATTCCATTTTTACTGCAGAATTGTTAGTTATTTTAATGGCATTACACTACTGCAGAATTACCTATAAATGCTTGTAAAATATTACTTTGTGTAGATTCGAAATCAACATTACAAGCTATCAAAGGTCAAAATGTTAACATACGCCTTGAAATGATATTAGAGATCAAACATTTAATTAATCAATTATCGAGTAAAGACATTAGTATAACTTTTTTTATTGGGTTCCCTCCCATTGTGGAATATACTCAAATGAATTGGTTGATCGAGCAGCTAGAAGTGCAGCGCGTAATTCCGAGGGAACCATTCAACTTAATGTGAATTTAGATCTGCATGAATATTATAAACATATTGAAAAATGATCCAAAGATAATTTTGACAGCATGTTAATGACTTCAGACAGTCAATATTCGCGCTATTGTGTAAAAGGCTCAAGTACAATGAATTCTAACTTAATTTTAAAACAGCTCAAGGATACAAGTTCAAGACAAATCGTATCTTTGATGTTTAAGCTTCGTTTAAATGCTTTGAAAACAAAATTTTGTAAAGTGTATGTTAATGTGGAAATCAAATATCTATAAATCGTTTGCTCCTATATTGTCCTAGAATTAAAGAACAAATCAACAAAACTGTTGGTGAATTGCTGAACCATCAAACGCCATTAATTAACCATTGAAAAAACGTAAACAACTTTAATCTCCTGAAATGTTTTTCAGAAATCCTGCACATGTCGATGCAGGAGCAAATATCTAGTGTTTGTCGTGCATCTTGAATCTTAGAGTTAAGGCCTCCATCAGACCCTTCCTGTCCAGAGATGCTGCTGTTAGACTGATTTCTGCCTTCATGTTGTCCAGATTGGACTACTGTAATTCGGTGTATGCTGGGCTTCCAGCAGAGCAGATTTCGCGCTTACAGAGAGTGCAGAACAGTGCTGTTCGGCTTGTTCTTGGCAAAAGCAAGCGTGAGCACATCACACCTTTGTTGGCTGAGCTCCACTGGCTTCCTGTCAAATTCCGCTGGCAGTTCAAGATGGCTACTTTCGCTTTTCGTCACTTTGACAAAACTCTTCCTCAGTACCTCTCTTCTTCTCTCTGCACCTACCAAAGCTCTCGCACTCTTCGTTCTTCTTCCCAGAAACTTCTTAAAGTTCCTAAGTGGTCCTTGAAATCTTCGGTTGAGAGGGCGTTTAGTTTTGTTGCACCAAGCGTTTGGAATTCTCTCCCTGACCATACCCGTAACCAGTCCACTCTTCCTTCATTCAACTAAAAACTAAAAACCCACTTCTTCAGGAAAACTTTATCTCTGTAAAGTCTATTATCCTTTCTCCACTCTTGTCTTCCAGCTCATTGACGTTGAGTGTGAGGTTAATGTGTGCGCTGTGTGTATGGGGTAGGGAGGGTGGGATGGTTGTGTTTTGTTTTGTTTGGGGGGGGGGGGGGGGGGGGGGGGGGGGGAGGGGAAGGGAGGTGGTTTTGTTGTCATTCTCTAATGTATGGTGAGGATGCGTGGGCCGGTCTGTTAGGAATGTTTGCGTGGATGGTGGGTGAAAGCGCATTGAGTTGCTTTGCAAGATTATGCGTTATATAAGCATTATTAATTATTTATTATTACATGTATTATGTATAAGTCCTGTTGGTATTTTTCTTTGAGTTACTAATTAATTGTTGGTTTAAATTGTGTTATTATATTTTTGTTGTTAGCCATTTACAAATTAAAACACACTTGTTTAACTCTTCATGTTACATAAGTCAGTTTGAAATGTTGCTGTATGTCCCCCCATCTTATATATATATCTGCTAATGTGATTTTTACTATGCACTCAGATTAGTATGAACAGATGTGTAGGGAAAACACACATAAATAACACTACCATTCACGCATTCACACACTGTCACACACTCTCACCTCAATAGCTATCTGCTGTACTCCTGTAGGCTTCATTAATTTCACACATATAGTATACTTTTTTGTGTGTGTCTAATATCACTTGCGGGTGAACAGACGTAAAACTGAAGAACGAACACACACACACGCATGCACACACCACACACACACACACACACACACACACACACACACACACACTTGTCAGAGACACATACAGTGATAATGATGCACACATGCGTGTTAAATTATTTATTCCTAAAAAGTTAAAACTAAAGACTTGTAGTTGTACATGCTTGCTTGCGTGCGTGCACACACACGTAGAGGAACGCACACACACAGTGTGTGTATAAATATATTGTGTGTGTATGTATGTGTGATAAATCTCCCTCAGTGTGTATGTGTGTGTGTGTGTGTGTTACGTGTGCATTTGTGTACATATCTATATTATATACATGTATGTGTGTGTCACTATGTGTGTGTGTGTTTCAGCGCACATTTTCTTTCTATGCATGCTCATTTATCTGATTATTGAAGCATGCTTTAAATTAGTTTAAATATGTTTTGATTTTTTTATGTTGTCGTAATTGTTAAGTAATTGCCTCAAAATAATGTTCAGCCTTCTGTTTTGTACATTATTTTGGGGGGAGAATGAGAGAAGGTGCATAGGGTGTGGTTTACTTAAAGGGATGGGGTAGCATGGTAGTCATTAATTAAATTGTGGGACAAAATATTTTCAAGGAAAAGCTGATATTATGTATTTATGATAAACTCATAGTTTAACTTCTAGCTTGCAGCATGTTATGCGAATTGTCCTTTAAGTTTGACTGACTTTTTTATTAGTTAAATCCTCCTAAATGGTTGTCGCCTCCTCTACTATTTGGTAGTCATAGTCAGACACGACAGATTGGCACATACATACACGCACACGCACACACACACACACACACACACACACACACACACATATATTTCTCTCTCTCTCTATCACACACACTCGCTCTACAATCCAAAGGAAGTAACTACAATTAGAATAGAAAGCAGGTTGAGTCTGTTTTTGAGTCTTCCTTGGCAGACGTTTGCACTGGAGGTTCAAAATTCAGGATCTGAATAGGTTGCGTGATGCTGATCAAGAATATATTGTTATAGGGGTCTATCATACTCTATGGCCAGCGGTTTGGGCACAATCGTCCGAACAGACAGACAGACAGACACACACACAAACAAGACAAATATAGTAGTTATGGTCAGTCTGAAGCAGTTCTTGGTTTCTGTAGGTTGTACTTAGTTTGTACAACACTGAGACCTGTACAAGTATTATAAAGCATTCTGTTTTTACAGTTTCTCCACTTAGTGAGACTTAGCCATTACAACATGAGATGGGAACATGATAATGTGTCTGTGTGTATCACTATCACTCAGTGTGATGTGTGTACACTGCTGTTGAAGAGGCTTAGGCACTTGAGGTGATCTTGGTGCTTCCGGCCAGAGCTGCACACTTCCTGACTGAGTGTTGACCTGTGTTGATAACGTGCATAGTTAGGTGTGACTGTGTAGGCGTGTCTTGTAGTTGTACCGGTTCTTCTGACTGAAGTTTGATGAACTCGCTCTTAATTAACTCTTCTAGCGCCATGTATTTTATTTACAAATTTTTGGTTGTCCGTTGCATCTCAACCGACAAGATGGGAGTAACTATTTTTTTTGAGTGTGCATGCATTGCTTCAATGGAAGAAACAGTGAAAAGCAGACAAACACATGGCAGGGTGCTTGGCAGTGAATGTCTTTGCATTTGGTGGGAGTGTACAGTGATGTCTTGGGCGAATGTGTTCGCCCATGGTGCTAGAAGAGTTGCAGTGAGAACTGTGTCAGTGTGCATGCACAATGGGGTGTGCATTCTCTCTCTCTGTGTCTCTGTGTGTCAGTCTGGTTTTTTTTGTTTGTGTACATCTAACGTGTGTGTGTGCTGATCAAATCTCTCTTCTTGCTGGTCAAATATGTCTTCTGACGCTTCTCGATCTCTCTGCTGCCTTTGATAGTGATACGATCAGTCGCTATCGCTATCATCCACCTAACAAAACAAAGCATACCAAATTACCAATTGTGTAAAACTTCAAGACGTGTGTATCGGTCATCCTGTCTGACTAGCCACGACTTCCAGATACATAGGAGGCAATTACTATTCTGGAGGACTGGGCATAGTGTTAAATGTAAAGAAGTCTTGCCCAGAATATCCCCTCTCCTGGACAAAGACTTCTTAGACAGCTGGTGTTGGGTAGCGTCCCCTAAGGCCAAATAATTCTTTTTGATGCAATACTAGTAAGAGCCAGTGCAAATGCTCAGAGTTTTGGATTCAATATCATTCTCAAAAGATTAGCAATTTAGCATGATTTGCCATCTCAAGACTCAAAATGTGACATATGATAGAATATGGATCAAACGTAAACCTACCTTTGAGAACAACAAATAAACCAGTGAACCATACAGGCCCTCAGTTCTAATGATCTCTTTCAATTTCAATCACATGAATTCACATCAGCAACTTAAAATTTTGTGTGTGTCGTCTGTACTTTTTCATCTTCAAAGGTGTGGAAGTGGTAGGATGGTGTAGAACCAGGGCTGAACAAGGGTTCCTTGTTTTGTTTGCTACTAGAGCATAAAGTTATTGATGGATTCTCTTCAAGTTTGGCCATGTTGTAGATTATTGGTCACAGTTTTTCTTAGTATACAGTTTGAAGGCAAACATATTTTTGTAAGGTACCCAAAAATTAATTAGATAATTAATTGATTAAAATCTATATGCCGCATGGTAATAATATGTTGGAAACAATATTTTCACACACAGTCAATGGAGCCTCATATAACTTTGCATGTCTTCAAACAAGAGTTAAAACAAAGACCTGAACCTAAGCTGGTGTTTATATAGTGTTTTATTTTCAATTTATGACATGATTATCCCAGCGCAAAATTTTAATAAAATTATAATTTCTGGCAATACAAGGTGCAAGACTAGGAAAGGTTAAAAGACTTGCCTTAGGTTCATGTCCTACAGTTTTGTGTAAAAAACCTACACTCAAACTTTCAAGGCAATATCTTTAAAAGTTATGCTTTCCAAAGCACTCACGCCGCTCTGATTTTTGGAGAAATAACAACCGTAAAAATTGAGGTTGACGGGACGAGATAGACAGTGCATAACACTTATTACTCACATTATCCTGTACCCACCCAAAACTTCTCCAAACTCATCAACAGCATCTTCCTCACCTTCTCTCTCTCTCGGGGGGCAGGCGCCCTCCTCCCCGCATATCAACTAAAGATTTTCTGCAGTGGTTTTCAGGGTATTGTGAGGACAGAAACAAAGCAACAGCAAAGATGAAAGAAGCTACAAAAATCGCAATACCTCACCATTCTGGAAGTAGAGGGATAATAAAGCGATTTGAAAACAATGCAACTATGTCCCTATAAATTATAATACAAGCTAATTAGGTTTAAAATAAATTATCTCTGTCTTTGTCTTTGTCTCTCTCTCTCTCTCTCTCTCTCTCTCTCTCTCTCTCTCTCTCTCTCTCTCTCTCTCTCTCTCTCTCTCTCTCTGTCTCTCTCTCTTCTTTTCGCTTGCTGACTTGCTCAATTTTTTTGGGGGTCCGGAAGACATGTCTGCCCCCCCTCCTCTGAGCCAGGGAGGGGGGACAGGTGCCCCCCTGCCCCCCCTCGCCCTGTTCCTACACCAATGTGTGTGTGTGTGTGAAAGAGAGAGAGAAAGAGAGAGAGAGATAATTTTGTGAGGTCTTACTACTAGACCACTCACAAGCAAACTTTAATCATGGATTTTAATTTGTTTAATACAAAACTTCTTTTGAATTTGTTCTCAGTCCTTCCACATATATGCATAGATACAATTAGATTTGTCTTTTTTGATCAATTATGCATTATTATCCACTGAGGTCTTTTTAAATAATACATGATTGAATATATATTCATGAGGTATTATTGGAAATGCATGTTATTGTTAATGTGTTTAGAAGTAGAATAACTATTACTTGAAAATCGTGGTACAGTTTAGTCTTGTGGAAGACTATGACTCTCAAACGAGGGGGCTCTTGCACCAGCTCTGGTGCTGCAGCCAAAGGAATGGGCTGACCTTTGGGGACCTTCCTCAATGCCAGCTGTGTCCTCAAATCCCTTTGGCTGCATGAGTGGGGATGTATCCTGGGCAAGGCATCTCCACTATAAACGAATTCTTGCCCAGCCCGCCAGAATTATAGTATCTGCCCCCTCTGCTATCTGGCAGTCATTGTCGGAAACAACAGACTAGCATACAACTATTACTTTCTATCTTTCAAAAAATATAATGGATCCTCCTCTTCTTCTTTGGAGAAAAAAGAAATCCCGAGTTGCACATTTCAGAAAGTTAATTTGTTAGGGAGAAACTCTACTTTGGCTGGTGTGTCAGAAGCTTTATTTTATTTGGGAAAAGAAGATAAAAATGTATTGCCTTAGTTGATTATTCAATTCACTGTTTTTGTTGTTTTAAAAAAACCCACGTTTTTGTACCTAACAGTTTTTGCTCTTAGTCTTACTCTTACTCTAAAGATGGTGGCCTTTTCAGTTACACAGTGTCCAGCTCTGGGCAGTTGGACCTCGTAGTTCTTATCAAAAGACCTACAACTTACAGTGTAAGCTGTTTGGGTGTTGGGGGGAAAGTTTTGGGTGTTGTCGGGAGATTAGAGGGGTCCAGGGACAGGTATAAATACCAATATATCTTGGTTGGCGAGCATGTCAATGAGTCTTGTGATAACAGAAAGCCTAGGCTAATGGCTGTAAATTTTTGTGCTTTGAAGAACTTTCTGACGTTCAGGCTTAGGGATAAATTGAAAAATAAATTATTATCAAATCTGAGTTCTCTGAACGTAAATGACCATGAAAATTATGACTGAGATTAAAAGAGGCAACTCCAGCTGTAGGAATGGAAAACCAGAACAAAAAGAAAATATACATGTTACCAACGCCGATAAATGGGGGTACAAATTAACTATCATGTAATGACTTGTAAAAGTGTAGTTTTTGTGTGTGTTTCTAGTTACAGTCAAACCCGGTTATAAGAAAATCGAAGGGAGATAATTTTTTGTTTTCTTATGTCCGGGTTTTCTTATATCCGATACTCGGATATAAGAAAACATTTTGAATTTGTTTTCTTATAACCGATTTGAATGGGGAAAAAGGGAAAAAAATAAAAGAGAAACAAATAAAATAAAAGACAAACAGAAACATAAAACGAAGAGAAAATGATTTTATTTAATTTGGTGCATGAAAAAAAGGGAAACGATGCAAAACAAAGGAGGAAAAAAAGAAAGAACGGAACAGAAAATTAACCCTTTCACCGCCAGCCATATTTCAGCCAAAAAATTGCATTAAATATTATCTGGGTAGAGAACAAAATCCATCTGCAGTATTGGGGATTCTTCTGTGACATATATAACTTTTATAAGATAAGGTCTATCTTTACTTCCCAAAACTAAGACAACAGAGTCTGTGGATAATAGACCCCAATTTGATGCCTTTTGGTGACATGGGTGTTAAACCACTGTGGTGCAAAAATGCGACATTGGCGGTGAAAGGGTTAAAAACAAAAATGAAGTCAGACGTGGTGCGAGTTGCATGATGAGCGAGCAAGATAGCGGAGAGCAGATGAATGAGTGGGTGTGGTGTGAGAGTAACATATTTGTTTAAATGTAAATTTCTGTTTCTTGTTTTTAATCAATATTCTATTTTGGATGTATAGCTCATTTTACACAGTGGAAGACAATTTTGTATTTGCGTTTGTACAATGCCAATGGACTATAAAGAAACTTGCGACCTATGACTCATGTTTTACATCATAAAAACAAAATACAGCAAAACTTGGTTATAAGAAAATCGAAGGGAGATGATTTTTTGCTTATTACCATATTCGAGTTTTCTTATATCCGAAACAAAATGAAGAGAACATCCTTTTTCCTAATTTGATGCATTTCTTACATCATAAAATCAAAATCGTCTACTAAGAAGAAGATTTAAAGGTGCCTACAACCACTCAAACTAACAAGCTTTTTTTTTTCCTTTTCACTGTTATCAAATACGTACCCCTTCACCTTTCTTGTACTGAACTATTACCATTTACCATCCCCATGCAGCTTTTTATCAATCGTTTGCTTTTGTTTATGTGGATTTTTGTCCACATATTCAGTTATTTGTATTTATCTTCTTAAAGAAATGGATTGCCTTTTCCTCTCTACCATTGCTGCTGAAAATAAAAGGATGGACAGTCTCTCTACCACCAACACAAAAGTACAGGCACTCATATTTTTTTTTCCTTCTTCTGCTCAACATTTATTTTGCACAGAATACTGAAAGAAAGTATAGAATAAAGGAACAAAAACAACTCAACTAGTCTTGCAATCAAGTGCCTGTACTGTTTAGACTGTCTGTGACGCAACTGGTATGAGGTAAACTTTCCCTTTTTGGAACAACTTAAATTTTCTCGGAACATCCTTTCAGTTCAGGTCCAACTCACTTTTAAAGACACACTGACCCAACACGATTAAGTCCCTTGTTTTTTTGGGGTAGCTGTGACCCACATGCAAATTCCTCCAACTTCAAATTGAGGCTGCTCTTTAAAATGTTTCGTTTTCAATTTGGGGGCATTTGTATGGCATGGGAGTCAAACCTGGTCAAAACAAGATTTTGTACCAGCTATAAGAGGGAAAACATGTGGAACCCGTGATTTTGACATGTGATCTGGTGGGTCTTTAAGGAAGTGTTGTCAATGGTAATTTGCTTATAAGAAAATAGAGCTCGCTTATAAAAAAAACCGAGCTGCAAACCAACTCTCTTCTATGACATACTTTTCCATTGCGGAAAACATACTTTTCCATTGCGGATGGGAGAAGGAATTTGCTTGCTTATAACTGAGTTTTCTTATAAGTGAGTTTCTTATATCCGAGTTTTGATCATAGATAAACAAGCGCGAAATCGCAATAGTTTGTGGCACGCAGTCTACTTTTACCACTCCAATCATGAGTCACCTCCCCTGGCTTTTCAATAATTTTAATCTGTAAACCAGAATGTTATCTCTGCACCATTTCGTAACTTTTTATATCTTTTGGAAAACATTTAAAACTATGTATCCTACTTATACTCATCAAAAGAAGCACCGCATACTCGTGTCTGTTGTAGTGTCTGTATTACGTATGTTTATTATTTTGTACGCTTTTAAAATACATCATTTTAAAGAGCGGCCTCAATTTGAAGTGTAGCCTCGATTTGAAGTGCGACAATTTTGTCAAAATGTGCGACAATTTTGGACCGACAGACAGACCGACCGACCGACAAAGTGAGCTATAGGTTTGTGGCTTGAGCCACAAACAAAAAGAAGTTCATCAGGGACATTTTTTTGCTTCATTATAAGCAAGTTTTCTTATAAGCGAGTTTCTGATAAGCGGATTCAGCTGTATCTTTCTATATTAAGGTTAGAGTGTCTGTGACGTAGCTGCTCTGATGTACATTTTCCTCTTCTTTTGTTGTTGTTGGAACGACTGCATTTTTTTAAACCGAGTTTTGATAATA
Source organism: Phymorhynchus buccinoides (assembly GCA_017654935.2). Taxonomy (NCBI): domain Eukaryota; kingdom Metazoa; phylum Mollusca; class Gastropoda; order Neogastropoda; family Raphitomidae; genus Phymorhynchus; species Phymorhynchus buccinoides. The sequence continues at coordinate 39,460,141 of CM065693.1, forward strand.
CATAAGAAAGAAGGAGTTCGGCCGGGGGAAAAAAATTGCTTATTAGCGGGTTTTCTTATAAACGGGTTCGACTGTAACCTGAAATCATAATGACTCATATCACACATTATCGTAAAAATTATATTTTAAAATATAATTTATGGGTAAGAATGTTTAGTCTTTTGAACAGTTTTGTTTCTTCATTGAAAGGCACAATTGAACATGAAGAACACATGTGCATGAAATACATGTGCATCTCTGTGAAAAATAAAGTTATTTCATGTACTACGGTCAGTTTAATATTCAGAACAAGTTTTGCTAAACACTCACTCTAAATATGGTAGCTCTTGTGCACACATGCACAGATTGAAATTTCTTTGGAAAAAGAACCTGTAGTGAAGAAACACTTTACTAGCAGAACATATCAACAGAAAATGTTTTTGAAAATGATGATCAGTCTACAAATACTGTACAGTCAGAACATTCAGGATGCATATTGTATTAAAAATGCTTAACCTCTGTATACACATGAGAACCAAAGTGAAACAGATATATGACTACAATTAATAATGGGTTATGGCGAGACAGTACTGGCTGGCCTATGGAGAGAGAGAGGCCTTTGTGGAAAGCTCCTTTCATTAACTTTTACTTGCGCAACGCCGAGTACCGGTAACGCCTAGTAACGGTAACGCCTAGTAACGGTAACGCCAAGTACTGGTAACGCTGAGTACAGCAAATTTGAAGCGATTCAGTTAAGAAACGGCGGAGTTATAAGGTCCCGTTTGCCATTGGCACTACTCTGAGAGTGACACGCTGTCCCAACGCCTAGTAACGGTAACGCCTAGTAACGGTACCGCCAAGTACTGGTAACCCTCAGTACAGCAAATTTGAAGCTATTCGGTTAAGAAACGGCGGAGTTATAAGGCACGTTTTGTGTTTGAGACAGACACACACACACACGTTTCCAGTTGGCGCTGTGACGAGGTAATGGGTTAAAAGGCTAAGTCCCTAGGGAAGACTTTAGAAAATTTGCCTTTAGCCCACTTCTCTAGGGTATGGGAGATGAGCAACTTTCCCGGCCCCTTTTCATCTAATAAATTTATATTTGTGCCCGGGTTCTGGCTCGTATGGTTGTAAGAAATACAAGTGGTTGAATTGCTCTAAATGGCAGACAGAGAGAAGTAGGGTTTTACATGAAATTACAAGACTCCCACTCTCATCAGTCTGACCAAAGGGTTCAGGATTATTTGACACTTGTATTTTATTTACTCCCAAAATCTGCATGAGATTATGCAACAATAATAATAAAGCAGCTCAATGGCGCCCAAACAAAATATGGATTAAAAAAAAATGGAATCCGAAAGGATTTATAAGACTTTTGTCTTTCTAGAAGGTTAGCCCCAAGCAGGAAGGGTTACTAATTCTCTTCATTGTCCGGAGGAAAGTTCAAATGATTGGCGCAGTCCGGGGGACTTAGCTGTTGTCAGGTTCCTCCGTGGTGATCGGCGAGTGCTGGGTTGGCTGGGCTTGCTCATCAGGTGAGAGTAGCTCCCAGTCGTTCCGGTTACAGCTTCGCGGGATGGCACGGTTCAGGCGTGGTCTCCTCGCGGATTCTGGGTGCGGGTCGTCTTGGCGGTGGTCCCGTCTTGGTGCTTGGTGGAGTCCGGGATAATCGTCCGGCCCACGATGCCCTGCTGATAATCACAGGAGAAGGTGGATGTAGATCTCTATGGCTTAGAGACAAGGGGCTTCAGTCGGCAGGGAATTAGTGAATCCCAACCGGCTAGAAGGCTTCCCTTGTACAATAGCACTAGTTAATAAATAAACTGAATTTCAGTTAACAAACTGAGATCAGTAAAACATAAAAGGTGATCAAGACAACATCACTCTCCATCCAACACCTGGAAAGGAATGGTATCATAAAGTGCAAGATTGCGGCCCATAGGTTTCCTACTAAAAATAGACAAAAGGGTTAGTAGGCATAAACTCCGGTTCTGGTACCAAAAGTGTTAAAGTCAAAAACACACACACACAAATAATCAGTGCACCTAAATAGAATAGAATGTTTACCACTTCTTTTCTATAACATATCTATCTACTCCTTATTCATCATTGAACATAGGATCTAGATCAAAACTAGGGTCAACCAAACAAGATCTCAATCACCTGCCATCAATAATACTCACTAATTGGGCAATAACTGGCTGGGAGAGGGTGAGTCTGCAATGTTGCTCTAGCTAGGTTTCAGCGTCTTGTGTGAAAAACTTTTTCTCACTACGCCAATTATAGCCTTCACTTTCAAACAATGAAAGCCTGTCATTGGTTTATAGCAATTGACACATCACAAGATGATGCTATAATTTTATGCATACTAGTACCGAATAATCACGCGCCAGTTACATCCTTATCACGTGCCGACATTCAAATCCTTCTCGTGCTCGGAAAGGAAGGGTTGAAAGGGGCCCGACCGTGGTTGTCACTTTCTTGTGATGGGTAGGTAGATCGGGGTTTAAAGAGATAACTGCGTTATTCGGCGTTCGTTTGAAGCAGCCGGGCAATTAACGTGGCGGTTGGTCGAGAAATGAAAAGGAGAGAGGGTGGGGGGTGGGGAGGGGAGAAAGGGGGGGGGGGGGTGTAGATAAGAAATAAAGAAAGCGGGTCGCGCGGGACACTTACGTCACAGGCGCTGCTCTGAGAGTGACGCGCTCTCACGATTCTCTTCAAATTTGCTGCCAGGCTTTGCCCCGGCCACAGCAAGCCTGACAGCAAATTTGAAGTGATTTGGTTAAGAAACGGCAGAGTTATAAGGCCCCGTTGAGGCAATGCCCGGAGGCAGTGCTAAACCAGTCAAGTCTCGATTTTTTAATATGGGCACACACCACCACACAAAATTTGAAGCGATTCGGTCAAGCGGTTCGGGAGATCCTTGGGACAGACAGAAAAGAACAACAACAAACAAACAAAAAAAGGAAAGAAACCTGAACGAAAACATACTCTTCTGCGATCGTAGATCGGCAAAGGACAAAAAAAGAAAACCGAACTGAAAGCCTACTTAGTTCAACCAGAGAGGTCTTAATCTGTGGTTCAACCATTGTAGGTCCGTTTTGGTAAATCTCGAACCCACAACAAAAAGAACAAAAACATTCATTCTTCTCCATGAACACCCCCCCCAGCCATCCACCGTCCCCCTACAGGGTTTCGGCTTGTGGGGCATTTGTAAATACAAAGATTGTGGGAACAATACTGGAGGCAATGCCCGGAGGCAGTGCTAAACCAGTAAAGTCCCGATATTTTAATAATACAGATACGTGTAGCAGTAACCATGCTTCTTCTCTCATGCCGTTGTAATCTCTCGCTGAACCGTGGTCTCGATGAGCCCCCACCCCACGTTTGGATGGGTCCCGTTTCGCCGAATCCGCGAAACTGTAAATTGGTGCATATAGCGCGTGTTTATGAACGGATGCTGTTGAAATTTTGCACCAAGATAGTCACTATCCCACACGAACATTCTGAATTTCGAGTCAATGTCTGGTCTGGTTACGCGCAGTTTGTGAAAAGGTGAAGCGACTGATATCGCGCGCGTTTCTAAGCCCAATGGCTTCCGGTTTGGCACGCGGATAGTCACTGTCCCCAGTCATCTACCTTCTGAATTTGAAGGCAATCTAGCCAGGAATACCGGAGATACGGGCGCCGAGAGGCCGGCGGATACGCGTTTCGCGCATTTGCCAAACCGCGCAAATGACACGGCCGCCTCGGTTGCCGTTGCCATCGCCCCGTTAGGGCTCACAGCAAATTTGAAGCATTTCGGTCGAAAAACGGCGGAGTTATAAGGCCCATTTTGTGTTTCAGACAGACACACACACACACGGACACTTGGCTTTTTATTATATGACTAGCGCAACGCCGAGTACCAGTAACGCCTAGTAACGGTAATGCCAAGTACTGGTAATGCTGAGTACAGCAAATTTGAAGTGATTTGGTTAAGAAACGGTGGAGTTATAAGGCCCCGTTTCCCATTGACGCTGCTCTGAGAGTGATGCGCTCTCCCTAGTAACTGTAACGTCTAGTAACGGTAACGCCAAGTACTGGTAACGCTGAGTACAGCAAATTTGAAACGATTGGGATAAGAAAAGGCGGAGTTATAAGGCCCCGTTTCGCGTTGGTGCTGCTCTGAGAGTGATGCGCCTCCCTAGTAACGGTATCGCCTAGTAACGGTAACGCCAAGTACTGGTAACGCTGAGTACAGCAAACTTGAAGCGATTTTGTTAAGAAACGGCAGAGTTATAAGGCCCCATTTCCCATTGGCGCTGCTCTGAGAGTGACGCGCTCTCCCGATTTTCTTCACATTCGCTTTGCCCCGGTGACAGCAAGCCTGACAGCAAATTTGAAGTGATTCGGTTGAAAACCGGCGGAGTTATAAGGCCTGTTTTGCATCATGCTGCTGTTACGCGCCTAAGTAATCGATTCGCTTCCGGTTTGGCACACGGATAGTCCCCGACCCCGGTCATCTTCCTGCCAAATTCGAAGGCAATCGGCCCTGAAACGCCGGAGATACGGGCGCCGAGAGGCCGGCGGATGCGCGTTTCGCGCATTTGCCAAACCGCGCAAATGACACAGCCGCCTCGGTTGCCGTTGCCATCGCCCCGTTAGGGCTCACAGCAAATTTGAAGCGATTCGGTCGAAAAACGGCGGAGTTATAAGGCCCATTTTGTGTTTCAGACAGACACACACACACACGGACACTTGGCTTTTTATTATATGACTAGCGCAACGCCGAGTACCAGTAACGCCTAGTAACGGTAATGCCAAGTACTGGTAATGCTGAGTACAGCAAATTTGAAGTGATTTGGTTAAGAAACGGTGGAGTTATAAGGCCCCGTTTCCCATTGACGCTGCTCTGAGAGTGATGCGCTCTCCCTAGTAACTGTAACGTCTAGTAACGGTAACGCCAAGTACTGGTAACGCTGAGTACAGCAAATTTGAAACGATTGGGATAAGAAAAGGCGGAGTTATAAGGCCCCGTTTCGCGTTGGTGCTGCTCTGAGAGTGATGCGCTCTCCCTAGTAACGGTATCGCCTAGTAACGGTAACGCCAAGTACTGGTAACGCTGAGTACAGCAAACTTGAAGCGATTTCGTTAAGAAACGGCAGAGTTATAAGGCCCCATTTCCCATTGGCGCTGCTCTGAGAGTGACGCGCTCTCCCGATTTTCTTCACATTCGCTTTGCCCCGGTGACAGCAAGCCTGACAGCAAATTTGAAGTGATTCGGTTGAAAACCGGCGGAGTTATAAGGCCTGTTTTGCATCATGCTGCTGTTACGCGCCTAAGTAATCGATTCGCTTCCGGTTTGGCACACGGATAGTCCCCGACCCCGGTCATCTTCCTGCCAAATTCGAAGGCAATCGGCCCAGAAACGCCGGAGATACGGGCGCCGAGAGGCCGGCGGATGCGCGTTTCGCGCATTTGCCAAACCGCGCAAATGACACAGCCGCCTCGGTTGCCGTTGCCATCGCCCCGTTAGGGCTCACAGCAAATTTGAAGCGATTCGGTCGAAAAACGGCGGAGTTATAAGGCCCGTTTCGTGTTTCAGACAGACACACACACACACACACACACACACACACACACACACACGACAGTTGGCTTATTACTATATGATGATAGAGCTAGCCTGATCTGGATTGTTTTGCTAAAGGTTTAGACTCAGGGAAACTGTCTGAGTATCTAGAGGTCTACATGGGCACAGAACATGCTGACCAGGCAGGATTGTGAATACCTAGTACCTACTCTCATCAGTTTTGACAACTTATACTATTACTACATCATGTAGCCTTTCCATTTAGGGGGGGGGGGGGGGGGGGGGGCTTTTCTTTAGGGGAGGGAGGGGTGTGGTCTTTTCTTTTTAATATTTTGAAGAAAGAGAGAGAGTGCACGTTTTGTGTGAATACACACATGTAACAGAGCACATAGCAACCACAGTTTTTGTATAATTAATACTATTTGTATTGCTAGTGTATGTAATTCAATATGTGATGTTTTCTTTTTTCTACATCTGAAGAGTGACCTGGCGGGGCTGAACCCATGTGTGCCGCAAAAAAAAGACTGTCTGTTTCTCCATATGAAGAACAGTTTAGCACGGTACTTTATTGTCGTTCCCCATATAGCTAGAGAGTGACCTGGCAGGGCTGACTTGAAGTGACCAACTGTGTATGTGCATTTTTGTGTGTGTTTGTCTTGTGTCCTTATGAGGACATAATGCAGAGCTTTAGATTGTTTTCAAGCTTCATGGGTCATATCCTGATTGCAGAAAATGAAGGGTCAATACTCAATTATTTCCAAAATAAGAGGCACGTAGTGTGTCAGAGCTTCAGGTTGTTTTCAAGCTTCATGGGTCATGTCCTGATTGCAGAAAATGAAGGGTCAATACTCAATTATTTCCAAAATAAGAGGCACGTAGTGTGTCAGAGCTTCAGGTTGTTTTCAAGCTTCATGGGTCATGTCCTGATTGCAGAAAATGAAGGGTCAATACTCAATTATTTCCAAAATAAGAGGCACGTAGTGTGTCAGAGCTTTAGGTTGTTTTCAGACTTCATGGGTTGTGGCTGCACAAAATGAGGGAACAAAACTGACGTATCCAGCTGTGTGTGTGTGTACTGTAACACAGAATAGGGTATTTTCACCAAAGATGCGGAGCATCCAGCTGTGTTGTGTGTACTGTACCAGAACAGTGTATTTTATGAAAGTTAATCACTTAATGATGATCTGTTATGTGTCCCACAGCTGGAGAGTGACCTGGCAGGGCTGAACCGCCGCATCCAGCTGCTGGAGGAGGACCTGGAGAGGTCAGAGGAGCGTCTGCAGACCGCCACAGAGAAACTGGAGGAGGCCTCCAAATGTGCAGACGAGAGCGAGAGGTGGGTAGCGTGTAGAATGAAAACTTTACAATAGAATTTCAATTGTAAAGGGATGATGCATAGATAGTCTTGTAAATGTTGGATCAGGTTAAAGTTGAAAGTATTTATCATACAACATTTGATTTGTGCTAATGCCCTATAGTGAATAACATTCTGTTTCTTGTCGCTGTGTTCATAAACTGATAATTATAGAAAAAGTAGGAAGTTATCTTTGATGTTTCAGAACAATTTGTCACTAGCACTAGTATCAGACTTTGTCAATGTGGCAGATTCTTAGCATAAAGATTTTTCTGTAGCGGCTCATTTGCTATCTAGTGTTAATAATTTGCATATACAATAAAACACGTGAAGAATTTCATCTTATAAGAATTTGTAGTCTGAAAATCAATTTTGGTTTCAATGGCTTTGGTGTACATTTTCTTTTTACCGTATTTTACGGACTATAAGGTGATACTTTTTTCCCAAACTGAGACCCATGCGCCTTATGACATGACTAAAAATATAGTAAAACAATATACAATATTTTATAATAAGAAAATGTAATACCATTAACAGTATCTGAATTTTGTCTAAAACATTTTATGAGGTGCACTTTATAGTCCGAAAACATGGTATGTTTGCGGCAGAGTTGCGCAGTTTGTAATTTGTGTTTGCATGAGGACATTTTCAAAAGAAGCTAAAACAAAGACTTTATCTAAATGGTGGCATGTTTTTCAGATGCTGGATCTTCAGTCAAACCTGATTGTGACAACAAAATGAGCATGGATATAAGAGAGAGAGTGAGAGAAAGAGAGAGAGAGAGGTGTGAGAGGGAAGGATTTCTTGCAAGAAAAAGAGATGAAGGGAAAAAAGAGATTCAGAATAGCCACTCGTTTCCAATCACTTGCTCTTTGACATGTGCATGTGTTGCATGCCGCCGTGTGCTGTCCTCCTGTGTGTGCACATTTGCGCCCACCCTCACTCCTCTCCCACCCCCTATCCACCGGGGATGTTGGTGTGACCAAATGGACCTTGGAATCTGACCACTGGGTGTTGTCATGACGGACGGGGACTGACCACACAACTACAGGGTGCGGCAGACAGTGGAGAACAAGCTGAACATGGGAGACGATCGCCTAGAGGACCTGGAAACAGAACTGCGCCTGGCCAAGCAGGCCGCCGGGGAATGGGAGACACGCTACGACGAGGTATGACCCCCCCCCCTCCATCTCACCCTTCCCTCTCCTTCCTCTATCTACTTTCCATCTATTCTATGCCCCTTTTCTGGCACTGTAGATTGACCTCAAGGTCGGAATTTAATCTTGCGAGGGACACTTCCACTGAAAGTTTCAGTTCAAATAAGCTTACATGATCAATACAAAACTTGAAGTTTAAAGAACATTTTTTGACTCAAAACAGAAAATGTGGTTTGCTGTCTAGGCAAAAATGAATACAAAAAAGGTAATTTTATTCTGACCTTGAGGCATTCTTGAGTGTCCGTGTGATCCTGTGTTCATCTAAATCAATTCTTTTGTTGTGCAGAGCACATTGCACACAGCACAATGAGATGGACTGTGTCTTCAGTTGCTGTCAAGACATGCCTTATCTTGGAAAGTGAAAGTTTCATCACTGCATTTCTGTTTGTTGCAGGATTCTAATTTTTCAGGTGTTTCACCGAGGACTTTATGTTTCAGATGAGTGAAGCAAAAGTTTATCACTGTTTTTGGCTTTGTTGTGTTTTTATATCTATGCAAATTTTAAAATGTTCATATTTCGCCTGCAGCTTATTGATTTCTAGCGGGAAACTTGGAGGAGAAAACGAAGGAGCGGAAGCTGGTAAAAGACATGGAATTCTGACAGACGTACAAGCGCATGATTGAAAGAGGACATGCGAAGGAGACCAGGTTTACAGAATTTGTGGCTGTCAATAACGGAGTAGTTTCTCTAACGTGTGATGCAGAGGACGCAAGGTTTTGGAAAGCAAGAGCCTGGCTTCTGATGAGAGCATAGACGGGCTTGAGAACCAGCTCAAAGAAGCCAAATACATCGCTGAAGACGCTGAGCGTAAATACGATGAGGTGATTGGCTGACTGCTGCCCCAATGGCTTTGACCTTGAGTCGCCTTGGACGTTATTTGATGTTGTGGTGTCTGTCCACATTTCCCATCTTGAGTCACTCACTTTTTACTGGATTTTAATTTTAATTTTTGTGAAAATGCTGGAGGTTTTGAATGATTTTGTTTATATCTATTGCTACACCAAGAAAAAAAAATTGATTGTGTAGGAATCGTAACCCTTACTCTCTAACCTTTTGTTAAAATGTGAATCTTTTTAGGAAGGCTGTTTTAAGATCAACCAACCAACCACTGAAGATATGCTAGACAAAAATATTTTTGCAGTGGTTAAAAAAAATTCACACTGATTAAAAAAAAATGGTAGTGGTCATGAAATCTTATTACCGTATTTTTCGGACTATAAGGCGATACTTTTTCCCCAGACTCAGTCCCCTGCGCCTTATAATGTGACTAATAAAATAGTAAGAAAATATAATGAAAAAAATCTAAAATTTGGGAGGTGCAATTTGTTGGTCTATACAACCTTATACAGCCTTATAGTCTCTGAAAAATACGGTACATATTTTATTATCAGGATTTTAACTGGTGGGGTCCTTTTTATTTTTTATCTCAGTTCTGTACTCAAATATCATCCAAGAATCCAGTAGAAAGAGTGTGAGTGAGCTAACTGCGAGTCATCAGTAAAACAATGCATTGCATTGGTCAAACAGCATGGAGGAGTATACTGGATTGCTGATCAGCACAAACGTTGCTTGTGTTACTCATGTCTTTTGGCAGCTTGTATTTTCTCACTGCTCTTTTTCTTTTTGATTTGCTAACAATAACATTGTTTTCTTCAAACTGACATCTGATTTGTTTTTTCAGATTGCTTAACTTCATCTTAAGCTTGTAGAAGTAAAAACTTGGTTTAAAAAACAACTTTCTGCTGTAATGTTTAACAATGTTTTTGTTTGTTTGCCTGTGTTCTAATGCTCTTCATTTCAGTTGCTTTTGCATTCATTTTTGTCCCATCCGTTACTTATGTTGTTGAATGACTGTTTGGGAGAAAGGTTAATTTAAAGAAGTAAATTTGCGGCTCCTTTTGTGAATATTTCATCTTCAGTACCTGCACATATTCATTATTTTGTGCAAGCAAGGATGCATCTCCAAGCTACAACATCTTCAAGGCGGCAAGTTTGTGCCGTCTACTGTGACTTATTTCATACACAGAACCTGTAAACAGTGTAAGGATGTGGAAACTGGCGTGGTTGCCGTGTCAGTAGTTATTGTGCTTCATTCAGACCTAGCTGTCGTGGGTCTATAAGTAGTTATTGTGCTTCATTCAGACCTAGCTGTCGTTGGTCTATAAGTAGTTATTGTGCTTCATTCAAACCTAGCTGTCGTGGGTCTATAAGTAGTTATTGTGCTTCATTCAAACCTAGCTGTCGTGGGGTCTATAAGTAGTTATTGTGCTTCATTCAGACCTAGCTGTCGTATAAGTAGTTATTGTGCTTCATTCAGTAGCTGTCGTTGGTCTATAAGTAGTTATTGTGCTTCATTCAGACCTAGCTGTCGTTGGTCTATAAGTAGTTATTGTGCTTCATTCAGACCTAGCTGTCGTGGGTCTATAAGTAGTTATTGTGCTTCATTCAGACCTAGCTGTCGTGGGTCTATAAGTAGTTATTGTGCTTCATTCAGACCTAGCTGTCGTGGGTCTATAAGTAGTTATTGTGCTTCATTCAGACCTAGCTGTCGTTGGTCTATAAGTAGTTATTGTGCTTCATTCAGACCTAGCTGTCGTGTCTATAAGTAGTTATTGTGCTTCATTCAGACCTAGCTGTCGTGGGTCTATAAGTAGTTATTGTGCTTCATTCAGACCTAGCTGTCGTTGGTCTATAAGTAGTTATTGTGCTTCATTCAAACCTAGCTGTCGTGGGTCTATAAGTAGTTATTGTGCTTCATTCAGACCTAGCTGTCGTGGGTCTATAAGTAGTTATTGTGCTTCATTCAAACCTAGCTGTCGTGGGTCTATAAGTAGTTATTGTGCTTCATTCAGACCTAGCTGTCGTTGGTCTATAAGTAGTTATTGTGCTTCATTCAGACCTAGCTGTCGTTGGTCTATAAGTAGTTTATTGTGCTTCATTCAGACCTAGCTGTCGTGGGTCTATAAGTAGTTATTGTGCTTCATTCAGACCTAGCTGTCCTTGGTCTAGTATAAGTAGTTTATAGTGCTTCATTCAGACCTAGCTGTTAGCTGTCAGCGTGGCTCTGTTGGTGTGCTAGAGGTCGCAAGGCGCTGGAGAGCCGTTGCCAGTCGGACGAGGAGAAGCTGGAGTTCCTGGACAAACAGCTGGAGGAGGCCAAGTTCATTGCCGAGGACACCGACCGCAAATATGACGAGGTGACCTTCGCGCCTGTGGCCTGCAGCCGCAGTGAAGGAACATAGTGGAATGTCCCAGTTTGGAACAGACGTTTTGAGAATGGCGTTGTTTCTTTTTGCGGTGTTATAGTTGCTAGGTAGTTGTTGATTGAACGGGTGCTGTGGATCTTTGATCGACTTGATGTGGTGTCATCGCGGTTTTTTTGTCCTGCGTCAATCAAATCTGAATTGTTGAAGGATTGTGGGTATTGTAATCATAGTTTGTGTTCTTCCTGCTGTACGTTTTGAATTATTGATAGCTTTTAGTTTCTCCAGGAAATCCTTTTTGAGGTGGAGTTGTCTCTTGTTTGAAGTTTGTAGCCCAAGATATGCATGGGTCCAGGAGCTTTTCTTCACTTCATGTTCCTCTGCTCCATGCATTCTTTCTTGTTCACATATGCATACAGAGAACATGTGCGTTCTATCATCTCCCTCCTTGTTTTAGCTTCATCTGTTTCCATTTCTTTCCATGTCAGTTACACATAGACTGATCTTCAGATTGGACAGATTTCATCATCATGAGTCTCTTAGTGTTTTGTTCTTATTCCAGCATTAGATTTCGCAAGTCGAGTTGCGTGTATGCATGTTTGTGTGTCTTGTCTTACTCTTAGTGTTTATCTGTATATATGTGCACTCATGCATTGCTGGGTTGTTGTTGTTGTTGGGTTTTTTGTAAGCCACTTGTTCTCCTTAACACATTGATCCATTCCTTTGATAGAGCTGTTTTAGTTTAGGGTTTCTGCTTGTGTGGCAGAGTGAGTCAGCTTAATAGACGATTTTCGGAAAAAAACTAGGGGAGAGCACTTCGTGAAAATTAGAGTTTACCTCCATTACTCTGTCAAATACCATAGCGACAATGTAACAATGGCGTCAAAGCTTGAAACCGCAGGATGCGAGTCAGCGACTTGCAAACATTTTGTAGAAAAATAAGGGGTGACCAGTTGCTACAAAGTGATAGAACTTGCAAACTGTGACGTAAAAAAATATAAATTACATCAATTTCAGAATGACGCACTGCGTTCTACATGCTGTGTGTCTCCTCAAACACAAGAAGCGAGGGCTGGGGATTTACCTGATGGCAGAGTAACTTCCCCTGTTTGACCGATTGAATTAGGCAAGATAACTCCTACACACCATGAAATTACTCCCCTTAATTATTCCCGAACAATTCCTATTGTACATGTGTGTTTTTGTCTCTGTCCCTGTTGTAGACAATGAAGCCAACCAGAGTGAGGTCACAGGTGTAAATAATGCAGCTGACAGTTAAAAACTAGCCAATTTGAAGACCAGAAAATGTGTTAGTTTCCCTTGTAATTCTGCTGACACAAGAAAAACATGCATGTTTTTTTTCCATAGCTAATTGTTCACATGCAGATAAACTTGTTTTGTTGCTCCTACTTTGAAATAATGGTTAATGCGAGTGTATAGTGCAGAAAAGATCCCCCAACTCCGCCTGCATTAAAAAAGAAGATAAACTGTCAATGGATTAAAAGAGAGTTGCTAGATGTCTCAGTACAGGTTAACAATATTCACAAAATATCACTGTTTCCCCATGGCAACACAATGAGTTGTAAGTCATGTGGCCTAACACTGTTGCAATTCACAGGGTTCGCATGGCCTTTGAAAGTCTTTGAGAAATGGAGTGCCATTTTCAAGTCTTTGAAAATTGGCTGTGGTCTGTGAAAATTGTGAAATGGTTTGTGAAAAAGTCATTGACGTCATAACACTTTTTTTGTTTGCTTCCAGAATTAAGAAAGAAGCCATTTAATTTGGTTTATTTTATGATATCCGCGGTTCGACGATATAGTTCTGTTCTGTCTAGCAGACATCCTCGATTTGTTGAGAGTTACTTCCCTTCGCTATGTCTGGGTCTTTTGGCTACACAGGTGCAACTTGAGTGATCGTGATCGAAGCAATCTTCATCAAACACTGTGTTGCCATGGGGAAATAGAGATATTTTGTGCACATTAAGGAAATAATGTAAGGATCTGAATCTGCTTATAGTTTGTGTGTTTTTCTGCCAGCAACTGTTCTATTTTGCTTTTCTGAGGGTCAACAATCACTACAAATGAATAACTATACCCCATACAGCTTAACTCACTCGGGACGAATGAGCCGGATCTGGCTCATGGCTCGCACAACCGTTTAAGACGAATGGCCCGGATCCGGCTCTTGAGGAGTTTTCAAGAGGTTTTGATTTCTGGCGTGTAACCAGCTTTCAAGTGCGACGTCATAACCTACTTTCAGTTTTCTTTTACCTTGCCTCTATTGAAATCGATCAATCATTGCAGACTTTACATTCAGGTTTGGTTGTAAAGGGGTCAAAGATCGGAATGTGGAATTTTCCTTCTTTCTATGTGTTAGCTGTTTTCATCAATAGGAGACAAACGACGAAGGTATGGAATCTAATATTTTACGATCATTTAGTGCATGGTGTTATAATCTTATCTTAAAATATCAGTCCATAACTTTTCATTACTTTTTTGTGGTGCTGGGTTTTCGAACCTAGTCAAATGGCCCGTCCGAAACGGTTGTAAGGGAAAACAACTGGCCAGTGCCGAGTGAGTTAAACGTTATTGTTAGGTTGTACTTCCAGTGTTCCGTGTCACTGTGTGCATCTGTGATTAGTGTGAATCATTCTAAAATGCTGTCCCTTCCAATTTCAGCCCACTCTTGAAATCTTTCAAGGAACATTGTCCCACTACTAAAAAGTTAATCATAAAACTATGTCGTACTGATCCATGGATACATTGAAGCGTCAAACTTCGAAAGCTCCGAGGTGAGCCTAAACTTTAGTTGAGTCAAACTGTTTTAAAATTCGTTTTATCAGCGTCAAACTTGTTTGTGCTTATTGTCTTTGATTGTAATCAGCAGTTCCAGAGTGTTTTCCCATTGTGCTATTTAACATGCACATGGGCAATGATCAACTGATTTTGTGTGTGTTGTGATTGATGGTGTTTTATGCATGCGTTGGGTGTTGATTTGACTAAACCATCGATCGTTTCAGTGACTGCCTTTTGCTACCTCTCCTCCTAAGTCCTCCTCTGCAGTGGCCTGCTTTGCTTTGGGTAGTCACCCCTCCCCCCAGTGTGTGTGTGAGTGAGTGAGAAAGGAGAGAACCTCACCTTTTGTGTGTTTGCCACTTGACTAATTCATAAAAAGTTTTTGACGAGGGCATGTAATATTTCCCCCACATTATATAAGAACTACATAGACACAGGGGACTGAGTGGAGCATGACATTGAGAGCTATAGTCGTAGTGGGTAGATATGCATTGAAAACAGACTGTAGTGTGCTGAATATAAGAAGCACCTATTTTGCATGGCAGATCTTTTATGATTATTTTACAGCGATGACCAAATGTCAAGATCAGATTGATAACGCTTTGTGGAGAGAAAAAAACCCTAACCAAAGTGAGTCAATGGGCTTTGCATGATATTTAAACCATTACAAATCTTGAACGCCATCGAGCATTGAGTGAGGAAACATTATCGCTGAGACAGACATTTGAAAATTTAAATCTGAACAATTTTACAGGATGAGAATTTTGTTTTATTGACTTATTTCTTGTCACTATAATTGCTTTTTACTCAAGTGTTGGCATGTGTTTAAAAAGCATGATTTTTTTCCGAATTAAATTTGTATGTGTGCATGTGTATGTGTGTGAGCCTGCATGTGTGAGTTTGGAATGAATTGGGTAAACAGGGAGTAGAAAGAATATGATTTGTTGAAGAGAACTGTTAATGATTAATGATTTTTGTCAGCTAAGTACGTAGTGAAGGTAGTGACAATATTCATGATATTCTTTGGTTACTGATTATGAGTTTGTTTATTTTCAAGTAAATCGTTTCATTGGCTGTATGGGTCATTTATAATTGAAGAGTGTTTGGGACGGTGTGAATGACCAGTTTGTCAAGTTAACCTTTTATGAGCTGTGGTTTATATGGTTGATGGTTGGTGTGTGAACTGCCTATGGGTTGAGTGATTGTTGGCTGACTGTTAGAGCGTTAACCTTTTATGAGCTAATGATTGGAATTAAAAACCCTTTATGGGCTGTGAATGATATAAGATTAGAGTGTTAACCCTTTTGGGGGATGTGAGGATTTAGGTTGACTCTCGACTGGATTTAGGTTGATAAGAGACTGGAGTGTTAACCCTTTATGGGCTGATATTGGAGTGTTGGCTAACCCTTTGTGGGCTGTGGGGGTTGTGCCTCAGGCTGCCCGCAAGCTGGCTATCACAGAGGTGGACTTGGAGAGGGCTGAGGCTCGGCTGGAGGCCGCTGAGGCGTGAGTACCAGTACCACCAACACCATCACAATGCACCCCAACCCCAACCCCATCTCCCTGTGCATTGAATGGAAAAGTTCAGGGCTCTGCACCAGAACACTGATATTGCACAATGATTAGGTCATAGGAGTACAGGCAGGAAACAGAAAACAAGACCACACTATCCCTACCTGCCATACACACACACATACCCCAAAAAAAGAAGAAAAAAGAAAAGAAAAGAAAACAACAAACAAGTAAAAAACAAAACAAACCAGTCAGTGGCTTAAACGTATCAAATTTCTGATTAAGCCATATTTATTTTATTATTTATGCATTTTACACGTAGGTAAACATAAGAAATTAAAATTTGAATGATTTCACTGATTTTTGGATCACACACAGAGTTTAAAGCCGTTCTGGAATCAAAGACATAAAACTTACTGAAATGATGTATGTGATCTTAACGATCACACTTCAAATAACTAAGTATCAAAGACATTCCAGATTTATTTTCTGCATCACTATCCACCAGGGAGGTGGGCTGCATATCAGCAAAATATCGCTGTGTGTACATTCGTTCCATTTTACATGGTTTTCTCATGCACTGTCAAGTTAATAACTGTCAAAGTTATTAGGATTACATGTTTTTAAAAGAGATTAACAAATTATGGTTGAAAAGTTTGAAGTGGAAAGGACTGAAAGAGATCTCTGAGCTTCATTATAATAAAATAAAAATAATTATGCCACATGGGTGCAGCTCCTTCAGTTTCACACTGATTTCCTTTTTTTAAATGTTACCAGAAACGGATCTAAATTTTTACTGAGTGAAACTGTTATAAAATTCGTTTGATCATGATCTTCAGTTGTTTTTAAAATCATCCCCAAATAATGACCACAATTGATTTGGGTCGTTTTGAAATTCCCTTAAGTCGTTCTCAGGTATGGTGATGCCACATTGTTTTCAAAGGTGATGTAGTCATTTTACAAGGCATATCGGACTCAAACTTTCTCTGCCCATCATTTTAACTGTCTGTCTCTCGTTATCTCTCTTGCGTTGAACTTGCCCCCCTGAACCCTCCAACAGGGCTCTGCCCCTGTTCCCCACCGGGGTCCTGGGCGGCCCCCGGCCCCCTGCCTTGCAGGTTTGTTTTTTCATTTTGGGAAGTTGCACCAATGTTACCAACAAAAATTCATGAATAGTATCATTTACTCTTAGAAGAACAAACACATGGTCATGAACTACTAGTATTATTTACTCTCAGAAGAACAAACACATGGTCATGAACTACTAGTATTATTTACTCTCAGAAGAACAAACACATGGTCATGAACTACTAGTATGAACTAATAGCATCATTTACTCTCAGAAGAACAAACACATGGTCATGAACTAGGCCCTAGTATATATTTACTCTCAGAAGAACTCTCAAACAACACATGGTCATCATGAACTACTAGAAGAAAAAACATGGTCATGAACTAGGCCCTTTACTCTCTCAGAAGAAAAAACAACACATGAACTAATAGTCATGAACTAGGCCCTATAGTATCATTTACTCTCAGAAGAAAAAACAACACATATGAACATTTACTCTAAGAAGAAAAAAACAACACATGGTCATGAACTAGGCCCTAATAGTAGTATCATTTACTCTGAGAAGAAAACAACAACACATGATGAACTAATAGTATCACTCTCAGAAGA
Source organism: Phymorhynchus buccinoides (assembly GCA_017654935.2). NCBI lineage: Eukaryota > Metazoa > Mollusca > Gastropoda > Neogastropoda > Raphitomidae > Phymorhynchus > Phymorhynchus buccinoides. Next base: position 39,477,461 of record CM065693.1, read on the forward strand.
AAAAACAACACATGGTCATGAACTAATAGTATCATTTACTCTCAGAAGAAAAAACAACAGTCATGAACTAATAGTATCATTTACTCTCAGAAGAAAAAACAACACATGGTCATGAACTAATAGTATCATTTACTCTCAGAAGAAAAAAACAACACATGGTCATGAACTAAGCCCTAATAGTAGTATCATTTACTCTCAGAAGAAAAAAACAACACATGGTCATGAACTAATAGTATCATTTACTCTCAGAAGAAAAAAACAATGGTCATGAACTAATAGTATCATTTACTCTCAGAAGAAAAAACAACACATGGTCATGAACTAATAGTATCATTTACTCTCAGAAGAAAAAAACAACACATGGTCATGAACTAATAGTATCATTTACTCTCAGAAGAAAAAACAACACATGGTCATGAACTAATAGCATCATTTACTCTCAGAAGAAAAAACAACACATGGTCATGAACTAATAGTATCATTTACTCTCAGAAGAAAAAACAACACATCGTCATGAACTAATAGCATCATTTACTCTCGGAAGACGTTACATTTTTTTGTTTTGTTGAGTTTGAATGTATTCCAGAATAAATACATTTTTTAATGTCTTTAGGGGAATGGTTTCATATGTGTTATTCATCTTTTGTTTTATCCATATATGTTGTCTATTAATTAAGATGTTGATGCTTAACATGTTCATGACATGTTTATAATGTTTGTGTTGAAGTTTTTGACTTGATGCATTGATGACGTTTATGATGGATTGCTTTGATGTTTTGTTGGCGGGCGCGCATTGGCCACATGTTGAATGACAGTTGAACTTGATAGGTGGCAGTTTTGCGCAGGAGGCTGCGACAGAACCCATCCCACGCGCACTCTCTCATTGCTGCATGATGGATTGAAAATCATCATGGGAGGTTTGCCTGCTAGAACCCCCTCTCTCCAAAGGAGAAACGAAAGCAGAAAGGAGGTTTTAGCAGGGAATCCTCACTTGTGTGTTGTTTTACTTGAGGTCTGCTGTTTGTGTGTTATGATCTAACGATGAAGAAACTTTTGTGCCGTAAATATGTTCTGCTTTTGATTCTGCAAGCTTTTCTTTTGTTGTTGTTGTTGTTATTATTGAATTGCTGTTGACCGATCTGTTATTAGTAGAACATTGTTTGGATGCATTTGAGATGTTTGTGTATTTCTAATTGCATGATTTTGTCTCCAGGTGATTTGAACATGTTGCTTGTCTTACAGACTTAAAACAAAAATACCCTTACCCACCAAAAAACATTTGTCATATTTTTTCTTAAGTTTCAGTATTTTTTATGTTATGATTGACCAAAAAACAAATTTGAACTGTGTTTGAGCCAAACCCTGCCTCTTTGTGTTTCTTGCTCTTATTTTTGTTTGCTTGTGACTTGGAGTTATCAATCCCTTATGTTCTTCTACTCTGCCCTGTGCACTTGTTGATTTGAGATGAAGGGCAGTGTAAAAACAACATGCGTTTGTGCAGTAGTGTTTTTTAATTGTTTTCTGCTGCAAGTACAATCGACTATGTTAAAAGAACAAAAGAAGCACATAGGCGTTTAGGTAGCAAATTGTTCTTATTTTGTGTGCTAACTTACCTCCCTTCCTCTCGTTATTATTCTCTTTTTCTCTCCTTCTGTCATTGTTTGTATGTTGGTCTGTATGTCCGTTTCTCTCTCTCTCTCTCCCCCTCTTTCTCTCTCTCTCTCTCTCTCTCTCTCTTTCTCTCTCTCTCCCCTCTCTCTCTCTCTCTCTCTCCCTCTTTCACTCTCTCCCCTCTCTCTCTCTCTCTCTCCCTCTCGCTCTCTCTCCCCCTCTCTCTCCCCTCCCTCTCTCTCTCTCTCTCTCTCTCTCCCTCTCTCTCTCTCTCTCTCTCTCTCTCTCCCTCTCTCCCCCTCTCTCTCTCTCTCTCTCTCTCTCTCTCTCTCTCTCTCTCTCTCTCTCTCTCTCTCTCTCTCTCTCTCTCTCTCTCTCTCTCTCTCTCTCTCTCTCTCTCTCTCTCTTTTTTTTTTATCGCTCTCTTTCCATTTCTCCCTGCAGTAGATATTTAGTTGCATGTTTGTGTGATCCCAATAACTTTGAATCGGTGTGCACATTACAGTGGAACCTCCCTTATAAGACTCCCTCCCACATAAGACCTACTTCTCGGAGACATTGCCCTTCTTTGTAAGTATTAAAATTACCTCCCTTATAAGATCCCTCCCACATAAGACCTACTTCTCGGAGACATTGCCCTTCTTTGTAAGTATTAAAATTACCTCCCTTATAAGATCCCTCCGTTATAACTTAAAATATAAGACCTCATTTTGGATGATTTTTGAAGATCTTATAACAGGTTCCACTGTATATTAAGCTTCCGTGGTAACATTATGTGCTGGTTTTTAATTTTACGCATGCTGCCACCTCCTCCTCCTCCACAACAACCACCCTTCCTCCTGTTTGCTGGATGTGCGTGCGTGGTGTGTGCATGCAGGCTGCGCGCAAAGTTCACGTGGTGGAAAAGGAGCTGGAGAGATCGGAGGAGAGGGCTGACATGTCAGAGAGGTGAGTGAGTCCCTGATGGTAGCGAGATGACATTCTACAATAAACCAAGCAAACAAACCAAACACAAAACCTACACATAGAAATGTTACTCAATTCAGTCAGAGAGGTTGTACTAGTAGTTGCTTAGTTTTAGTGTGTAGTTATTTATGTGCGTTTTCTTCTTCTTTTTACCCCCCTTCCTATGAATATAGGAGAATGGTTCATGTAAATGAATGATTCTGCGTATGATTCAGTGAATGCAAGCACATTGAGAAGTTGAGTACTATAATGTATTATTATTAGTAGTTCTCCAGTCTTCTGTTATGACCCAATTGAAAGGTCAAGCAACAACAGTATGCAATCAGACAACAATGTAATAATGATAATAATAATTATATATAATATAATTATTTATAATGATTATTTAGGGTGTTTAATCTTAGCAAAAGCCCTAAGCACTTACAATCAGAATATACAATGTATATAAAAAACCCACTAAAATAATGAAACAGTAGATCACAATCACACGCACACACACATGCCCACACGCACGCACGCACACACACACTCACACGTATTAACCCTTTCACCGCCGATGTCGGATTTTTGCACCACAATGGTTACTAAAAGGCATCAAATCAGGTCCAGTTATCCGAAGACGCTATTTTCTTAATTTGGGGAGGCAAGGATAGACCTAATGTTATACATGTCATAGAGGAATTCCTAATATTGCAGATGTTTTTTCCTTCTCTACCCAGTTAAGTTTAATGGTATTTTTTGGCTGAAACCTGGCTGGCGGCGAAAGGGTTAATGTAATTAGAAAACTGAAGACACACAAGCAAATAAATCAGTTTATGGGTTGGAATGTTGTGAGGTGTCAAAATAGGTCATGCCCCTTAGCAATGGTTTGGGACGAAATAAATTGAAGGATACTACTTTTGTGGTCTTTTGTTATGTATTCTTATTAGGTTATTAGGAGGGAACAGGGGGGGGGGGGGGGGGGGGGGGTAATTAGTATTAGAATTTTGTTCAAAATATGAGCCAATATCATTCCTCAGATATTTTAACCATCAGCACTTTATTTATAAATTTATTGGGCTGAGGAAGAGGAAATCGTTGAAGTACTTGAGAAATTGCAGATGTAAGAGTTAATGTAACGTGAAACCTGATGAAAGGAGGCATGCCTAGTTCTGCACTGACCTATTAGCCAGCTGATCTAGCATGAAGAGGGTAGTCAGTCTACAGACATTCTGCAAGAATGGGTTTGACAAAAGTTATGATCAAAAGTGCAGTGATTTTCGAACCATTAATTTAAATTAATGAATAACATTGGTGGGTGTAGACAAAGCTGGGAGGTGGAGTTGATAGAGAATGAAATAGCTGGTAGGCTTGCTGGCTGTAGGGACTTCAGACCTGCTTATGCTAGTTTGCTACACACTGTGTGTAGCATTCTACACACTTTGGACCAATGCTTCATTTCAAATTGATTACAATGCACTGTTGTTTGAACATGATTGGTACGCATTTAAAAAACCCAACTTATTGACGGTTTTAATGAATAGGACTGCACGTTTTGGCTGCATTTCACACCGAGACGACACATTTCAGTTATTCGGTTTACTCGTGTAAGGATAGCCAGGTCTGGACTCCTCCTCCTAATGAGCGTTGGGCTGTTGATGTTGGCAATGCCGTGATGCTAACTGCATGTGACTGCTGTCCCTGCATGGTGTGTGACTAATGACTGTTCCAGGAAAATGAGAGACTTAGAAGAAAACAGCCACGCCCTAACCAATAACCTCAGGTCGTTAGAACTGTACGAGGAAAAGGTAAGTCACATTTGCTTTTCTGTCTTTTTTTTAATTTCTCTCCCTTTGCATCATGCTCCATTTCCGAGAAATTATAGCATTTCATTCTTTTGCTTGCACGCGCTCCTCAGACCTGAATGCTGTTGCGGAAGTTCAAAGAGAGAGAAAGAGAGATGGCTGCTGATTTCAAATTTAATTACTTCACTCTGTTGGTTTGTCAGTAGAATTGGGCACTTAAGGAGAGATGAAATATTTCCTGAAGAAGATTTCTGAAATGGCATGAGAAAAAGAAAATGAGAATGGAACAATTCTATTATTAATGACAGGAAACAGTAAATACATTATTACCCGGAGCACCTTTGTTCTTACTCCGTGGACACCTGAACTGTGCTGTTTTCTTTAGCCTTAGCTTCAGGAGCCATCTCCCTTGCTAGGCAAAACCCGCGCCTCATCGTCTGGGGTTCCAGATACTTTCATGCGTGGATTGCGTAGAGCTTGAAACTGCGATCATCATCAGGCACGCTACTGCGATACAAGGACAGAAAGGGTGTTTGACTTGAAGAAGCAGCGGGTGATTAGACTCTACCTTCCTAGCCCTGTGTGCTTGTCTTGTCTTGCAGGAAGATCTTGGAGTTGGAGGAGGAGTTGAAGGTTGTGGGCAACAATATGAAATCGTTGGAAATCAGTGAACAAGAGGTATTCAGGCTGGATGCAGCCCTGCAGTGGTTTATCCATGTTTATCCCCCATACTTATCCCCTGTAGTCATGTTGTAACTTGTCACATGCATGCATGAGGACAACTGTCAGTGAACTACACTGTTATTGTTTTGGGTTTTTTTGAGTGGGGAAGAGGGGGGGGGGGGGGGGGGGGGGGGGTGACAGATATTTACCAGTGCTAATGTAATGTCCCAGTGGGCATGGGTGTCATTGATTTGCTTTAACTCTTCTAGCGCCATGTATATTTTGGACGGTTTTGGTTGTCTGTTGCGTCTCAACTGACAAGAAGGAAGTAAATACTTTTTTCGAGTGTGCATGTGTTGCTTTAGGGGAAGAAACAGTGACATGCACTCTAAATATAGACAAACACAGGGCAGGGTACTTGGTAGTAAATGTCTTTGCATTTGATGGGATGTAGAGAGATGTGATGGGCGAATGTATTGACCCATGGTGCTAGTAGAAGAGCTAAGTGGCTTTATGCCACCATTTCATGCCATAGAACAGTTAAATGGCTTTATGCCGCCATTTCATGCCATAGAACAGTTAAATGGCTTTATGCCACCATTTCATGCCATAGAACAGTTAAGTGGCTTTATGCCACCATTTCATGCCACAGAAGAGTTAAATGGCTTTATGCCGCCATTTCATGCCATAGAAGAGTTAAATGGCTTTATGCCGCCATTTCATGCCATAGAAGAGTTAAATGGCTTTATGCCGCCATTTCATGCCATAGAACAGTTAAATGGCTTTATGCCGCCATTTCATGCCATAGAAGAGTTAAATGGCTTTATGCCGCCATTTCATGCCATAGAACAGTTAAATGGCTTTATGCCGCCATTTCATGCCATAGAAGAGTTAAGTGGCTTTATGCCGCCATTTCATGCCATAAGTGACATACATGTAGACCACAAAGGGTGGTGTATCGGTATGTGTGCCTTGTTCTTTTCTTAACTCAATGGAGTCATGTTGGAGACGTCATTCCAACACTGTTCCCATCTTTTGGAGTCACGTCGGAGAGTTTTTCCCTGACATATTTTGACTGTTGCGAAACCCAATAAAAGGGAAATGACTCGCTTTTCCTATTAATCCTGAGACCTTCCCATTGTAGTTGCTTCCCTTAGACTGTCTTCATTGTGTCCTATTTTCGTTTTTTAATTCTTTAAATTGAACTACTCATCATCTTCGAATTTGCTTCATTCAATATGGCGGCGACCATATAGCTCACTTTATTCAAACATTAAATAAACAAATGTTTATAGTTTATATTATGCTTTTTACAGTCCTTTTTTATTTATATACTAAACCAAGTCTATCAAAGCTTGAGTGGCTTTGCGATACTAGGATCAAGATCATAACAAAGTGGTCAGCCCGTGGAGTTGGAAGTTTTTGTTTTCCTGACGAAGCGCATTTCATCAGATTGTTTACATTGTGAAATATATGCGGCTCACTCGTTCGAAGTAAGAAGTCTCCAAAAATATACTGATTTATCTTTCACTCGGTACACGTTGCATGTTTGTATGTGTGCATTTGATTTTTGGCGATTTTTAGAAAATGTTCTAAAATAATGCGATATGAGGGTGAAACTACGTCATTTTGTGTGTGAGTCAATTGAGTTAATTAATGTATGTGCAAGGACCGTTAGTTCACATTCACACATTTTGTTTCTCTTTTCTTCTTATATTTTGCACCAACAGGGGTCCATCTATTGTAATATCCCATGACCAAAATGCTCGTATTTCCCCCCCATTTTTTAGGCCAACCAATGGGGGTGCTTCCATTCTATTGTTTTTGTCTTTTTAGTGTCCCATTGCACATTGTTGCCCTCTTAAATTCCTTTGTCGTGTTAGCAACTGGCCCACACCCATCTAAAGAAAATCACAGTACCCTATTTTACCGACTACAAGGCGCACATGATTATAAGGCGCACCTCCAAAATTTTATACAAAATCCAGATTTTATTATTATAGATTCTTCTTATATTGTCAGTGGCATTATAAGGCGCAGTGGTCTCAGTCTATGAAAAAAAAAGTATCGCCTTATAGTCTGTGAAATACGGTAGTATTGGTAGGCAAAACCCAGTCATGAAACCTGAGACTACTGACTCAGGCAAGTATTTTATAAGATTAAGTTACACTCACTGCTATTTTGTCTTTAGTAAATACATCCCTCCCCCTTCCGCTTCAAAGCAAACATATACAAAAATTGTTAAACTGCATTTTTTGACAAATGACCAGGTAAATTTAAGGATGCAAAACTTTCTTTTGGATGGTGCACTTCGAGAGACATTAAAATTGCCAGGCAATTCAAAATCAAATTCAATTATAAATTCAAAATCACTTTATCTCTCATGGAGAAATGTCGTCCAGGTGTCGTACAACAGACACATTGACATTCAGCATGCATAATATAAGCACATTGACATTCAGCATGCATAATATAAGCACATGTTTGGATGACAAGTCACATGAGTATTACAAAGATGAATAACATGCATGATTAGAGTTTAAACAAAATATGAGAAAATTAAGGGCATTATTATATCAATACATTATTTCAGATTGTTAATGGTCTTGAGTGTGTGTTTTGCGGATGCCTACATTAAGTACAATTGTGCAGTCTTAAAATATGCTTTGAATTTGAAAGGATGTTCACTTTGCAGTTTTGTCATGAGATGCAAGACGCTCTGAATTGTTAAAACAAATACCTCTTGACATCATACATTTATTTAGTTATAATATTAAGAAGATTGAATTAGCTCATGATCCTGGAGCCAAAAGGGGCGTTCCCGGTACCAACCGAGTGGCAGTTTCTAATGTGGATTTTTGAAATGGTACATGTCTCTAGATACTAAAAAGTCATGAAAGCAACTTGGGTCGAATAGCGTTTTTGACCGTTATTTAAATAGTGGTGCAAAACAGTAAATTATTTGGGTTTTATGGGATAAAGCAGTTGTTCTAATGTACCTAGCTGATCAATTTGCTTCAAACTTTGCATACGGATTGCCAATACACGTATGAAAATGCAGATCGAAAAATAAAGGTGTATAACTATGTATTACAAGGCAATAATTATCTCCCTTAAGAAATTAGAAAAATTAACACAAAAAATAAAGGCAATGGTGGTTGAACAAGCCAAATTTAAATTCAAAAGGCAGAATTTGCACTCAGATAATCTATACAATGTTCTTAAGCGAAATGATTAATCGGACGCTTTTCCACCGTTCATTTTATTTTATAATTATTTAATTATTATATGTGACATTGGCACTATAGATGCCTCTATACGTTATGCTACAATCCTAAATGACTGTAAATTGCAGACCATCTAACCTATCAACATGAAAATTGGCAGAATAATTCCCCAAGTATCAAAGATTATGTCGGTTATGCCATTTTGCCTCAAATTAAACAGTAACGGATTTAACCGTCAAAAACGGAAAATCTTTGTGGTGTAATATCTTGGAAAGTACATGGTCGATTTTTAACCTGTTTGGATGCTGAATCTCTGCCTCTTTGAATGTTATAGTGCCACTTGCAAAGAATATGTATAAATAACGGTTTTTAACGACCACAAAATCCAATGCGATTGTTGATTATGTAAAATATGTATTGGGCCAATTTTACATTTGTTTGCATTAAAAGATGTCAACTAGGATTTACCGTAAAATTAAATAAATGTAGCTACAGAATTGGTTTAAATGACGGTTGATAACGGCCAAATAACGGTAACATTTTCCTTCTTTATTGTTAATTGACCACAGTTTAAAGAAATCTGTGGTATCAAATGAGTGGCATTTTCTAATGTGGATTTCTTAAATGGTACATACCCCTAGTTCTTAAAAAGTCATTGCAGCAGTCTGGATCGAGTAGCTTATTGTGTCTGTTTGACCGTTATTTACATAGTAGAGTAAAATATTATATCAAACTTAGAATATAGAATGCTAGTACCCTAATGTAGATGTATACATAGAGTGCGTGTGTGTGTGTGTGTGTGTGTGTTAGTGAGTTGGCGATAGAATAAGGGATTGTACAAAATGATTGTGATAAATTGTCAGTGAGAACTAAAGTAATGGAGTAAATGTCCTATGGATTAAGATAAGGGTGGGGTGGGGTGAAAGACAGTGAGTTAGAGAGAGAGGGAGGGATGAGAGAGAGATTCACACAATTCACAAAGTTTCCAGGCCTTCTGCCTATGTCAGAGGGGAGGGGGTTACAAAAGGAAAAACAACAATGACAACAAATCATCAGCAAAGAATTCCATTATAAGCGAAAATACTTGGGGAGAGAGGGAGAGAGAGGGGGGGGGGGGATACAGAGAAAAGTAAAGGGCTTGAAATAAATGGGCGGAAGTTACGAAACAGAGGTTCAGCATTCTTCGTGTTTTCCGAGGTAGATTCGGCAATTTCCAGCACAGCTCGGGCGACGCAGACGACACAAAATGTCTTGGAAATTTAATACTTTTTGCCTTTAAAATCAACTTTCAAAAGCAAAATTTTGAACCCGACATAGCGGAATCGCGTCCCAGCGCGTTCTTCTGGAACGGTATGACAAGCAAAACTCCGACATTTACGCGGTATCCAAATTTTTACGTTCTGTTGCACTTCGGGCATTAGCGTATTATATTATAGATTATAACTGACACTAAGGATTCCTTCATGCACTCCTCCACATCCGTGATGATTTTTGATATTTAAAAATGTTGCCGTAATAGTATTGCTCTTGCCTGAACAATGATCTAAAGGATTCTTTAATTCTAAGAAATCTTCAAACTGAGCGTTTATTTTGTGTGAAATGATATGTGTCTACACTTTGTCTGTCTCTTTGTCTTTCTGTCTCTCTGTGTTTTCTCTGTCTCTCCTTCCCCCTCTCCCCCTCTCTCTCTTCTCTCTCTCTCTCTCACTCACTCTCTGTCTCTCTCTCTCTCTCTCTCTCTCTCTCTCTCTCTCTCTCTCTCTCTCTCTCTCTCTCTCTCTCTCTCTCTCTTTAAAATAACACTTTTTGGATTCCTTAGCACGACATTAATATTTCATGAAAATCGTTGTTGTGCACCATTTGTGGTGGTGATGTGGGGTGGGTGAGTGGGGGGGTATTGTGTGTGTGTGTGAGTATGTGTGGTCATAGATATGGCGTTTTGAGTTTTGCTTTCATTCACACTTAGCCCTTTAAATTTTAAATCAGGAGGTGATAATATACCTTAAACTCTTAAACAAAAGTGCACCCCTTAAGTTAACATTAAGAGAAGAAAAAATCAGAAACCTTGCAAGGTCAATGTCACCACAGTGATAAGTTTTCTATGGAACCATTATTTTCTGCACATTGTTACGTATCACACAAACGTTTATGGGATTATGTCCACTGGTTGATGAGATACTGTGTGGACATGAAATATATAGCACAAAAAGGGAATTTCACTTTTCAAAGTCAAACTTCAAGGTCATACTGTTTACGCCAATAATTTATGCTAGCATGGTGGGGGTTATGGTTAGGGATAGGGTTAGTATTCCAAAAAGGTTATTAGCTAAAAATGTTCCTAAAATACAGCTTTATGTATGGTAAGAAAGGAAAAAACGGAAATATACAATTAACCGAGAAATGCAGGGGGGGTGGCACATCTTTACCTTTACCTTCATACCTACATGCCAAGTTTGAAGACTGTAAGACCAACGGTGTAGAAGATATGACCCCTAAACGAAATTTAGGTTTTCAAGGTCACTAGTGTGATCATTTATGCATGGATCTCTTCCTCTCCTGGTAACACACCAGCACACAAAATTAAAAGTGATTCTGTCAAGCGATTCAGACGATATCCTTGGGACAGACAAAACAGTTTTTGTGTGGACAAACTTAGACTCCTTTGCCGATCTTACATCGGGCAAAGGACATTTTTTTAAATGTTTACGATTATCTGGCCGTTATAAATCGTTATGTAAACCACCACTCTGTTTATATTCACTTAACTTTATCGTCAGTTATATTTGACATCTTTAAGCAAAGTGATGTCAAATTTGCATAAAATATTTTTTAACATTAGACATTCAATTTTCACTGTCATTTATGATCGTTAAGACCGTTTTTTTTACACATATTCGTTGCTATTGATTCCATAAAATTGAACAAGGCTGAGATCCAGCACATATTTATCCAAACCGGTTTAAAATCGATCAGGTAGTTTCAGAGATATTTGATTTTCAAAGATTTTCCGTTTATGACCGTTATTTCCGTTAATGTTACATTTTCGGGCAAACTGACATTACGGACATAATCTTTGATACATCATGATGCCATTTTTTACGTTTATCGGTTAGATAGCCTGCAATTTGTAGTCGCCTAGGTGTACAGCACTATGCATAGAGGCTTCTATAGTACCAATGTCACTTTAAATAATTAATTATAAAATATAATGAGCCGCGCAAAAGCATCTGATTATGTATTTCACATAAGGTCACAATGAACGTTAAATTAGTATGTAGTTTGCTTTTTAAAATTGATAAAAACAGAGTAACTGACAATCTTTGATTTTATTTTTTGTGGTTTTTTTCACTTTTTTTTAAAGGGAGATAACTAATAATTTATAATACACAGAGTTATACACCTTTTCTTTTACATAGATCTGCATTTGCATACATGTATTGGCATTCTGTATGCAAAGTTTGAAGCAAATCGACCACATAGGTACTCTATAACAACTGATTTATTTTCCAGAGTCCTTACATTAACTATTTTATACCACTGTTTAAATAACGGTCAAAAACGCTTAATAAGCTACTCGACCCAAGTTGCTTGCATGACTTTTTATTATCTAGAGACATGTACCATTTCAAAAATTCACATCAACAAATACTTGTAGCGGTCATCGCTTATCAACCTATCTGTATTGATAAAAGATCGGGACTTTACTGGTGTTGCACTGCCTCCGGGCATTGCCTCCAGTATCGTTCCCACCATCTTTGTATTTACAAATGTCCCATATGTGTCTGTTCCAGACCGAGAGGACGTAAAGCACCATTTTTCATTCATTCAAAAATTCACATTAGAAATTGCCACTCGTTTGGTACCGATATTTCGAACGGATCACGGTCTAAATGGAGACAGTGATGTTTATTCAACAACTTTGTGAAGAAGAAAAAACAAAAACAGCACTTTGAAGATTGAAAATTGTTATACAGATGCTACTATATGGTTTTTTTTAATGGGTCATGTTTCTGTAGATACACTGAAATGGTTTGATGAGTAGGCCATTAACCCTTGTCATTGTGAGTGGTTACAAAAAAAAGCAGAAACATTTCAACATGAATCCAATTAATAAAACTTGTACTCTGTTCTAGCTTCATAAGCTAAAACTTTGACACTTTCAACCACATAAGTGCACCTGCCGGATCTTAAAGGCTTTTTCTAGATAGAATGCCAAACGAATATAATCATAGATTTGTTTTCAGTTGCCAGAAGCATGGTTAGTTTGGAAAGTGAAGGCTGGTTATAATATTTACTAGAAATATATTTTTCTCTCAACTCATGATAACGAGGGCAGTGCAATACAAAATGAATTTCAGTCTGTTTGAGAGCTACAAAAAGGACAAGACAGATCGCTTTCCGTGACATTTCTGTAAAAGCGACGCTTGTGTATATTTAATTGGGAAACACCTAATCTCAGTCTGATCAAACAAATTCTGGCTTTAAGATGATTAATAACTAAACTTACATTATTGAGGTGATAAAATGAGACTGCTTTTCAATGTACGGTTTAAGATGATTAATAACTTAACAAGTGAGGTGATAAAATGAGATTGCTTTTACTGGCAAGTGAGGTGATAAAATGAGATTGCTTTTACTGGCAAATGAGATTGCTTTTAAATGTATGGTAAAGCTGAAAATGATCACTTTGCTCCAGTTCATTACACCATTGCGTTTTATACTCACTAATCAACCTTTTCTTTAACGTTTCTAAGAAAGCCCTCTCATTACCGACCCCTTGATTTTCCCACACTTCGTTAAAACCATGCTTGTACAAAAAGAAACAAACAGTAGATGCCCATGTGTTCTTGTTATTATGATAATGTAGCAACATTTGATAGGATTTGTATGGCAATCAGTCTGATGACATTTTAAAATTTCTTATCCAAAATTGAATACTTCTCATATACAGATTCATATACAATGGAAAACGACATAACTCACCATAAATCATTGCATTTGGAAATGCTAACATTTAAGAATCTTTTTAAAGCAAGTAAGTGTACTTTTTCAATAACATCTAGATTTCCAACCATACCCCAAACGTCTGCCCCATATGTTTCTGTAGATAGTGTGTGTGTGTGTGTGTGTGTGTGTGTGTGTGTTCATTTGAAAGGAGGCTGTGTACTTTGTTAGTCTTTTATAGTCATTGCATTGCCAGTTTTATGATCAAAAAAGAAAATGAAGTGCACATTCTTTTAAAGGGTCCTCTAGAATTATAGTACTTCATAGACCCTCAAATGGGGGTCCCTGGGAGCCCTGGTGGTTTGTGTGACATCACTGTTATTTTGTGCCCAGGCATCTCAGCGTGAAGACAGCTATGAGGAGACAATCAGGGACCTGACACAGCGACTCAAGGATGTGAGTAGTGACTGTGTCAAGTGAAGTACTGTTCAGTGATTTGGGGCATATTCAAACGGTTTTGTTGGGTGAAATGATGGCCTGCATCTTTACATATTGAAATCATGGAGAGTGCATTAATACAATGAACATAGACATGACTGAGAGTGTGGTGTCATGGGAAGAGATGAGTAAAGCAACAGAAAGTATGCAATCTGCATAAGAATAGAAGCTTTGATGTGCGTCTGTGTGTGTGCAGATATGTGGGGAGGGCGGGGTTACAAACTGAAGGAATAGCCAGTAGGGCAATGATATTGAAAAGGGCTGCTGGAAACGTGAGGTTGGTGACCGCCTCATTCCAAATTTTCAGTGTATGAATATCTCGTAAGATGTTGACTTGTGTCCTTGGTGACATACTTTGGTATGCTTACGTAATTGTTTATGTACAAAAAAGTCAAATGAGTAGTTGACTTGTGAGGTTGATGGTTACCCTTGCAAAGTCCTGATACGAAAGGTGTAGCTAAGATACATATATCAAAAAGTTTCCATTGTTGAAGTGTGAGCTGTGTGGCTTGCCCCACAGGCTGAGAACCGTGCCCAGGAGGCCGAGAGGACTGTGTCCAAACTGCAGAAGGAGGTGGACCGGTTGGAAGGTACCTGCCCCCCCCCCCCCCCCCCCCCCCCCCCCCCGACCCTGCCCCCCCACTATCCCCCTGTCCCTGTCAATACCCCCTCCAACTCCCCTCCCCCATGATTCATGCTGCCTTCAGGATTGGTTGTTACTGTTGTTATGATTTCCTAGCATGCTTATTTTTTGCCAACCAGATTCAGTCAGCCAAGCCTTTGAATTGACGAGCCGCCCGCCTGCTGTGATGATTGTGTGTGTGTTTGAATTAACTGCTGTGTGATGAGATGATGACTAACGCTGGTGTAGCCCCTGTAGCATGTGTAAAGTGTGGCCATCCTCTAGGCTCTATTGCCCATGGTTCTTACACCTAATCAGTCTGAACATTTCTTCAACCTGTTTCTTTTTCTAAGCTGTATTGCCTTGTTTCCAAGACCTCAGTGATTCTAAAACTAATGGTAAACCTCGCTTTTAATCTACCTCAAGGCTCTATTCACTCTCTGTTTTCAAGACCTCATTCACTCTTAAGTTTATCGCCTGAAAAAAAAGTAATACTGAAAGTGAAGTCTTCTTCAGTCCTGTAGGCTATGCTTGTTCTTTGTTTCCAAGACCTCATTCATTCTGACCCCTTTTTAACCCCCTTCAACAACAAAAATCTAGTTTGTGTGTGTGTGTTTTTGCAAGCTTGTTTCCAAGACCTCAATTATTCTGACATCTTTTTAACCCTTTTCTACTCTAGGTTCTATTGTTTTGCTCATTTCCCAGACCTCATTCATTCAAAAATACTTTCTCAACCTAACTTACTCTCAAGACTATTCAGCACCTGTTTTCAAGACCTTGTTCACTTTTAATCCCTTTACTGCCATAGAAAAATTGAGAAATTATCGATTTTCTGATTATAAAGTTTAAGAGACCTGTTGGTCTCAATCTAAAAAAATGATCTAGAGATTATATCTTCCCTGACTAGTCTAAAACAAAAACCATCAGTCCATGACATAATCAAAAGTTATGACATCATGATTCATCAGTGACCTCACACACCCTGTAGTAGACACAGGGCCAGGCAGGGAAGGGGTTAAATCTTCCTCAAGCCCCATCTACCTCAAGACTCTCTCTCTGATTCCAGGGCCATTCTCACCTCCTTTCCCTGGAACTATAAGAACAGTCTGTCTGATATTTGGACTAACACAGTGCATTGTGCTTCTCAACCAAGAATATAGCTAGCCATGAAGCTAACTGTGCGCCAACAGATGGTATCTGGCTGTTAACTAACAGTGTGGTGTGTGCCTGTGGGCTGTGTTGCATGGCTGGTTGATTGGTGTGGCACAGCATGAGTCTCGCAGTGAGAACGGGGAACGAGAACTATGCCGCCTGCAGAGACAGCTGGAGTCCATGGAAGGTGGGTGCTTGGTTATTCCTCCTTTCTGTCGCACTCACAGATACACAGATAGACACATACATGCATGCATGAATGCACACACTCATACACATGCATGCACACGCACACAATGCATCACACACTCACTCGCTACAAAAGATTTACAACATATACAATTCACATACATGACAAAATACATGTTCACACACGGTCTTGCACATGTACAATACATAAAAGAGCAAGAACGAGCACAACCATTCATAATTTTAAACATACATTCACTCTCTCACTCAAACACACACACACACTAAACGCACAAAACAGTTACAACAACAGACACTACCGTGCATGTACACACTTCACACTCACACACACTAAGCAGTTGCAACAACAGACACTACTGTGCATGTACACACTTCACACTCACACACACTAAACAGTTACAACAACAGACACTACTGTGCATGTACACACTTCACACTCACACACACTAAGCAGTTGCAACAACAGACACTACTGTGCATGGACACACTTCACACACACACACACACTAAACAGCTACAACAACAGACACTACTGTGCATGTACACACTTCACACTCACACACACTAAACAGTTACAACAACAGACACTACTGTGCATGTACACACTTCACACTTCACACACACTAAACAGCTACAACAACAGACACTACAGTGCATGTACACACTTCACACACACACACACACACACACTAAACAGTTACAACAACAGACACTACTGTGCATGTACACACTTCACACTCACACACACTAAACAGTTACAACAACAGACACTACTGTGCATGTACACACTTCACACTTACACACACACTAAACAGCTACAACAACAGACACTACTGTGCATGTACACACTTCACACACACACACACACACTAAACAGACACTACTACAACAACAGACACTACTGTGCATGTACACACTTCACACTTCACACACACTAAACAGCTACAACAACAGACACTACAGTGCATGTACACACTTCACACACACACACACACACACTAAACAGCTACAACAACAGACACTACTGTGCATGTACACACTTCACACTCACACACACTAAACAGTTACAACAACAGACACTACTGTGCATGTACACACTTCACACACACTAAACAGCTACAACAACAGACACTACAGTGCATGTACACACTTCACACACACACACACTAACACAGTTACAACAACAGACACTACTGTGCATGTACACACTTCACACTCACACACACTAAGCAGTTACAACAACAGACACTACAGTGCATGTACACACTTCACACTCACACACACTAAACAGTTACAACAACAGACACTACAGTGCATGTACACACTTCACACTCACACACACTAAACAGTTACAACAACAGACACTACTGTGCATGGACACACTTCACACTCACACACACTAAACAGTTACAACAACAGACACTACTGTGCATGGACACACTTCACACTCACACACACTAAACAGTTACAACAACAGACACTACTGTGCATGGACACACTTCACACTCACACACACTAAACAGTTACAACAACAGACACTACTGTGCATGGACACACTTCACACTCACTAAACAGTTACAACAACAGACACTACCGTGCATGGACACACTTCACACTCACACACACTAAACAGTTACAACAACAGACACTACCGTGCATGGACACACTTCACACACACACTAAACAGTTACAACAACAGACACTACAGTGCATGGACACACTTCACACTCACACACACTAAACAGTTACAACAACAGACACTACCGTGCATGTACACACTTCACACACACACACACACTAAACAGTTACAACAACAGACACTACCGTGCATGGACACACTTAACACTCACACACACTAAACAGTTACAACAACAGACACTACCGTGCATGGACACACTTCACACACACACACACTAAACAGTTACAACAACAGACACTACTGTGCATGTACACACTTCACACTCACACACACTAAACAGTTACAACAACAGACACTACCGTGCATGGACACACTTCACACTCACTAAACAGTTACAACAACAGACACTACAGTGCATGCACACACATGCACCACACTCTCTCTCTTTCTCTCTTCCTTGACTGACTTTTTATTGGCATGTAATGATGTTCAATTGTTTGTTTGTGAATTTATCATGAAATTGCGTTTGAAGTGACAATTGTTTTTGAAGGGTGAACACATACATTGTACTTGATCTAACTTTATTGGCATGTGGCCTGTGGCATGTATTAGTGTGCCTGATGGTTCAGTAACATAACTAAACCTAGTGAACACTTAACAAATGCAAACATTTTTACTAAAGCCATTAAAAATATATGAAATAAGAGTTGTCAATTTAAAAACTAAAACAATATATTTGCAACATAGAAACAACAGGATATTATTTGTCAACCAAAAAACCCCCATTGAGCTGGGACTTATAGCGGAAAGGTACTTTTTAAAACAAAATCAATGATTAAGTTACAACTTAAACGGTGTTGCATTGACATGACCTCAGACCATCCTAACTGATGTCATGTTCAACCTCTGCTAGGGACATTGACATGGCCTCTGACCATCCTAACTGATGTCATGTTCAACCTCTGCTAGGGACATTGACATGACCTCAGACCATCCAAACTGATGTCATGTTCAACCTCTGCTAGGGACATTGACATGGCCTCTGACCATCCTAACTGATGTCATGTTCAACCTCTGCTAGGGACATTGACATGGCCTCTGACCATCCTAACTGATGTCATGTTCAACCTCTGCTAGGGACATTGACATGGCCTCTGACCATCCAAACTGATGTCATGTTCAACCTCTGCTAGGGACATTGACATGGCCTCTGACCATCCAAACTGATGTCATGTTCAACCTCTGCTAGGGACATTGACATGACCTCAGACCATCCAAACTGATGTCATGTTCAACCTCTGCTAGGGACATTGACATGGCCTCTGACCATCCTAACTGATGTCATGTTCAACCTCTGCTAGGGACATTGACATGACCTCAGACCATCCAAACTGATGTCATGTTCAACCTCTGCTAGGGACATTGACATGGCCTCTGACCATCCAAACTGATGTCATGTTCAACCTCTGTTAGGGACATTGACATGACCTCTGACCATCCTAACTGATGTCATGTTCAACCTCTGCTAGGGACATTGACATGGCCTCTGACCATCCAAACTGATGTCATGTTCAACCTCTGCTAGGGACATTGACATGGCCTCTGACCATCCAAACTGATGTCATGTTCAACCTCTGTTAGGGACATTGACATGACCTCTGACCATCCTAACTGATGTCATGTTCAACCTCTGCTAGGGACATTGACATGGCCTCTGACCATCCAAACTGATGTCATGTTCAACCTCTGCTAGGGACATTGACATGGCCTCTGACCATCCTAACTGATGTCATGTTCAACCTCTGCTAGGGACATTGACATGGCCTCTGACCATCCAAACTGATGTCATGTTCAACCTCTGCTAGGGACATTGACATGACCTCAGACCATCCAAACTGATGTCATGTTCAACCTCTGTTAGGGACATTGACATGACCTCAGACCATCCAAACTGATGTCATGTTCAACCTCTGCTAGGGACATTGACATGACCTCAGACCATCCAAACTGATGTCATGTTCAACCTCTGCTAGGGACATTGACATGACCTCAGACCATCCAAACTGATGTCCACTATCAGCCCATGTTCAACCTCTGCTAGGGACATTCCACCACCGGCCATGCCAGACCCCACACGTGGTGGCTGGTTTCATCTCAGGCATGCACTCAAGGACTAAAAATCACTAGGACAATGTTATTGTTGGCTCATTCCTCAAGTAATGCCACTGTGATGGAAGTGAATGAAAAAATACCCTACCAATTTACTCTTATAATATATTTCCTCTTATAGTCTCTATAATACCTTCCCAAATAGAAAATGCTCTAATGATAATAAATCTATCTCGAATCCTATATTATCCCATGCAGTATGTCTTCATCTTTGAACCCAGTACATGTCAATAATTGCTGATAAACGGCAGGTGGACATTACTGGTAAAAAAAAGAATAATGAATGGGGTTTACAAAAGGACTAAAAATCACTAGGAGGACAATGTTATTGTTGGTTTAGTGACTGTAAAGAGCTAAGAATGTGTCGGGTTTATTGTTGGTTTAGTGACTGTCAAGAGCTAAGAATGTGTCAGTTTATTGTTGGTTTAGTGACTGTGAAGAGCTAAGAATGTGTCAGTTTATTGTTGGCTTAGTGACTGTGAAGAGCTAAGAATGTGTCGGGTTTATTGTTGGTTTAGTGACTGTGAAGAGCTAAGAATGTGTCAGTTTATTGTTGGCTTAGTGACTGTGAAGAGCTAAGAATGTGTCTGTTTATTGTTGGTTTAGTGACTGTGAAGAGCTAAGAATGTGTCAGTTTATTGTTGGCTTAGTGACTGCAAAGAGCTAAGAATGTGTCTGTTTATTGTTGGCTTAGTGACTGTGAAGAGCTAAGAATGTGTCAGGTTTATTGTTGGCTTAGTGACTGTGAAGAGCTAAGAATGTGTCGGGTTTATTGTTGGTTTAGTGACTGTCAAGAGCTAAGAATGTGTCAGTTTATTGTTGGTTTAGTGACTGTGAAGAGCTAAGAATGTGTCAGGTTTATTGTTGGCTTAGTGACTGTGAAGAGCTAAGAATGTGTCAGTTTATTGTTGGTTTAGTGACTGCAAAGAGCTAAGAATGTGTCAGTTTATTGTTGGCTTAGTGACTGCAAAGAGCTAAGAATGTGTCAGTTTATTGTTGGCTTAGTGGCTGTAAAGAGCTAAGAATGTGTCGGTTTATTGTTGGCTTAGTGGCTTAATGATGGCGTAAACTTGATAAAGGCAAAAAATACAAAGGTAACCAAAGGAGAAATTAAATTGACTTGCAATAAGAACAACTTGGGGGGGTGTCAGTTTATTGTTGGCTTAGTGACTGTGAAGAGCTAAGAATGTGTCAGGTTTATTGTTGGTTTAGTGACTGTGAAGAGCTAAGAATGTGTCGGGTTTATTGTTGGTTTAGTGACTGTGAAGAGCTAAGAATGTGTCGGGTTTATTGTTGGTTTAGTGACTGCAAAGAGCTAAGAATGTGTCAGTTTATTGTTGGCTTAGTGACTGTGAAGAGCTAAGAATGTGTCTGTTTATTGTTGGCTTAGTGACTGTGAAGAGCTAAGAATGTGTCAGTTTATTGTTGGCTTAGTGACTGTGAAGAGCTAAGAATGTGTCAGTTTATTGTTGGCTTAGTGACTGCAAAGAGCTAAGAATGTGTCAGTTTATTGTTGGCTTAGTGACTGTGAAGAGCTAAGAATGTGTCAGTTTATTGTTGGCTTAGTGACTGTGAAGAGCTAAGAATGTGTCAGTTTATTGTTGGCTTAGTGACTGTGAAGAGCTAAGAATGTGTCGGGTTTATTGTTGGCTTAGTGACTGTAAAGAGCTAAGAATGTGTCAGTTTATTGTTGGCTTAGTGACTGCAAAGAGCTAAGAATGTGTCAGTTTATTGTTGGCTTAGTGACTGTGAAGAGCTAAGAATGTGTCAGTTTATTGTTGGCTTAGTGACTGTGAAGAGCTAAGAATGTGTCAGTTTATTGTTGGCTTAGTGGCTGTAAAGAGCTAAGAATGTGTCAGTTTATTGTTGGTTTAGTGACTGCAAAGAGCTAAGAATGTGTCAGTTTATTGTTGGTTTAGTGACTGCAAAGAGCTAAGAATGTGTCTGTTTATTGTTGGTTTAGTGACTGTGAAGAGCTAAGAATGTGTCAGTTTATTGTTGGTTTAGTGACTGCAAAGAGCTAAGAATGTGTCTGTTTATTGTTGGTTTAGTGACTGTGAAGAGCTAAGAATGTGTCAGTTTATTGTTGGTTTAGTGACTGCAAAGAGCTAAGAATGTGTCAGTTTATTGTTGGTTTAGTGACTGCAAAGAGCTAAGAATGTGTCTGTTTATTGTTGGTTTAGTGACTGCAAAGAATATTTCAGTTTATTGTTGGCTTAGTGGCTGTAAAGAGCTAAGAATGTGTCGGTTTATTGTTGGCTTAGTGGCTTAATGATGGCGTAAACTTGATAAAGGCAAAAAATACAAAGGTAACCAAAGGAGAAATTAAATTGACTTGCAATAAGAACAACTTGGGGGTGTAACCTGGGCAAGGCATTTCCACTATAAACACATTTTTGAAATAGCAGCTGCCTCTTCAGACTTCTGCTATCTGAAAAACAGGTCGAAATGATAGACTGGCATACAATGCAGTGGAAACTAGGTTACTCGAAAACGGCTACCGCAAACAAAACAAATAAATAAAAATAATTGTTTTTTAAAAAATCACAATACCTTTTGTCCCAATTAATTTTTAAATGGTAAAACAAACAACAAAAATCAAAATACAGGCTATCTCAAGATTATATTTTAAGTCCTTTCAATTTTGAACTTAAGCCGATCTCAATACAAGAAGAAGAGCACCTTAATGTGATTTAAGTGAACCAAAGGCACTTTAGGGTGTGTGGCATGGGTTGCGCTGTTGCTATGTTGCTGTGCTGTGTTGCTGCATGGGTTGCGCCCCCTGGTTGGTGGCTGGGTGTTGCAGACGAACTGGAGAAGGAGCGCAAACGCACGCGTGAACTGGAGGAGGAGATGGAGGCCTGCATCGGGGACCTGCAGAACTTGTAGTGGCCCCGCCCTCCTTTGCACTGCTGAGCTTCTCGGGGACCAAGGTGCTCACTGGCTCTGCAAATCTCTCGCTCCAAATGAAGGAACGATGCATGCACCCAAGCACTCACACATACATGCGTGTACATTATTTTCACTCACTCCTCCGAAGTCGGAGTGTGGCTGTTCATGTGGCGGGTTAATCAAAAACGGTCACACACATAATGTTCTCATTGGTGCATTTGTACCATAGTGTTCAATTGCTTCAGCTGCTGGGATGATCCCTGGAGTCTTTAAGCCAGGGAACGACAACAACAAATTCTCACTCACAAGTTCACATTCACACACAACACACGTACACACACATATACATGCGTAGAGACATCATTATTCACACACACACATGCACACAACACACTCAAAACTCACATGTTTGATTGGGACCAAGGTGCTGACATGCTGTGTGCAAAACACTCGCATAAATGCTATCACACACACACACAGAACAGAATATACACTTACATACATACATGCACACACACATATACTTTTAGAACAACACATACTCATAGATCTTCAGTAAGGCCTTGTACACAGTTCACACGGAAATCCCATGCACAATCCGTAAATAAGTAAAAGAAAGAAGGGTAAAAATGTATGGATTTGGGGACATTCGGACACGTGCGCAAATCTTTTCCCTTCTTTCTTTTACTTATTTACGGATTGCGCACAGGTTTTAAATCTGATTCATTTCACTTCAGTCTCATGACTTCAGTCTCACAACTCTCCACAATTGATTTTGAAGTTTTACTTTCTTTCTCAAGCCACACTGGAAGCTTTGTAAACGTGAAATTAAAGAAGTTTGGAAAGTGGTGCTATGCTTGGCTTGATGGCAGCTGGCTGCTGCAGCTATATGGGTGCCTTTTTCTTTCTGTATGCATGATGTGATGCTGTGTGCTGCTGTACAGTATGTGTACTAACTGAGCGTGTGAAACATGCATTTGTTTGTAAAATGATTGAACCGATTGCTGCCTATAGTAGATTAACAAAAAACGATCCTGCATGAATAAAGTGTTAAGTTTTAAAAGGGGTCCGGCGCATTGTCTATGGAAATCTACATGGTTCAGGAGTGCTGTTTCTCCTATGGTGGGTGGCACACTGGCTACCTCAGCTTTAGCAACTGCAGTAGAAAGTGCTGTGAGTTTGGATTATTTGGAGCTAAACAAAAAAAAGACTGTGCTGTTTGTTTATAATCTTTAAACCAAGAGTTAGGCAGGGAAAAAATGGTTTGCCCAGACCATTTTATTATACTGCGAGATTTTGTATGGATGCTGTGTGTTGTAACATGAGATTAGTTCTTTTATGATGTTCAGCTTATATTAATGTATTAAACAGTGTTGATTCTAGAGCGCGGTCTTGCGGGATTCCCGCATTTATTCCCCCTAGGACGCATAAAATCACGAACAGTTCGGCCCAACTCACGCCAAAAAATAAAAACGAACGCACTTTTACTTAACGAGTGCGTAGTCGCGGCTGCTGTGTCTAGCCTTCTCGATATTGAGTCGAACCGAGCATCCTTTCTGTCAACTTTTCTGATTGGCCGATGACCTTGGCTTTGTCCAATCACACAAATTTTCACTCAGGAGCACAACTTTTGAGTCCTCCATTTTTGTTTTGGTGCACACTATCGAGTTCAATGCCACAGCCAGCGATTCTCGTTCTGTTGTAGGGCCTCTAAGGCGCAGTGAGCAAAGAAAACAAAGCAAACTTGTTTTATTTCGTGTTTCGTGTCCTATCAACGAAGGATGTTTGTGCAACTAAGAGTACACGCAATGGGTCAGGAAGTGAAACGGAACTCGTGATGCCGATGTCAACCAGATCCGAGATTGGAACTTCTTGAAATTGCCTTGCCCAACTAACTGCAAAGACGCGAAAACGAGGGCGATGACATCGACGATGAGAGTTTTTACGCAATCACTGAACCGGCGAAAGTCACAACTCGAACTCGAAGAATCTTGAGTGCGGCAGTTGTATAGTGATGACTTCGGCCTGAGCAAAATGCTCTCTCTCTCTCTCTTTCACACACACTGTGGCAGGCTCTGTCTCTCTCAGTCTCTGTGTTTAAATGTTACTGTCTGGGAATGTGCTCTTTCCTTTACTTTCTGTGGTCGCTGTGTTATTCTTCATTCTGTCTATCCTGCAAAAAGACATAAAGTGCTAAAATGCATTCATACTGCTGGGTTTTGTTTAATTCTCAAAAAGCTCTTGGGTCCCTTCTTTTTATCCCAGGGGTCCCTTGGGGCTCCTATTTTTCACCTAAGGGAGCCCCAGGGCTCCCTTTTTTGAAATCCTAGATGCAACACTGAGTCAGTGTTCTTTTATAACTGTTTATATTTATGCTACATGTCAGATTTTGTTTAAATACACCATTACTTTGAATCCTATCCATGCGCCGTCTTTAATTGTTTTAAGTGGAATCGAAGAAGATAGTCTGTTAAAAACATACGGTGGAACCCCAGTATTCAGGTCACCAAACTGACCGTCCAAAACTGTCAGTAGTTGAGAGGTGCTTGTTAAACTGGATGCTCTTTTAGTACAAAAATAGATTCAGCTATCAAACAGATGCAACAAAGATCTTAGTTGAGCAATGTTCTGACTTTAAAAAACACATAAACAATTATAACTGATTAGGGATGCCAGAACCCTTTGTTCATTTTCAGTACTGTAGCCCTCTGTTAATTTGAGGGATTTTTCCCCCCTCATAAATGTAAGCTATTCTTGCCTGTTGTTGCTGGGAACATGCATGGACACATTGTGTAACGCGGATTGCGGTTGTGTTTCAGATGAGCTGCTGGCGGAGAAGGAGAGATACAAGAACATCAGCGACGAGTTGGATCAGACCTTCGCCGAGCTGGCGGGATACTGAGCGGACCCCTCCCCCCTCTCTCTCCTTTCATTTCCCTCCCTCCCAGCTCTTGACTCAGTTCCTCCAATTGGCTCTTCTCTGATCATTGTTTTAATGCTGAAAGGATCATTACTTTTTGTTTTGTCCAACAGTCGTTTCAAAAAATAGCTCTCTTCTCTCTGTGCTTCATCTCTTCTTTTTATCGCAGCTTCATCTTACAAGTGTATGACAAGAAAAGTTGACCAACTTGTCAAATATTATGTATAGAAGTCTTTTTTAAAGATCTTTTTATTCCTTTCTTTCTACTATATCTATCCATTTTGTTTGCTTTTTAGTGTTTTGTACAGTTTTGTGTGTGGAGAGTGTTTCGAATCAGCCAAAAGCTGCTGTGGGTACTTACTAAGGGGGACGCGACATTCGCAGACCTCCAGTCACTTACTGGGGAGAGGAGGAGGATTCCATGCATCACTTAGAACTTGGGAAACGCTAGGCTCGTTCCTTGAAACTTGACATTTTTAGGTAATCGCTGATGTGTACAGAATTACAGCTTTCTAAGCCTTTCTGTTTATTTTTCAAACACAGCCTGAGGTGAAGAAGTAGTAGTGTTGGATTTGTGATGTAAAGATTTTCGATGTGATGATAATCATCCAGGTGTAGGCTGGTTTGTGGCTGCTGTTAGTACCTGTGCACCTTTTGGCTTGTTGCTGAAGCCATCATTTTGTCAACATTAACTTTCCTGTATGTTAGTAGCCAACAACTTCAAGGATCGCTCGCTGCACACCACATCATCATTATGCGGCTGGGTCATCGCCGGGTCACACCAAGGTCATGAAAGGTCAAGGTCAGAGAATTAACACCGGGGGTCAGTCTACCAGTCTGTCATGCCAAAATTTAAGATCTGTTGCAAAAAAATCAAAGTTGATTGTAAAAATGAATAAATAGACTGTTTCTTCCCATCTCTGACCTGACAATTCTTTTGACTCTTTAGTGTTGATCATTTCAGGCGTTGATCGTTCATCCGGTAGGAGTTGATTTGGGGTTTTTTAAATGTTGAGCGTACATCACTTGAAAGTGTTCGTTTTTAGACTCCGCCATATAGTTGGATGCGTTTGGTTTCCAAGATGCATGTGATCTGAGATCGGTGAGGAAAATGTGTATTTATTATATTTTTTTGTGTGCATAAAGTTGTTTCTCATCATATCCGTTCGTTTTATTTTTTTCTGCTTTAAAACAAGGCCCTTGATTGGGTCAGCATTTTGTTGGCTTTTATGAAAGATATCAAGGCAAAATAATCAAGTGTTTGGGTGATAGGGTTCGGTTTATTATGGGAGATTACCTTTGGGGCAAAAAGTGTTAGTTCGATCATGCTTAGGGAAGGGTTTATCACGCTGTAGGCTTGTGTACTTATCTGCGATTTGTCTCGCAGCTGTGGAATCATTTTTGCGCGCAGGGAAGAGATTTCATAGTCTTTTGGCTTTCTTCTGTTTCCCCCTGTTAGTTGTCTAGTCTACTAGTACTTCTACTATTACTACAGTACCACCACCTTTGTACAACAGGCCTGTATCGGTGTATGTACACTTCTTAGATCATTTTTAGCTATGGCTTTGCTAAACACTTCTGGATATTGCCAGCAATTTTTGGTTGTTTTTTTAAAATAATTTGTCAGATAATTAAAGTTATCTACTTCCCATTTTGGTTTGCTGTGATTTGTGTTACTGTGTAAGTGTGAGAGAGAGAATGAGTGAAAGAAGTGACGGGGTGGTGATCCTGTGCATTGTTGTGGCTAAATGAAAAAAATGGCTAAACGTTTCAACATTGTCATGTATTTGCAAAAATGAGCAATCCTGTTTATGCATGTGTCTTATTGTCTGAAAACCACAGTTAAAGGGCCATCAAGGCCCTAGACTGAAGAGAACACTGAAATCAGTTACTAACAGCGCTAAATAGCATAGTTTTGTAAGAAATTACTTTAAAATGCTATTTTCACAGTTAAGATCACACTCACCAAAAAGACAAAACCCCTGACAGCAGAAACAAATGCTCTGCCAGCCATTCTTAATCCTCTGACAGTTGAGTTGTGATGACCTCTACCTGAGGTGACAACAACGGCTACTCTGGAAACTTGGGGTTTTCATTTGTTATTACTGGAGAGCCCTGCCTAGGGGACATCCCAGGACTTTTAAAGGTATGAAAAGTCCAGTGCAAATGTGTTCAGATACACTAAATGTAGACTGGTGTTTAGATGAACGTGAAAAATAACTATAAATGAAGTGAACATTACAATTTTCAGGATCATTTAGTTTTTGAAATTAAATGATGCTAAGAAATTAAGAATTTGTCTGCTAAAACTCGACTTTGAATAGGAAATGGCGACACAGGCTCTCATTGTGAAAGTAGCCTACCATCCAAACCTAGTTGAAGTTTAGACAAAGGAATACAATCGCATGATGCTGATGTCAATACGCTGCAGGTTTCACGCACAAAGGTCAAAATGTACTTTTCGTTTATTTCCACTGCAAGACCCTGTTTGCATTCAAAATGGCTGTAAAGGATGAACGGTTTGATTCCACTAGCAAAAGCTTTGTGAAGCTAAAAGAAACGAATAATAATAATAATGGGAATTTTTATATAGCGCTCTTTCTCACATGAGCTCGGTGCGCTTTACAAGAACATTAAAGGCAAACAAATAATCAATCATTAGAAAGTAAGATAAACACGATGATTGCACGCAACGTTCTCTTACTTCCTTACACACAAACACTCACGTACGCGCGCGCACACACACACACACACACACGCACGCACGCACGCCTGCATGCACGCAGGCACACATACATACACAAACACACACACACGTCTTCAAAGCAATTCAAACTACTTTTTACATGTTTTCGAACAAAACATGACAATCCATTTTTTTTTTTTACGTCCGAGGCCTAACATGTGAGAGTGAATTTAGTTCTGAAAGGAAACTGCAAACTTTAGCTTCATAACTAAAATAGAAATAATTATAAATAAGTTTGTTTGCGGCTTGGCAGACTTAGTAATTAGCAAAGTAGGTTTGAAATCCGTTGGCTTTAAACTACAATTATAAACATAACGTTGTTTTATGTTGGTAAACGATTTGTCACCACCAGAAGCAAAAATCGTGACAACTAACAGTTGGCATTGGGCAGGGCCCACAAAGGTCAACCAGCCCCAAGACTACGGCCTGGTACAGTCCATCTGCATTGTCCACACGGACATAATAAGTAAAAGAAAGAAACACATCATGGGTGCATGCAGTGGCCCAAACTTTTGCCTGAACTATTTTGCAGAAACCAGATGAACAAGAGCATGTTTTATCATAATTATATAAGATCTTTTTCTTCAGGCAGTCAGCTGCCTGAACCTGCATCAAATTGCCTGAATTCAGGCTTCAGGCACACCCACATGCACCCCTGATAAATACACGAATTAGGGGAAATTCGGACACCTGCTCCCTTCTTTCTTTTACTTATTTACGGATTGCGCATGGGTTTCCGTGCGGACACACACACAGCCTACAGCACAAAGAGCCAAAGCAAGTGCCTCCAGTTCTTCACAAAAGACCAAGAGCTCTGACTTAAGGTGGCTTTCTATTGTCAATTTATCATACAGCTAACGTTGCTTACGCTAATGCCAACCATTGAATATTATTCTCCCCATTGGGATACCAGGCAGTCTTTTGTACAAAATTAATAGTTTTCCAATCTTCTGGAAGTTCTGTGCTTGTAACTTAGCTGTTACTCACTTTGCCTTTTCCCTTAGCTTACTGTCATCTCTCTCTGTTATAATGGTCCATTCTCCTGCCTTTTTTCAAGAAACTAAGATTTTCTCCGGCCGAAGACGGACACCTATCTATTAGTTTGGCGCATAACAATTATACCATGATGATTTCTTTAAAATGTTAAACCTGTTTCGTTGCAATATTATTAGTTTTATTTCCCTCCCATGATTTAGTACCATCAACACATTACACGAAACAGTAAAATAACTTAAAAAATCATAAAAATGGGCAAGTTTCATGGCACAAAGAAAGAAAGTTTTTTTTTTTTTAAAGCAATCCAAATGCAGCTGTAATTCTGTTCTATCACTATATACACCCTTCTTTCAGGATGTTCTGAATTGCAGGATTTTTAAATTGCCTAGAGTTGCAGGATTATGAGAATTTGAGAAACAACGATTTTCTTACACACACAAACTTGTACCATAAAAAGGGCCTATATAAGCCTTTGCTATATTCAGAGGAATATAGCACTTGTCTAGAGGGGTGAAAAGAGCAGTAAATGTGTGTGCTGCTGCTGCACTCCACCAGGGCTGCCCCTTTGCAGGATTTCTGAAGTGTCCCAGGAGCACCCACGTATATCACACATCAACCCACAGCATGCATCATTCAGAATACTATATTTTTCAGTCTATAAGGTGACACTTTTCTCCCAGAGTGAGACCCCTGGGCCTTAGAAAATGTCTACTAATATTTGAAAAAACGAAGATGACTGCTGGGTTCAGTAAAATTCACAATAAATTAAAACAGTCGGAATTGAACCCCAAAAGAAAAGATTTAATAATAAGACACAAAACAAATCATGTTTTGGGCTCAACCTGTTGGCCAGTGCTAAAAAACAGACATCTATTTTTAGCACGGGATGTCTATGTTTAGCACAGGCCAACGGGTTGAGCCTGAAACATCGTGATTTGTGTTGTGCTTTGTTATTAAATCTTTTCTTTTCGGTTTCAATTTCGACTTTTAATTTGTTGTGAATTTTGCTAATATTGTTAAAAACAACAACAGTAGAACCTCCTGTATAATAACCCCCCAATACGACTATGTCCCACTTAAGACCTACTCCTCTGAGACATTGCCTTTCTTTGTAAGCATTAAAATTACCTCCCTTATACAACTCTTTTCCACTTAAAACATTACCCGGCCAGACAAAGTCTGACGGGTTTTGTTTCTGGGCTGTCTGTCTGTTTGTCTATCAAATATCTTAAAAACTACTGGACGGATTTTGATCATATTTGACAGAGGGGTAAACATCTTGAAAAGACAGCTTCCTTTCGATAATCATGACAGTGCTGACGTTTGACCCTGAAAACCAAAATATCCTTTGGGCATATATATTTTGTTTCTGAGCTGTATCTCATGAACCAGTGTATAGAATCGCTTCAAATTTTGTGTGGTGGTGTATCACAGTGTTGGGAGGATTCTGTAATATATATATATAACTGCGTTGACCTTGAAGTTTTTTGGGGATGATTTTTCGAGGTTTAAAAGGGAGGTTCCACTGTATAATAACAAAGTCTGACATTTGGGGCTGTGCATTGCAGTCTGAAAAATATGGTGTTCATAAAACATTTGGTCTTAAATCGTAAATGCCAAAAGAAAAAACAAAACTACCTAATCAAATACTGAAAGGAAAAAACCTAATAACATGAGCTAGGGGGGGGTAACAAAATTCTTGAAAATCATAAAAAGAATGTACTAAGGTGTATAATTATATCTCTGCAACAAGAAACCAAAATGAGCAAATCAAATACTTAAGGGGAAAATGATAAATAATTGAATCTTATGAACTAAAATAACAAGGGTAAGACAAAGATAAGTAGCAAAAAGAAAAATAGTGACCAACGAGAGAGAAGAATTTTAAGATCTCTCAAAACCATTTAATATCTTTTCACTCCATTAAATATTTTCACTTACTTCAAAATTCAAATTGTCATAAAGTATTAAAAAAAAGAAGCAAATAACAAACAAACGAAGCATACCAAAAATACAACAATAATAAATAACAAAAAAGCCTTTTTCACAAAATTAAACTTGTAGTTCTAGGAAATCTCTGGCAAGTATCTTGGAAGACGGAGAAGAAAACCCCCCACCATCAATGAATAAAAATGTACCATTAACTGAGCAAGAAGGAATTTCTGATTAACTGGAGAAGAACATGATTTTCTTTATAATTAACGCATGACAACTCTTGAAATTGAACAAAGGGTGAATACTCTCTTTCTAATTAACTCCCCTCCACCAAAGTTGATTACGATACCAATCACCTAGCAATGTGTGGTTCAGAACCAAAGTGAAACAAACAAAGCATCATTCTCAAAGAAGAATGTGCCAAGTTCGCCTTTATGACCCTTTGGGGAGGACAACATACAAACAAATCAACATCTATCCACCATTGTTGATGTGTACTGTGTGGGTGAAGGGTCATAAAGGCGAACTTGGTTGCTTCGGGGAGGACAACATACAAACAAATCAACATCTATCCACCATTGTTGATGTGTACTGTGTGGGTGAAGGGTCATAAAGGCGAACTTGGTTGCTTCGGGGAGGACAACATACAAACAAATCAACATCTATCCACCATTGTTGATGTGTACTGTGTGGGTGAAGGGTCATAAAGGCGAACTTGGCACATTCTTCTTTGAGAATGATGCTTTGTTTGTTTCACTTTGGTTCTGACCCACGCATTGCTAGGTGATTGGTATCGTAATCAACTTTGGTGGAGGGGACATACAGCAAACAAACAACTACACGACAAGTGCAAAGTGACGTTATTTTATTCACAAGAGACAAAACAAAACTACTGGATATTTCGGCGAATGCGCCTTTATCAACACAGACAAGCAATTAAACAGCAAACAGCAAATATAGCAAAAGGAGCAAAAAGTAGGCAACAGAAGGAGCAAAAAATAAAATAAAAACACACACATCAAGATCAAAATAAAAACAATACTTCCCCTCTACAGTCCAACGTGTAAATGATACAACAAAGTTGAAACCAAAGAGCAAGGCTGTGAACACAAATCAAAGGGGGGGGGGGGGGGGGGGGGGGGGGGGGGGGGGGGGGGGGGGGGGGGGGGGAAGTGAGAGAGGTTGGGGACAGTGAGTACGCAATCACAGATGGTAGAAGTTGGAAACAAGGGTCAGTTGTGTTTAAGGGGTGGGGAGGGGGAGGTTTGGTGAAGAGAACAAATCTCGTGCTAAAGTGAACACATGTAGCAAAAGTTGACATTACATTTCAATTGAAAAATGAAAAGGACAGAGAGAGAAGGGGGGGGGGGGGGATGGAAATAGAAATAGAGGGGGGGGGGGGGGTTCGCCGCCTAGCGCATCAAACCCATGTCTGACCCCAAAGTGGGTTGCCCCACCCTGGCACCGAGGGGTGAGGGGGGAAACGGAAGTTCTCCGAGAAAAAAAGCAACTTAACTGGAGGGGAGTTAATTAGAAAGAGAGTATTCACCCTTTGTTCAATTTTGTTATCTCCTCTTGGATTCACTATTTCATTCTATAACTTTTGGTCTTAGATATTGTATTCATGCACTTAAAAACAATATATTATTTGATGTACATCTAAATACAGCAGCAATATACAAGTGCCCAGAAAAAAAAAAAGAAATGCACAAACAAAAACAGCTTGAATAAAAAATAATGAATACAAATTCAAAACGCTAAATCAATCACAGTGTTCATAAACTAGGAACATCAACCAAGCTGAAACACAGCATTAAAAAAAAAAGATAATGTTTCTCCTTTATTTTACAAATGTACAAAATATTGAAGCATCACTGACCCAAATCAAGTTTGTTATACTAAGGCCAGATCTTGACATCATAACATGGTCAGTCATGAACTCTCCAACTGTTGGCATAATCATGATTATATCCCATACCACAGGCACAAAACTCCATGCCATGACAGTAAAAAATCTGACAACTGAACAAAAAACAAGAAGTATAGAACATAGCTGAGATCTTTGCTAGCTTGACTATAACTTGGAAGTTTTTAACAATGGATAAAGATGAACAGATGTTCCCGTTCGTTTATTAACTCCCCCCTTCTCTTAAAAAGGGTTAACAAATATTTCAATGAAAACAAAACAAACTCGACACAGAAACATTTTAAATGTTAAATGTCTTCATTGTCATACATATTTCACAAAACAGTGTAGCAGTTAATGCTACTATCTGTTTGCTTTTGATTTAAAAGTGAAAACACGAACGGTGTGTCTAAAACTAATATGTTACGGCCAATTGGTCATTCACTATTTAAAATTTACAATAAGCTTTTCATTTCAAAGAGATGCATTACAAATGCAACTGTGCTTAACCCCTTCACTGCCGAGGGATAATGAATTTCTTGTATTGCTGTGTGCCAAGCCAAATTTGGCCTTCACTGATCTGTCCACTGCTCCTCCATTTGTTGTCACAAGTACCCCCCCCCCAAAAAAAAAAGTCAAAAAGAAAACAACTGTAGCTTGATGTTTTTCGAAGAGCGTGGAACAGTTCATAGGCTTTTTTCCATTTAACTTGCTCGAAATTCGATGAAGAAAACAGCCCGTGCTAGACACGGCTATAGGCTGTGTACAGCATAGCGCAAACGGCCCCATAGTAGACATGGGTCCGGCAGTATTGGGGCGGCAATGAAGGGGTTAAGATAAAAACATAGAAGTACTGAATTATCTTGACAAAAGACAAACATGAACAGAAGACAATTTAAACATAAAACTTCTGTTCAAGGCATATTTATCTGTGTGTTGAAAGAGTATTCCAGACAATAATTAAAAATCAGTTTAAAATTTAACCAATTTCTTTTTCATATTTTTATTCAAAGAATCTGATTCTCCAAACACAATGTGCTCAGGCTTTGTGTTCTTGTGGAAATGATATGCATTAAAAATGGAACTTCAACCGATACTATCAAGATTAGCAAAATGTATTCAAAGTCTGTTTTCTGCATATTGACCAAAGACAACCATACATTATAACAGCTAAATCGCAATAAAAGAAAAGCTTCCTTCATGACTGCATGAGAAAAATAATCATGAGTAAATGTTTTTTCTTCGACAGTCACAAATGTAGTTTCACTTTTTGTTCTTTTTTTAAAATCTTTGCAGTTTGTCTTTCATTCTCTGACTAATATAATAATAATAATAATAATAACTCTTATATAGCGCCGTTCTCCTGGCGCAGCAGGACTCACAGCGCTTTACAAAAAACATACATACAATAATCATGAAGAAAAACAACATAATTATACAAAAGTGGAAACACAACCACACAAAAATCCATGAAAAAAAACAATTAGCCCATTATCGCACTGCACTCACACATAGTCCAACTCAGCAAAAACTCAGAGGGTGAACTGAAGGGGAGAAGACAGGAGATCAACAGAGGTATTTTTTGAAGAGAACAGTTTTCAGGCCAGTTTTGAAAGAAGACAAAGATGGAGAGCTGCGGAGAGAGGAAGGGAGGTTGTTCCAGATGTGTGGTGCTTGGAAACGCAAAGCTCTGTTTCCAACTGTTTTGTATTTGGTGACAGGTGTACAAAGAAGTTTGAGGCTACTTGATCTGAGGTTGCGTTCTGGTGTGTAGGCAGAGAGAAGAGAGGAAAGGTAGTCTGGAAGAGAGCCTTCGAAGTAGCGATAGGCAAGAGTGGCCACTTTGTACTCTACTCTAGCGTCAACAGGGAGCCAGTGCAGCTGTCTCAGTAGGGGTGTCACTGAATCGAATATCACTGAATATGAGATCTATGTGCATGAATCCTGCATAGATACGGGTTCTCGGATGAGACAGAAATCACAAACTGATGTCAGGCCCGAATCATGACAATGTCCTTTATATTGCATAAAATAATCATTTTGTACTATCATAAAGCAACAGATCATGACATAATACCAAAAATGAACATACAATATGTAACTACAATGGGGATTTACACTACTTCTTGTCGACAGGAAAGGACAATAATTTTAGGCCCAAACTGCTCATGCCACCTTGCGGCGAGTCAGGGGCAAGAAATTTCAGTATAAATCCTCATTACATATTTATTCTAAAATATGGCATAAGTTATCAAACTTGTAGCGATGTTTCATGTTGCACATGATTCTATAACTGAGATTCTCTATACATGTCTCCATGTCATGGCAAAAGAAGCATGACAGCGATATGTTAAATTTATAGCGATATGTTACAAAGTGGCGATCTGATGAAAAATGATGTGTCGACCAAGGCTGGGGAGCACTTTGATGAACATTCCTCTTCATTATAAGCCCAAGTCCATGGATCATATGAATAACAGAATTGGTGGATGAAAAAAACAATAACACACACACATTTTTCTGTTATCCCATTCTTATCATTACCCACACAATAAAAAAGATATTTCCACTTTTCTGTCATGGATTCCTCATTCAAAAGCATCACTATTATTGTCAACTTATCAAAGATCTAAGCTTGTTGGTTGAAAACAACAACAAAAACACGACTTTGGATGGCAACTAAAAACACTAATTAACAGTTTGAATCTGGTTACGGAAACAACAGTACTGATCCTAGGTGCGATTCATAACCAGTGTAAATTTTCCATTTTTTAAAACAAAACATTATCCTTGATGTACCATTCTTTCCCCGCTGAAAATAGCTATTTAGCTACCAGTACAAGCACACGCATACACATGCACCCAATTGCGAGCACACACACATGCACAATAATACAAAATGTGTGTGCATGCTGATGCGCGTGTGTGTGTGTTTAGCAAAACACATACACAATCACACCATGACATAATTCCCCAAGCCACAGGGTGATGACCTTTCAAGGCTACCAGGTGGTGATTTCCCTCAGGGTCTGTGGCAGGGTGATGGTGATGAAAGGTCACCAGGTGGTGATTTCCCTCAGGGTCTGTGGCAGGGTGATGGTGATGACAGGTCACCAGGTGGTGATTTCCCTCAGGGTCTGGGGCAGGGTGATGGTGATGACAGGGGGTCACCAGGTGGTGATTTCCCTCAGGGTCTGGGGCAGGGTGATGGTGATGACAGGTCACCAGGTGGTGATTTCCCTCAGGGTCTGTGGCAGGGTGATGGTGATGACAGGGGGTCACCAGGTGGTGATTTCCCTCAGGGTCTGGGGCAGGGTGATGTGATGATGATTTCAGGGTCTGGGGCAGGGTCACACCAGGTGGTGATTTCCCTCAGGGTCTGGGGCAGGGTGATGGTGATGACAGGTCACCAGGTGGTGATTTCCCTCAGGGTCTGGGGCAGGGTGATGGTGATGACAGGTCACCAGGTGGTGATTTCCCTCAGGGTCTGTGGCAGGGTGATGGTGATGACAGGTCACCAGGTGGTGATTTCCCTCAGGGTCTGGGGCAGGGTGATGGTGATGACAGGGGGTCACCAGGTGGTGATTTCCCTCAGGGTCTG
>CM065693.1:39516441-39543941 GCA_017654935.2 Phymorhynchus buccinoides
CTTGCACGTGCACACAAAATAATGCATAACGACTCTGTGTGTGTGTGCGCGCATGCGTGTGTATGTGTGTACATTGTGTGTGTGTTTTCACAGTTCCCATACTCACCTATATGAGGCGGACAGAAAATAGCTGCAATGTTGGCCAGGCCACACAACAAGAGAAAGGCTGCATTGGGGAAACGTCGACCCACCCTGAAATCATTGACAAACTTCTTCTTCAAGTTTTCTAAGCAGCTGCCAAGCGAAGCTGCTTAATATTTTCACCGCTGTTTGTCTATCTGTTCCTGGCTGGCTGACTATCTATCTATGTTCACACGATAGCGTTTGAACGGAGGCACGTAGGAGGCTGAGATTTGGTATGTGGATAGGTACTTAGGATACCAAGTTTGAGACAGACTGAGATATGACTAAGAAAATATAATAAGAAAATCTTAATTTGGTGTAAACTTTGGGTGTGTGCACCTTATAATAAGGTGTGCATCATATAGACTGACATAGTCAGAAAAGTATGGTAAAATGATATTTCACATTTCAAATCACACTCACTAGAGAAAGGCAAAACCTTTGTCATCAGAAATCCTTTGCCAGCAATTCTTAACCTCAGTGGAACCTCCCGTATAAGACCTCCCATTATAAGACTCCCTCCCATATAAGACCTATTTCTCTGAGACATTGCCCTTCTTTGTCAGTATTAAAATTACCTCCCTTATAAGACCTCATTTTGGATGATTTTTGAAGGTCTTATATGGGAGGTTCCACTGTAGTTCTGATGCCTGGTGCTTCAACAAATCCTGGAAACTCTAAAAGGCAGGGATCCAGAGGCCACCCAGGTCTCACTCGAGTACATGGGCTG
Organism: Phymorhynchus buccinoides; assembly: GCA_017654935.2. NCBI lineage: Eukaryota > Metazoa > Mollusca > Gastropoda > Neogastropoda > Raphitomidae > Phymorhynchus > Phymorhynchus buccinoides. The sequence goes on from CM065693.1 coordinate 39,517,295, forward strand.
CGTCCCTAGTCATAAGCGTAAGGAGTTCGGCGTTACGGAAACTGGAGGGAAAATGCTATTTCAGGTCAGGTCAGGTCAGGTTAGGTAGGACAACTAGGCCTCACGGCCTCTCAAGTATCCTGTCTTTTGCTTGTTTATTTTTATATATTCGGTTGGCATAGCTGTGATGGTTTTAGAAGACTAACCAGTCATATTGATATTCTAATTTAATAAGTTTTGGGTCTTTGTCCAGGTTTTTAAAATTGTTAGTATTAGGTGCAAGCTTTGTTTGAGCAGGAAGTGAGTTCCAATAGTTAGTTACTCTGTTATTGAAAATATTTCTCCTGATGTTAGTTCTACTGTATTGTGTTAGCATTTTTATTTTTAATTCAGGGTTTTTAGTTTTTGAAAAATGTTAGATCTGGAACAAGCATTTGTTTGAGTTTGTGTGATTTGAAAGGGGGTTGACAGGCTCTCCTTGTACAGTACAAAGCTAAGGCAGGACACGGGCAGTGAGGTGGTAGGGACAAAACATTGGAAGGTGGAAAGGGAGGTCGCTTGCTCCTCAATTTTCTTAAAACCCAACTCTGCTAGCAGAGGCCATTGCTAAAAAATCAACAACAAAAAATCAGGCACATAGCTTACGGAGAAGCACCCACAGCATCATCACTGACGATGACACAGATGATGTTGGCTGGAATCATCCTCATCATCATTGTCATCATCATATCATCATCACTGATCTCTCACTGACAATGACACAGATGACACTGGCTGGCATCATCCTCATCATCATATAATAATAATAATACTGTAAATTTAGGACGCACTTACCTCCTGACAAAGCCTGGAGCTCAAGGCGTTTACAATGACAAATAGTTAAAAGCTAAAAGTAGTAATAAAAGGCTTCATTAAAGCGTCATAAAGTATTTACATAGCACTCAATTCATAAAATCGACACATGAACACGCGCGCACAGACATAACCAATTATCTACGCATCACACACCTGCACAGAGAAAACCACGCCTATAAACACCTATACATGCGCACGCACATACACGCACATGCATCACACACACAAACATAGTCTCTCACTGCTCTCACCCCTCGTCTCACACCCACCCACACCACTCACACCCCACCCCAGACCTGCCAACCCCCTAACAGACTAAAGGGGAATATTTGTAGCAGGAAAGAGGAATTTTGACGCGGCATCTTACCTTTCGCACGTTAACATAATTTGAAGCAAGCAATTTTCATCCTTGTGAACTTGTCTTGTTTAAAACTAGTCTTGTCTGGAAGTGTCACAACTATTCCTAACACAATAGAAGCTTTTGGTTTGTTCCTCTGTCCTTTTTATTTGGGCAGACCAAGACGGCTGGTGCCACAGATGACTTAAATAAAGACTTGGAAGGAAGATCATGAATCAATTTAAGTTCATCTTTGTTCTCCTTTCCTTCCGAAAAAGTCGGTAACGGTGGAAGACAAAGTCTGGGAGTTTGCAGTTTCGATAAGATGATGAGAAGTAATGTGGCATTGATGTCTTCACACCCTCCATAGGAGACTTTTAAGAGTGTTCCCAAAAAAAAAATTTTTTAAGTTTTGAAAGCAGAATTTTATTAACTTGAGCGGAAGGGCGAAAAAAATGTAGTCTGAGCGGAAGAAATTCCGCTCAAAGCGAAAGGTTGGCAGGTCTGTGCCCCCCACAAACCCCCTCCCTCCCCACACATACAACAACACACTCACACACGACAACACACACCTTCACACACACATACACACACTCACACACGCACGTGATATCATCATCACTGATCTCTCACTGACACAGATGACACTGGCTGGAATCATCCTCATCCTCATTGTCATCATCTGACCTCTGACTGACAATGACACAGATGGCGTTAGCAGGGATCATCCACACCATCACTGCCATCATCATCATCACTGACCTCTGACTGACGATGACACAGATGACATTGGCAGGGATCATCCTCACCATCACTGCCATCATCATTGTCACCATCATATCATCATCTGACCTCTGACTGACAATGACACAGATGGCGTTGGCAGGGATCATCCACACCATCACTGCCATCATCATCATCACTGACCTCTGACTGACGATGACACAGATGACATTGGCAGGGATCATCCTCACCATCACTGCCATCATCATCATCATCATCACTGACCTCTGACTGACAATGACACAGATGGCGTTGGCAGGGATCATCCACACCATCACTGCCATCATCATCATCACTGACCTCTGACTGACGATGACACAGATGACATTGGCAGGGATCATCCTCACCATCACTGCCATCATCATCATCATCATCACTGACCTCTGACTGACAATGACACAGATGACATTGGCAGGGATCATCCTCACCATCACTGCCATCATCATCATCATATCATCACTGACCTCTGACTGACGATGACACAAATGACATTGGCAGGGATCATCCTCACCATCACTGTCATCATCATTGTCATCATGACTGACCTCTGACTGACGATAATGTTGGCAGGGATCATCCTCACCATCACTGCCATCATCATCATATCATCACTGACCTCTGACTGACGATGACACAGATGACATTGGCAGGGATCATCCTCACCATCACTGCCATCATCATTGTCATCATGACTGACCTCTGACTGACGATGACACAGATGACATTGGCAGGGATCATCCTCACCATCACTGCCATCATCATCATCGTCATCATGACTGACCTCTGACTGACGATGACACAGATGACGTTGGCAGGGATCTCCACCGCCCCCATTATGGCCAGGTTGACAAACTGGTTGCCGTGAAGAGCCGGCACGCTGAACGAAATGCCAAAGTAGCTCAGGCTGTTCACAAAGCTGTCAGAGCACATCATGAAAACCTCCTTCATTTAATTACTCTTGAACTCTTTGTTAATTCTAAAATGCAGAAATACTACAGGCTGTTCACAAAGCTGTTACCACACATAAAGAAACATGATTGGGAGTTGGGGTGATAAGACACCCATTACATTTCTGTCTTCCAAGGTGATCTTGTACAAATATGCACTAGTAGTGGAATGGTAAGGATGATAGAAATAGATAGAAACAATTAAGCAAGAAACTGCTAAAATGAAAATGTTAGTGAAATGTTTTATGATTATGATGATTGAAATTGCAATCATAGTTGTTGTTGTTTGTTTTGCGTGCAAATGCAGCCTAATTAAAGAAAAAAAATATTTGGATGGGATGTTTTATAAGCCGTGAGGCTTAGGCAGAAGCCTTTACTACTATTACTACGAATCCTAACTTACAAAATGCTAAAAAAAAGAAGAAAAAAGCAGACATTCTAAAAGTTGTCACCATAACTAACAATCATTAATCATTAAAGTCATTGTTAATCACCGAGGGGTACAGTGCCTCTCACTTTTGCGTTTGCCTCGTAAGCAAATCAACAGAACCCAGGTTTGTTACCTAGTCCAGGACATTTTTCTTCTCGATCTTCACTAGACCTTAAAGGGATATGCGGGATACAGGTGGCGCTAATTTTTCCATAGTGTCTGAATGTCGTAAGAAGCACAACTTTCTCCATATCACAGGGTTTCAGTGAATGAATGACGTATGGATAAGATGACGTAAGAATGAAATGACGAAATTGTGAATGAAATGGCCTACTCTCTCTGTGATTGATCGTGCTAGCATAATCTGGTGGACTCCCAGTGGTGCAAGACTTTTACTGAAAAATATACAAGTTTATTTATATTTGTGAAAAGTATATCGCTAAAATGTTTGAATTTTTAGAATATAAGGATTATTTTAAACATATTCATTTCTTAGAAGGACTAAAACCGCGTTACTAAAAGAACAAATCTGATAAAACTGTCAACAAAAAAAGTATTAAGGGACTCTTGACGTGAGTCCCGTGGAAAAATAGGGGTGGGGTTGAAAATGTGTACGGTAACATACTGTATGGATAATATACATTATTTCATCTTTATCAAAAAACTGGAATGATTTCATCGTTGAATTTCTTTTTACAGGCATTTGAACAATAAAATTTAGGGAAATATTTGTCAATGCAGCAACAATTTTCCTAAATTTCCTATTGACTAAATTATATTTCCTTACCATTTGACATAGATTCTGATACTAAATAGGTTGCAGTATCAGGCAGGATTAATTGAAAGTTTTTAATAACTTAAGTGTATGAAAGGTGTCCAGTTTTCAGTAAACCTGATTTTACCCGAAAATTGTCCAACCCTCCACATTTCAACCATGAATTACAAGAAAAGTAGCACAGTGACCCTGTGTTTTCTTTTCAGTTTTTCAGTTTTGACCTCAGAAGTATGTGTAGATGCTATGACAAAAGTTTTGATCATTTGTCATTGTGGGAAGTAAAGGGCACATATCCCCTTAATAATATCTGAACGCTAAGTCTTTTGGAATGGTAAGACGACGAAAACGGAGGTCCCGAGTGCTGATGTATTTTGTGCAAGTTAAAGAACCCAGTGGCGACTAAGGAAATGTTAACTGGTCAAAATCAACCCCTCCTCCCTCCAGTCACATGCAGTGCACAAGCAGTGACACTCTCATTTAAAAAAAGTATAAACATGTGCCAAACACAAACAAACCACAACAATGAGAAAAGACCACTATTCCTAAACCAGACAGACTCACAAGAGGAAGAACATGACACAGGCGTAGAGACACATCTGCCGGTATCGGAACAAATCCAAGATGGTTGTTTTGGTCCCCGGCTCTGATTCCGGCTGCTCTATGGTCTGTTCACCCTCATTCGGCGGATACTTTCCACAGGCCTGGAACTGTTCACTAAGGGCTCCGTTCCCAATAACCTGCTGTCCATTTCTCAGCAGCATTTCTGTCCTAGCTTCCTCAGAAACGGGATTCACGTCGCTGAACTCTGAACTGCCACCATTGTGATTTCCATCCAAATGCTTATCAATCATGGCGTCAATATCGCTGTCAGCAACGACCTCCGCTGATTTACCATTGGCTGATGAGGAAATGGGACGAGAGGCGTTGCCAGTGTTACAGCACGAGGGAGAGGCGGCTGTGGTGTTGGTGGAGGTGGTGGTGGGTATGAGCCGCGTGATGTGGGCGACGTTTTTCCCATTGACCCTGGCAATGGTGGTGATGGTTTTCATGGCGTCAGCCCATCGCTTCTGCGACACCAGCCAGGGTAAGGACTCCGGGAGCAGCCTGAAAATCAACGCAGATTTGCTAACATAATTATCATGGAATCAAATGCAAACAAGGGTGTCTCTGCGCACAGCAACAAGCCCACTGCAGAAACAGTACTTCACACATGAGCTTCAGGTAATATAACAGCGCACAAAATTTTGAAACAATTGCATGCAGTTTTTCATTAAATATCATTCGGATAATTGAACTAAAAAAACCATCAAAACGCTACACAATAACACAAAGATGGGAAAATTAAGCGAAGTAAAAAAAAACACACTAAATTTTTGTCTTAAAAAAGATTTTTTCGAAGGCGATGAGAAGTGTTTGTAAAAAAAAGATAGGTTCGATGAATGAATAAAATATTATTTGGACAAAGAAATAATACGGAAAAAACATATGAACCATTAACAAAACTCCTGCTTCAATTTGAATACCTGGCAACTGTGTGTTTTCTAACTATTTGGAAATTTGTTGCTAGTTAGTTAGTTAGTGTATTATAGTCACGATATTTTTTGCTAAGATGGAAAAAACCCAGGAAATTTGAAGAATATATTTACAGCAAATTGTCATTATTAGAAATGTTGTTGCGAAAACAAATGACACATTCAAGTGGAAATTTTAAATGATGTCCTGAGGCCTAGGTCTAGGACATAGTCCTATCAAAACTGAATATGTCCTATTGAGTTCCCCTCTGTCAGGACAAATGTCCTGTACAAGTTTAAAACTGGCCGACTTTATCCTAACAATTTCCTTAGGAGCTGTGGCATTTTCAATTTTGTTCTATTGATTTTCTTGTTCACTGTATCACTGCACTATAACACATAACTATATAAACCGGTGTGTTGTTTTTATAACTGCAGGGGCACATGTGCAAAGGAGGTCCTTCTTCTTCTTCTGCGTTCCCAGGCCATAATGAGTAAGGTACGTATGTGTCCGGTTTTCAGTTTTCACTGGTCTTCCCAGCTGACACATTCAGATTTCGGAGGAGCTCAAAGGAGAAAAATGATTTGGAAGATTTTTTTTTTGAGGCAGGAAAATGGGCCAATAAGTCAGAAAAATAGTAGATGATAGAAAGCAAAGGGAAAAGGCAGAGTCAAAGAGAGTGGCAGATTAGAGGAAGTTACGAGCACAGAACTTCCAGAAGGTGGGGGAACTATTTTTACGAAAGACCCCCCGGTATCCCCACGGGGAGAGACTCATGGAGGGGGCGGTGTCGTGGAGGCACGAGGCATCCACCCACTGCCCCGAAGAAGGTCCTAAAACCTGAAACTAAAATTCCTGAAAAAAACGAAAACCTAAAATGAAAGATAGTGAAAACCAAAAACCTGAACTTGAACTTCATGGGAGGGGGAAGAGGAGTGAGGTGGGTGGGGTGTAGGCCTCGAACCTGGAACATTCACAAAGGATGAAACTTTTCTTGAGCGGGATGGGGGAAGGGAAGGGGACACTTTTTTTTACCACAACTTCAGAAGAAAATTAAGTAAAAAATTCCAATGCAGAATATTCACAATCAACAAAACTTTTGTGGAGCGCAGGGAGGAGGGGGGGGGACTTTTTATGTCAAAGCTACCAGTTTTGCACAAAATTATGTCATTGCTTATGAAGCTTGCAATGACGTTTTCCTGAAGTCTGTCAAGTGTATAGATGCTCATTTTGTTAAAACCGCTTTAGACCAGAAGCCACAAGTTTTGGCACTCCATAAACCGGAAGCCACAAGTTTTAGTATTCCATAAACTGGAAGCCACAAGTTTCGGCACTCCATCAACTGGAAGCCACCAGTTTTAGTACTCCATGAACCGGAAGCCACCAGTTTAGTACTCCATAAACTGGAAGCGACCAGTTTTAGTACTCCATAAACTGGAAGCCACCAGTTTTAGCACTCCATAAACTGGAAGCCACCAGTTTTAGTATTCCATAAACTGGAAGCCACCAGTTTTAGTACTCCATAAACTGGAAGCCACCAGTTTTAATACTCCATAAACTGGAAGCCACCAGTTTTAGTACTCCATAAACCGGAAGCCACCAGTTTTAGTACTCCATAAACTGGAAGCCACCAGTTTTAGTACTCCATAAACTGGAAGCCACAAGTTTCGGCACTCCATAAACTGGAAGCCACCAGTTTTAGTACTCCATAAACTGGAAGTCACCAGTTTCAGTACTCCATAAACCAGAAGCCACCAGTTTTGGCACTCCACAAACCGGCAGTCACCAGTTTTAGTACTCCACAAACCGGAAGCCACCAGTCTTGGCATTCCACAAACTGGAAGCCACCAGTTTTGGCACTCCACAAGCCGGAAGCCACCAGTTTTGGCACTCCACAAACCGGAAGCCACCAGTTTTGCCACATTTGAGGGGGGGGGGGGAGACGAGCACCACAACAGATGAGTGTTAAAATGACCACTTACCAGCAGCAGGGCAGGATGAGCAGGTTGGGCAGCGTCAGCAGCAGCTCCAGGTGGCGCCAGTTCCTCAGCAGGAAGCCGAAGCCAGCCACCGTCATGACGCCCAGCGCCCAGAATGCCTGGAAGGCGATGGACACCACGGTGCGTCTGTGTGCAGGGAACGTCTCGGTCATCAGCACGAAGGAACACAGCCCTATGCCCTGTAAGGGTGTGCAGAATGGGGAGAAACCATGGTTTATTAAACAACAGTGCATACAGCTACAGACTGCGTAGAAACATCATTACTGGGGGGGTTAATGGTCTTAACCCAGGGTAAGCAGTAGGTCTCTCTCCTTCTATGTTTTCTAGTAGGTTCATGCGCCCTCCAAGTTCCGTCGCGATTTATCGTCAGAAGTGGCCAGACAGAAACAGAAACAGAAACAGGGTGAAATGCACATGATGCATAATGTTCATAGTATTGCACATACACAAAAGAAAACCAGATCCACAGATGAACGCAGAATGCCTGGAAGGCGATGGATATTACAGTGCGTCTGTGGGCCCTAGACCCTGTGGAGATGCATAGCATTATCCTACTATGTGCACAGTATTTTAATGCACACACATACACAGACCTACTAAAGAATGGAGAATGTGTGGAAGAGGTGGTACATAGTGAGAAGGGCAGTTTTCCGTCATCAACACAAAAGAGCACAGACTACGCTCTGTAGGGGTGTGTAGAACAATACAGCAATAGGCAAAATGCACACAATGCGCAGATAATGATACACTAGCAATACTGAGATTAATAATGGAATGGGTGAACTGCACACAATGAGCAGATGATGATACACTAGCAGAGTTACAAAGAAACACAAACTGCTGCCCTGTGGGGATGTACAGAATAGAAAATAAATGATGGTGAAATAATTATTCAACAGCGCATACATGTACAGGCAATACTGAGATTAATAATGGAATGGGTGAACTGCACACAATGAGCAGATGATTGCACACACACTCACAGACCCACAAAGGAACACAAAAGACTTGAAACTGAAAGGCAACGGATTATGGACATCACTGTCCTCTGCCAGCCAGGGAAAGTGTTCATCATCAGCATGAAGGAACACAGCCCTATGCCCTGTGGAGATGAACAGAATAACCACATCATGTGCGCACACCACAAAATAGTGGTGAAATATTATGGAGTTATGGGGAGGTGGGGGGGGGGGGGGTGTCAGACCAAATGACATAGGCTAGAACACCAAGACTACATCAAAATGTTGTTATGCTATGCATAGCTATGTGGGGATTGTCTTTAGCCATGACAAACTCCTAGCACATCATCAGTATCCAAAATCTCCCGAAGATGGAGTGTGGCTGCCCACGTGGCGGGTTAATCAAAAATGGTCACACACGTAATGTTCTCATCCCTAGCTGATGCATTTGTACCATAGTGTTCAAGTGCTTCGGCTGTTGGGATGATCACTGGAGTCTTTTAGCCAGGGTATGCCAACAACAATTTGATTGGGTTTATCAAGAAAAGAAACAAACTGAGGGCCCGAAGGCCGTAAAGGAGAAAACTTCTTTGATGAACAAAACTCAAATCAAGAGGCCCAACGTAAGTCATAGAGCGCATTGGTGCTCTGACAGCGAGCCTGGAGAATTATGTCAATTGTGGCAGCATTCAGACCTTGTGAACACAAGTCTCCAAGCGGTCAGATGAAGACGGAAGGATTCGGATGACGAAAGCCTGTCCGAGGCTGGACGAGAGAGGCGGGAGAGAGATGAAGTGGAACGCCTGGAACGTGAGTGAGTGCCAGGAGTTCCGGGAACCAGGAACTGACCTCCCACCTGGGTGCCACGAGAATGAGATTTGGACGGTCCCGGCCGAATTTCTCTAGAACCTTTGGGATCAGGGAAATCGGGGGGTAGGCGTACGCCCACATCCCTGCCCAAGACAGACTGAAAGCGTTGCGGGCCCAGGCCAGAGGGTCCTGCATCGGTGAGACAAACAGCGGCAGGCGTCGACTGAAGCGGGTGGCGAACAAGTCTATGTGAGGCTTGCCCCACAGAGACCAGATGGGTTGAAGCACATGGTGCGACAGAGTCCACTCCGTCTGAATGACTTGGTTGGAGCGGCTCAACTGATCCGCGAGAACGTTCAAATTTCCCGGGATGAAATCCACGGACAGGTGAATTCCGCTCTGGTGAGTCCAAAGGAGAATCTCCTCGGCCTTCCTGGAGAGAGTAGGTGACTTCATGCCTCCCTGTCTCCGGAGATAAGAGAGGCAAGTGGTGTTGTCTCCACACACTGTGACCCACTTGCCCCGGAGAAAGGGAAGGAACACTTTGAGAGCGCGAGAAACCGCCTCCATCTCCAGGAAGTTGATGTGGAGAAGAGATTCTGCTTCGGTCCAGAGACCCGAGGTCTCGTGTTGGTCCAGATGAGCGCCCCAACCCGACAGAGAAGTGTCGGTGAAAAAGAACTCCTGCCGCTGCAAAGGACGGACGGGGACTGAGGACATCAGCCACGCAGGATCAGCCATTGAGCAACGGACTGGTGGAACCAAGGAACCAGAGAGACCGCAGAGTCCAAAGGGAGAAGAGAGAGACCGAGCTCCGCGCACTTCCGTTGAAGGGGGCGCTTGTGGAGTCGGCCGAGAGGAAGGAGGTCCGACAACGACTCCATCGTACCTAGCAGCTGAAGGAGCTGCCGGGGCGTTGCCATACCCGAGGCCAGGAGCCTCGAAAGAAGAGAGTGAAAGAAGGAAACTCGCCATTCTTTTTTGGAACTGTGAAGAGACGGGAGTAAAAGCCCAGGCCTGGATCTGAGACAAGAGTGATGGCCCCTTTTGAAAGTAGGGACTGAACTTCGTTCTCGAGAATCTCGAAACGGACAGGGTCCGTTGGAGGAGGAAAGGCGAGAGGAACAGGAGAAAGAGGAGGTTCCTTGAGGAGAAGAAAGCGAAATCCCTCCCGCACAACCCGAAGAATCCAGGGATTGTCTGAAAGAGCATACCACTGAAGGTGACAGCAAGCCAGAGAATCTACGCTTGATGGAGGTGGCGTGCCTGGAAACTACGAAGGAGGTGCAGGACCTACTGAAAAGGCGCATAGCGCCGAGCAGCTTGAGGCCGAGAAGAACGACCCCGGTGGAAAGGTCTGCCTCAAGAAACATGAGCCGAGGGAGGCTGAGACTGAGTGGGGACCCTGGCTGGCTGGGTCACCCGAAAACGAGGGGACGAAGACGAGCGACGGCCCGGATAAGGCCGAAAGGACCGTTGCTGTTGAGAACAAGGGCCCGAAGAAGACGAACGAGGGGGTGATCTGATGCGGGTGGCCAAGGTCTGGAGAGTTGCGAGTACTCTCTCGTTGTGAGAGAGACTGATGACCCGTAGAAGCTTCCTTAACAGAAGAAACTCGAGACTGAGCAAACACACCGTGAGAGGGGAGAGGGTCCGAGCGTAGAGCCCTACGCTCGATGTCCAAGAGAGGGAGCGAACTGTGGAGGAGTACCTGATCACGGAAGAAAGCGGTCAGCCGACCGCGGACAGAGGCAAGGCCCAAGGAAGTGGAATGGACCAAGTCTCTCAAGACAGACAAAAGAATGCCCAGAGAGCATTCATCGATAGACTCTAAAAGTTGGAAATCCTCGGGACGGCTGGAAGAAGTCCGGCCCAGCAAAGCGGGAAGACCTTGCAACATGGAAGCGGCCATGGAACACTGGATCAACGACTGAGACACCAACTTTTCCAGAGCAGCAAAAGACTTCGCGGGGATGTTGACCGATCCCGGAGAAGGACCAGAGAAATTCAGGCTGAGACCTGTAACTTCATCCGGAGAAACTGACGAAGACAAAGGTACGGGCAGGAAATCCTGAGTCAAAGGAAGGGCAGCGGAAAATCTAGGCCACTGTGGACAGGAACCGCTGAGAGAAGGAATGGGAGGAGGAGGCTGAGTCTCGTTCCGAGATTGCCTTGTCTGAGACCAAAGATGAGAATCTGCCAAATCCAAGGCGTCACAGATAGAGGAGGGACAAGCCAAAGCAAGTTTGGGTAACCGACGAGTATGGAGAGATCCAAGGCCATCATCCGGAGTTTGGACCTGGGTTGGTTCAACCGTAACAACATCTTGGCAGTAGTCCTGAAGAGTTAAAAGACAGGACTGATAACCAGACTGCTGAGCATCCAGAGAGTCGGTGACAACTGATTCCAAACTTTGATCGGGATCCAGAGAAAATGGAACCGAAAGATCCACCTGAGGAACCTGTGCTTGGCGAGCCAACAAGTCAAGCACCTCTTGGTGCGAATAGGCACGGTGTGGGTCCAGAGTTGGGACCGCCAAACTGTGAACTGACTGGCCAGGTTGTGCCCGTCGGATAACGGACGGAGCAGTGACCTGAGGCCGAGTAGCCGTGCCAGGCTGATAGGAAAGTCCATTGGTCGAAACACCAGCCGGTGAATGACCGTGGGCCGTGGGTCTACCAACGGACGGATGAACCATCGTGGAAGGACTGTCCAGCCATGTAACCGTAGCCGAGCTACCGGGACAGAGTGGTCCGGTATTGCCCGTGCCGGAGCCTAAGGCACCACGGTTACCGTCACCGAGGGAGCTACCCGCAACTGTGGCATCGTCAATTCTGACGGCATCATTCGGCGTAAGAACGGCATCGTTGATGTACCCCCATATGCCCGCCGTGGCAAGCGTACCGGAAGCCGTCAACAGAATCTGTGGGCTAGGTGTAGCAATCTGCTGAACAGAAGTACACTCTGCCGAGCGGTCAACGCCAGGAACCAATGGGGAATGGGAGCTACTCAGAGTACCTGCCATGGACTGACCTTCAGACGGAAGCATGCGGATACCAGTCCGAAGTTCCTGGTGGGCTAGCTCCTGGGAAGAGAGCGGAGCCGGTAGAGGGAGGCCCACAGTAGAGAAGGCCGAGTCCACGGAGTCGTCGAGAACCTGAAAGTCGAGCGGTGATTCAACCGAGATTTGCTGAAGGTTACCGGCAACGTCCAACTGCGAGAAAGAGAATGGCATGGCGGATGCCAATTCTCCCGAAGAACGAAGTTGAGCAAGAACTTCAGAGATGACTTTACGAGTTTCAAGACCGGAGTCAACCGAACTGCGGGACGAGTGAGAGGACTTCTTGGAGTCTCTCGAGGTCTTAGAACTTTTAGAACTGGGAGACTTCGTTTTCGAGTCTGAAAGTTTCGGTGAGGAGAATCTACCCCTTACATCTCGAGGAAGGGAAGAAGGGTCCTTGCCCTTAGCAACTTTCAAAACGTCGGACGAGGAGGCGTCTGCTGACGTAGCAGACGATGCCGCCATTTTTGGCAAAACAACACGCTTGAAATGTTGGCCAGAAAAGTCGTTTCAGGCAAATGCCAAAGGAAACGAGTAAGTTATTGTGGGGTGGGAGGAACCGAACTTACCGCCACCAAGGCAACACAAGCCTAAGCCACCAAGGCAACACAAGCCTAAGCCAAAAACCAGGACACTGAAACTATCATGAAGTAAAAGCAGACACACAAAGTAAGTCGTCTTCCAACGAAGCTTGAAAGAAAAAGCGAGCTCTCTGGCTAAACCGGAAGTAATCCTTATTGGGAGTTGGGGTGTTAAGACACACAATTTTATTTCTGTCTTCCAAGCTGAACTTGCACAAATATGCACTTGTAGTGGAGTGGTAAGGATGATAGAATAGATTGTTTAATCTATCTATCTGATCACATTACTACCACTGACAATGTTGTATCTGTTTATCTGATCACATTACTATCACTGACAATGTTGTATCTATTTATCTATTTATCTGATCACATTACTACCACTGACAATATTGTATCTATCTATCTGATCACATTACTACCACTGACAGTGTTGTATCTATTTATCTGATCACATTACTACCACTGACAATGTTGTATCTATTTATCTGATCACATTACTACCACTGACAATATTGTATCTATCTATCTGATCACATTACTACCACTGACAATGTTGTATCTATTTATCTGATCACATTACTACCACTGACAATGTTGTATCTATTTATCTGATCACATTACTACCACTGACAATGTTGAGCATGCCGATGAAGAAGCGCAGCACGTTGAACAACAGGTAGCTGTGGACGAAGCTGGTTGCCGTGCCGACCGCGGCCTGACACAGGAGGCATCCTGTCATGACCCGGCGCCGACCCCAGCGGTCAGCCAGGGGCAGGATGAGCAGGGCGCCCACGGTGGACCCCACCATGAACACCGTGATGGACAGCTCCACCAGAAAGTTACGATCACACACCAGGTCCCACTGCCAACAAAGTGTCAGCTATCACTTAAACCCTTTCACTCCCGGAACTATTTGTACAAAAATGACCAAACATTAACTTATGCTGTAAAGATTGTAATGGTATATTTTATTGAAGGACAATGACTGGAGAACACAAGTATTGTCATTTGTAATGTTCACTATGTGAGATAATACATTATCTGGCGGAGATTACCAACATTTTAATAAATAAAATAATAAGCATAAAAATTCAGGTCTGAACCACTTGTATCATGATTGGGTTGAACAAGAAGTCCATAAACTTTATTTCCAACATATTTTTCATCACTTTTATTATGAGAAAATTAAAGAAATTTCATGTACCCCATAGTTTTCTTGGCATTTACCTTCTAGCAGCCATATTGATATGCTTGGCCATTTTTTGCTTTAAAAAAATTCAAAATGTCGCTTCAAAATCAACCCAATACGTCCCGAGATGTCAACTAGAGGAAAGGGAAATAACTCGGCCTTTTAAGATCTGGGCTACCTTGTAGGTTATACCCCCTAAGCGTGCCAAAACTCGCTCTTGGGAGTGAAAGGCTTAAGTATCACATTTAATAATGTTCAGGCTGATAGCACATATCAAAGAAGGAAGAAAGGAAGGAGAGAATATTAAGTAACAAGGTGGTGATGGACAGCTCCACCACAAAGTTACGGTCACACACCAGGTCCCATTGTGGAAAAACAGTCATCACCAACCACATCATATTCTGTAATATTATGGCGTAGAGGTTATTATATTATTTTGGGTTTTTTGTTTGTCGATCGCTCAGACAGTTTCCTGTCATAAGCGCTGATGCAACATGCTGCCGTTATGCACTTAACTAAAATATAATTAGGCCCAGCATATCCGCCTTCGGCTGGAGAAATCTTTGCAAGAGTTTCTAGAACAAAGGCAGGAAAGTGGAGAAAGAAAGTAAGCAAAGGGAAAAGGCAGAGTCAAAGAGAGTGATAGGCTAGAGGAAGTTACAAGCACAGAACTTCCAGAAGGTGGGGGAACTATTTGTACTGAGGAGAAATTTGTGGAAGAGGCAGGGTTGTCTAGCTCCCTGTATGTAGGCAGGAAGCACCCACCCACTGCCCCAATAAGGAAAGAACGAAGGAAGAAAGAGAGAGAGGGAAGGAAGGACAGAAGGAAGGAATATGTGGTAAGAGGATGGTGATGGACAGCTCCGTCACAAAGTTACAATCACATAGACAGTTCTATTGCCTTGAATAACAGTCCAAACTTCAATGCTCTTCAGAACATACTTATTTCCATAGTATACGCTAAAAAAAATTGAAAACACTTACGATCAACCATGATCAAACATTACAGATCCAAACTCTCATACAATCCAAGCATATTCTTTTTCAGTGACTCAGCTTTAGTTTTTAATTTAACACATTAAAATTCGTGTTTTTAAAAAAATATGAACAAAAAACTATTTGTAAATGAACAGTTTTTCTTCAACTGATTTTATTTTGTCCTCATAAAACAAGGACAATTTTCATGTGGACACGTCAAAGATACACACAAGAAACCAAACAATTTATAAAAGAACAAATTGTAATTACATGCTTTAAAAGTATTCTTTCACGCTTCATACGCCCCACTCACTTTAACAACTGCACGCCGCTTACGCGCTCACTTTCATACAACCCTTCCCACCAACATCCCATCTCACAGTACTTTGGCAATAAAACATTATAGACCCTATTTGAACAATCAAACTAAAACATCTCTCTCCTCCCCTCCCTCCTCCTCTCTCCATCTCTCCCCCCTCTCTCCCTCACCCTCTCCCACCATCTACCCCCTCTCCCCAAACCCACCCCTCTCTTCCGCAAAAATACAATGAGCTAAATTGAATACAATTATACGTACACACAGGGGTGCTATCAGCCAAACATTCTCAAAGCTGAAATCTGATTTTGATATTTGTGCCAACGCTGAAAATCAAGTTTGGAGCTTCAGCCAAAGCTGAAAAAGTTTGAATGTCATGAAATCACACTTTCAGACACCATTTTTTAACCCCCTGCCTCTTTTTGTTTTGCCCATTACAATTCTCCAACAAAGAAAATTTCAAGAGAAGTGTTTTTAAGTGAAGTTCTGCAGAACTTTATGAAATTTCTATGCATATCATTCTCATAAAAAGTACAATTTGTACTCGTATTATTTACTTAATAATTTATCAGATTTCTATTATATGGTACACAGGAGTTCAGTTATTGTTTTCCACTGCAAATGTTCGTCCTTTTGTTTGTTTGCCACTTTGTCTGTCCGGGCAATATCTTGTAAACCATTAAAATGGTTATTGTGTGTTCCGTTGAGTAGGATACATTACAATGGAGGAATTTATGATTAAGCTGTAATGCTTGGTATTCTTCCATGCCCTTGTTTTCGTGGGGAATTTGTGGTATTTGGGGACAGATTTATGGGTTATAGTTTACAATGAAAGAGTTGCCATATTATAAATTGTTTCATGTGTTTATGCCATATTTTCAGGATGCATCACATGGTGTGTGTGTATTATATGTTGTGTTAAACCCTGTTGGAAGTTTACGTGGTGTGTGTATTATGATGTTGTGTTAAACCCTGTTGGAAGTTTACGTGGTGTGTGTATTATGATGTTGTGTTAAATCCTGTTGGAAGTTTACGTGGTGTGTGTATTATATGTTGTGTTAAACCCTGTTGGAAGTTTACGTGGTGTGTGTATTATGATGTTGTGTTAAATCCTGTTGGAAGTTTATGCAGTGACAGTCCTCAGATGACCATAGCTGTTGACGGGACTATAAATGACTAACTGGTGATTTTGGAATACATGTTTAAGCAAAAAATGAACTTAAAAAAATGGACCTCTACAAACAATGCAAGGCCTTGCTGATTCATTTTTCCTTAAACACCTTTACCACAAATTCGCCATGAAAACATGAGTTAAATTATTGGGAGGAAGGGTGTAGCAGAAGGCAGGGGTACATCTCTACTAGTGCTAAAGCACTAACTATATCATGATCGTATATCACATAATCAGTTTTATAGTTCATTAACAGGGAAAGGGATTACCAGAAAACACACACACACACACACACACATATGCCACGCACGCGCACACACATATGCCATGCACGCACATACACATACATACACACACACAAATGAGAGCCAGATAACATTCAGCTATAGGCAATACAATGTAAGAAAGTCTGGTGAAAACACACGATGTTTGTTACCATCCGCACCACCACCACCTTCCAGGATATCCCCTTGTTTCACAAACCACCCACCCCTTTCCCCTATCTCTTGTTGTTTCTCACTTTCACTCCCCCACCCTCTCTGTCTTTGCTTTTCACAGGCAAACAAACTGAGGAAAACAGACAATCCATAATCACCTCTGGTGGGGATAGTATTATTCTCTGAACAAGCCATTCCTATCAGTCGGAAGCACACATTAACTCTTTTTTTGTTTTTTGCGCCATGTATTTTTTCACATTCTTGGCTGTTCATTGCATCTCAACCGACAAAAGGGGAGTAACTTTTTTTTTTATAGTGTGCATGTATTTCTTTAATAACAGAAACAGAGACAAAAGCTCTATTTTTAAAAAAACACATGGCAGGGTGCTTGGCAGTGAATGTCTATGCAGTTCGTGGGAGTGTAGAATGATGTCTTGGGGAAATATATACGCCCATGACGCTAGAATAGCTAACGCCTTCACTGCCAGAGGAAAACAGAAATTATCGATTTTCTTTTTATAAAATTTAAAAGAGACGCGTTAGACTTAATATGAGAAAATCGTCTAGAGATATAGCTTTCCTGACTTTCTTAAACCAAAAACCATCATTCCAGGGCTATGACATCAAAACTAAAAAGCTATGACATCATCAATGACATCACACACCCCATAGTAGACAGGGACTGTGCAGGGAAAGGGTTAAAGATAATACAAAACACACAGAAAGCAAAAGACAACAATGATCACCTCAGACAACACAGTGCTGTCAAACAAGGCCCCGTATGACCAGCCGTGTGGGCAGTCTGTGGTCATCTTCACAGTGCTGCCATTCTGGGTGACCAGCAACACACTGCACGAATCCGACGTCCAGTTCAAGGCCACGGCATTCACACTGACCTCATCTGGCAGCGCTGAGAGTAAAGAGTGGGTCTGCGTCTCAAGGCCCTCTGGCAAGGGTTCCAGAGAAGGGGATCTGCAAGCAGCATTCAGGATGCATGTGAATGTGCACATTCAAACGCCATCTCAAAACTCATCTGTTTCCTAAATAACTACTAATCCCTTCAATCACAACTTAGTGTGTGCATGTCCGAGAGTGAACGTCTGCGCTTGGTGAGCTCATATAATTATCTGTGTGAGTGTGTGTCCGCATGTGTGTGTGTGCGCTCGCACGCGTGCATAATTCTGTATCTGTTTGTCTGACCGTCTTTGGGTGTTTGTGTAATTTGTATTTCCCATTCTTTATGCTATATGTTAAACTAAAGATTATTATATGTGTATATTATATTTTTATATTGTAAACGCCTAGGGCATTAAATTGATTAGGCATGCTAAATGTTCTAATAATAATAATAATAATAATAATAATGTGTACAGAAAGACATTTTATAAGGAATAGACACAAATGTGTGCAGATGAATGTTATACATGTGCATGTGCATCATTCACAGGCATGTGTGCAAACAAACATTTTCATACCCACAAATACACTTCTAAACACATGTGAATTCTATACACACTGATTGAAACAAGTAAATTTTATTTCTAGTGAGTTTTCTCAAACTATACTTACACACATTCATGCACAACCAAACATCCAAACACACACACCAAGAAAATAAACTGACAGTTCTCCCAGTTTATAGACAAACTCTTTCTGTTTGTCTCCATGCACTAAAACAACAACAACCAAGGAACAAAGAAAAACCCTCTGACCTGCCATCATCGTAATGATCAGTTCCGTTCACAGCAGACATCAAATCAGAGTGTAATATGGAAGACTTTATATCAGCAGCTACTGCCGGCACCGATGACAATGGATCATAGTGGGAAGGGAGAGCACACTGATGGCCTGGATCCCCGGCCAGGAACATGATGCCGAAGACGTGCCACGCCCCTCGGGAGTAGATGAGGCCCAGGGTCAGAAAGACCAGGACCTGGAAACGTCCTGTTCCCAGGCTCCTCTGAATCCCGTCCACATCCACTTCACACTCTGACATTCTTCTAGAACTGTGTTCTAACTTCAAAAGGGAACTTGTGTCAAAGGCCTTCAGGTTTTGCTGTGCAGAAATAATGGCAAAACTGTTAACAATGGTAGAAACATAGAGAATTATATATATTAACAGACATACGCATGTAACACAAATGCTGCAATTTTGACTTGGAAAGTGGAAAAAAACACCAACAAAAAAGAATAAAAGTTGTGGTTGCGGAGGAAGAATTGGGCTTCTGACAAAACTAAGTCATTTACGTCTTCTTCTTTCAGCAAATTGAACAGCGTCTTGTTATTACTGTACAATTCCCAAACTTTAGTCGTGTTCTCAGCTTTATAATGGGTTTAGAACTACAAGCTCTTTAAAGCATATCAGTCAACAGCTATTCAAAGAGCTGATCAATTGAAAATTGCATGTAAACACCGGCATTTTTCTATAGTAATTTTCACCAGATCTAAATACAAAACTTACACTACAGCTCTAAAAATGAAACTGACACTAATGACAGGGTCCTTTTTGCATATAGCGCTGCATTATACTTATAGACTCCCAGATCTTTCAGGGCTCCCTGGGAATACAACAACAATGCAATGGAAATGGAAAAATGGAAGGAATGCTGAATGGGGTGGGGGAGTGCCCAGGGTATATCAATCAGCATCAACACAGACTGAGCAGCCCTTACCAATCAGTCATCACAACAGGAAGAGCAAAAACAATTGACTTCAATTTTCAAACACTGACAGGGATCAAGTGGAGACCACACATAGCCATAAGCCAACATCAGCAAGAAGGCAAATAAGACCCTTGGCTTTCTGAGGCGAAACCTAAAGACTACAAACAAAATGCTGAAAGAAACTGCTTACAAAGCTCTCGTTCGCCCAGTTCTGGAGTACTCCAATACAGTGTGGGACCCCTACACCAAAGGACATCCACACCTTGGAAAAAGTCCAGAGAAGTAGTGCTCGCTGGGTGGCAAACAGGTAATGCCAAACCTCCAGCACCGATGAAATACTATTAACACTGGAATGGCCATCTCCAGAAACAGGAGACTGGAGGTGTTCTTTAAATATGACCAGGGCCTCGCAGAAATCAACTCGGCCTACCTACCAAACCCAACAGGCACAAGAAGAGGTATCAGAAAATCAAACACCAAGGCATACGACATTCCATCTTGCCGTATGCAGTACAGACAAATGTCATTTTTCCCACAGACAATCCCAGACTGGAACTCCCTGCCCCAGGCAACTGTGGAAGCTGAGTCACTGCCACTGGATTTCTTCAGGTCCAGACTTGGCTCCCACATGTAATCCAAGAAACTTTGACTCCCCTCTCCTCCTCCCACATCCCCCCTATCCATCCTTACTGATGTTCTGGTCTGGCGACTGTGGGCCTGGCATAACATATAGGCTGGGTTGGGGCCGGACTAGGTCCCCAGCCTGCTGGGGGTTGAAAAACATTGCTTTGCGTATGTCTGGCAGCTCCACTAATGCTGGGCATATCTGAACAGACCTGTGTACCCCTTTACAGAAGTCTCGAGTAGTCTGGATAGCTGAAATGAGTAGTTTTGGTGCAAAATGTGTAGTTTTATTCACTAAACCATCAATGTTCTTTGAAAATGAGTAGTAATCAAGAATTAAAGAGCATTATTTTCAATTTTGAAGAGTAGTAGAGATCCAACTTGAGTAGAATACTACTCGAAAAGAGTAGTGTAAACAGGTCTGTCAGAAGTAGGAACAATGAAAACATCCCCCCCCCCCCCCCTTCTTTTTTTTTAATGTAATGTTATTGTTATTTATTTAATTATTAATAATTTATTATTCATTATTTCATTCATCTATGATCTATTTCTTTATTTCTGTGTCTCACTCTCAGCGCTGCGTCGTGACCTTCATTTTCTTTCATTACATATTTGTATATCAGTGCAGTCGTCTTCAACCGGAGAAGAAAAAAAAGATATGTTTCAGTCATGCAGGACCGTTAAGCATACCCAAATTTGATCTAGATCTAGTACAAAGTTGTATGTAGTAAACGGAAGAGCATAGACAAGGTGGAACGTTTTCTTTCTTGGACAAGGACACTTTTTTATGCTTGTACAAAGGTTTAGTAAGACCTCATTTAGAATATGGAAATTGTATTTGGTATCCAGGTTTAAAGAGACAGTCAGCTTTGATAGAAAAAGTACAGAGACGAGCAACTAAGTTAGTACAAGGTCTTCAAAATGTTTCTTATTCAGACAGGTTGAAAGAATTAAATTTACCTACATTAAAGGCAAGGAGAATTAGGCCATTTAGGGGTGACATAATTCAAACTTATAAAATATTTAATAGTGTAGATGACCTAAATGTACATGACTTATTCACAATATCAGATTTTGACAAAACAAGGAACAGTACCGACAAAATATTTATTCAACACTGCAGGACTAATAATAGAAAATTTTATTTTACTAACAGAGTTGCACCTGTATGGAATAAATCACCACCTAACATGAAAAGAGCACAGAATACTAACATTTTAAAAAACCTTCTCGACGAATGGAATGACTATAAGGCAGTTATGTATGATTACGATGAATAATATTAATAAAAACTGAGTGTGCGACAGACCGAGACAAACAACTAAATAAAATAAAAGATGGGACAGGAAAGCCTTACGGCTATGTTTTGAGTCCCTAAATCCTAATCCTAATCTAACGCAGGGCTGCCAGATTTGTCTTAAATAGATACCATAGGCATAGGACCGCCAGCATCGCCGACATGCTACAGAGGCTCAGATGGAATTCACTGCAGCAACGCCGACAAGCCACCAGACTCACCATGCTGTATAAAATACTCAATGGCATGGTGAGTGTGAACAGGAACAAAGTCATACCTCAGCCAGGGGTCATTCACAACAGCTCTCATCCCCCAGTGTCGGACGCAGTACCGTGAAAGCTCCTTTTTTCCATGAACAATCAAGGAGTGGAACGACCTGCCAGCACCTGCAGTGGAGGCCAGAACTCTTCGCTCGTGCAAATCTGTAGCTCGCTACCTATGAGAGTCTGTATTTGCGGCATTTTGCGACATTGAGCATGAACCACAAATTTTTTTCCGTGGGTTAGGGATAGGGTTGGGTTAGGGTTAGGGTTAGGTAAATGGTTCAAGTACGGAAAAAGTGAAATTTGTGAATGTCGCAAATACACACTCTCCCAACCAGTCACTCCATCACTGAATCTGAAGTCCAGAGAAAGAAAACAAAACAGCAAACTTGTCTGAATCAGTGCTGAATGACCTTGGGTCGAACACACCCTGACACACGAACGCCAATGATTAATTTTATGATGATGCAATGTGTTGCGTGGCGCACCGCGCTGTTGAACTTGAACGGCCAGCAAACAAAAACACGCTGGGTTCCGACGGCCACCACTACCAAAATAAGTGAAACTTTGTTTTACGTCTTCTCGACCTAAGTCATATGAGACATTAATTTAAATTTAGTTGGGACCAAAATGTCAACATCAGACAACCATTTTGAAGAAATAGGCCACAAACCGTAGATGTAAGTTAAAGAAAACTTCAAAGTTAGTTAATTAAATACAATCATCATCTTCTTCTTCTTCTCTTTTCTCAAATTTTCCAACCTCTGTGCCCTCTGCGGGGGAGGGGGGCTATAACATAACCAGAATCCATTTATATCCTTTCTGTTCCATGTCCCATATGTGCCTACCCGGGTCGAGAGGACGTAAAACACCAAAATTCATTCATTCATCCTTTCTGTTTATAAGGGTTGACTTCAATAAACATTGTGCCGATGAGGTTTATCCGAGGCGTGGTTACCGCTGCACATATCTATATTGTTAAAAACTCGGGACTTTACTGGTGTTGCACTGCATCCGGGCATTGCAGCCAGTATTGTTCCCACCATCTTTGTATTTACAAATGTCTCATATGTGTCTATGACCGAGAGGACGTGAAACACCATTTTTCATTCATATCCTTTCTTCTTTTCCGTACTTTCACATACTTTTTGCAACAGGTTGACTACATTTAGGTTTTTAGTTATTTTGGATAACTGTCTTCTTATTGTTCTACGGAGAACTGGATGAAAGAGGGTCTTCAGAGAAAAACTCCCCCCCCCCCCCCCCCCCCCCCCCCCCCCTCGATCCAATATTTGTGCTGAACTCCTTATAGGCTACTCAGATCAATGGGGTCATGTCCATGCTATGCTCAAGTCATGACTTTTATGACTAGAAATCGATTTAACATAATTTTGGCGACATTTACGATTTTAAAGACCTATGGAATGGGTTTATAATTTATATGAGTCTAACGTGCTATCTGTGAAAATGGTAAAGTGGACTGAACAATGTTATCATTGTTAGCTTTTGTTTGTTTGCTTTAACAGACATCAGGTCAGGTCAGGTCGGGCTCTTAGGGCGCTAGGCCTCGCGGCCTCTTGATGTGCCCTTTCTTTTGATTGTTCATTCTTTTTATGATTTAGATTGGCGGCATATAGCTGTGGGGGACGCTTTTTGAGAATTCGTTGATGCATTAATAATAATTGTTGTATTTCAACACGGCAAGTTTTGGGATCCGTCCTTATCCACTGAGGAGGTTTTTGAAATTGTTAATGTTAGAAGCAAATTTAGTTTGTACAGGAAGTGTTCCAGCATTGAGTGACTCTGTTAGAAAAGAAATGTTTCCTAATCAGTGTTAATTCTGCTGTATTGATTGAGTCACTATTACGGGTTCTCAAGTCATTAATGTGAGATAATTGAAACACACATTTGTTAGTATTGTCAGGATTATGCAAAATGTTAAGCCTACAAATTAAGACATATAAGCCTACAAATAAAAATTCCAAATTACAATACAATACAAATAAAAATTATGTCCCATATGTGCCTTCCCAGATCGAGAGGACGTAAAACAAAAAATTTACGATACAAATAAAAATTATTATCCCATTGTGGCGGTACCATAGCCGATGAGGTTTATCCGAGGCGTGGTTACTGCTACATATATCTATATTGTTCCCACCATCTTTGTATTTACAAATGTCCCATATGTGTCTATGAACGAGAGGACGTAAAACACCATTTTTCTTCTACAAATGAAAATTAAAATATTCTTCCTTTTAGCGCAAGTGAGTGAAGGGGAGAAGGGGGGCGGGGGGCCGGGGGGGGGGGAGGGGGGGGGGGGGCGGCGATCCTTGTGGTGCGCAGTCCCCGGCTGTACTATCAATATATCCAGATTTCTGTAAATCGTTATTTCTGAATAGCTCCAGCCCTTTAGATGAGGGAGATTATTACAAAGCATGTCATTGTTTTAAACACTTCCAGGCTAATTTAAAGCATCCATCAGTATGAAACCTTAACATATATTTCATGTTTAAAACAAACTGGAAAAACAGAACAATACAAAATGTCAATTTGAAGGATTCATAAGGAACAGTCAATAAAGTTCAGTTCAGTGGTTTATTTAACGGCTGTTGGTGATATTAGACGAAAAGAGAAAGAAAAAAAAAACACCAATACGTACGGTAGTAAAGGTAATCTATAACTAACAATTGTTAGCATAAGTGATAAATGGAACAACAAAATTAGTATTGAAATTGATAAAAGGCACATCAAAGCAACTTTACAACTTTAGAATGTGCAATGATAGTAGCAATATTAATGATGAAAGGGCTGGATAATATTTGACTGTCATTTGAAAATTGATAACGTCAATAGATTTTTCTTTATAAATTGGACATTCTATCAACAAATGACGCACTGAGATAGGCATACTACAAGTACACAATACATTATAAGAATATTTAGTATTCTATATGCATTTAACTTGGGTAACAAGTATATTACCCAAAGAACGCAAACAGGGGTATAGTGAGGTTACCGGAGAAAACGGCCCCTGACAAGAAAAGGGCCCCTACGAAAACGGCCCTTGTCCTACGAAAACGGCCCTACTCGGAAAACGAAAACGGCCCTACTCAAAATACGAAAACGGCCCTACTCAAAATACGAAAACGGCCCTTGTCTTACCAAAACGGCCCTACTCGCAACACCAAAACGGCCCTACTGTCAATAACGACCAAAAACGGCCCCGCTGCTTTCCTATGTAGGGGTTGGGAGTATTCTGGAATTACTTTGTCAGTCTGTCAGTCTGTTTGTCTTTATGTCATTTTGAAGTTCATGTGTTAAAGGTCAAAGGCTTTCTGCTTTTCTAACTACATGCACTTTTTTACCCGGCCAGGGGACGGGTCTGTCTGTGTAATACTACTGTTTGTCGGTGTATCGATTTTCTTAAAAAAAACTACTGGACGGATTTCCATCAAATTTGGTAGAGGGGTAGACATCTTGAAAAGGAAGGTCCATATCATATTCACGACTATGGTGACCTTGACCTTGAAGTTTGACCTTGATAACCGATATTTCCTTCGGGCTATCTATATTATAATACGCGTGCCGATAAGAATTTTTAATCTCTATTTTCTCCTAAGTCGCGGCGATTTTTGCCTTCAACTGTGAAATATAGGGGCACGTGTAGGTGCTTAACAGTTCTTCCAAGTGAAATTCGCCAAGTCGTCGTTTAAAGCCGGGATTTCGCATAAAATTTGCTTAACGGAGGGAGTGATTTTCAAGAAAGACAGTTTCACGGAATAACCGTGACAGTGGAATAGCCGTGACGTCATATCCTTTACGCGAAACTTAGATTGTTTGTGCTTGAGGGAACAGCCTGTATGTCGGAGGCCCCCAGCAACAATCACCAGGTAAAAACACTCAAACTGCCAAAATGTTTTCAAAAACAATAGTGGATTAATCCTTAATCGGGCCCTTCGTACATACCGAGGGGGGGCAAACACGATGCTGCAATAGCCTGAGTAGCAGAATGTGTCGTCTGCTAAAAACGGTTCATTTTTAGACTGTGCGTGTGATAACAAAAAGCCGAGGCTAGGCCTAACTCACTGCACCTAGAAACTTCTATGGTTGCTTTGGTTAGAAGAAGGGAGATGGGGAGGGGGAGGGGTGGATAGGAAGGAGAAGAGGGAGGCGAGTAGGGCTTTTTTACAAATAGTTCCTCTACGTTCTGGAAGTTTGGTGTTTGGTCTAACCATATTTGTTTTGAAAGGTGCATAACGGAGAACAACGCATCTGCGCTCATGAATTGACAGGAAACCGAGCAAGCAATGATTAAGTGTGTGCTGTCTACTACAGTGTGTGTGTGTGTGTGTGTGTGTGTGTGTGTGTGTGTGTTCACAACATTTAAGCACCTACTTTTCTCAATGTGACAAAATCTAAGTCTGTTCTGTGCGAGGCTTGCAATTGCTTTCATGAAGCTGGGTCAGGTGTCCAACTTGACTGCTTTCCCTTCTTCCTCTTATAATATTTTTTTTACATCGACTGTCTAAGAAGCCTTGATAGCTCAATAGGTAAAGCGGCGCGTCCGCAAATCAGTAGGTCGCGGCACGCACCTCTCCACACGTCCGTGGTCGCGGTTTCGAGACGGCCCCTCGCCACATTTTTTTGTGGTTTTTTTTTGTGTTTTTTGGGGGG
>CM065693.1:39546441-39572492 GCA_017654935.2 Phymorhynchus buccinoides
TGTGTGCGTGTGTGCGTGTGTGCATGCCATACGGTAATGCTTTCTTATTATAAGTTTGCCTCCCAGGCACAGTAATCTCTTTGACCTTACCTGGCCTCTGCTGTCAAATCAATTTGGCTCTTTGAGAGAGAGAGAGAGAGAGAGAGAGAGAGAGAGAGAGAGAGAGAGAGAGAGAGAGAGAGAGGGTACCTTCTCTCAACTTTAAAAAAAAAAAAGTCCTACACAAGAAAATTCAAAAAGTTGTTTTTAGATTGAAACAACCTAATTCCTAAGTCCATAACCCTAACCCTAACCCACTCTCTCTCTCGGGTCTGTTATGTTACCTCTCTCAGCCTATATTTTCGGAACTGTGGAAAAAGGGAGGGGGGGGGGGGGGGGGGGGGGGAGAGAGAGAGAGAGAGAGAGAGAGAGAGAGGGGGTTAGGGTTATGGACTTAGGAATTAGGTTGTTTTAATCTAAAAATAGAACTTTTTGAATTTTTCTTGTGTAGGACTTAAAACAACCTAATTCCTAAGTCCATAACCTTAACCCACTCTCTCTCTCTCTCTCTCTGGGTCTGTTATGTTACCTCTCTCAGCCTATATTTTCGGAACTGTGGAAAAAGGGAGGGGGGTGGGGGGGAGGGGGGGAGGGGGAGAGAGAGAGAGAGAGAGAGGGAGAGAGAGAGAGAGGGTACCTTCTCTCAACTTTTTTTTAAAAAGTCCTACACAAGAAAAATTCAGTTATATTTTTAGATTAAAACAACCTAATTCCTAAGTCCATAACCCTAACCCACTCTCTCATATGGTAATGCTTTCTTATTATAAGTTTGCCTCCCAGGCACAGTGATCTCTTTGACCTTACCTGGCCTCTGCTGTCAAATCAATTTGGCTCTTTGACCTTACCTGGCCTCTGTATCTAGAGCTATAAATTAACAATTACTTATTTTTTTAGGCTACATATCCGAGCAAGAACCTGTCCAAAACAGGAAAAACAAAGCGAGAGAGAGAGAGAGATGATTCATTGCACTCAGGCCTAAACACTGTTGGCACTGACACTGGCATATCACAATTCAAAGATTTGAAATGTGTGTGTGCTGATCAGCTCGATTACTATACTTTCGTCTACATGAATGACAAACCTAATTAAAACCGAGTCTCAAGTTCGCTCAATTTGACAATGGGAGATCAAGATGCCTGCCACTTACGGCCAGGATTATTAAACGATCAGTGCGTTGAAATTTTAGATTCTGTCATACCATGAGAGAGAGAGAGAGAGAGAGAGAGAGAGAGAGAGAGAGAGAGAGAGAGAGAGAGAGAGAGAGAGAGAGAGAGAGAGAGAGAGAGAGATCATAAGTCTATCATTAAATCATATGTATGTCCTTGACAATCTGTACCGGGCCAATATTCGGACTCACCATTACACCCCATTACATGCCAAGTTTAAACATTGTAATGCCTTAACGATGTGAAAGAAGAAAATTTCGGTTTTCAATGTCAAACTTCAAGGTCAGGGTCAGGACGTTATATTTTCCCATCCCTGCACGGTGATATTCTACCATACAAAATTTTGAGCCATTCTGTCTTTGGAGCCATTCATGAAATAGAATGAAAATTTGTTTAACGTTCTCCGGCCTGGAACAGACATAATAATTATGGGACAGTAATAAAGTTATAAAGATAGTGGGACGATCCTAGATGTACTGCAATACCAGGAATGTCCCGAAGTTTCCCCCCCAATATATTCATTCATGGATAGAGCACAGGCATGGCAATCTTAAACATATTTTTTAATCCCTGTGATCAAATAAAAACAGAACTACAACCTACCCTTCAAAAATTTAAACAAAACGATTTGTTATATAACGAAAAGAACATTTTAACAAAACACCACAACTTAGGTTGGTCTCCTATTACTTGGCTTGCCGAGACAGTTGGCCAGGCGTCATTTAAACATTTAATATAACTAATGATCTAAAACTACAATTATGTTTAATGGGGACTCTGTGCTTGGGTCGGATCGGCATCCTCCCCCTCCCCAGCTCCGTCCCATCTTGGGCCGTTTTTAACAAAGCAAACAGATCACATTTTCCCTCAAACACAGACTCACACCTCCCCATGACATTTTTTCTTTTAGTCCCTCCCCCGGAGGTGGATGTCGGGTGCGACCCAGGTGCCGAAACCCTGGTAGTTGTGGAGCATCGTCTTTCTTTCTTTTTCTTTTTGGAAGAGGAGGAGAGACTTTGGCTGGGTCTCTCAGGATGGTGACAGATGGGTATCTCTTGCCAGCCTGAGACACCTCCGGGTGGTCGCTCCTATTGGCGACGCACCCGAGGCAACGCCCCTAACCGAAGGGAATCCTTAACCATAACCTTAAAACAAATAACCAGCAAGAAATAAAACAAAAATACCCAAGTAATATTTAACATAATTAGTGGCCTCTGGCGGAGTGTCCCCTCACTCAACTTAGTAAATAGTTTTAGTTAGAATTAGATATAACTATATACATAAAGGTGAAACCGATACACTTTTATAAGTCTATTTTTGTGATGCTACTTTGTACACCTATTGGGTGTATGTGAGTGGCACACGGAAGTACTACTCGATTTAATGATACACATTGGAGGAGCTAGAGCCCCTACTGATGAATAAAGGAAAGAGGAAAAGGGCCTCACTACTAAATAATAAAACATAACAAACTAAATTTTAATTGTAACTCTTAAAACCATTTTTAATCTTTATAAATATAAAACTACTTATAATGCACCAGATAAAATCCTTTTAACATACGTTTTAACAACTAAAGCAGAAGACTTTGGTTTAAATATATTTTAGCGATGTCCATAAAATTTAAAACAAAAGTTTAATAGGTCAGGTCAGGTCAGGTATTAGGACGACCAGGCCTTGCAGCCTCTCAATGCGTCTTTCCTTTTGGTTAGTGTTTGGCAATTGCTGTGGCGGTTTTTAGCATCCATATTGATGCACTAATCATAAACGTACTTTAACAGGGCAATTTTTGGATCACTGTCTAGGAGGTTTTTGAATTTGTTAGTATCTGAGGTCAGTTTAGTATGTGCAGGGAGGTTGTTCCAATATTGGGTGACTCTGTTAGAAAAAAAGTTTTTTCTAATGTTAGTTCTGCTGTACCTGGTTAGGATTTTAAGTTCGCTATTACGGGTTCTTATTTCGTTAGACAAGTGAAACAAGCCTTTGTTAGTATTGTCAGTGCCTTGAAAAATCTTGTAAACATTTATCAAATCTCCCCTTAGTCTTCTGTATTTCAAAGATGGCAAATCTAATTTACGTAGCCTGTCCTCATATTCCAATTTTTTTATGGATTTTATCAGTTTGGTTGCTCTCCTCTGTACCCTCTCAATTGCACTGGACTGTCGTTTAAGAAAGGGATTCCAAATTATGTTTCCATACTCAAGATGAGGCCGTATTAAACATTTGTAAAGATTTATGAACACCTCTTTATTTAAGTTTTTAAAACTCCTTCTGATCAAGCCCAGCATCTTACTGGCTTTATTTATCGCTGTTGTGATGTGCTTATCAAATTTGAGTTTTGGGTCAAATATAACCCCTAGATCCTTCTCCTCTGTACAAGTATCTAAAACATGCTTAGATGAGCCGTGAGTAATTTCATATTCTTTATTTGGATTTTTGTACCCTACGTGCATAACCTTGCACTTTCCTGCGTTAAAATATAGATTCCACTTCTCTGACCATTCTATGAGTCTGTTAATATCATTTTGCAGTACATCTGAATTTTGGGAACGATTATACACTTTAGTATCATCTGCAAATATCTTGCATGCACTTTGTATGTCTTCTGGGAGATCATTTATAAAAACTGTAAAAAGTACTGGGCCCAGGATGCTACCCTGGGGAATACCACTTAAAACGTTAGTACTAGAAGACTGTTTTGTTCCCACCTGCACTCTTTGAGATCTTCCTTTCAGAAAGTTTTTAACCCACGTTAATATATTACCTGTTATCCCATAAGCTTCCAGTTTAAGAAGTAGCCTTTCGTGCGGCACAGAATCAAAGGCCTTTCTAAAATCTAAGTAAATGATATCAAATGCCTCTTTGTCCTCTAAAAGTTGTGTAAAATCGTCCATCACATCTAACAACTGGGTCATACAAGAACGCCCTGTCCTGAACCCATGTTGACATTCTGTGAACAGATTAAAATCTACCATATGTTTAACAACAGCGTCCCGTACAAACTGTTCTAAAATCTTACATAAATCTTACAGGCTCACTGGTCTATAGTTACCTGGGTCAGTTCTTGTACCCTTTTTGAAGATTGCAATGACCTTGGCTGTTTTCCAATCTGATGGGAGTTCCCCAGATTCTAAACTTTTATTATTGTGACGTAAGTGTCCCGCGCGACCCACTTTCTCCATTTCTTCTCTCCCCCCCCCCCCCCCTCACCCTCTCTCCTTTTCATTTCTTTACTTGGCCGCCACGTTAATTGCCATCCACCACCAAAGAGAACGCCGAGTAAGGGCGTTGTCTGTTTGAAGTTCGATTTGTCTCCCCGGTCAGCATGTAACCCCTACAGAGGTTATCTCCCTTCACCCCCCCCCCTCTTATCTACCCTCCTCATCACGAGATAGTGATATCAACAGTCGGCTCCCTTTGGAGACAACTCGTCCTTTCCAATCACAAGAAGGATTTGAATGTCGGCACGTGATAAGGATGTAATCGGCGCGTGATTGTTCTGTACATTTTGAACATCATCTTGTGATGTGTCGACTGCTATAAACCAATGACAGGCTTTCATTGTTTGAAAGTGAAGGCTATAATTGGAGTGGTGAGAAAAAGTTGTCACACAAGACGCTGAAACGTAGCTAGAACACCTCTCCCAGCCAGAATAGCCCACTACAGGGCATCGTGGGCCGGACGATCATCCCGGACTCCACCAAGCACCAAGACGGGACCGTCGCCAAGACGACCCGCACCCAGAATCCGTGAGGAGACCACGCCTGAACCGTGCCATCCCGCGAAGCCGTAACCGGAACGACTGGGAGCTACTCTCACCTGATGAGCCAGCCCAGCCACACCAGCACTCGCCGATTACGGAGGAACTTGCCAAGAGCTAAGTTTATAAAACCGCGCCAACCACTGGAACTTTCCTACGGACACTGAAGATAATTAGTAACCCTTCCGGCATGGGGCGAACCTTATAGAAAGACAAAAGTCTTATAAATCCTTTCGGATTTCATTGTTTTTTTATCCATATTTTGTTTTGGCGCCATTGAGCTGCTTTATTATTATTGTTGCATAATCTCATGCAGATTTTGGGAGTAAATAAAATACAAGTGTCAAATAATCCTGAACCCTTTGGTCAGACTGATGAGAGTGGGAGTCTTGTAATTTCATGTAAAACCCTACTTCTCTCTGTCTGCCATTTAGAGCAATTCAACCACTTGTATTTCTTACAACCATACGAGCCAGAACCCGGGCACAAATATAAATTTATTAGATGAAAAGGGGCCGGGAAAGTTGCTCATCTCCCATACCCTAGAGAAGTGGGCTAAAGGCAAATTTTCTAAAGTCTTCCCTAGGGACTTAGCCTTTTAACCCATTACAATTAGATGTGACGAGGTTTCCTACTAAAAATAGACAAAAGGGTTAGTAGGCATAAACTCCGGTTCTGGTACCAAAAGTGTTAAAGTCAAAAACACACACACACAAATAATCAGTGCACCTAAATAGAATAGAATGTTTACCACTTCTTTTCTATAACATATCTATCTACTCCTTATTCATCATTGAACATAGGATCTAGATCAAAACTAGGGTCAAACAAACCAGATCTCAATCACCTGCCATCAATAATACTTACTAGTGGGCTTAGTATGACAGGCTGGGAGTGTTGCTCTAGCTACGTTTCAGCGTCTTGTGTGACAACTTTTTCTCACCACTCCAATTATAGCCTTCACTTTCAAACAATGAAAGCCTGTCATTGGTTTATAGCAGTCGACACATCACAAGATGATGTTCAAAATGTACAGAACAATCACGCGCCGATTACATC
The DNA here is from genome assembly GCA_017654935.2 of Phymorhynchus buccinoides. Classification (NCBI taxonomy): domain Eukaryota; kingdom Metazoa; phylum Mollusca; class Gastropoda; order Neogastropoda; family Raphitomidae; genus Phymorhynchus; species Phymorhynchus buccinoides. The sequence continues at coordinate 39,552,466 of CM065693.1, forward strand.
CTTATCACGTGCCGACATTCAAATCCTTCTCGTGATTGGAAAGGACGAGTTGTCTTCCAAAGGGAGCCGACTGTTGATATCACTATCTCGTGATGAGGAGGGTAGATAAGAGGGGGGGGGGGGTGAAGGGAGATAACCTCTGTAGGGGTTACATGCCGACCGGGGAGACAAATCGAACTTCAAACAGACAACGCCCTTACTCGGCGTTCTCTTTGGTGGTGGATGGCAATTAACGTGGCGGCCAAGTAAAGAAATGAAAAGGAGAGAGGGTGAGGAGGGGGGGGGGGGGAGAGAAGAAATGGAGAAAGTGGGTCGCGCGGGACACTTACGTCACAATTATATAAAATTGTTAAAGGAATCGCTAGTTCCTGATGCAACTCTTTGAGCACTCTGGCTGGGATCTTGTCTGGCCCCTGAGCATTGTTCACATCCACGTTTTTCAGTTTATTTTTCACCGCTTCTACTGTTATAACAATGTCTGCACTATATGCAGGGGCCTCATTAGCAGTTTGTGGTAAGTTGTCTGTATTTTCCTTTGTAAACACGCTAGCAAAGAACTCGTTCAAGACATTAGCTTTGCCCTGATCATCAGTAACAATATTATCTTGCTTATCCTTCAGAGAGCTAACCCCAGAACACAGTTTGAGTTTCGAATTTATATATTTCCAAAACATCTTCGGATTTAGCTTACAGTTTTTAGCTATTTCTTTTTCATGTTCCTTTGTTTCACTCCTCAGTTTTTTTACAGCAATGATTTCTTACTTCTATATAGTTCCTATATCGTTTACCAGCTTTTAATTTCCCATTCTCTAAATATTTTCTATATAATCTTTCTTTCTTTTTCACCTTTTTTCTTAATATTAGTGACATCCAGTAAGGTCTATGTTTTTTCTTCATATTGTTAATACCTCTACTCTTTGTTATGTTTTTATCCATTGAGAGGTGTATTTTCCCTTTAATGTCCTGCCAACATTCCTCGACACTCAAGTCATCCCAACTCTGATCAGCAAGATCCTGTCTCATTTGTGTATAATTCCCTATTTTCAAATTATATGCTGTTGTTTGTTTGGAGGGATCTGTGTTATGTACACTAGCATACAGGGAGGTTAGCACTTGGTGGTCACTCTTGCCTAGGGGGCAAGAGTGTGTAATGTCTGATATTATTTGAGTGTCGTTAACTAAAATCAGATCAAGAACATTCTCTTTTTGTCCTTCCCTTGTCCTTGTGGGCTTCGTCACTGTTTGAAATAACAAGACATCCCTTAAAATTTCAATAAAATCATTATCTCTATCATTGGTCCAATGCCCTTCCCAATCTATATTTGGAAAGATAAAATCACCCATGATTAAAACTTTATCATATTTCTGAATTTCGGCGTTTCCTATAAGTTCATAGAGTTTTTGAAGATTTTCCTCATTGGTGTTGGGACTTTTATATATGCAACCAACAAGAATTTTTTTTTTATCCTTAGTTTGGAACTGGCACCAGACTGACTCTTGGAATGTGCACTTATTTAGTGTAGTGCATTCTTGCGCATGTAATGTTTTATCAAAATATAAGGCTACTCCCCGGCTAGGATTTTCGTTGTGAAACATGTTAAAATTTTCCAGGCTGTATTCTGAAGGTACAAAGTCTTTAACGTTTTTAGGAATGGTCTCTGTGATAGCAATAATTTTTGGTTCCAGTTCATCAATCTGAAAAAGCAAATCATTTTTCTTATTTGTCAAACCATCAGCATTAGTATACAGAACCTTAAATCCTACTCCATCCTTTTTTATTCCATCTTTAAAACTCCCTCTAAAACCACCCTTAAGACTCGCACCATTAAAACTATGTACATCTGTTTTGCTTTCTCTATCCAGTCACTCTTTGTGCCCCTCCCCCGAGTCTCCCCTTCCAGGTCTTGCCACTATCATCCCGTAAGATAAATATATCCTATAACAATTCGGATCTTAAATCTAACCAAAAGAAACCATTTTTACTTGTCACTAAAAATAAAACCCTAATTGAACCTGAAAGTCACGAACATATGTACAAAACTCCGATGTATATATTTTTGCACATACAAACTTTTTAATAGTTCTTTTAAACTAGGGCACTCCGTGATCATTTGATCATGTAATGTTTAGAGTAACCCTATAGCAGTCTAGTGCTGCTCTGTATTAAGTTAAAGTTTTTTAACAATAAAAAAAATCCTGTTCTTAAACACTAGGTCCTGTGACCCTCTGGTCACTTAACTTGTATAGCGGACCTTAACCATTAACTTAAATGTATATATTGTATAAAAAGTTACGAAGGCCTTTGCCTCCTTTTTTTTATTTTTATTTTTTATAAATAAAGCTCCTTGAGCACAATATAAAAAAAATGCCCCACATGGCCGAAAGGCCAAAGAGGGCGTAAAACATTATTTCTTCCAATATAATTTTTTTTAACTGTAGCCCTGGGGTTTTTAAATCATAGATTTCCTCTCCCTGCCAGCAAACTGCTAAATATCTTTTAAATAAACACTTTTATATCAAAAACTCAACTTGTTTCTATTAAAGTTTCTCAAAAAAATATAAAAAATAAAAACAATTCCTACTTTGAATTTTTCTCTACCAAATCTTTACAATTTAAAAAAACAAAACTAAAACTATCTGTATTCTTGATCAAAATCTTCTTTTTTTCAGGATCTTTATAATTTCAAGTGCCCCAAATAGCCCTTTGGCCCAGAAGGCGTTAAATCTCTATTTTTCTCTCTCTCTCGCACAGGCATGACATTTTATATAGCACAAAGAAGAAAATTTCGGTTTTGTAAGTCTTCCTTGGCGGAGGTTTTGCACTGGGGGTTCAAAAATCAGGATCTGAATAGGTTCAGCAATGGTTCAAGAATATAATAAAAATTATATGGTTATAGTCTATGGCCAACGGTTTGAGCACAAGCGCCTGGACAGATAGATACACATATACACAAACAAGGCGATTATAGTAGTCATGATAATGTAAGCTACACGCATTACAGTACTACATATTCGATTTCAAGACAATAGCTAAGATTTATCATAAATATTTGTTTCTGGATTTTTTTCTCCTGTCTTTTATTTGCATATCTGCCAAAGGAAATCGGTTTAAAAAGTCCATCTGGATTCATTTTCAGACACTCTGTACGAGCATGTGTGTGTGAGCGTTCGCGCGCGCGCACATGTGTTTACAAGTACACTCGATTTCAATTTCAGACACTGTTTATGAGTGTATGTATGTGTGCGTTTGTTGTAATTTGATGGACAAAGGGAAATAACTGTCTTGTTGCTGCCTTCAGAACAGAATGTCCCTTCTTCAGAACGGCTATCAAGAGATGAAGAAAATCTCAAGCTGTCAGCAAAGTAAATAGGGTGAGGGTAGGGAGAGAGAGAGAGAGAGAGAGAGAGAGAGAGAGAGAGAGAGAGAGAGAGAGAGAGAGAGAGAGAGTGTGTGTGTTTGTGCGCGAGAGACAAAGAGAGAGTAAGAGACAGAGACAAAAAGACAGACACAAAATAAGAAATAACCAAATACATTAGTTTTACAATTGAATGTTTTATTTGTATATGATTTTTTAACTCAAACGCATAAACATATCTACTGTTTCATGCTGAGGGATAAAACAGCATACAATCGATTTTCAACCTCTACAATAGAATTATAGACAACTTCAAAATTAATTAAATAATATTCAGAATCACACTACAGATTTGACAAACTACTACTCAGACATCACATCATAACAAGGTTATGTATTCAAATAGTTTATAAAACGAACAAATCTGTTGTTTAAGACAGATTAGTGACTTGTCACTGTTATAATGTTCATTTGATGGAGAGGTTTGGGAGCCCTGGAGAAATGTTATCCATGCAGAATGAGCAACTTTAAAATCAATTGAATCAAATCCCTCTCAGAAAGCTGCTCACAGCTAAACTGTTCAGTAAATAATGAAAAAGCTATAGATAGCAAATTCCGATCCATGCTTTTTTCTTTTCTGCTTGGTTGAAAAATATTTCTGCTTGGTTGAAAAATATGGCCCTGTAAAATGAGTAAATAACTTAAATTTTAAAGTTAATATTAAAATAGTTACCAGTAAGTGAATGACACCTTCATTTCAGTTTGGATTATAACTAATTTTACTAATAAGAAAAGAGAATATTATTTTCTCTCCAATAGACGCTATGAAATGTTAGTTATAAGTGTACAGTTTGAAACATTGCCTTTGCTCAAATGGCTTTTATCATTGTACTGGTTGACATTAGGCTGTAGTAGGGGCCAACAGTAACACGAGAGGATGGTTTTCTACAGTAATTGAAAATCATGGTACAGTTTAGTCTCTTGTGGAAGACTATGACTCTCAAAACGAGGGGGCCCTTGCGCCGGCTCTGGTGCTGCAGCCAGAGGGATGGGTTGGCCTTTGGGGACCTTCCCAACACCCTTTGGCCAAGAGTGTGAATGTACCCTGGACAAAACATCTCCACTATAAACAAATTCTAGCCCAGCCCGCCAGAATAGCATCTGCCCCCTCTGCTATCTGGTAGTCATAGTCGGAAACGACTGACTGGTTTGAAACAAAACAATCTTACCCTGTAGTCTGATCCAGTCTATGAATTTCATTTAAAAAATGATAATCCATTCTGATTATGTCAAGCAATGGTTTATTGTTCCCGCAACTTGAACTAAAACGACTAAAAAAACAAACCCCAGTGTAATTCAAACGTTAATCGTAAGTACTGTAAACAACAGCAACACAACTTTTATATAAAATTTTCATGTTAGTGAATTCATACCAATGTATTCATACTAATACCTTTCATATCACTCATACTGTGTCAAAAGAATTAGACACAGTAATTGAGAAAATAACATGGAAAGGGAAACTGGACATCCTGAACATTTTATACAGTTTATTAGTCAGTATGATTGCTTGGTCCAATCAAATATGTAGCGTTATTTACTGTTAGCTAAAAGCTTCAAACATTTTGCCAACACACTAGTTACACCACCCATCATTTGCACAAGTAAATTGCTTATCAGCACAACTGGAGACCATCACTCAAAATAAAGCAACATATAACTTTATAACTACAAGGATTAACAAAGAGAAGTATTTATAACAAAACCCATGAAAATGAAAGGCATACAAATATTGTACATGTATTACAATACTAATAGTAATAGTTTGAAATAACTATAGGTGGAAAAAACACTACTGTGTACTGCAAAACTAATGAATACAACCATATTCTACAGACTTTTTAAGTTTAAGGGTGAGACTTTTCTCATACTGAGACCCCTGCACTTAATAATAAGACATAATAAATAATATAAGAAACTGTATTAACAAAATCAGAATTATAAGTAAAATGTCAGGGTGTGCCTTATAAATAGTCCGTAAAATACAGTGGTACTCTGTTCAAGAGAGAAGACAAAGGCTGTGTTAGTGTGTAAACTAAAGGAGCAGCAAAACCCACACACTATAATGTAGCACCTTTAATAAATGAAGCAGTTCAAAACAGTTACAGTGATGCTTTTATCAAACTTCAAAAAGCAAACAAACAAAATATCATAATGATGAGAACAATGAAGTTTTTTTTATAATTAACAAACACCTCTAAACTTTTGCTTGGAATAGAATGAGAGCATCAGAGTATACCTATTTTCTTAACATAATAACAATTCATATTCATAAGGAGACTGGAACGTAGCACTAGTACTACAGTAGTAGTAGTAGTAGTAGTCTTATGTACAGAATCATGAAACATTGAAATTAAAATAATTTCAATTTATGCTAATTCTAGATACTTTTTCTTCTGTGGTCCCAGGTCATATGGCCATAATGGGTAAGGACAAAATATGTTCGGTTTTTAGTTTTCACTGGTCTTCTCGCTGCATTCAGTTGACACCATCCGATTTTTGAGGAGTTCAAAGCAGAAAATTATTTGGAAGCTTTTTGGGGGAAAATGGGTCAATAAAGTCAGAAAAACTGTAGACGATATTGATAGTAAGAAAAGGAAGAGCCCAAGAGAGTGATAGATTAGAGGAAGTTGCTAGCACAGAACTTCCAGGTGGGGGAAACTACTTGTATTGAAAGACCCATCCGGCAACCCCAAGGAGAGAGACTTGTACAATATTCAGAAAAAAATGGTCAGGAATCACAATACAAGTATTAACAGATTCCAAACTTTCCGAACATTCTTCCACGTCTGTACTAATATTCTGCAATGGCTGAAAGTGAATGCACATGCTTACTAATAGCAATTAGTAATTACTTTTTTGTGTAATTTACTAACAAGTGGGAATTCATGCTGCCAGTCATTGTGATATTTGCACAGATCTATATAATAGTAAGAAGTTACGGAGCCCTAAAAACAAAAATCTTTCAGAACAATAATGTTAATGATGTAACTGTAGTGCCGTAAATGTACACAACACAGAACATTTTGGAATCAGGGAAAATTCCGAATATTACGAGGAACATTTGGAATTCTGATTTTCCCTGGATTGGTATCGGTAAAATTCAGAAATTTCCTGGGAAAATTTCTTCAAGCTTACAACAAAGTTAAATCAATTGAGAGAGAGAGAGAGAGAGAGAGAGAGAGAGAGAGAGAGAGAGAGAGAAAGAGAGAGTTGGAACAATGGAAGGCAATAATAGCTAGGATTTTTTAATAATTTTTTTTGTCCAATTAAACACGCATACGCTTTCACAAAACATAGAACACCTGCAAAAAACACGTATTGTCATAAAAAGTTAAAAATGTGATATATTTAATACACTATTTGATGCAGTAATTAGCCAATGAAAATTCTCATTCTAAGCTGTATTTAATGTGAAATATTCGACACATAGGTACAAATCCATAATTGATAACTAGGTGTGTTTTTGTTCGAGTTCCTAATCTATTTGTGTTAAATGCATTGAGATTACTACAAAATAATTCTGAATTTGGACTCTTGTGCGTTCGTGTGCGTGTAAGTGGCGGGGTGGAGTGTGTGTGAGTGCGATTGTGCGTGCGTGAGAGAGAGAGAATGACAGAGACACAAAGAGAGATAGAGGGGGGGGGGGGGGAGAGAGAGAGAGAGAGAGAGAGAGAGAGAGAGAGAGAGCATGTGAATTGTGCGATTCCCCACAACAGAACTGTACATGTGGATGCACTTGTGTCTGCATAGGCCACTTTGAATAATTAAGGTGTATGAGAGGACGTGTAGGTGATTGATTTATGTCCCTATTTTTTAATAGACTTTTATTGCGGCTCACATTTATAAGAAAGTAGCGCAACGCCCCGTACCGGTAGCGCCTAGTACCGGTAACGCCTTATACAGGTAACGCCAAGTACTGGTACCGCTGAGTACCGGTTTCGCCGGGTCCGCAAAACATTATATTTTTACTTTTGTGGCTGAAAATACAATTTTTTGACTCCTACCACTTTCAAGGCCTACCGATCTCCATGACCTTGATCGGTATGCAATCATCAGAACAACCATAAGCCAAAGTACCAACATGCCAAGTTTGAAGTCCCTAAGACCAACGGTGTGGACGTTATAGCCCCTTAAAGATTTACTGTGTTCAAGGTCATACACCAAGGTGAAGGTCATGACGGCGATATTTATGCGCGGATGCCTTCTCTCATGGTGACACGCCACCACACAAAACTGGAAACGATTCGGTAAAGCAGTTCGGGAGATATGCGTGGGACAGTAAAATCCAATCATTAGACCCCTACCACTTTCAAGGCATACCGATCTCCCTGACCTTGACCTTCATTGGTACGCCATCATCAGAACGGCCATAAGCGAAAGTACATCCATGCCAAGTTTCAAGACTCTAGGACCTGCGGTGTGGAAGTTATGGCCCCTTAACGATTTTCGGTTTTCAAGGTGATACACCAACGTGAAGGTCAGGACGGCAAAACGTTTTGCACAGATGCCTTCCTCTCATGGGGACACACCACCACACAAAATTTAAAGCGATTCGGGAGATCCTTGGGACAGACAGAAAAGAACAAACAAACAAAAAAAGGAAACAAACCCGAACAGCTTGGATTTACTAACCGCAAGTGCGTGTGGAGCTGCATGTGGTCCCCCCCCCCCCCCCCCCGGCGGAGTTTTCCGAAAAAGCCCCCCTCCCCCTCCCACTTGCCGTTAGTAAATCCGAACTGCGTGTGGTCCCCCTCCCCCTCCCTACGACCCCTTGGCGGAGGTTTATGAAAAGTAAGGACGGCATGACCTTTGGAGGGTGCCAAGGATGCTTGGTACCAAATTTGGTGTCGATTGGTTGAGAACTGTGGCTGTGCATAAGGGACACACAGACAGACAGACAGACAGATTTCGAAAATATATATAAGATGTTGTAACCCACAGTAATGTTTTTATTTGTCCGACTTTTTACATATTTTATGTGATTATATGTCTTGGCTTGTAGGTTGTTTTTTTATTTATTAAAAAGACCTGTTCAGGAGACGAAGTGCATTGTTAGGGGCCAACACTGCATACATGTGCAAGATTGAAAAAAAAAAATCTTTGCCTCTCCACCTCACTCTTCCTCCCCCCCCCCCCTCTCTCCACAATTGGAAAGCTATTGCATGTTTTGTTCTATAACTACATTTTTTTTTAAATTTTATATTAATCTTTGATGTTCCACAGACCAAAGAAATAAATCATTAATTTTGTCAATTGTGTCTCTCTCTCTGATGCTTTATTTCGATTTCATGCAGCTACTTCAACTTGCTTGGGAAAATTTGAATTTCCGAATTTTCCCTGAAAAAATTGGAATTTCCCCATATATTCCAAAATTACCCGTGACATAACTATACTCTTTTCCTGGTACAACACTGTTACACACACACAATATAGTAATACGCTCCCACACATGGTCATGAGCAATTCATTCAAGCCATAGCATCAGTCATGCTAAAAACAACAAAAACTGTTCACAAAGTAGCTGAACATTCATCTGGCTTGCTGTACACTGTACAGTCAGTATAGTTGACTGATAATTGATACTTTACAAAGCTTAAAGATTATAAGCGTCAGATACACCCAGTATTAATTATCAGTGCTACAGATAGTTCACACATGCATTACTTGAAACTACTTTAGTCCTTTACTTAGCCTTTCAAGTTTTTAACAGTTACAAAGATATGTATCGTTCTTCAAGTTCTGGGCTTAAACTAGTTAAACTTAAAGTGTCCGGTTTGTTGCCAAGCTTCTTTCAATACAAGACACTGACAAGATCTATTATGGCTTGCATCATTCCTTGAAGACCACAGAGGAGTAGAACTTGGCCAGCTGCTCCACTTCAGAAAGGTCCATGCCCAGGGGAAGGAGGGGCTGGGAGGTGCTGGGGAGGTGCGGTAAGGGGGGCATACCGGGCATGGTCAGTCCCCTGGGCATAGCGGGCCCGGGCCCCCTGGGCATAGCGGGTCCGGGCCCCCTGGGCATAGCGGTCCCGGGCCCCTTGGGCATAGCGGGCCCGGGCCCCCTGGGCATAGCGGGCACTGGCCCCCTAGGCATAGCGGGCACAGCCCCCCTGAGCATAGCTGGAATAGGCAGCCCTTTGGGCAAGGCAGGTACTGGGGGCTGGCTGGGCTTGTGGCCGCTGTCTCTATCCTCCACCACTACGGTACTGTCACACTTGTGGGTGGCCAGGGCCTCGCTGCTGGGGTACATGCTGAGGCACTCTTCACACAGGAACTGCTTGGGGCTGGAGCTGGTGCTGGGCTCCTGGGAGCTCCCACCAGGATCCTCATCACCACCACCACCACTGGGCACCATCATAGTCGGAAGGTTGACATACACGTTGGGTTTTGGAGCAGAGCCACCGGCTTTAGGTTTTGGGTCCGAAGGAGGGTACACCAAGACGGCGGATGACTCTCGGGCCGAGTACTTGATCTTGGGTTTTCCGCCGCAGACGTGGGCATTGAGCTCCTGCTGGGAGCTGGCGTTGAAGCAGCAGACCTGGCACATGTAACTGCCCAGCGTTTTGTCGTGGGATTTGTGCTTGTGCTGTAAGACACCAGCCGGCGAGCGGCAGAACACGCCACAAATGTCACATGGGTACCTCGCTTTGCAAAAGTGCTTGCGCAACTCCTCCCCCGTCTCAAATTCTTCTGCGCAGGAAATGCAGATGTGCTCGAACACCTTGTGCGCTATACGCTTGTGATTAACAAGATCCCGCACAGCCATGTAAGTCTTGGTGCACTTGTCGCAGTGCAGTTCAGCATTACCCCCCGTGGTCATGACGCGCGACACGTTGCTGTTAATGACAGTGTTGGGATCAGTCAGCAGCTCCTCAAGACGCTTGGATGTGGTACTGTTCACCCGGTTTGACATTGGATTCACGATCTTGGAGCCTGGCTTGGGGTGCACCACCACAACGTTCAAGGAGGTCACCTTCATGGGCTGAACAGGATTGCTGGCACCAACAGACGATCCTCGAGCTGGTAACAAAGTTTTGGGCAGTCCCACACCGCTGCTGCCTTTTATCAAGTGCTTACGTGGAAGCGCAGTTCCGTTCACAAAACTAAAAGGGTCATGTTTATGAGAGGTGGGTCCATACTCCACAACAAAAGAGGGCTGCTGACTCGTCTTCCTCCTTTTTATTCTGTCCATCCATTTCTTCAGTTTAGGATCTTCCTCACATCGCACAAGTTTTACAAAACAATCAGAGGTGGTTGAACTTGAAGATGGTCGCTTTTTCCCTGCTTTGCCTGAATTCTTCTTTTTAGCATCTGAGGACTCCTTCTGCTGCGCCTTGTCTGTCTCTGAGGTGGACTTTATATCGTTTGGAGCCGTCTTCGCCTCTTTCATGGATTTCTTGATGGCTTCTGATGCTGCGTGGGCCTGCACACAGATAAAACAATATCAATTAGTGAATATATATGAATAAAAAGACAACAAAAGAAGCAAAAATAAAACCTTGAAGTACAAAGAATTTAGCACCAAGTTGAAATGAAAACAAACCAAAAAAACCTTTTGTGTGGCGCGTGTGTGTGTGTGTGTGTGTGTGTGTGTGTGAATAAGTTTGTGTTTGAGTGTACAAGTACAATAAGTGTGTGTGTGTGTGTGCATACAATAAGACTGTGTACTCTGTGTGTGTGTGTGTGTGTGTGTGTGTGTGTGTGTGTTGTTCGCAACAGAATGTCTCTCATGTCGCTTTGGTACAATTTCATTAAGTGGAAATTGGAATTGAAATAAGAGGAGAACCAGTCAGGACTACACCTTTGCCAAATTATTTCCTCTCATATAAATTAAAGGAGGTGTGTACTATCATTTGAATCGCTGCTTGCAATGGGGATGGTTCAACCCTTGTTTTCCCTGTTGTGTGAACCACGTTTCTGACTAGCGAGATCCGATCCCTGAGATTGTTTGTTAATGCCTTTAGTTTATGGGTAATGGTTGCCTTGGGATAGGGTTCAAATTATTTTCAAGAAACAGAAAGATTGAGAATTGAGACTGAATGTCAAGAATGTGAGTGGGGTGAAGGGCCTAGTCTGAAGCACACCTTTGCAGGGGTGATCAAATCTTTTTTAGATTCCACTCAAATTCAAAACACCAAAAATCAAACAAACAAGCATATTCAAATAAAAAGTCTGCTAACTCTCTCTCCTGAACTTTTTGTAGACCTACGACCAATCATATAGTAATAAGCCAACTGTGTGTGTGTGTGTGTGTGTGTGTGCGTGTGCGCGCGTGCGTGTGTGTGTCTGAAACACGAAACGGGCCTTTTAACTCCGCCGTTTTTCGACCGAATCGCTTCAAATTTGCTGTGAGCCCTCACGGGGCGATGGCAACGGCAACCGAGGTGGTCGTATCATTTGCACGGTTTCGCAAATGCACGAAACGCGCATCCACCGGCCTCTCGGCGCCCATATCTCCGGCGTTTCTGGGCCGATTGCCTTCGAATTTGGCAGGAAGATGACCGGGAACGGGGACTATCTGTGTGACAAATCGGAAGTGAATCAATTACTTAGGCGCATAACAGCAGCATGATGCAAAACGGGCCTTATAACTCCGCCGGTTTTCAACCGAATCGCGTCACATTTGCTGTCAGGCTTGCTGTCACCGGGGCAAAGCCTGGCAGCAAATTTGAAGAAAATCGGGAGAGCGCGTCATTCTCAGAGCAGCGCCAACGGGAAACGGGGCTTTATAACTCTGCCGTTTCTTAACGAAATCGCTTCAAAGTTGCTGTACTCAGCGTTACCAGTACTTGGCGTTACTGTTGCTAGGCGTTACCCTTACTAGGGAGAGCGCATCACTCTCACAGCAGCGCCAACGCGAAACGGGGCCTTACAACTCCACCGTTTCTTTACCAAATCGCTTCAAATCTGCTGTACTCAGCGTTACCAATACTTGGCATTACCGTTACTAGGCGTTACCGTTACTAGTACTCTGCGTTGCGCTAGTAATAATAATATGCAATACTTTTATGTTGTGTTCTTGTTGCGAGGTGCATTTGCATCTATCTATTCACTTATTTATTCTTTTATTTATTTACATATTGATTTATTCATTTTCAACTTGAATATGGGTGGATGAAGGGCAGGGAAGGGTAGGGAAGGGAAGGGAAGGGTAGAAACTTTGTGTATGGATCGATGGCCTTCACAAATAAATGTGTCAGTGTCCCTCTGAGGGCCTCATTCCTGAAAAGACAAAATTGAATGTTCTAGCTCTATTAAAGGCATGATGATGTGCTGTCCGGAACAGGTGCACCAGCTTTTGCACTTGCGACTTGTCAATAGAACTTAGAAGTTAGAAGCCTTTGCCCTACCACTGTACCAGTCTGTGTTTTCTGTTTTCTTTTGCCTGTTTAATGACATTTTTCACTCCATAAATGGCCAGTGGAATTTTCATGAGCCTTAATGAAGTTAATACTCTCGGTCTTGAAATTATCACTGCCAACTTCTACAAACGGTCCTGATTTATTGCGGCCAGTTGCGAACTGCTGGCAAAATGTGCAGTACATCAAGGTCTTTTCTTCATTATACTGTCACAGCCATTCTCGACCAAGTCACCATGAATCTTGCCACAACCGCTTTCTTTTTTTCTTTCTCATAATCTTACAAATTGTGCTTTCAAAGTCTCTGTTGTTTTCTTTTTGTCCGGTGGTTCGTCTGAACTTCGCTGTATCCAGTGTATGCCTAAGTACTGATCCATTTTGATTTTCTGAATTTAATATGCACTGCATTCACTGATTCAGCAGCAATAGGAAGTGTCATCACAAATCTAGTGCATGTGAAAAGCAAGGGTAAGAGGGAGGGAGGAGGAGGAAAGAGACAGATGGATTATCTTTACAGACAACGTCACATGCAGCAAATTGCTTGTGACAATTTTCTGGGAATTGGCGAGTAAGACTCAGAGTAATAGATCTGGATCTAGTTACTGCCGATAACCCAAGATTTTGGGGTAGTCCGTCGGACAACTGACCCTGCAAGATGAAGTAGTCTAGAGGAAATCTAGGTCGCCTATGGCGAGTTGGTGACTTGATTGAACACCCCTACCTTTGCCCAATCTCAGATTGAAGCAGTAAAAGCTAGCATGTGGATTTAATGATATAGCACTCTTTCTCACATGAGCTCAGTGTGCTTTGCAGAGTAAGAACATGAAAAGTAAATAAACAATGTCATTAGAAAATAACATGTATACACATAACACAGTGCAGCGCATGTGCACTTAGGTAGATAAGTTGCACATGCATACACACAGTGGGTGACCCACACACGTTCTAAAAGTCATGAATATACTTGACAGGGGCGGACCAAATGATTTGTAAGGGGGGGGGGGGGGGTCCGCGGGGATCCAGGGAGCTGCATTAGGACCTGGGTTAAGGTGTACAGGGATTCTGATAACGTAAGTTTTTTGCGTAGTTGATGCGTTTTGAAATTTGCCTACGCTTTTTTGTCCGAGCACTCATGCGTAACAACTAACATGCACGTAAAACAACTTCTGCCCGCAACCATAGGCCATCAGTAGGCAATCAGTAATCGGCTGTAGGCTAGGCATAGGCCTAGATTGCAAGACGGACAGACTCACAGAGTGTTGCCAATCGCAACTATACTAGGTTTTTTTTTATACTACAAGTCTAGATGGTCGTGCTCAGAGTCAGACAATGACTACTTGCCTAGGTGCTTTGGTAATGAACTCACACAGTACACACGGCCTCATGACGTTATCGCGCAGTAGGAATTCTGGATGAGTTTCTCAAGAGCGGGCGCTTCAAGCACTAGCTGAAATTCGGCGAAAAGTGTCAAAAATGCATTTCTTGTTGTTGACTGGCGCATTAAGATTTAGTTGAAATAATTTTGTTTGACCAATCAGATAAGACTAAGAGCCTGTGAGTGTGACATCTTTCTGCTTAACTTTTGTAAAAAAAAAAAAAAAGTTTCTTGGACATCGTTTATCAAAAACATGCAGGGCGCTCTCTTGTGAAATTTATCCTGGCTTCAGCCAAGTACATTCACTGCCAGCTTGCTTGATTCAGAACACTAACATAGTAACAAGAAAGATCGTCATCGGGCATTTTAAAGCAACACATTAAAATCCCAATGCTAGCAAACTTTGCTTTGATCAAAAACAACTATCAATAGTATCAGCCTCTTAAGTTGTGAAAAGGGGTCAACATCATGAACATGTTAAAACTGTTGTCCGCTTAAAAGTCTGATCTACTCTAGTTACTGTAGTCTAGGTCTCCACCCGTGTTGACAGTGACACACTGATCAATGCGAAGTGAATGGTCATAGGCAGTCTCTAGTTTGATTAACAGGTCTCGTGGCGTGTGTCAGCGGTGACAAAAACAGACAGGTGGTTATGTGCGCCTAAAACATGCATGCTTTTTATTCTTTAATCTTACATCAGTTTATAGTGTATCTGATGCAATTTTTGGCCTAAAATACGCATTTTTGGGCCAAGTTTGAAAAACTCTAGCCTGGGTGTAGTAGCCTTGTGGGGGCCCAGGAGGCAAAGCCCCCTGACAATTTTGCAATTTAAAGAGTATTTATAGCAACAAATGAACCCTTTTAAAAAACTTTTTACCCGTGGATTATGGTACATGCTTGGGGCAAAAGGGGGGGGTCTGGAAACCCTGGAAACCCCCTCAAATCCGTCCCTGCTTGATTTAGGTAACCAGATGTGTTGCACATGCACACACACAGTTGGTGACCCACACACAACTAAAACAGTAAAAGTCATACTCATTGTAATCACTCATAGATACACAAATATAAAAATTCTACAAAGCATCATAGAGTGGTACTGGTAGACTACCAGTAACCTTCACCTCCTCCACCAAGCTTTAACAAAAGCTTCTAAAATCATTAACCCTCTGATTAATCATTAACCAATGTCGCAATGCATGTCACTAAAAGTAAAACTACTAAAAGGCATCAATCCAAAGACCCTATTTTCTTTATTTTCGGAGGTAGATGATTAATAGGCCTAATGTTGTACATGTCAAAGAAGAATTCCCAATATATTGCAGATAATTTTTTTTCTATTTCCAGTTATGTTTACCTAGTTTAATGGTATTTTTTGGCTAAAAAATGGCTGGCGGTGAAACTGAAAAGGTTAAATCATACTCATATGCCTACAGGAAATTAAAAATGAAGTGAGCCAACTACATGTAGTACATGATGTACTAGTACATTCAACACTGAACAGTGAACTAGCACTGTAGGCCTAGCTCAGTAGCTGTGTAGTGTAGTCAGGAGCAGCACTGACTGACTTGATCCTGAACTGGCTGAAGATCTATATCATATAATATATATAATATATTAATTATTATATAGTATTATAGTATACTATATGAATGATGATCATCACCCACCAACCCCCCTCATTTTTCCCCAGGGGGAATTTACAAGAAAACAAAAATGATACTGGGCTAAGCACATCGATTTTTTAAATTCAAAGCCACTGGGTCAACGATAAATCATACCGACTAGTGTTGTATCGTACAAAGTTGCCGCCTGTACCAAACTCTAACCGCAAAATTTTGAAATTATCTCCCCGAAACTCAGCACACAACACCTGAGCTTACAAAATTAATACAACTTACCGATGCTCGGCTAGTACGTCTTGGTAAGTAATCCGAGGGATCAAATTTTACATCGTTTTCAATCAAACTTTCTTTGCTATCCTCTGACTCAGAGCCTGAGGGAATTTCTACATCATTGTCCATACTTTTTGCGTCAACTCGTTGTTTCGAGCTTCTTTTGTTAGCCTACCCGGATGTAATTCAAGGGGACTTAAATCTTGTCGCGAATAAGTATAGTCTCCCCTGCACCCTGTGTGTGTGTGTGTGTGTGTGCGTGTGCGTGCGTGTGCGTGTGTAGCGTACGTGCGTGCATGCGTCTATGCGCGCGCGCGCGCGCGTGTGTCTGCAACGGTCTCCTCAAGAAAAACAAGATTGCAAGCCATTCATTGAAACTTATTTCCATGAACATATTGATTTGTAATGGGATAGTTTTACATTATTTGAATCACCACAATAGACCCTATAGTATGACAAGAAATTCTCATGGTAATTTGATTTCACATTTTGGTGGTACTTTTTGTATTCAGACTCGTCTTATAGACCACAGACCTTATAGTTATAGGTGTAACTGAGAAAGAATGAAATGATTCTTTGAGTTCACTTTCGTTTTATGAGTTAACAAACTTTTTGTTGTGGATTTCAAAGAGGGGTTGCTTAACTTTTTGGCATGTGTTTAAATAATGTATCTGGCATTTATTAGACATGTTAGATTGTTTTATGCCAAACAGGATGTCGCAATTTCAAAGGAGCATGGCGAGCATTTCTCTCTGCAGGTACTTTTGCTCTACAAATTTCCAAGACTAGTTATGAACAGGGACACCCACAGAAGATAATGTTCATTGAAAATCGACTGAATCTGGGCAGTATGAACCTTTATCTGTTGCTGTAACATTAATTTTCTGCGTGATGTTAGTTGGGTAGATATTATACAATGTCTTATGGGCTGGGCATGTCGTCAGAATGTCTGACAATCGACTATGGAGAGCTGAAGACTGGTGCACGGAGTCTTAGTAGACCAAAGTTGAGATTTAGGGACACCATCAAAGTGTCCCTAAAGACTGTCTCCTCATGAGAAACCCTGGCACAGAACAGACCAGCATGGCGTGGTGCAGTAACAAAGGGAGCCACCACCTTCGAGGCGCACGTACCGTATCGAGACATCGCGCAGGCAAAGCGTGAGGCACGCAAGATCCGCCTGCAAGATCGCAGCTCTGCAACCCCGACAGATCGGATAGAGCTGTGGGCAGTAACCATACTTCAATTTGATTACAGATCCCCCCAACTCTTTTTCCTGTCATCACTGTCATAGCCGGCCAGGCAATCTAACTTTAAAATCACTTGAACCAAAAACAAACTGCAAGACAACCTTTTACTTTAGAAATCAATTGCATTGCTATAGAGAAAGACTCTCAAAAAAATCTAGACGCCTATCTTTAAAAATGCGACTTTGAGACGCATTTTACTTTTACTACTCTAAATGACCCCTGAGATAATGGCGTCATTTTGATGCCATTCACTTTGTGCAATGGTACAAGTCTGATATCTTCTTTTTTAACATAAGTTGTATAGAGTTATGTTGTTTTATGTGTGTGTGTTTTGTTATACAAAATTAACTCAAGGTCAAATGTACTTCAAGGTCAAGGTCAAACGCAAAGGAAACCGTGGAATTGGGTCAAATAGAAAGTATTACCTGCGGTCATGAATTCAGAAAAAAGAAACATTAAGCAATGCATCGTATTTTGGTATTTTGTATTATACATGTCAGGAAGTCTTGTCTCTGTGAAATCCATGCTGCTTGCCCCTGGAGAGCGCGTTACCGCAAGTGCAGCACCTACCAGTTTGGGTGGATAAAAGGGAGAGCATTGCATTAAAGGGTGGAGTGAGAGGAGGTTGGTTCACCCTTGCCATGTTGATTAAATGCAATTATACAACAGTGAAAAGTAAACGACATAAAACTAGCAATAGAAAGAACTGTCACAGTGCAACGCTGAAAGAATAAGGAATGGGTAAAGGTCAAGATGTGCCACCCCCCCCCCTACATTTCTCGGTTAATTCCATTTTTCCGATTTTTCCTTTCTTATCAAGCATGCAGCTGTATTTTATGAACATTTCCATCTTTGTTCAATAATTAATTGCAGTCATGATAAAGGCCATTATCTAATAGGACCCCCCCCCCCCCCCCCCCCCATGTACTGCAGTACACCGCAGCATTTGTCACAGTCGTGGTTCATTGCGTTTTCCCGTCTTATAGGGGGGGGGGGGGGGGGGGGGGGGGGGGGTCCTATTAGATAATGGCCTTTATCATGACTGCGATTTTTTTTTATTCCAAAAAGATAATTAGCTGAAAAGGTTAATAAAATACAGCTTTATGTTTGGTAAGAAAGGCAAAAACGGAAAAATGGAATTCACCGAGAAATGCAGGGGGGGAGGGGGGGGGGCACATCTTTACCTTTACCGAAGCTATTATAAGTCTAGGTCGTGCTGCCTGCATGATGGCTTGTCCAATAGCAGTCATTTTGGTTTGAGCATCTTTCTCACTGAAAATAGTTCTCGACAGAACTTGAAGAGAAGTGGGGAGGAAGTCCTTGGTTTCTTTTTCTTTGGAAGCTATTTCTGATGATGTTGGATAGACTGTAGATGGCTGAAGTGCTGCTTTGATGTCGCTTTTTATCAGTTCTGCTGCTGTTGTTATTATGCAAGGTTTTTTTGTTTGTTCATCGTTTGATTTTGGAACCTTGTAAAAGTCATGCAACAGGCTTGAGGCTGTCCTTCGAAATGTGATGACATCTGGCAGGCCATTGATTTCAGAGAAAATAATGTTATCTCCAAAAGCTTCTTGCAGTTTTTGCTTGAGGTAAGGAGCACTGTAGATTGCTTCACCGCAAAGATCTTTCCCTGTCTTCACCAACTTAGATAATGTTATTTGTTGCTCGTCATTCTCTTGAAGATATTTCACAATAGTTTAAAAGGATTTTCTCTTTTCTTCATCTTTTGGTCGTCCACCCAAACAAGGTTTCTTGGCGGGAGTTGATTGTGACGTTAGATCTGTGGAGAGATATCGCTGTGGGATTTCTCTGTGGGTTCTAAAATTGATGTCACAAGCCCTGTGATACACAGCATCAGCAGCGTGCAGATCTCTGGCATACTCCAACCTACCCCTGACTGTGTCTGCCCACGGATCACCTCGTCGTAATTCACACAGAGCTTGATGGGAGTCCTTTACATAAATTTGAATAACTTCCAAACTATTTAACATATCGTCAACAACTCCTTTCTGACCTGGGCCAGAGTAAGGGCTACAAAATCCAATAGTGACGTCACTTCCGGTTTTGGCTATTCCGTGAACCAAATAAAAGGTGCCTGACCATATCTGGGGCACTTCCGGTTCGTACTTCCGGTTCGGTTTTATACTGGATGCGTTGCAAATCTACTTTTTAGTACATTCTGAAAATATGAATGAAATCCGTTTGGCTGTTTTTGAGATATTAAAAATTGAAATGTTGCCGATTTTGCCATTTTTCGGCCATATTTTGCCGAAAAATCGGCGAAATCATTTAATATTTTCAAATGCACATACCCATCAGGTCCTGCAACTTTTCTGAAAAATTTCAGCCAAATCGGACAGAAAGGGGGGAAGACAAAAAAAAGAAGAATTTTTACGAATGCAATAGTATTCTGCCTTAAAAGGGGAGTATCCTGGTGAAAATGATGTTTTACGTCCTCTCGGTCACAGACACATATGGGACATTTGAAAATACAAAGATGGTGGGAACAATACTGGCTGCAATGCCCGGAGGCAGTGCAACACCAGTAAAGTCCCGAGTTTTTAGCAATATAGATAGGTGTAGCGGTAACCATGCCTCTTTTAAGGGGAGTATCCTAAAAAAATAAAATAATTTTTTTTAAATTATGTTTATGTCCTCTCGGCCTAAACTTTTTATAAAGCTAAAGGGAATTTTTTATTTTTTATTTTGATAAAGTTATATTTTTGAAAAAGG
>CM065693.1:39572992-39582992 GCA_017654935.2 Phymorhynchus buccinoides
TACTCCATCTTTGTACAACGATGTGATGTCATCTTTGCTCTGCTGCTGGATCCCATGCGTCACTTTCTGTTGTGAATGATCATGTGTACCCGTCTCAACTCCCGCTTCCTCAGCTTGACAGCCTTGTCCATGTTTACACTTGTAGTACACCTTCTTTCCGTCGTATGTGTTTGTTGTCACTGCAATGTACCAGTTGTCCTTAGATACGTAGTCAATGGCTTCAGCCGGTCCCGGAAAGACGTGCGTTCTGGTCCATTCTTTGGCCGCACCGCGTCGTCATTTGGGTTGAGGTTCTTCTTCATCTTCAGACGGTTCCGTCAAATCGTCAGTTATCGGGGCAATAGCTGCAAAATCTTCCTCCATGGTTGTCGTCGCAGTATACGAAGGATATTACACCCAAAAGCAATAAAAACAGTGCTGAGCGGCAATTATTGAAGTACACGCAGAAAATGACACCCAACAACAATAAACGAGGAGCTGTAGTAGTGGTCATTATCATGAAGTGAACCCCGTTCAGTCACATTCAAATCTAACATTGGGGGTTATTGCTGAGAGGCGACTATCACTCACATTCGAATGAACATCACTCAGTCATATTCTATTTGTGAATATATCATCATTTCTATTTTCTTGAATACCTTTTCTTTTGATACAATAGTATTTCTATTGGCAAACAAAATTTATTTTCGAAGAAATATTTATTTTTTATTGACAATTGAGTTTTTATTTTGATAGAACATCTTATTTTTTTATGGAACATCTTATTTTTTGAAAGTTCAATTGTTTTGCGACCACCTATTTATTTTGTGATAACTCTATTTTACTGGCTTCTGTCCCTGATTTATCTGCACCACTGGCTGAGTTTCCTTTAGCTGAGGTGACAATGGGTTTCGTACCAAACTGTCACTGATCGTTCACAGTGTGGCAGTGTGTTCCCTGTGGAGAGCGTTGTCAATGTTGTCAACACGCTTACGCACACGTACGCACACATACTAGTACACACAAAATGCACACACGCTACATGCACACACACACATGAATACGCACGCACGCACACGCACGCACGCACGCACGCACGCAACACGCTGCGCGCAGAGCGCACGCACACACACACGCGCTTGCGCGCACGCACGCACACGCACACGCCCCCCCCCCCCCACACGCACAAACGCACGTACGCGCACGCACACACACCACACACACTACACACACACACACACACACACACACATCAACACACACACACACACTACATACTAGTACACACACAAAATGCACACACCTCGCCCGTACATGCACACATACACATACACGCAAGACACACACATAGGCTTATGTAATGTGCGCACGCACACACGCAGCAGAGAGGAGGGGGGAGAGGTTGGAGTGATAAATCCATCTATGGAATACGATAAAAGAAATGATGGTCACTGTTGTGTAAAGCTTCTGTCTGTACTCTCTACCTCTAAAAACTTAGGGCATAGATCTCCGTATAATATCTCTCTCTTCTCTCTCTCTCTCTCCTCTCTCTCTCTCTACTCTCTCTCCCTCTCCGTTCTCTCTCTTCTCTCATCTCTCCGATGGTTGACCCGAAGTGTCGTTGGTGCGAAGTAGGCATGAGCCCACCTGTGATCTGTCACAGGCACGTCCGTCTCCTGCTCGGTGTGTGTCGGAAAATGTTGGCAAATTATTGTGCTTTCCGGTGTTGCTCCCTTGTCGTTTGTCGATTGCTTCCTTACTGTGATGTAGGCTTGAGCCCGCCTTCGAGTTGACCCATGCTTGTTGATTTCTTCCTCGTGCATCAGCACACTGCGTCATACTGGTGTGTTGCCCCATGCTGATTTGGTTTGGTTGCCCCCTACTTGATGTCCTGACGACTTCAGCGTATGTTCTTGAGACGGACAACGTGCCTGTGACAGATCACAGGTGGGCTCATGCCTACTTCGCACCAACGACACTTCGGGTCAACCATCGGGGGGAGACGGACAACGTGCCTGTGACAGATCACAGGTGGGCTCATGCCTACTTCGCACCAACGACACCAACGACACTTCGGGTCAACCATCGGGGGGAGACAGACAACGTGCCTGTGACAGATCACAGGTGGGCTCATGCCTACTTCACACCAACGACACTTCGGGTCAACCATCGGGGGGAGACGGACAACGTGCCTGTGACAGACCACAGGTGGGCTCATGCCTACTTCGCACCAATGAAGTTTTAAATGAACAAGGAAAGAACCCAGGACAACACATCAGTGCAGCACAACGTGCTGACAGTTGTGAAAAAGACTGTGTTGACACCGAAGCTGACACACACAAAAGAGCAGACGATGCATTTCAAACCGGTGTGAGGTCACAGACGAGGGAATCCCCACATCAAAACGAAAGGTCAACCTTCAACCAATCAGAAAACGGGTCACGCCAATACGACCTTCATCAGGCGACGTCACAGTTCAAAAGGACAGGACCGACTCATTCTGTGAGAGGGGGACGAAGGTACTACAACGCAGTGATGGTAATATTAAAGATGGGGCTGGGGACAACTATGACAAGGTGAGTGAAATAAATGATGTTGTTTATCCCAACAAGACACCAACAATGAAGTCGCAGAACAATGACAGTGAAGGCAATGAGCGTGAAAAGTGTGTTGATAACAACGCTTACACCCCCCTCAAAAACAGTCACAATGTGTCTGCAACAAACTTACGGGATAGGGGGGAGAGTAATGAATGTTCTGTTGATGAAAATGTTTCGATTCCAAATGAAATGGGGTGTGCAACGATTGATATTGTACATGACGCTAGTTGTGACGAGGAAAGTGAGGATGAAGTAAATAGGAATGATGATAGCAGTAGCGATGTTTCTCTTCCAAATGCTCTGGCTTCAAAGGGGAGTGTGGATGATCGTAACGGGAAGGGAGAGGGGGAGGATAAGGAGAACGAAAGTGGTCGTGTAAAAACACCAAGCAATAAACGGGCTTCTGCTAGCAGACAGTTTTCAGAGAGTGAGAAACAAACTAAGAACGATGACAGTAGTGATCAAACAAAGTCAAGGTCGCGTAGCTGTGGTAGTAGTAAAAAGGAAAGTACTTCACGTGTGACTAGGCAAAATAAGCCTCGGCAAGCAGGAATGAGAGCCTTCCTTTGAGAGGAAAGAAAATGAAAAGGCTGCAAAACCATCAAAAAACAACACAAAATGACAGGAGAAAAATCATCCGGCAGGTGAAATTAAATTTTTGAATTATAATATTGAGAATTTATGGAATAAACTTAGTGATGTTTCATTTGTAAAATATGTGAATGACTTCGACTTTGTCTGTCTGACAGAAACATTTGTTGGCAGTAATTTTGATTTCGATAGTATTTTTCCTGACTTTGACAAATATTTTGCTGCAGCAAAGAAGCTTTCGCACAGAGGCAGACATTCAGGTGGGGTCTTGGTTATGGTAAAGAATAAATTCAAACGGTTTGTCACACAAATCAGAACTAGTATTGATAATTTGGTTCTCCTAAAGATTAACAAAACACTGTTCAATACAAATAAGGACATTCTGCTTGTGGGGTGTTATGTTGTGCCCAAAGGAGGGCCTGCTTATAGAGACTTACCATCCAAGGATGGTATTATTATGCTAGAAGACAGTCTATTAGAAGTCATAGAGAGTCATGATGTACATATTCTATTATGTGGTGACCTAAATGCGCGAACAGGGAGCCAACAACCTAAGTATGAAACAATGATTCCATTCTCTGTTAATGAAGATGGTAGTGATGATGATGATGATGATGGGTATAGCTACAGTGATGATGATAATGATGGGGTTTTTGATTATGATATGGATGATTCAGATCATGATTATGACACTAATGGAAATATGAGAGGCCATGAACATGCTAATGTTGATGGAAGGGGAAATAGGGGTGATTTTGTTCGCCATTCAAATGATTGTTTTGTTAGTAATTTTGGTAAGTCATTATTGGATTTGTGTTTTCTTTTTTATTTGATAATTTTGAATGGAACAAGTGTGGATGAGAGTAATGGGAACTTCACCTTTGTGTCGCCAAATGGCAGCAGTGTAGTGGACTATTTTGTTATCACGAACAAATTATTGGAACAGTGTAAAGTAAAAACAGGTCATGAACTTTATTCTTGGCACCTCCCAGTGGAAATGACATGGATAAGTAATGATAATACTAATAATGAAGAAACTGAACCTTTACCTGACAAAGAAGAAGAACGGATTATTTGGTCTGAGGAAAATGCACAGCTGTATAAAGATGAACTGAATTCTGAAGAATTTAAAGAAAGTATGGAGAAAGCAATGGAATCTGTAAATGTTGATGTTCATACGTGTGTTAATATGTTTACAAATAGTCTGCATGCATGGTGAGAAAGGTGGGAAAGAAAAAAAAGAAAGAAGTAGATGATTGGTTTGATCAAGAGTGTAATGCAAAAAAGAAACTAGTTAAAAGAAGCTTAAAACAAACACAGCGTGTAAAAACGGAGGAATTAAAAAAACAATATAGAGCCACGTATGTCAAAGAAAGAAAAGAATATAATCTTTTGAAACAAACTAAAAAAGAAGAGTATGATAAGAACAGATTAGACAAGTTGAAGGCATCTGCCAATGACCCAAAGTCCTTTTGGTCAACAATCAGGGGTATTAACAGAAAGGCAACAATCTATAGTGACATTACTCCCCAACAATGGCATGAACACTTCTTTAATGTTTTTAACCCAATGTCTGAAAATACCCAGCATGAAAATGAAACTGATGGTGGAATAGATACCGAGGATGGCGGACAAGAGACAGAAGAGCCATTGTTTAATGATAATATCACAAAAGATGAAGTGATGAAGAGTATTACTCATTTAAAAAGTGGTAAAAGTTCTGGACCAGACAAAATAGTGAGCGAAATGTTTAAATGTGCTAACTCAATTATTGTAGATAATTTAGTTAAAATTTTTAATACATTGTTTGAAAAAGGAATTTTCCCTGAGTCTTGGTCTAAATCAATAATTATTCCCCTCCATAAAAAAGGTGACAAGAACAACCCTGACAATTATCGTGGAATAGCACTGACAAGTGTTATCAGTAAAATATATACCCATATTTTAAATAGAAGATTAACTAAGTGGTCTGAGAAAGAAGAAAAACTAATAGAAGAGCAGGCTGGATTTAGAACAGGGTACAGTACAGTAGATCACATTTTCTCTTTGTATGCCATAGTTCAGAAATATTTGTCAAAAAACTCCAAACTTTTTGTCGCTTTCGTTGACTTTCAAAAAGCGTTTGACTCCGTCAACAGAAATATTTTATGGCGGGTATTGAAGAAGAACGGTGTTAATGGAAAATTATACAAGGCTTTAAAGGGTGTGTACAAATCAGTCCTTGCTTGTGTGCGAGATAGGTATGTTTACTCTGATTATTTCTATTGCCCAAGAGGCGTCAAACAGGGATGTTTGTTAAGCCCACAATTATTTGCTTTCTTTATTAATGAATTAGCCTTAGAAATTGTAAATAAAGGAAAACATGGAATTCAGATGGTACCTGGCCTTGTTGAAATGTTTTTGATGCTATTCGCGGATGATATAATTTTACTATCAGACACACCTGTCGGACTACAAAATCAGTTAGACACTCTAAAGAAAGAAGCTGATAGACTACAGTTAACTGTAAATTTGAGCAAAACAAATGTGATGGTTTTTAGGAAAGGGGGTCATTTGGCACAGCATGAAAGATGGTTTTATGGGGGGTTGGAGGTTAAGGTAACCAATTGCTATAAATATCTAGGAATATGGTTCACAACAAAGTTAAGTTTAACTAAGTGCTGGTCAGAAATGTTCAGAAAAGGGAAGAGAGGTGTTATAGAAATTTTAAAAACAATGAGAAGGTTAAATTCAATTGATATGTGCCTTTTCTGGAAGTTATTTGATACCCAAATTGAACCTATGATAACTTACGGGGCAGAAGTTTGGGGATTATTAGAAAATGGCTTTATGGAAAGAGTACACACGTATGCTATAAAACGCATCATGAGTGTACCTATACATACTTCAAATAAAATAGTGTACGGAGAAACAGGACGTTATCCTCTTTAAATCCTGCCCATGAGCAGAATATCTAGACAAGCTTATGGAATGTTAGTTATCCAGCATGAAAAAGGAAAATATAATTGGGTTTCATATGTCAAAAAAGTGTTAACTGAAAATGGTTTTGGGATAGTTTGGGTATCTCAAGGGGTAGGAAATCCAGTTCAATTTGTTTCTGAATTTAGAGATAGGCTAATATGTTGCTGCAAGCAAAACTGGCATGCAAATATAGATGGAAACCCTAAATATGATTGGTTTATGTCCTTCAAAAATACTTTTGAGATGGAAAAATATCTGATGACTATTTCGCACAGGTATCATAGAGCTAGTCTTGCTAAATTCCGTACACGGACTTTAGGCCTCAATGCCAATAAGAAATGGTTTGAAGTTTCCTCTCAAAATTCATGCTTAATGTGTTCAGTCCCAAACTGTATTGAAAATGAAATACATTTTGTTTTTGATTGTTCAGCATACGAAGAAATTCGGGGAAAGTGTAGTGTATTCAAAGAGCCAGTCATACAGGGAAGAAATTTGGCTCCACTTCTATTGAGTAAGAAAGAAGAATGGATTATTTCTTTTGCTAAGTTTATTGCAGAAGCAACTAATCTTCGAAAAAACAAATGCTAATACATAATTATAATATTATATAAGATACTATACTGTTACTGCTGATACCTGAAATATCATAGTCGCCATTTTTGTGTGTGTGTGTTGCTGTCCAGCCTAAAATTGAGCAAAAGAATACTATAATTTATTGTTCGTAACGATGCGGGTACCAGATGGATGGTTTGTTAGTATGCTATGGTTTTGTATTCCTAGAAAATAATATATATGCTCGCAATGATGTTGGATGATTGGTTTGTTTGTTGTCCATTGCTTATTCTATTCTAACATGGAATAACATATATGCTTGCAAGGATGTAGGTTTAGGATTGCTAGTATGTTAGTAAAATGGTGTGTGCATGTGCGAGAGAGAGAGAGAGAGAGAGAGAGAGAGAGAGAGAGAGAGAGAGAGAGAGAGAGAGAGAGAGAGAGAGAGAGAGAGAGAGAGAGAGAGAGAGAGAGAGAGAGGTTCCTGAGAGAGAGTGAGTGTGAGTATGTGGAGAGAGAGAGAGAGAGAGAGAGAGAGAGAGAGAGAGAGAGAGAGAGAGAGAGAGTGAGTGTAATTAAGTTTATACATGTATCCATGGGTAAATGTATAAGTGTGTAGGTATGTATGGGATACATGTATAAGCTGTTTACTTGGAAGAAAGTAGAAAAAGTAAAGAAGAAAAGTTGTAAGAATAGGACTATTGAGCTATGTTTTTCATTTGTTCCAGTGTTGCCTACCTTGAATGTTAAATGGTTGTTCCCCCCTTGCCATAAGGGCGTTTGTTTGCTAATGGCAATAATAAACAGATTTGATTTGATTTTGATTTGATTTGATTTGATTCTCTCTCTCTTTGATTCTCTCTCTCTCTCCTCTCTCTCTCTCTCTCTCTCTCTCTCTCTCTCTCTCTCTCTCTCTCTCTCTCTCTCTCTCTCTCTCTCTCTCTCTCTCTCTCTCTCTCTCTCTCCTGAAGTCTCGGAAATCAGCTGGTATTGATGGGGTTATTGGGGAGTTGTTAAAAAATGCTGTTGATTGTCATCGTATATTAAATTTCCTTGTGACTTTTTTTAATGCTTTGTTTGATAATGATATTTTTCCGAGGAATTGGTGTGAGTCGATTGTCATGCCTCTCTACAAAAAAGGTAACACTAACGATCCTAACAATTATAGAGGCATATCGATCTGTGACATAACTAGTAAGCTGTATAGTACCATTGTTAATTCCCGACTTCAAGAATGGGTTGAAACTAATAATATAACAGATGAATTTCAAGCAGGCTTTAAGCGTGGTTACTCAACTGTAGATCACATGTTCACACTACTGGCAGTCATACAGAAGCAATTTTTATCTAACCGAAAACTTTATGTGGCCTTTATAGAGGCTTTTGATTCAGATCTATGCTATGGCCTATTTTGTTATTACATGGTATTTCTGGAACATTATTAAAGTGTATGTATGACAGTGTATTAGCAAAAGTGAGATGTGGTGGTGCTTTATCTGACTGCATCAATTGTACAACTGGTGTCAAACAGGGTGATGTATGTAGCCCTGTGCTATTTTACTTTATTCATTAATGAAGTTACTAGAGAAGTTATTTATAATGGACTTTGGTGCTACTTTTATTAACGATGTTATTGAACTGTTTATTTTACTCCTCGCTGATGATATTGCTCTAATTTCATAAACAGTTGTTGGTCTTCAAACCCAGTTGAATAGTTTATACAGAGCTGCATCACGTTTTCAATTAAATGTTAATATGTCCAAAAGTAATATTATTGTATTTAGAAAAGGTGGGTATCTCTCTTCTAGGGAAAAATGGTTTTATAACGGAGTTATGATGCCAGTGGTTAATGTTTATAAATATTTAGGCATATATTTTTCTACTCGTTTACGTTTTACTTTTGCTTGTAAGGATCTAGCTAGTTAGGCAAAGAGGGCATTGATTTCCATTATGTTTAATCTTAGAAAATTAAATAATGACTGTTTTCCGTTGTTTATGAAACTTTTTGACTCGCAAATTCAGCCAATGTTATTGTATGGAGCTGAAATCTGGGGACTAGATACTGCTAATATTCATTGTGAAAATAATCAATTTATTTGCTCTGAAAAAGGTTTTAGGAGTTTCTATAAAAACACCAAATAACCTTGTTTATGGTGAGACAAAGCGTTTTCCTTTATATGTTTCTTCAGCTGTAAAATGTATTCGCTTTTGGCTAAGACTTACAGAAATAGATGCGTTCAGATTACCACGTATATGTTATATATTTTGGATGTGAGAGGCAAGAAGAATTGGGTAACTAGAGTAAGGATAAAGTTATTTGAATTTGGTTTTGGTTTTGTGTGGATTAATCAGGGTGTAGAAAACAAAATTGAGTTTTTACGTGTTTCGTGATAAGTTGATTGAATGTCAATGGCAGGATTTGGAAGACAGCAGAAGATATGATATATACAGTTTAATTAATTCGTCACATTTAGTTCCTTTGTATTAAACAGACATCTAAAAAGAATACTAACTAAATTCAGATTTCGAATATCAGATTTAAACAAACATTTTTATTACAGGGTTCATAAAGAAATTGAGTCCATTATATGATGATCTCAGAAGAAAACTTATTCCTGCTAAGTTCATTCGTAATCCCTGTCTGTTTAAACTTATAATGCTACTCTCCTCTAGCAATGAAAATGTTATAAAATGTTTTGCTATTTTTCTTTATCATGCATTTAAGATCAGATATAGATATGTAAATTAGATGAATGTATTGTTTGAATGTTCATGTTTCCCCCCTTCAAATGTGGCCAAGGCCTTTTGAATAAACCATTCGCATTTTCTCTCTCTCTCTCTCTCTCTCTTCTCTCTCTCTCTCTCTCTCTCTCTCTCTCTCTCTCTCTCTCTCTCTCTCTCTCTCTCTCTCTCTCTCTCTCTCTCTCTCTCTCTCTCTCTCTCTCTCTCTCTCTCTCTCTCTCTCTCTCTCTCACACACACACACACACACACACACACACACACACACACACACACACACACACACACACATACACACACACATATTCCCATCTTATCTTTCTTTTTCTTCTTCCTGAAGTAGTATTATTCTGGAAAATTGTCTCAGAATTGTTTCCCGTTTTCGTACTCACTTTAAACCTCCAATTCAACTTCGCAATTGTTAATTATTATCCATGTTTGCTTTTAATTCCCATTTTTGAATCTTTTTCAATTATTTCATGTGCCAATTTTTGCTCCTTTTTTTTTTACTTGATTGTTTTTTGTCAAATTTGCTTGCTTGATGCATGGTATGAATGTGTGAGTGAGAGCGCAAGG
>CM065693.1:39587992-39593291 GCA_017654935.2 Phymorhynchus buccinoides
TTTACTAATACAAAACACATGATAACACTGTTCTATCTCTCTTTACTAATACAAAGCACATGATAACACTGTTCTATCTCTCTTTACTAATACAAAACACATGATAACACCGTTCTATCTCTCTTTACTAATACAAAACACATGATAACACCGTTCTATCTCTCTTTACTTATACAAAACACATGATAACACTGTTCTATCTCTTTACTAATACAAAACACATGATAACACTGTTCTATCTCTCTTTACTAATACAAAACACATGATAACACCGTTCTATCTCTCTTTACTAATACAAAACACATGATAACACCGTTCTATCTCTCTTTACTAATACAAAACACATGATAACACTGTTCTATCTCTCTTTACTAATACAAAACACATGATAACACCGTTCTATCTCTCTTTACTAATACAAAACACATGATAACACTGTTCTATCTCTCTTTACTAATACAAAACACATGATAACACTGTTCTATCTCTCTTTACTAATACAAAACACATGATAACACTGTTCTATCTCTCTTTACTTATACAAAACACATGATAACACTGTTCTATCTCTCTTTACTCATACAAAACACATGATAACACCGTTCTATCTCTCTTTACTAATACAAAACACATGATAACACCGTTCTATCTCTCTTTACTCATACAAAACACATGATAACACTGTTCTATCTCTCTTTACTAATACAAAGCACATGATAACACTGTTCTATCTCTCTTTACTAATACAAAACACATGATAACACCGTTCTATCTCTCTTTACTAATACAAAACACATGATAACACCGTTCTATCTCTCTTTACTAATACAAAACACATGATAACACTGTTCTATCTCTTTACTAATACAAAACACATGATAACACCGTTCTATCTCTCTTTACTAATACAAAACACATGATAACACCGTTCTATCTCTCTTTACTAATACAAAACACATGATAACACCGTTCTATCTCTCTTTACTAATACAAAACACATGATAACACTGTTCTATCTCTTTACTAATACAAAACACATGATAACACCGTTCTATCTCTCTTTACTAATACAAAGCACATGATAACACTGTTCTATCTCTCTTTACTAATACAAAGCACATGATAACACTGTTCTATCTCTCTTTACTAATACAAAACACATGATAACACCGTTCTATCTCTCTTTACTTACACAAAGCACATGAAACACTGTTCTATTTCTCTTTACTAATACAAAGCACATGATAACACTGTTCTATCTCTCTTTACTAATACAAAACACATGATAACACCGTTCTATCTCTCTTTACTTATACAAAACACATGATAACACCGTTCTATCTCTCTTTACTAATACAAAGCACATGATAACACTGCTCTATCTATCTTTACTCATACAAAACACATTAAAATCTGTTCTATCTCTCTACGTATACAAAACACATGATAACACTGTTCTATCTCTCTTTACTTATACAAAACACATCTCGCCACTGTTGCCAGAGAAGGTCAACCACACTTTTGTTAACAGTAAAGAACTACAGTTATATGACGAGCGTCTTGCCCCCTGGCGGGGAAAAGATCCCACTAAGTCGCTGATGTTGTATTTACGTAGCCAGAAATTTAGAGCGCCTGGTTGAATAGTAGAATCTGTCAGATGATGTCGAATGATTTGAGGAGTGAATTTAACGCGTGGTGTGATTATATTCCTATCTTCGGTAGAATATAAACGAAGCATTTGTTCGGCTGAACGGGAGTGCAAGGCTGTGCATATTGCATTATATTCAAATTGACGAGTTCGCTTATTACCTACCTTATCACATACATATTCGAAGGATATTACCGTCAACTACCATATCTGAAATGAGAGAGATGCCAGCAGAAGCCCACTCTTTAAAAAACAATCATTTTTGTCTGTATATTAATCGTGAGTTATTCCATAAACAGTCACGGTTTATAACAATAATGTATCACGAGGGCCGTTCTTAAGCTTAGTCATATTATCTAGCCATATTTTTAATACATTTTTTCAGAATTCGGATTTGATATAATTCAATCCAGCAAATTGTGTTGAAGAAATATCTGATTTAAAACAGGATAAACTGGTGCAAAGGACAGAGAAGAGGGACTTAGGGATTACCGACCATGTTTCCCCTTCAGACTGGAGCAGCTGTACTGCCCAAGACAAAAGGAATGACCATCTGCATTGTATTGACATCAATCATTTTTAAACCCCCTTTTTCTATGTCACTGCAAACAACGACTCTTTTAACCTTTTCAGATGCTTTTTTGTTCGAAAATTTCTTCTTCCATAGAAATATGAATAAAAGAGTGTTTAGTTTGTTAAGAACACTCGTTGGAACCACTAAAGCCTGCATGATATACACAAACTGTGAAATTAAAAACGTTTAGATAATACATATTTTCCAACTTATACTCAAACTACGTTTTGACCACAATGCCATTATTTTCTGTATTTTATCTATTCTTGTTGACCAGTTTTCCTCAATTGTGGAGGTAGGAGTGGAGTTGGAGAAAACTATTCCAACTATTTTAACTCTGGTCTTCCATTTTATGTTAAAAAATGTTTCATCAGAATGTTTCTTTGAACCCAGCCACATGGCTTCAGTTTTGTTTTTATTAACATCCAGATTAGAAAATTTGGAAAATGTACTAATTATGTTGAATACCCTTTCTAAATCATGCTGATCCTGCAAAAATGTCGTCAGTCTATAATAACATTTTCAGAAAGTTTGTTAGAGTTGTAGCTGTTGGTAATTTCAATCCTTTCAGTTGTAAGTACCCAAGGTGAAGGGGGCTACCGTGCCCCCCCCCCCCCCTGATTAAACCAAAGTAGGCTAGAAATGTTCCTTAGGACCTCCTGAACACGTTACAATTTGTTCCCAAGAAAAAACCTCAATCCCATTATGAGTTATAGCCCCTGATGTAAGGGTACCCGATCGCCCGGTACACATTTGTCAAAATACAAGTGATGAACAGTTCATTTAAATGAACAGTAAAACAATTTTTGTTATCCAAATAATAAATTTAGGTGCATAGCTACTTAAAAATGTTTATTGCAGTGCTCAATGTTTGATAGTCTCAATGCAGTACTTCAGCGATCATCGGCTACCGTCATTTTCGCGGCAAAAGTTGTATGTCAATGATGATGCATAAAAAATAAGAGCAAGTATGGACAGATTCAGTTTGGTTTCATGCACTACAATATCCCAGGAACATTTCTAGTCATAATTGGGGGTTGTGAGTCTTCCGGGTTCAACACAGGATCAAATTTCCCTTCCCTACCCCCTAATGAAAATTTGACATAAACTGATATAAAACTTAGCTGTACTTTGTTTTTGATTATATATTATTTTTTTGTCTCTGTCCAGCATGATTTGACGGTGCTGAATCCAAATCCGTTGTAGGCCACGTTGTAAATGTTAGATATTTTCAATTATTGCGTAATATTCAAAATGGCCGCCATAAGATTTTAGAGGAATAGTAAAAATAGAGGAATACACTCAGTGATTGTAAATATTTGGCAACTAATACTTTTGGGGAGTAAGAAAGATATATTAGTTGCTGATGTCATTCAAACTAATTGAATTTGTGCATTTATTAGTCCCCTGCCACTCTGCGGAGGAGGGCTATTGCGATCATGCATGTCCTTTGCAATTTGTCTGCACAATTACATTATAAACTATTCCACAGAAATCATTTCAAATTTTAAATGGTAGTATTTTACACAAAACCAATGTGCCCAATCAAACAAAGTATACCTTGTTTATGTATTTCTTTATATATAAAATATATATATTTAATTTAATTCAAGTAGTCTTGTATTCATGTAGTAATTTGGTCTGTTGCGGGTTGAATGCCTGAGGTAACAGGGGCAATGTAAACATATCATCGCGAAAAAGAAAGCATCCAGAGGAGTGTGGTACCTCACACGGACTGACTTCTCTTCAAGACTGTGTTGTTCACTTTAGAGATTCAAACAATCAAGCATTTGTCAACAAAAACGGACATCAGAGTGTACATTTGGCTCTTCTGAAAGGGTCATAATTATTCAAGCCAGATTGTATAAATACACAAAATACACAAATTTAAAATTTGAAATGATTTCTGTGGAATAGTTTATAATGTTATTGCGCAGACAAATTGCAAAGGACATGCATGATCGTAATAGCCCTCCTCTGCAGAGTGGCAGGGGACTAATAAATGCACAAATTCAATTAGTTTGAATGACATCAGCAACTAATATATCTTTCTTACCCCAAAAAAGTATTAGTTGCCAAATATTTACAATCACTGAGTGTATTCCTCTATTTTTTACTATTTCTCTAAAATATTACGGCGGCCATTTTGAATATTACGCAATAATTGAAAATATCTAACATTTGCAACGTGGCCTACAACGGATTTGGATTCAGCACCGTCAAATCATGCTGGACAGAGACAAAAAAATAATATATAATCAAAAACAAGTTTTATATCAGTTTTTGTCAAATTTTCATGATTAGGGGGTAGGGAAGGTAAATTTGATCCTGTGTTGAAACCGGAAGTCTCACAACCCCCAATTATGACTAGAAATGTTCCTGGGATATTGTAGTGCATGAAACCAAACTGAAACTGTCCATGCTTGCTCTTATTTTTGATGCATCATCATTGACATACAACTTTTGCCGCGAAAATGACGGTAGCCGATGATCGCTGAAGTACTGCAGTGAGACTATCAAACATTGAGCACTGCAATAAACATTTTTAAGTAGCTATGCACCTAAATTCATTATTTGGATAACACAAAATTGTTTTACTGTTCATTTAAATGAACTGTTCATCACTTGTATTTTGACAAATGTGTACCGGGCGACCGGGGGGTACCCTTACATCAGGGGCTATAACTCATAGTGGGATTGAGTTTTTTTCTTGGGAACAAATTGTAACGTGTTCAGGAGGTCCTAAGGAACATTTCTAGCCTACTTTGGTTTAATCATGGGGGGTGGGGGGGGGGGGGGGAGGTGCACGGTAGCCCCCTTCACCTTAGGTACTATTGCGTGTCATCTCTAATTTTTATCGCTAGCATCTCTAGTGCTAAGATAAAGGCAAGTGGGGAGAATACTTTTCATACTCATCTTAAACATGCACAAATTGAGAAGTGCACAAACACATAGCAAAACCAATCCTAATCTTGCTTACATGCTCATCTTTAAAATGTACTTATTTGAAAGGAAACACATGCACGTAGTAAGGTCAAACCTAGTTCTATAAATGTAAATACATGTACACATGGGAA
>CM065693.1:39593791-39616291 GCA_017654935.2 Phymorhynchus buccinoides
AAACGGTTATTTTTTAGTTTTGCAGTGATCGTAATGAAAGTTTGTGGGTAGGTTCATGTTTTCATTCTGAAAATTAAAGTACCTCTTCATAAACGACACTTAACTTTTAACAGTTGAAAACCGTTATTTTTCAGTTTTGCAGTGATCGTAATCGAAATTGGTGGGTAGGTTCATGTTTTCATTATGAAAATTATAGTACCCTCTTCACAAACGACACTTAACTTTTGACAGTTGAAAACCGTTATTTTTTAGTTTTGCAGTGATCGTAATGACAATTGGTGGGTAGGTTCAGCTTTTCATTCTGGAAATCATAGTTTCATAAACGACATTTAACTTTTGACAGTTGAAAACCGTTATTTTCTATTTTTGCAGTGATCTTGATGAAAATTGGTGGGTAGGTTCAGTTTTACTTTCTAAACATGATAATGAACTTTTTGAATAACGACATTTTAGTTTTAACAGTTAAAACCCGTTTTTTTTTAAATTTTCACGGTTCTGTCTATCTGTCCTCTCTCTCTCTCTCTCTCTCTCTCTCTCTCTCTCTCTCTCTCTCTCTCTCTCTCTCTCTCTCTCTCTCTCTCTCTCTTTCTGTGGTGGTGACCAGCTTCTTTTTATAGAAGTAAATGCACACACTTTATGGGGTTCGCCTAATTGTCGGCAAAATATGGCAAAATATTCGCGAAATTTCAATCTTGAATATCTCAAAAACGGCTGCATGGATCTCGTACATATTTTCAGAATGTACAGCAAAATAGATTTGCAACACTTCCCACATAAAATCCAACCAGAACTACGAACCGGAAATGCCACAGCTATGGTCAGGCAGCTTTTATTTGGTTCACGGAATAGCCAAAACCGGAAGTGCCGTCACAAAACTAACTATTGGATATTGTAGCCCTTATGTTGGCCCAGGTCTGAAGGGAAGGAGTTTATGGTTTGGAAGTTATTCAAATATATGTAAATTTGGATGACCTACTTTCACTATGTTTTTTACTTTTCAACCGATTTTGCTTACATTCACAGGAAATTTGACGGACACTATTCTCATGCTGAATATCCAATATTATACCGATTGGCCAAATGTTGGCCGAAATATGGGCTAAAAATGGCCAATTTCGGCCAATATTCAAGCTTGAATAACTCAAAAACGGCTTCGCGGAATGCATTCCTTTTTTCACTGATTATTAAGGAGTATCTTTGCAACACTTCCGACATGAAACTGAGCCAGAAGTGCCAACTGGAAGTGGGGACAAATATTTTCAAGTTTATTGACTCAAAACCCCTTCGACAAAATGCATAGAATGCTATTTAGAGTAAGCAAGCCATAGCAGAGTGTTACAGTGACGCAAAGTGACACTGACGTCATTGGTGTCTTGAAGTAAGCTGTGACGTATATAGTAGCTTATGAAATTGCGGTAGGCCACAACAATATCGCCACAGAAAGAGAGAGAGAGAACAATGAACAACAATATTTTACTGAACTGGGCCATCTGCCCATGTCAAAGGGGACAGCGGGGTAGGGTCATCAGCAAATAGAGAGAGAGAGAGAGAGAGAGAGAGAGAGAGAGAGAGAGAGAGAGAGAGAGAGAGAGAGAGAGAGAGAGAGAGAGAGAGAGAGAGAGAGAGAGAGAGAGAGAGAGAAAGAGAGAGAGACTGAAGATGAGATATAGATGGTTGATGAAAAGGGAGAATCCTGTCATGTTTGTCCTATCACCCCTATCTCTCTCTGTTTTTCCTCCTTCTCTCTCTCTCTTCTCTATCTCTCTCTCTCTCTCTCACTCTCTCTCTCTCTCTCTCTCTCTCTCTCTCTCTCTCTCTCTCTCTCTCTCTCACTCTCTCTCTCTCTCTCTCTTCTCTCTCTCTCTGCCAAAACTCTAAACATCTCTCTCTCTCTCTCTCTCTCTCTCTCTCTCTCTCTCTCTCTCCCTCCCTCTCTCTATCTTTTTTCTCTATCACTCCCCCTATCTCTCTCTGTTTCTCTTCACCCCCCTATCCTCTCTCTCTTTATCTTCCTCCTTCCTCTCTCTCTTTCTCTCTCTCCCTCTCCCTCTCTCACTCTCTCTATCCCTCCCCTCTCTCTCTCTCACCACTCTCTACAGCTTCGATCCTGGGTGTGCAGTGCCAAAACAGAATCTTAACATGTGCGAAAGGCACTGCACCTCTACTTAATTAAGCTTGTGGTAGTCCACACAGATACGATCTGACCCATCCGGCTTTGTCACTATGACAACAGGTGAGGCATAGGGAGATCGTGATTCTCTGATGACTCCCAAGTCCAACATCTCATTGATGTCTGCCTTCAGTTTATCGTGTGTGTGGTAGGGCAGCCAGTAGGGTTTGCAATACACTGGTTTCTCAGACGTGAGGTTAACTTCATGCTGGATAGAGGTTCTGGTGCTGGGATCAGGAGTGAATTGGTCTTGAAATTCTTCTGTCAGCTTCCTCAGTTCATCAATTCAGACTTTTCCCGAACTGAACGTCCTTCAAGCTTTCTTCAGGCCAAACAGGTCTTCTTCATGAACAGTTTCTTCATCGTGGATGGCAACTGCTGCTTGCTGCATGTCTCGAGCTTTTCTCTCAACATACTTCTTCAGGAGGTTGGCATGGAAAGCTTTGGTCCTGTTTCACTTTCACCTGGTAGTCATTCAGACCGACCACTTTCTTAATGATGTAAGGACCCTTCCATTGCATCAAGAGTTTGTTGGCATCGGTTGGCAGGAGGATCAGCACCTTTTCTCCTGGCTGGAATTTCCGGTCTTTTGCCTTGCGGTTTTAGCAATGCTTTCCTTTGGTCTGGGCCCTTTCCAGTTCTCGTTGGGCCAATTTGAGGGTTTCTTCCAGTTTGTCTCTCAGGTCGACGACGTACTCAGGGGTTCCAATGTCCTTAGTCTATAGCTCCTTCAGGATATGCATGGATCCCCGGACAGTCCTGCCGTACAGTAACTCGAAAGGGGCAAATCCTGAGGACTATTGTGGGACTTCCTGATAGGCGAACAGCAAGGCGTTCACATAGCGATGCCACAGCCTGAGCTGTTCCACACAGAGCTTCTTCAGCTCTGTTCCACACAGAGCTTCTTCAGCAATGGTACCGTTGAACTTTTCGACCAGTCCATTGCACATCGGGTGGTGCGGAGTGGTTGTCAAGTGGTGGATGCTCAACAACCGGTTAACCTCCTCCATGCAGTCAGAGACGAACTGTGTCCCCATGTCAGTCAGGATTTCTTCTGGTATCCAAAGGTGACTGAAGGTGTCGACCAAGGCCTCAGCCACGGTGGGAGTGTCGATCTTCTTCAGGATCGGGCCCACCAGGTCCCTGGCAACTCTCTTGAAGGGTTGATCTATTAGGGGCATCTTCTGCATAGGAACCTTCGAAACTCTTCCCTTCTGTACAGTTTTCTGACATAATCGATCTGCAGAATCGGATCACGTCACCCCCAACGTCAGGCCGGTAAAAGGTTGCCTGGATCCGGTCAAGGGATTTGCTGGTCCCTAGCTGCCCACCCATCAAGGAATCGTGTGCCAGCTTCATCACTTGCTCTCGGAGGGGTATTGGTACCACCACTTGCTGTACCGTTTTGCCGTTTTGGTCTTTGGAGACTGAACTAGACATCCTTCCTGGTCTCGAAAAATACCTCCTTCTTGGTAGGTTCACTTCGGGCTCGTAGTTTCTCCAGGGACTCATCCACCTTCTGCATCTGAATCATCTTCTCTCTGTTGACTCCTGTCATCTCCTTACAGTCTGTCACCTTCAGGGGAGTTGTTTGGTCTTTCTTCTTAGCCTGCTGCCTCATGGTCACTGTGCATGCCTTGGAGCTCCACTCAGGGTCAGGGTCTTCAGCATGACGGGCCCCTTCAACGTTGCCAATGATGAGGTCGTAGATTCAATGCATAGGGCATTGAATCTGCCCGACAACTACGGGGTGTGGACCTCAATTTGGGTGAAAGGGATAAGACGTACAGTCCCATCTGCCAAGATGAGCGATGTCCATTCGCCAGTTTTCTGCTCTTCTAACATCAAACTCTCCTTGACGATGACAGCACTGCATCCAGTGTCTCAGAACATTCACAGTCTTGGTGCCCACACGACCGGACATCACTGGCATGTTGTGGACTTCTTTCTCAGGCATAGCCACATTGGAGACCAGCAGGAACGTTGACCCATCTGCGATGAGGATGCGTCCAATCTTCATGAAGGCAGCTATCTGGTCTGGCGTCGCCTTCTGTTCTCCCTGCAGGATTTCCTCCACCAATGCTGAGTCATTGGTCAGGGCAGCAGAACACGATGTTGATGTGCCTGTGCACCTCTTCGGGGTGGGGCGTGGTCTGGAGCAGGTCCATGGGCACCACCTTCAGACCGATTTTGTCCACCCGGGGTGTTCTTCTTTGGACAATGTATGGCATTATGTCCTCTTGAACCGCAGGTGAAGCACCTCAAGTTGTTGCTCTGATGACATTGGTCACTTTCGGCCTTGTCATGGTTCTCGGTCGATGATGATGAAGACTTGGGAGGTCTGCTACCGGCGAACTTCATGCCATGGGCTTCTAGATATCCCTGGGCCTTCTCTGCCAGTTCCGACAGTTTCAGTTTCCCCTGTTCTTTCAGGTACTGACTGAGTTCTTGGGACACACGTTGAAAAGTTGTTCTTTGATGACGAGTTCATCATAGTCCTTTTCCAGGCCTGCCAGTTCGACCCACTTTTCTAGGTAGCTCGATGAAAAGAGCAGGTGTCCTCAGGTTTACATCGTCGAAATTTTCTTCTGTACCCATCTTCAGTGAAGTCGTATTGACGGAGAAGGGCCGCTTTCATCGCGTCATAATTTTCAGCGTCGTCCCTGGGTAGTCTGGTGTAGAAATCCGGCGCCTTGCCGGTCAATAAAGCGCTCAGTCTTGTGGCCCAAGTCTCATTTCTCCACTGGTAGATGGTTGCAAATCTCTCAAATCTTTCAAGATATGAGTCCATGTTGTCACACCCTTCTCGGAAGAGTGGAAGTTTTGGTTGTGTGACCAGTAGTTCAGCTCCTTCCATTCTGGTTGGGTGCGGCTCTTCTTGCTGCCTTTGAGCTTCTAAGTCCATTCTTCTTTGAGCAAGTTGAGCTTCCTCAGCTTGCAGTAGCAATCTCTTCATTTCTCTTTCTTGGGCTCTTTCTTCTCTTTCTTTTGCTTTCTCTTCTCTTTCTTTTGCTTTCTCTTCTCGTTCTTTTGTTTTCTCTTCTCGTTCTTCTCTTCTCCTTCTCTTTCTTCCTTGACGAACTTTCGGAGTTCTTCCCCTTCGTAACCCAGATATTTGCCGAGTTCAATCAACTTCTCTATTTTTATAGCCTTCTTGTTTTTGCAGCTCTGGAATCTATCTGGCTTCAGTCAAACTCACGTGGGGAGTAGGCTGAATTTCTGTCTTGGATACTGTTGAAGCCCGTCCCGTCGGAGGTGCCAAATGTTACGGTTGCAGGATCGCATAGAGTTGTAGCGAACCGACTTGGCTAAGTAACATTTTCTGACAGTCTTTCACGACCTAAAATACTCTGGTAGACAGTGGGTTATGTAGACTTTAT
This sequence comes from Phymorhynchus buccinoides, assembly GCA_017654935.2. NCBI lineage: Eukaryota > Metazoa > Mollusca > Gastropoda > Neogastropoda > Raphitomidae > Phymorhynchus > Phymorhynchus buccinoides. The sequence continues at coordinate 39,599,342 of CM065693.1, forward strand.
CTGCTGTCAAACACGAAGACGTTCAAACGAAGATTCTTCTTTTATTCAGCTCTCAATGTTGCAACTAACAACAATTTTATGAATTCAACTGCACTTTTCTGTGTCTCTCTCAACAGTGACTCACTGACTGATTGATTTCTATAAGTTCTCAGCTATATATAAAACACAGTGGCATCCCTTTCTAGAAGACTCCTGTACATAACAGACCAATCCACAATAAACTCCAGTCTTCTGATATAATCTAAATTTAGATTACTCAACATTAAAACAAGGCGAATCTGTATAAAGTTACTCCCCTTTCTAGAAAGATCCATTCTAGAAAGATTCATTCTAGAAAGATCCTCAATCTTCTTACCAGACAAAATTCCTTTAATTAACACAAAAACTAATAAATCAACGGCTACAATCATATATTATGACTAAAGGTCCTAAACGGAACATATAATTAATAAAAACAACAAGAACATTTTACGTTGCGTTTGTTTTCTATAAACTTCTCGTATGTCACAGAGAATTCTTTTATGCACACTAATCTAGTGTTTTCCAGAATTAAAGTTTATACTAATTATTGTGCCGGTAGCATAGCCGATGAGGTTTAACCGAGGCGTGGTTACTGCTATCTGTATTGTTAAAAAATCGGGACTTTACTGGGTTGCACTGCCTCCGGGCATTGCCTCCAGTATTGTTCCCACCATCTTTGTATCTACAAATGTCCCATATGTGTCTGATCCAGACCGAGAGGACGTAAAAAACCATTTTTCATTCATTCATTCGTGTTTTCCAGAAATTTCTGGAGTTACAATCTTGTGGTCTCTGGAAACTTCCAGACAAGTCTAAATATACAAAATCTACACGTTACGTCGCAACAGCCCTCCATGCCGCTAAGTCAATCATGTTTCACGATATGTATTAACAATATTCCTTACATGCTTAATTCACACAGTTCTGAAATATTACAGTCCCCACAAACTCTACAACAATCCAAAATAAACGCAGCAAGTCACAACACATGTTCACATCTCGCCCACATCTCGCCATTACTCATCAGGCCCCCTGATGAGAGAGAGGGAGAGAGAGAGAGAGAGAGAGAGAGAGAGAGAGAGAGAGAGAGAGAGAGAGAGAGAGAGAGAGAGAGAGAGAGAGAGAGAGAGAGAGAGAGAGAGAGATCAGTGGAGTAGTTTTTCTTGTTAATAATACCTTGGCGGTTATCACTGGTTCTTATTAATTGTAGCCTTAAGTGTGTGCCTATAATGCATGGGTAAGTGATTTTCTTCAGTCTTGGACAAATCATGTTTTCACTACAGAAGTGTTTAGTGGATGACTTAACGTTCAAACTTGGAGGCTTTTGTTCTGGTGATCGGACTTTGCGATGCACGGGCTGGTTTGTCTGCATGGCTTTCTAATGTTTTTTCTTGATTTTTCATTTGCTTTTTGTGTATGTTTTTCTGTCTGTCCCAAGGATATCTCCAGCTTTTTGTACCGCTTGATTGTTCATTTCCTTTTGAATCGTGTCAAATTTTGTGTGAAGGTGTGCCTCTTAGCATTAATAGGAAGAGATCTGGCGCAAACCATGTTTGCCGTCGTGACCGTCGTGACCTTGACGTACGACCTTGAAAACCGAAAATCTATTTTTAGCCATATCTCGGGCACCGATCAACATAGGATGTTGAAACTTGGTATGAAGGTGTTCGGCTTATGCCCGTTCTGATGATGGCATACCGATCAAGGTCAAGGTCAAGGTCAAAAAGATCGCTGGAGCCTGAAAATCGGAGGGTCATTTTTTCTCATTCTGTCTGTCCCAAGGATATCTTTCGAACGGGTTGACAGAATCACGTCAAATTGTGTGTGCTGGTGTGTCACCATGAGAGGAAGGCATCCGCGCAAACCATTTTGCCGTCGTGACCTTGACCTTGGCGTACGACCTTGAAAACCGAAAATCTTTCAGGGGCCATAACTCCCACACCGTTAGTGTTAGAGTCTTCAAATTTGGCATGAAGGTACTTTGGCTTATGCCCGTTCTGATGGTGGCATACCAATCAAGGTCAAGGTCACGGTCCGGGCGATCAGTAGGCCTTGAAAGTGGTAGGGGTCTACACATTGGGTTTTAAGCCATATTTTCCACATTGGGACAGAAGCGCTTCAGATTGTGTGTGGTACTGTATACCCTAGAGAAGAAAACATCCGAGCATAAATTATCACCATGCTGACCTTGACCTTGAAGTGTGACCTTGAAAACCGAAATTTCCTTCTTTGCGCTATATGCTTCTTCTTCAAGCTGTATCTCGTGAACTAGAAGACAGAATCCCTTCCAATTTTGTGTCAGGATGTGACACTCTACGGGGTGTCGCAAGTGCGTGGCATTGCTGGTGACGGACATGTCTGCCGCTCGGCGACGCCCTTGTTTTATTTGCTATAGTCTTCGATGAGAAATTTGCTATGTCATGCTGGAATTTTAATGCTTTGTTTGTAGAGTAAATACATGTAAGATGTTATTGACGTGTTTGGTGTTTACTGTGGTGACGGTCCTGAGAAGACCATTGCTGTTGACGGGACTATAAACAATGTAAGCATATAATAAATACACCCACTCCCATCTGACATGGGCAGAAGGCATGGATCAGTAAGCTTTGTGAATTAAATCGTATGTTGCCCTTTTTTGGCTTCTTTTAATTTGTTTCTTGGTTGTTGTTGCTGGAGGTGGTGGTGGTGGTGGTGTGTGTGTGTGTTCTTGTTGGCTGCTGCTGCTGCTGCTGCTGTTGTTGTTATCTCTTCACTTAATTAAGTCATGGAGATATGAATGTGTGTGTGTTTGAAAATGTAGAGGAATACGAGCGAGAGAGAAGAGAGAGAGAGAGAGAGAGAGAGAGAGAGAGAGAGAGAGAGAGAGAGAGAGAGAGAGAGAGAGAGAGAGAGAGAGAGAGAGAGAGAGAGAGAGAGAGAGAGAGAGAGAGAGAGAGAGAGAGAGAGAGAGAGAGAGAGAGAGAGAGAGAGAGGGGATTATATTATTAAAAAGTATTAATATTATTTTACCTTGGCACTCGTATGATAGTTTCCATTTTAACTCATTTCTTATCAGTCAACCAACCCAAGCAGCAAATTCTAATGCACATGTTTCATTAATGCTCACAAATGTCACTGTTGGATCATGCATGTTAGTGTGTGTGTGTGTGTGTGTGTGTGTGTGTGTGTGTGTGCGTGTGTGTGTGCGTGTGCGTGTGCGTGCGTGCGTGCGTGCGTGTGTGTGCGCGTGTGCGTGCGTGTGCGTGCGTGCGTGTGCGTGCGTGTGCGTGTGCGTGTGCGTGTGCGTGTGCGTGTGCGTGTGTGTGTGTGTGTGCGTGCGTGCGTGCGTGCGTGCGTGCGTGCGTGCGTGCGTGCGTGTGTGTGTGTGTGTCCTGCCGTGACCTCCAATATAAAGCAGCCGCTATTCTGGAAATCTTGATTGAAATTTGTTTATGGCAGCGTTACCTTACCCTGCCATTTACTCTATCAAGCCAAAGGATGCTGAGGACAGTTTGTGTTGAGGATGCCCCTAAGGCTGCTGCGCTCTCATACCTCCAGAGTCGTAGTCATGCACAAAAGGGAAAGTTGCACACTGAAATCTTTATTTATGTAGAAAATAAATTAAAACACAGCTCTCGCTTTGCTACTGTCCCGGATAAAACAGCTAAAAAAAGAAACACCCCAAAGTGTTGATGGAACCCAGAGACGCAATGGCCGCACCTGCCCTACCAAGACAAGAGCAGCCCTACACCAACCCGGGAAGCCCGTAGTTACGTGAACCGTTTAATTATGCAATGCTATGTGAGTAGAACCACGGTGCATTACGGTACTCTAATATCGGGCTGTCCTTCCCTAATTCTGTGCGGGTCACAGTTTGCTACAGAGTCAACAAGAGTTCACCCAAGCTTTCAGTTTCTGTCTTGCAGTCAGAAGATTCTCAAGAGAAAAGCATCAGGTAACGTTGCCCAGATCAAAGCTCACATAAACGTTTGAAAACCCTGCATCAAATAATATTCAACTTTTTATTAAAAAGTGAATAAAGTGGCAAAAAACAGCTTTCTAAAATCATGTCATAGCTTGACTTACGCGAGAGACAAAATGGCAGCCAAAGTCGTTGTTTTCGTTTTTGAGAAGTATGCTTACCGGTACTATTTGTTCAATAGGTGAAACTTGTGCGCATAGATTTTCTTCAAAAACGTTCACGCCAATGCTTTCTTTGTGGTATTCGATTTCACTATTTCATCGAGTTAGTTGGCATAATAAAATAAAAACAAAACTTGTAGCGGTGCCATAGCCGATGAGGTTTAACCGAGGCGTGGTTACCGCTACACCTATCTGTATTAATATAAAAAAATCGGGACTTTACTGGTTTCGTACTGCCTCCGGGCACTGCCTCCAGTATTGTTCCCACCATATTTGTATTTACAAATGTCCCATATGTGTCTGATTCAGACCAAGAGGACGTAAAACACCATTTTCGTCGTCATAAAATAAATTGTGATATCAATTTTCAGCACATTAGTAAATTATGTGGATGAGAACGCAAGGGCTGCCACTTCAATTCAGTTCCGTTTAATTCCTTTCGTCCCCAGAATATTGGGATATGGAGGAGTATAAACAATATAAAATAAAACACAAAGTATAACAGAACATTTGAAGCATGCATGTTACATAAAATAACAACAAAATCAGGCAAAGCGAAAGAATGTTGGTCGAACACTTGCAAAACTGCCATGTTGCTAATCATTTCTGGAAGTGGGGGGGGAAAGACAAAACCTTTAACCTATTTGGAAATTTTACAACTATACAAAAAGAGACCACTTCGTGCTAACTGTTTTGTCCACGAAACCCAGCCCAGAAAAAGCTCGTCAGTAAGAGTAGCCGACACTGATGGAGAACCCTCCATGAAATATGGATGGAAATCGGCAGACTCGTCCTGGTTGTCAGTTCTCATCGGACACACACTGCTTTTATACAGCCCAAATTCTCAGAATAGTAGTTGCCTCCTCTATTATCTTGGGGGAACAGTCGTTTATAACTTATGGGCCGGCATCACTGCATACACAATTATTATATGTTCAGACAACTGATCGCTTCTCAGCCTTTTGGAACATAAATTTTTGTTTATACCTGGTTGGTTTGTTCAGCCCGTCGTACATGGCGAAAGCCGATACGCGACGTTAAACTGAACTTCCATCACTGCATACGATTCGATTTACTACGATCCGATTTTGACATTTGTGAGGCATGATTGAGGTGAAATTCTACTGTCTAAATAAACCTAATGAAATCCTACTAGTTATGGTCACTATGTTTGTAGTCTCCCGAACACGAATCCGATAAAATATCTTATTTTTGTATCGGACATTTATCCGTGTATTGCGATCTACATGAGCATAGTTAAGTATCGTCACAATCGTATCGTACTGGGGTAAAATCGTAGGCTTTTACTTAGCATACACGGATATGATAGATGCTTACAGAGGTCTAAATATGTGTAATACTGTTCTGTCCTCGTCGCTAAAAAAAGGGGGAATGTAACCTGAGCAAATGACTGAATCTATAAGTCTTATATACAAACTACACAAAGCATTTCTTCAATAAAATATTTTGGCTGTATGTTCTTCGTAGCATTTTTAATATATTTCTTCCATCAGATTTATGGTAAAAAATGTTTTTTTGTTGAACAGTACCATGCACATTATTTAGTAGAAAATGTTCTTAAATAATACACTTCTTGCAAACATAAATGTAATTGCTCATAAGTGAACATCTATCCCCTGAACATAACTAATTTTCTTACATACTACATCATATTCTTGACTGGTACTTATGAAAAGTTACTTACGGAGAACTAAAGTTGGCTTGAAAAATCTTTTGAATATATATGAACTAAAAGTACCTCCAGGAACAACTGTGAGAGAGGGAGAGAAGACAGAGAGAGACAGAGACAGAGAGACAGACAGACAGAGAGAGACAGAACGAGATGAAGAGAGAGTGTTTTATTGTCAATGTAAACGCAGGAATATCATTGATTTTCCAGCTGAAGCCACTCAAAATTCAATTCCATCTTGAAAAGAATTTGACGGATTTCCGAAGCCACACATTTAAAACGGGCGATTTTATGCACTTATTTCGATCATTAGTTTTTCTCTCTCGCAATTTGACACTAACATCAAATCAGGCATAACAAATTACGTGTTAGCTTTGTAGTTTGCAAACGGAACCTCTTTGAAAAGCATGATCTTTTAAAAAAAATTGCGTTCCTGAACTGCCTTAATAAAATGAGAGCTGTACAATAACTGATTTGACACATCAGTCAGGGTAAAGATTAGTGAACGAGCACCACTATCCAGCTAGGAGGCATTTGCACTGGTCCGGCTCTTGGTGCTGCAGCCCTTCCCCAACACCAGCTGTCTTTAAGTCCGTTTGGCTGGAGAGTGGGGATGTCTCCCGCGCTAGGCTTCTCTCCTGTCCAAAATCAATTCCAGCCCAGTTCTTCAGAATAGCGGTCGTTTCCTGTGCTTTCTGGAAGTCATTGTTCTACACGGCTGACTACCACATACTCTCCACATTCTTAAGGACCAAAACGATTAATTACGACAAATTGTACCGATACGACAAATTGTACCGTAACAGCGCCCACCTTTTGACGAAATTAGCCCCCAAAATGGCAGTTTTACAGATCGAATCGAAGTAAAATCTTCAATATACCAAATCGAAAGATTAAAAAAAAAGTCTACATCTAAATTTCCAAATGGCTAAGTTCGTCAAAAGGTGGGCACCTAGCGCAAAATGTAACAATTGTTGCATTTTGCGCCGTTGTTGCATTTTACGCTGTCACAGACACCCACTATATATGAGCATATTGTATATGTATTAAGTACTGGTTTAGATTCATTAAATTACCTGAAGCTAGACTATGTAAACAAACTGATGTTATGTGTGTGTGTGTGTGTGTGTGTGTGTGTGTGTGTGTGTGTGTGTGTGTGTGTGTGTGTGTGTGTGTGTGTGTGTATGTGTGTGTGTGTGTGTGTGCGTGTGCGTGTGCGTGTGCGTGTGCGTGTGCGTGCGTGCGTGTGCGTGCGTGCGCGTGCGTGCTTGAATTGTGAATTGCTTATGTTTATGTACAAGCGTAATGTTATAATAATAATAATAATAGTACATTTATATAGCGCTTTACCTCAGATGAGCCCAAAGCGCTTTACAATCAATTATTCATCAACAGACAACAAAAACAGCATTCAAGAGTGACACCAACCAGCAACAGCACATATGCAAAGCAACTCTCTCTCTCTATCTAACACACGCGCACACGCATACACACACACACACACACACACACACACACACACACACACACACACACACACACACACACACACACACACACACACACACACACGCACACACACGCACACACGCACACGCACGCACGCACGCACACACACGCACACGCACACACACACACACACACACACACACACACACACACACACACACACACACACACACACACACACACACACACACACACACACACACACACACACAATTATCGACGCCAACTCGTTCATACCCCATTCGGTAAGCCACAGCAACCGAGCCGCATGGACTGACCACATACACCAACACACATACACAAACACCCTCACACAACAACGTACGCACGCAGACAGACACACAGACACGCACACAGAAAACAGACACACACACATGCGTGCACACACAACCCACAAAACCAACTTACACACAAGCACACATGTATGCACACATTCATGCTCTCACACACACACAACACACACACACACACACACACACACACACACACACACACACACACACACACACACACACACACACACACACACACACACACACACACACACACACACACACACACACACACACACACACACACACACACACACACACACACACACACACACACGCACACGCACGCACCACAAAGCACAGCACAAACCTCTTATTCAATCTTCCCTCACGTGCACACAACGATAGACAACTGATCAAATATTTAGGGTGCAGCAGGAAAAAGATGGGTTTTAAGAGAGGTTTTGAATGAGGAGACTGAGTTGGAGTGTCGGAGAGGAGAAGACAGAGAATTACACAGAGATGGTGCTTGACAAGAACAAAAACGTTGGCCAGCAGATTTGAGACGGATGGAGGGAATGGAAAGGAGACGAGAATCAGAAGACGAACGTAGTTGGCGAGCCGGGACATAGAGATGAAGAAGATCAGAGAGATACAGGGGAGCTTAATCATTCAGTGAATTGAAGGCAAGGAGGAGAATTTTGTAGTCAATACGTGATTGAACTGGGAGCCAATATAGGGAACGAAGAACCGGAGTGATGTGATCGTACGTAGGGGAGCAAGAAATGAGACGAACAGCATTATTCTGGACCCGTTGGAGCTTAGAGATGAGAATTGATGGACAGCCAGCAAGAAGTGAGTTACAGTAGTCTAGGCGAGACAGAACAAAAGCACATACTAGAGTCTTCAGGGCATCTTGAGAGAGGAAACGGCGGATGGAACTAATTCTTCGAAGTTCTAGATAGCAAGCCTTGCAAATATTGGAAACATGCTGTTTGAAAGAAAGGGTTTGGTCCAAAGTAACACCTAGATTGCGGACGGATGCCGATAGCTTGATCTCAGTGCCATCAATGTCGACAGAACCTGGGAGAACCTGAGTTTTAATTGTGTGGTTAGAGGCTACAAGAATCATCTCTGTCTTTTCAGCATTCAGTTGCAGTTTGTTGTAAAACATCCATGTTTTAACAGCAGAGATGCACAACTTAGAAGAAGAAATCATTTGATCTAATTGACTCAGGTGGGCAGAAATGTACAGTTGATTGTCATCAGAAAAGCTATGATGTAGAATAGAATGCTGGTTGATGATGGCGGAGAGAGGTTGGGTATAAAGAACAAAAAGGATAGGGCCTAAGACTGAACCTTGGGGCACACCGAACTGAAGACCTTTTGGAAGAGATGAAGAACCATTGACAACAACTGTCTGTGTGCGATCAGAGAGGTAGGAAGAAAACCAGGAAAGAACAGCCCCAGATAGACCAAAGGAGGTGTGAAGTCTAGAAATGAGGATGGAGTGGTCGATAGTGTCAAACGCTGCAGAAAGATCAAGGAGAGAGAGAAGAGAAACCTTGTTTTCATCCAAGGCAGTGAGCAGGTCGTTCGTTATCTTTAAGAGGGCTGTCTCAGTACTGTGACCTGCTCGATAAGCAGACTGGTTTGGATAGAAAAGATCGTTTACCTGAAGATGGTCAGACAGCTGTTTAAGAACCACCTTTTCCGTAAGCTTAGAAAGGAATGAAAGATTAGAGACAGGCCGATAATTCTTTAGATTTTCAGGATCGAGACTAGGCTTCTTTAAGAGAGGTTTGACAACTGCAGATTTGAAATGAGTTGGAAAGCGGCCTGAACATAGAGATTCATTGATGATGGATGTAAAGTAAGGAAGGAGATCATCAAGACACTGGGAGAAGAGAGATGAAGGTAGAGGGTCTAGTTCACAGGTTTTAGTCTGAGTTCGGGTCAAAATCTTCTTAACCTCATCAGTGGAAACAGAACGGAACTCAGACCACATACTGCCAGGATAGGAGGGATCAGGGACAGAGTCAGTTGATGGTGGAGCAGATTGAGAATCAAGATTGTGGCGGATGGTGGCTATCTTGGTGTGAAAGAAATCAGAGAAACGTTGAGGGAGTTCAGACACAGGGATAGAAGAAGGTAGAGGTGTGGACTTTGGCTTACCAAGGAGGGAGTTGGCTAAACTAAACAATTGACGTGAAGTAGAACAAGCGAGAATTTGGGCATTCAAACAAGAGCATTTGGCCTTATCTATAATGTCAGACACAATTTTGTTCATGGCTCGAAAAATCTGTTTGTGAATTTCAAGTCCAGTCTTAACCCACTGGCGCTCTGCACGGCGGCGTTCTTGTTTAGCCTGAGTCACCTCGGGTGCCACAGAAGCATACCACGGTGATGGAGGCCTACTGGAGATCTTGCGACGGATGACAGGGGCCAGGTCCTGACCAGGTCGAGTAGACTGGTCAGGAGGTGATGGAGCTGGTCGGCAGAAGGCTGTAGAGATGAGTCAAGTCTGGCTCTGAGGTCAGACATGAAGGCAGTGATGTCGATGGAGGAGATCTTCCTGGTCGAGGAAGGGCCAGGGCGAGATAAACGGAGGCAGGAAAGAACACAGAGATGGTCAGAAAAGTCCAGGAAGGAGTCAGGAGCAGTGGACCGCAGGACGTCTTCGTCGTCACGCCTGACAATAACCAGGTCACGGTTGTGACCTTTCTGGTGGGTGGGGAAGGTCACAGCCTGGTGCAGGTCGAAGTCATCCAGCAGTGCGGTGAAGCGGAGGGTGAGGGGGTCAGTAGGAACATCAACATGAATGTTGAAGTCTCCCATGATGATTGGAACACCGCTGATAGTGTTGCAGTGTTCCAGCAAAGAGGGAAACTCGTCGTTATGTTTTTGTTTTTCGTTTGGATCCCGTATTCACCCCCTTGACATGAAGACTGTAAGTCATTGTCAATAAAAGTTGTCATTTGTCTTTTGTCATTTTTCTCTCTCTCTCTCTCTCTCTCTCTCTCTCTCTCTCTCTCTCTCTCTCTCTCTCTCTCTCTCTCTCTCTCTCTCTCTCTCTCTCTCTCTCTCTCTCTCTCTCTCTCTCTCTCTCTCTCTCTCTCTCTCTCTCTCTCTCTCCCCCCCATTCTGGGGGAGCTTTTGAAGCTGCTGTTCCACTCCTCTAACGAGCACTGTTCTGAGTCCCGTAGACTTCTGAGCTGCTGTGAATTTTTATATTGCTTACTATTGTACCACACTTTAGCAATCGTGTCTATTCTTAGCAAATTTTGACCAGTATCATGATCGCTTCTCGGCCATTTGGCTAAGACAGTGATTCAGCAACATAAATTTTTGTTTATACCTTGGTTGGTTTGTTCAGCCCGTCGTACATAGCGAAAGCCCATACGCGACGCTAAGCTGAACTTCCATCCATTTTGACCAGTGTAATGTATATTAAATCACTGAACCCATCATAATACAAAATGGCAGAAATGTTCCCATATGTCCAGACATGTCGGACACGAACTGTGCAATAAAAATTTAAGCGTACTAGATCACTGCTGATATGAAAATACAAGTGTTAGGTTACACAGCTCACAAGAAGAAGACTTATATGGCCTGCCATCTGGCCACTTTCATTAAGCCTCCTACTGGTCACATTAGTCTCTGTAGTGGATGCTGAAAGGCTTCCTTTTGGTCCTCTATAGCAGTCAGCCATGTGTGTGTGTGACAAAGTCAATTGACTTTCCGGTGGAGAGCTATTGTTGGCATGGACTCAGGGGTATAGAATGAATGGAATTTAGGCTTTATTGTGGGCATGGACAATGCATGTAACCAATTCATAGTCTGCACCCGACGGTAGTTGCTTCCCATGAGAATATCAGAATTCTGTTTCAATACAAAGTAGAGGGTTATATGCCAGCAAGTATTATCATTCTTATCGGGTGAAGTCCAGAAGCTACTATCGCACAATAACTTAAGAACATGATGGCACCTTATAGTTTTCATCCAAGAAGAATGATAGTACCTTCTAGCTTATAACTCGAAGTGTCTTTCAACGTTCTTGAAGTTTCCTACTAACAACAGTTTTATTTATAATGCTGAATTTCTTTGCCTTTTGTTTTATTCATACTGTCTTCAATCTCCTGGGTGTTTTGTTTTTGAAACTATTTGAAAACATGTTTTTAACAGGCTGTGTTTGTTGTTTTCTTCTAATGAATTGGTGACAATTATTGTACATTACTCAGCTGCAAATTACGCGGTAATTTTATCATGTTCATGCTGGTGGTTTTTCTGGTAGTCCTGAAAAACGGACTGCTACACCAATGGAACACTTTCACGAGACTCTCTTTGCAACGTATCTAAATGGTCACCGAGTTGGGAACAGTTTTTACTTTGCGCACTTTAGTGGAATGTCCTTCACCCTTTGTAGCATAACACGGACATCCGATGAAGGGATGCTCTTGTGTTGGTAGGGCAGGTGAGCCTGCAGGTGAGTCTATGAGAGAGCTTGAGAGGGAGAGAGAGAGAGAGAGAGAGAGAGAGAGAGAGAGAGAGAGAGAGAGAGAGAGAGAGAGAGAGAGAGAGAGAGAGAGAGAGAGAGAGAGAGAGAGAGAGAGAGAGAGAGAGAGAGAGAGAGAGAGAGAGAGAGAGAGAGAGAGAGTGTGTGTGTGTGTTGATGCTTTATTCAACTGATTGTATTTTGTATTGTGTGTTCTTGGGTGGGGTGAGTGGTGGTGATGGTAACGGTGTGTGTGTGTGTGTGTGTGTGTGTGTGTGTGTGTGTGTGTGTGTGTGTGTGTGTGTGTGTGTGTGTGTGTGTGTGTGTGTGTGCGCGCGCGTGCGCGTGTGTGTGTGTGTGTGTGTGTGTGTGTGTGTGTGTGTGTGTGTGTGTGTGTGTGTGTGTGTGTGTGTGTTTCACTCACCATTTGTACAAACATTTCTAACAGACTGGTTCACGTATCCTCACCATACATCTCTATGAAAATGGAATGCATTGCATATAATCCCCACCCTGTCCCCCACCCCATACACCACGATACACACACGAGATCACCAGGAAAGCACCCTTTACAGAGATCGCACCACTCACATTGCTCTGGTTTCCTATAAATTAAACCGTCAAATCGACGATTCGTCCTTGGCGGAGTCAGATTCTTTCAGTGAAAATTCTTTCAGATTCTTTCTCTTTTCTAATGGTCGCATGAGTCGCTTAGACCAAATCGTTTGTACGAAATGTCCACAATACAAGCCTTTTTAGCAGGACAGGATGTGCTACATTTGATAGTTGAATGTAGTAACAAATACGTTTTGATTATACATTAGTATTGTTGTTTAGCTTTCTTATTTTCTGTTACTTGTTTGCGGATAACCACATGCGGTTTCTGCAAAGCTTTAAGCAAAATTACTTACATTTTTGTTATTTTTTGCTTAATGTGCTTTTCATAACAGAAAACAGAAAGGTGACATGATCCGATCATCTTTGTTATTATAGTAGGTCTCTAAATTGTCGTCTTCTATGTCCTTTGTAGTGTATTTGGTCAGTTGTGATTGGAATAGCTGCCAGTTTGCTTTATCGTAGAGAAACTTTGGAGTAAAGTCATGTTCAAAAGGATCTAGGTTAGTATTTAATATTAAGGAAAGAGTTATATGATCGGATCCCAGAGGAGTCCAGATATGGGTTTTTTCCAGTTGAGGACTGACAAGAGTCAAGTCTATGGCTGTTAGTCTGTGGCCAGAGATATCAGAGTATCTGGTGGCTGTACCGTCATTTAGTAGGATTAAATTGGAATTATTAATTTCAAAAACTAATTAAGAAGCCCCAGTACTGGCGGTCGAGCACCCGGCCTCCCAGAGGGGGTGATGGGTGTTAAAATCTCCCATAGTAACCCATTGTTCGGAGGAGTTAAGGGTGCTCAACCAGTCCAGTAGTGGGAACTTTTCCGTAAGACTTGGGAAAGTAAATTATTAAAATATTAGTGGTTTTATTATTTATTGAAACTTGAATATTGTTTGAGTACCTCAGAGATGAAATATCAGGTGTTGGGAAAGTTTGGAAAGTTTTTGATGATAGACGTTAGTACGTACATAAGTGGCTGTTTTTATGAGGCCTCCCGTGCTGTTAAAGGCTGGTGTGTAGCAAAAGCCCTCTAGCCTCGGGAGGCCTGCATAATCAACATTGAGAGACTGTAAACAGAGAACTTGGAATTGGATTGGGTTCGTGGCCAAAAAATGTATCAAGTAATATTTATTATTGTTGATAGAGCGACAGTTCCACTGTAAAATACTAAAAGAAACATTCTAATGAGAGGTTTTGATGGACGGAGGTTGGAAGGAGGTTAAATTAGCAATTTGGGGAGGTCAGTTTAGCTTTAGAAGAAAGTGCAGGTCTATTTCTAGGCCTGCCGGACAGGTTAGAGTCGTAAACAAGGTTTGCTAAGCTGAGGATGGTACTGTCCTTGGACAGGGAGGATGGGGCAGAACCAGCAACTGAGGGGAAAAGGGTGGCCAGCCCGTCCAGTTGGTGGTTTTCGATTTAGCCAGTATGATCAGAATTTGGGTTACAATGTATTCTCTTGAGGAGGCCTTGGCAAACTGTTCTAAGTTAAGATCCGTCAGAGCCTGTGGAGTAGATGAAACAGAAACTGACGTGGAAGGCTGATCATATTGTTTTTGCACGAAGGATGCCATTGTAACTAGTAACAGTCGTAATCATGGACTGAGTTTGTTTGGCTATCTCTTCGGCTACTATCTCTTGGATTCTTTTTTTCTGATACATTTTTGGCAAGGGAGGCTTGAAGCCTCAAGGCTCTGACCCTGCTGCTGTTTAATCTGTTTTTTCTTGTTGGGTACCAAACAACTGGTTTTGGAGGAACTATTAGATTTTGATTTGGGGGGAGATTTTTGATTTTGGTCTTGGTCTTGAGCAGGCTGATTATTTTGGGTTGGAGTTTGATTTGTGTTTCCGTTCATGTTCATGTTTTGGAGAGTCCCTGAGTAGCTCCGGGGAGGGGATTTTGGGGATCTGTCCTCCGTCCTCCAAAGGTGGTGCACCTGAGGGGGAGGTGAGAGAGGTGGTCTATGGTTTTCTCTTTCTACTTTTTCCTCTCTTATTTGGTTTTTTGCTCTTCTTAGAGCTTCGGAATAAGGAATGAAAGAGCCTCCCCTGATCTTGTTTGCCCTGAGGAGGGCCTGGTACTCGGGACACCCTAGGTATGCCCCCGAATGACCTCCACCACAATTAACACATTTCATGTGGGTGGTCTTACAACTTTTGACATTGTGCCCACTCTGGGCACATCGCACACATATTTCTTTTTTTGACCTACACTGGTCGTGCGAGTGTCCAAAGCGGGCACACTTTCGACATCTCCTGACTGGTGCTACGTAGATATGCACAGCGAATTCTTCGGCCTGTATTCTAACCGTGTTGTGATGTTGTGATGTTAGGCGCGGCGTATGCCCAAGTTATTTGATTGGTCTAAACTTTTTCGGACAGTTTTTTCCTTTCACCACGTGATCGTGGCCTGACCTCTTGCGAAAATGGTGTTTTACGTCCTCTTGGTCTGAATCAGACACATATAGGACATTTGTAAATACAAATATGGTGGGATCCATATGATCGACCGGCAAAAGTGATGAAGATGGAGCAGTGAAGCCAGCCAACACATCAATATCACAGACGTGGAGGCGACACGAAAGGCAATATACCATCAACGGAGGAAAACCATACCAAAACTGGCCAAGAGCCGCGAAGAAACCCAACAGTGTGTCGGTACGTTTACTCTGGAATCCATCGAAGGGGAGAACATGATTATGAAAAATGACCTTGACTCCGGCCTGATCATTTTTTCCACATTGACAAACTTGGATGTCGCGGTGATGTCCCATGTCTTAGGAGACGGAACCTATGAGAGAGAGAGAGAGAGAGAGAGAGAGAGAGAGAGAGAGAGAGAGAGAGAGAGAGAGAGAGAGAGAGAGAGAGAGAGAGAGAGAGAGAGAGAGAGAGAGAGAGAGAGAGAGAGAGAGAGAGAGAGAGAGAGAGAGAGAGAGAGAGAGAGAGAGAGAGAGAGAGAGAGAGAGAGAGAGAGAGAGAGAGAGAGAGAGAGAGAGAGAGAGAGAGAGAGAGAGAGAGAGAGAGAGAGAGAGAGAGAGAGAGAGAGAGAGAGAGAGAGAGAGAGAGAGAGAGAGAGAGAGAGAGAGAGAGAGAGAGAGAGACTGAAAGATGGTTCTTTGCATGATGCTTTTTGCTGTAACTATTTTATCGTATATTTTAAGAGAGAGATTAAAATTAAATTAAATTATGGTCTTTGGAATTGGTGTTGAGTGTGGGCGGCCGTGTGCGATGGGGCGCTTA
Source organism: Phymorhynchus buccinoides (assembly GCA_017654935.2). Taxonomy (NCBI): domain Eukaryota; kingdom Metazoa; phylum Mollusca; class Gastropoda; order Neogastropoda; family Raphitomidae; genus Phymorhynchus; species Phymorhynchus buccinoides. The sequence goes on from CM065693.1 coordinate 39,615,309, forward strand.
TCGTACCAAATAATGGGCGCTTATCGTACCAAAAAATGGGCGCTTATCGTACCAAATAATGGGCGCTTATCGTACCAAATAATGGGCGCTTATTGTTCCAAATAATGGGCGCTTATCGTACCAAAAAATGGGCGCATATCTACTACGGGCGCAAAGTTGTCATTCGGCTTTTTGGGCGCTTTGGGCGCTTATCGTATGCAGCCACTCTTTCTAATACAAACATGAAAAATCGGTTCAGAAGTTTGTGGAAATTGAATTAGTCTTATATTTCTTTGAAACATTTTAATAACAAAAATGAGCACATGGAAACACTCAACATCAATATCAATTTTTTTTATAAAATCATCCCTTAAGTAACGATAAATTTCTGAAACGTTGCTGGAATAATCAAATCAATTACATCTCCTCCGAAGCATGTGTAATAAATTTATAATTTTATGACTTAGACTTTAGTGCTTTGTTCATTGTACAAAAATATTTAGTACAGGGAATATGGTTTTGTGTTATGCGAAGACTTTTGGAAATGAGGAAGCGAGAAAAAAGGAAAAAGTTAATTCTACTTAGTCTCTTGTTACTCTATTTCACCTTTACAAAGCGCTTTTTTTTTTATATAGTCAAAGTCATCTATCTTCATTTTAGGCGGGTTTTACTCTAAAAGACAACTTGTCACGTGAAAAAACATTTGAGTCAAAGGAGCCTAATTTTTACGTGATCCAGTTTGAACCAGAATAAAGAGGCCACGAATTTTGTGTCAAAATCGACCATGTGACAAAATCGACAAATACTCCTAAGTCTTTACATCATTGAACTATAATGGTATAAATCATACACAAACACGTCGGAATGGTAAATATCGTAGCATTCGGATGCATAGTTTTATTACCGGACTTTTTTTTTAAAACTTCACACGAAAGCTATCACTGGAGTCAATCCGTGCTGTAAGGGTCGACACACGTGGACAATCCGTGCACAATTTGTGCAGC
>CM065693.1:39626291-39628791 GCA_017654935.2 Phymorhynchus buccinoides
GTCACTGTGACGTTTGAAGGGTTATCATTTTGTTGGTCTCTCTCTCTCTCTCTCTCTCTCTCTCTCTCTCTCTCTCTCTCTCTCTCTCTCTCTCTCTCTCTCTCTCTCTCTCTCTCTCTCTCTCTCTCTCTCTCTCTCTCTCTCTCTCTCTCTCTCTCTCTCTCTCTCTCTCTCTCTCTCTCTCTCACAAATGTGTTTAATCAGTTTTGTGTCTCTCACTATGATGATAGTTTTTGGAGCGTGTTACACACACTGGGATGAGAGAGAAATGTTGTGTGTAAATGAAGCTGCATGAATGTTTGTTACTGTTAGGCCTAGTGATGCTAGAGCCTTGGATTTTAAGTCAGTCAGAGATTTCTGGATGCTTTAAATTTAGTCCATCATTTCATGTGGGCTTATCAGTCATGTGTCAGTTTATAGTTTGGTCTTTACTTTGGACACTTATCTCATATGTGCCTCATGCCGGAGGACGTTGAACAAATTATTCATTCACATGAAATGTCAAGGTAATTGGCTAATGTTAATATGCAAATCACCTTTCTTGAAAGCTTGCATAAACATCTCTGTGTAGGCACATTTTGAACAATGTAGACTACGCCTTGTAGTTCCCGAAAAAAAGCCAACGTTAATGTTTGGACCACAGACGCAACACACAAATACATACATACACACAACCGAACAATGATGAGAACATAGACTAACTTCGTTAACACGAGTGAGCCAAAAATACATGGCCTCCAAAAAAACTTCTAACTCATTTCTTGCAAAGTCCTGAATAACTGGTTTTCGAAATTGGGAATCTCGCAAATGCTTAATTGGGTACATGGGCTTCAGTGCATCTGCGTTTGTGGGTTTGATTGTTTATATCTTTATTTATCTACTTTGCTATTTAGTTTAGAGAAATTACAGTTTTTCTTTTTCGTTTTCCTCGCTTTTTCACTTTTTTTTGCCTCTGTATGTTTGTGTTTTTTGTTGTTCTTCTCTTTCAATGACACATTTTGTGACATTTGTCTGATTAGTTAAGTTCAAGTTTCACGTGTACGTGTCTTAGATTTTGTTTTTGGTTTACTTTCCTATGTTTAGCCATTTTTGTCTGTGTGTTAGTGTGTCTGTTAGTGTGTGTGTGTGTGTGTATGTGTGTGTGTGTGTGTGTGTGTGTGTGTGTGTGTGTGTGTGTGTGTGTGCGTGTGCGTGTGTGTGTGTGCGTGCGTGCGTGCGTGTGTGTGTGCGTGTGTGTGTGCGCGTGTGCGTGTGTGCGTGCGTGCGTGTATGTGTGTGCGCGCGAGTGTGTGTGTGTATGAGTGAGAGAGAGAGAGAGAGAGAGAGAGAGAGAGAGAGAGAGAGAGAGAGAGAGAGAGAGAGAGAGAGAGAGAGAGAGAGAGAGAGAGAGAGAGTGATTGTGTATTTGTGTGTGTGTGCGCGCGCGTGTTTGTGTGTGTGTGTGTGTGTGTGTGCGTGTGTGTATGTGTAAGAAAGAGAGAGTATTCTTCTATAAATCTAACATTGTTTATTGCTGTATGGTGACCTTTAGTTAAATGTTTTCTACGGTACTTAGGCTTACAGAGCCTCTTTTTCATGGCATGTAACAAATCCTTTCCATTCCATTTCAGCTTGACACTTGCGTTTTGTTGGCAGTATATTCAGGTTTAAACATTTCGTGGTTTCCATGTTGTGTAATTCCCCGTAAACCTTTTGCTGTTCACTTACATTGTCACTTCCGTGATGCTTAATAGTAAGTTGATGAATCCAGGTATTCTATTTCTAAAACTTTCACAAACTTGTTTTCTTTTTTACTGCATCCAGTGAAAAGCACACACATACACACACTATTTGAAACAAAATGAAACAATATCCTACTTTTCAAACAATATTTACCCAGTTTCCATTTATCTGAAAAGCCTTATAAAGAAGATTTTAATATTCTGCTTTCAAATGACTCATTTCTTTACTTCATTGCCCACCGATGTGTTAGTATAATATTTTAAATTCCTCCTTTTAACAGAATTAGTTCTTTGTTGTTATTATCAAATAGAATAAGTATTTCTTATCTTTCATTTTATATATTTTTTATTTATCATTTTTGTAATATCAGTCTCATTTCGATGCCAATTATATATCATTTCATAGTCACTGGAAGTACCGATTTGAATTAATTAAATTCATTTGTCTGTCTTATTGTAATTATTGTAATAACACGAATGCAATAACGACAAGCACACTCGTATGTGGGGGGGGGGGGGGGGGGGGGGGGGGGGGTGTGTGTGTGTGCGTGTGTGTGTGCGTGCGCGTGTGCGTGCGTACGCACATTGTGTGGTGTGTGTGTGCGTGTGTATGTGACTATGTGTCTGTATCTGTGTGCATGTATGATTTTTTTATGTGTCTGTGTTTGAATGTTTGCTACCAAGAATGTGTAGGCCAAACTCATGAACATTGACCTTTTTTTAAATAACCAAAATGATATCGTCTCCATTTCTCCCGGTTTGCGAGTGTTCGTTAAAAA
>CM065693.1:39633791-39651291 GCA_017654935.2 Phymorhynchus buccinoides
CGATTATTTATGATCAAGCGCAACTCATCCTTAGTGATGGAAGCTCGTCATTAGACAAAGCCTAAATTGGTAAGATCAATACAGAGATAATAAACGAGATATTACCTTCTTTCCCAATGCCAAATTCCTTTGGCAGAGAGAGTGGGGATGCACCATGGGCAAGGCATCTCCACTAGCCCGACGAAAAAGCATCTGCCCCCTCTACTATCTGGCAGTCACAGTCGGAAACGACTGACTGGCATACAATACTATTGTCTGTCTGTATATCTTTTTCTGAGAGAGAGAGAGAGAGAGAGAGAGAGAGAGAGAGAGAGAGAGAGAGAGAGAGAGAGAGAGAGAGAGAGAGAGAGAGAGAGAGAGAGAGAGAGAGAGAGAGAGAGAGAGAGAGAGAGAGAGAGAGAGAGAGAGAGAGAGAGAGAGAGAGAGAGAGAGAGAGAGAGAGAGAGAGAGAGAGAGAGAGAGAGAGAGAGAGAGAGAGAGAGAGAGAGAGAGAGACCATGGGTAAGGCATCTCCACTAGCCCGACGAAAAAGCATCTGCCCCCTCTACCTATTTCTCTGTCTCTCCCTTCTTTCCCAATGCCAAATCCCTTTGGCAGAGAGTGGGGATGCAACATGGGCATCTCCACTAGCCCGACGAAAAAGCATCTGCCCCCTCTACTATCTGGCAGTCACAGTCGGAACCAGTTCATCTTTTTCTTGTTCTTGGTCTTCTTGTACTTCTTTTGTTTTTCTTCTTCTGCTACTTGTTGATGTTATCTCCCCCTTCCTCTTTCTACTTCTTCTTCTTCTTCTTCTTCTTCTTCTTCTTCTTCTTCTTCTTCTTCTTCTTCTTCTTCTTCTACCCCCTCCCTTCTTGTTCTTCCATCATTACTATCATCACCACCACTACCACCACCACCACCACCACACCTGACTGTCACTGTCATTATTACCCTCTGTCCTCAGATTCCTGACCTTCCCACGCCACTGACTGCCGCATCCCTCAATGCCCTTCGATCCCTGACAGCGGCAGCAGCAGCGCTCTACCACAAGCATTCGGCCTGGCATCGATCTGCCGCGCCACAGACGGAGTGCCACCTTCCTACATCAATGGACACACGCCACAAGCAGGTGTCGCTCACTCTCCCACTTCTGTCGCACGCAATAAACTCTCCGAGTTTCACACTGCTGCTGTTTATGACGAATTGTATTCTTGTCGTACTAGACAAGATGAGTGTGTGCGCTGATATACAGAGTGTGGAAAACGAAATAGAAGCTGTGCAGTTTTGTTTTTATACCCACTAAGAATTGCCACGATGAGGAGATTTCTGGGGAGCACTAATATTCGGACTATAGAAACATTTTGAAACGCTCGAAAACAACGAAAGGCCAGCATAAGAACTTCAGAAAAAAACACCTTTTCAATCGAAGCTTTTTTTTCTTTTTTCTTTTTTATTACTTCCTGATGAGCAAAGACAGATGCTTTGTTGAAATCTAGGTTAAATTGTGCGCGCGTATTTCTTCTTCGTTTGTTTAAATCTCGTGTGTACAGTTTGATTTTTTTCCCTTCTTCGACGATTCTTCGATTCACAGTATGTGTGATATTCAAACAAATACCATTTCCAACGCAATAACAGAAGATTATATTCATGTATTATATAAGCAGCTTTTGACCCTTTGCTCAAGTGGCTTTTATCATTGGGTGACATTAGCAGTGACCAACAGCAACACGAGAGCTGTACAATAGATAGTGTTCGATAGCAATGGAAAGTCATGGTACAGTTTAGCATAGACAAAGGGGCGGTTCAGGTGCTGCAGCCAAAGGGATGTCTTGGCCTTTGGGGAACTTCCCAAACGCCAACAGTCCTCAAATCTTTTTGGCCGGGAGAGTGGGGATGTACCCTGGGCAAGGCACTATGAACAAATTCTATCCCAGCCCGTTGGAAAAGCATCTGCTCCCTCTGCTATCTGGCAGTCATGGTCGGAAACTTATAATTCTAAGCAACTTATAATTCTAGGTTCTAGGTCGGAAACTTATAATTCTAAGCAACTTATAATTCTAGGTTCGTAAAGTACGTTCTTCAGACAATGTGAATTCATCCACGATGTAAATGGGCTCTGCAGCTTCATGTTTCGATCGCAGTAGAGCATGTTAAAGAAAACGAGACACACCAAATCCAACGATATTATTGCACGGGGGTTGTGTGAGTTCGCGACTTTTCTGGACGGTTTTGGATATTGTCGGTATTGTCCCTAGAAATAGTAGGAATTTAGCACAAGAGTTTAACAATTATGATATTCTTCATATACTATTTTAAGATATGACTGTATCCAATATTTTTAACACACCAATCTCTTTTGGAAAGCCTGATTGTTTTAACGAACACAGAACAAGCCCTACAGTGTGAAAATTTGATCCTAGGGTTGTTTCTTCTGAGGTTTGAGGTTTGCAAATATCACCATCAAAAGTAATCTTGAGCACATTCTAAAAGATTTTCAAGAGGTATTTGGGGTAGTTTTTATGATGCTTGTGTAACAAGGTAAGCTCCACGCCAGAACTCGTCATAGAAAGCTACTCGTAGAAACGCACGAATAGCACCGACGCATAGTTTGTTAAAAATTGAGAACTACACACCTATCCACCATAGCGCGAAGACTAATAGTCTATGACAAGAAGGAATCGTTGAAACCATTCCGTAATAGCTCATACAAGGCTCCACCCGAGTGAGTGCCCCGCTGCTGGTCCCCATGATGGATTCCATGAAGGAGTTGAAGGACTGGCTGGTCACCAAGTGCAGACTACCAGGCTTCCAGCAGATCCTCAGACCCCCGGACAACCCCGAGTCCAAGTACACGGCCAACATCGTCACCCCCCAGTCCATCCCGGAGTTCGTCATCCCGGGCTCCGGGGAGTCCTCTCGTAACCCCAGCATCTGCTCCAGCGACGACCTGCGCAGCCACTCTAGCGGCATGAGCGTCACGTGCTCGCCCATCAACAGTCCAGCGGTGTCGCCTCGGAACTCCCTGGTGGGACTGGCCGTGCCTGATAGCAAGTCCCCGGTCAAAGTCCGCTCCGCCCCGGCCTCGCCCCGTAGAGATTCGCACGGGTTCCTGAGAGACTTTGGTTTACGGTCCATGACCAATCTGCAGCCTGCCTTCGCTCGTGCTGCTGACGAGAACGGGGACCATGCCGGCAACAGCTCTGTCATGGAGGTCCCTCAGCTGAGAACCAGACACAGCCTGGGGGTTCTCACCATGAAGGATGGCCCTCAACATCGCCGAAAAAGCTCCTTTCAGAACCTTCGATCCGAAGCCGACCACAAGTTCAACCGGAGCTCGGTCCGGCGTTCTTTCCGCTCCCAGGAGTCGTTGAACTGCCTGGATCCTTCAGGGGCGGCCCCGGCCTTCCTGGAGCATAATTGTCTCTCAGCACGGACCTCGCCTCGCCGCTGCTCCCCTGTGTTCACGGACCAAAACGACTACCTGCCCTTGAGGGAGTCCTTCCGACGCTCCCAGCGCTACTACCGCCGAAGGTCCTCGCTGGCTCAGGTGGAAATGACTGCGGCGCTGTGGAGACAGGGATCTGACCTGGGGGGTTCTGGTTCTGAAGGGTCCTCTTCATCCTCTCGGCGTGTCCCCCCTGCTACCCCTACCACCCTCATGACACCCCACCATCCAGCCCACGCCCAGAAGCGTCACTCGGCCCCGTCCGCTGCCTGTTCCATCTCCATCAGTCTGCATGGGGCTGACGACGAGGACGAGCACGAGGCCTGCAGCAGCGGAGTGATGTCAACGCGTGTGGCGTGCGCGGTGGGAGAAAGCGGGGCCGGGGATGGAAATGGTACCCTCCAGGATCGAGGAAGGAGAGGGGGCGGAGGGGGCGAGCAGAACGGGAGTGAGAACAAGACGGAGCGCGGGGACATCAAGTTCTCCTTCCAGTACTTCCCGGCCACGCGCCGCCTGAAACTGGTGCTGATCCGCGCCGAGAACCTCCACTTCCCGGAGAGACCCGACGTCATCCTCAATCCGTTCTTCAAGGTCAGTGCCTGCTGCTGTTGTAACGTAACTGTTGTTTCTGTTGTTACTAAAAGTTACAATAGAGAACACAGTCACTGTGTTCACTATTGTAATTTTTAGTATTGTTTGTTTGTTGATACTGGCTTAACTGTTCTCTTCTCTTTTAGTGGGAGGCCTTAGGGGCAAAAATAGGCCTAATCGTGCAAATGTTCATACCACTCTGCAATTTTGCACAGTAAAAGGGGCATCCCTGAGACTATGACAACCGACCTTGGGTAAGCTCTACATGGTTTGTGACCTGAGATACTGGCCGTTTCTTAACGGTACCCTTAAAAGTCTTCTTTGCTACTCTCTGTGTGTTAGGTCTATTTGTCTAAACTCTGTAAGCCGTAGCCCAAAAACGGTTTACCGTAGACCCTTACAACCATATATATTTTTGATCACCATGGCCTAAGCCAAGGAGTGCCATGGGGTATATTTTGAAGCTTCCATGCAAACCTCCGTCAAGGAAGTACTTGATCGCCTAAAACTGTTTGAAAATCACGTAACATCTTGGAAGTTGACCCCCAAACCATACATATTCTGTGTGTATCACAAAAAGAGCACAGTGAGGCACATTTTGACCATGGAAATATTCAGTATAAACCTCCGCCAAGGATATACTCACTGATTCAGACTTTACAGTAGTTCAAATGAACAAATTTTGATGTCGTTGACCAGTGTCACTGACCAGTGGTCACTTTGGCCTATTTTCACTGTTTGACTGCAAATTAGTGTATTAGGAGTTCAAATGAACAAATTTTGATGTCGTTGACCAGTGGTCACTTTGGCCTACTTTTTTTAATGTGGTTGACCATTGGTCAGTGTCACTGACCACTGGTCAACCACATCAAACCTTGTTCATTTGAACTCCTAATACACTAATTTGCAGTCAAACAGTGAAAATAGGCCAAAATGACCACTGGTCAGTGACACTGACCACTGGTCAACGATATCAAAATTTGTTCATTTGAACTCTTAATACACTAATTTGCAGTCAAACAGTGAAAATAGGCCAAAGTGACCACTGGTCAGTCACACTGACCACTGATCAAACACATCAACAATTGTTCATATGATCTCCTAATACACTAATTAGCATTCAAACGGTAAAATTAGGCCAAAGTGACCAGTGTCAGTGGTCAGCTTGTTATTCATTTTATTTAACAAAGATTAAAAATAAAAATGAGAACTTGTCAAGAATGACAAATTATAAGGCTTATAATTTTTTGGCCAAAAAAAAGAACTGATTCATCACAAAAAATGATTGATTCGTCAAAAAATATTTACAAAAAAAAAGATTAATCATCACAAAAATAGATCCATTTCTCCACAAAAACATGTTAATAAAAAAAAAAAATACACAATCAAAAATTAAGTTGAATTATCTAAAAAATAGTTAATATGTCAAAGAAAACTGGTGACAAATGTTTGCATTAACTTGAATTCCTGTCGGATCAAAATTTGTATTACAGTCTGATCAAAGTCACAGAGCAAGAGTGTATAGGTTTACCGAGACCGTGACTTATTGTCTGACTAAAGCTGGTTTCGCTCTTCCTTTTCTGGCCGATTGGCACTGTTTTTGCCGCTGCTGGCGCATGACACATTTCCATCCCGACTGCGTGCTTGCAAACATTGGCTTTCATGAATCCTGGACAATTGCATGTCGTCATAGTCTCCTCGTTCAACATCACTTTCCACACAGCACTTCGACAACTAACGTAGTCGTCAAGGGTATCCCATGCCGCCGTCGCAAACTTCTCTTGCTGCTCCCTTGCTGCTGACTTCAGATCTGTATTCAAACTTTCTCCAGCCACGTAGATAAGGTTTCCCGACCTGATGGACGCGGCGTTTGATGAGGCCCACTGGTAGGCAGAAGTCCATACAGCCAATGTTCTCTCAGCATTGGTGGCAACGGCGGTATGAAACTCCTGTGATGTATCTCTCTCGACTGACCAGTTCTTCAGAATGTCACGCTCAACCACACTCAGGAACCTGGACAGCTCTAACCTCTCCCTGAAGGTATTTTGTTGCTTTATGGTCTGGTTGATGGCTTCGATTCCATTGTTTGTTGATGGGTGCCCTGGGGCATAACCTTCGTACCATGTGTTGTAATGCAACCATGATCCATGGAAGTAATCCAGGAAAGAATCCAGACCGTCCTTGCCACAGTTTATCCACTTGTTCATAAAGAGAGATGGACTGATGCTCGAACGTCTCTGTCTTTGATCTTGACCAGTTGTTTGTCAACATTCATAGCAACATGAGCCCAGCACATGATTCTCTTGTCCGGCTCATGGCCAAATTCAATTGCGAATCCGTTTCTGATCGCAGCAGCAGCATCAGATATCAAGTGCGTGGGAGCAAAGGTCGCTTCACCTGATGTGACAAGATTTACGCCGTGCGCGACCGATGAAAACACAAAAGCAAAGTCCTCGCGTGTTTCATTTGTTGTGACTGCCAAGCATATTGGATGAAATTTTCGATTCACGTCAGAAAATCCCAAAATCAACACGGGGAATCCTTGCCAAATAAGCTTATAAGTGGCATCAGCATGAACATTTCTAGTTGTTGATCCCAGCTTAAGCAGTCTCTTCGTGGACATGCAGATCCGGAAGAATGATGTGTCACTCTCACCGTATTCGCATTCAAATCCACAAACAAAAGGAGTATCTTCATCTTCAGGAACCCCCTTTCTATCCTCGACCCACGCTGAAAGTTCGCCGAGAGAAATGGAATGTCTGCCATATTCACGAGTTTTCATCGTCAAAAGAAAGTTCTTCAGTTGCATTTTAGAGGGGATGGTTGTGCACCCTCTGTTGCGCAGAGCAACCAGAATCCCTCTAGGTTTCTGTACTCCATCTTTGTACAACGATGTGATGTCATCTTTGGTCTGCTGCTGAATCCCATGCGTCACTTTCTGTTGTGAATGATCATGTGTACCCGTCTCAACTCCCGCTTCCTCAGCTTGACAGCCTTGTCCATGTTTACACTTGTAGTACACCTTCTTTCCGTCGTATGTGTTTGTTGTCACTGCAATGTACCAGTTGTCCTTAGATACGTAGTCAATGGCTTCAGCCGGTCCCGGAAAGACGTGCGTTCTGGTCCATTCTTTGGCCGCACCGCGTCGTCATTTGGGTTGAGGTTCTTCTTCATCTTCAGACGGTTCCGTCAAATCGTCAGTTATCGGGGCAATAGCTGCAAAATCTTCCTCCATGGTTGTCGTCGCAGTATACGAAGGATATTACACCCAAAAGCAATAAAAACAGTGCTGAGCGGCAATTATTGAAGTACACGCAGAAAATGACACCCAACAACAATAAACGAGGAGCTGTAGTAGTGGTCATTATCATGAAGTGAACCCCGTTCAGTCACATTCAAATCTAACATTGGGGGTTATTGCTGAGAGGCGACTATCACTCACATTCGGATGAACATCACTCAGTCATCATCTATTTGTGAATATATCATCATTTCTATTTTCTTGAATACCTTTTCTTTTGATACAATAGTATTTCTATTGGCAAACTAAATTTATTTTGGAAGAAATATTTATTTTATTGACAATTGAGTTTTTATTTTGATAGAACATCTTATTTTTTGATGGAACATCTTATTTTTTGAAAGTTCAATTGTTTTGTGACCACCTATTTATTTTGTGATAACTCTATTTTACTGGCTTCTGTCCCTGATTTATCTGCACCACTGGCTGAGTTTCCTTTAGCTGAGGTGACAATGGGTTTCGTACCAAACTGTCACTGATCGTTCACAGTGTGGCAGTGTGTTCCCTGTGGAGAGCGTTGTCAATGTTGTCAACACGCTTACGCACACGTACGCACACATACTAGTACACACAAAATGCACACACGCTACATGCACACACACACATGAATACGCACGCACGCACGCACACGCACGCACACGCACGCACACGCGCGCGCACGCACGCACACACACACGCACGCACACGCACGCACACGCACGCGCACGCACACGCACGCACACGCACACACACACACACACACACACACACACACACACACACACACACACACACACACACACACACACACACACACTACATACTAGTACACACACAAAATGCACACACTCGCCCGTACATGCACACATACACATACACGCAGACACACACATAGGCTATGAATGCGCACGCACACACGCACAGAGAGGAGGGGGGAGAGGTTGGAGTGATAAATCCATCATGGATACGATAAAAGAAATGAGGTCACTGTTTGTAAGCTTCTGTCTGTCTCTCTCTCTACAAACTTATGCCTAGATTCTTATAAATCTCTCTCTCTCTCTCTCTCTCTCTCTCTCTCTCTCTCTCTCTCTCTCTCTCTCTCTCTCTCTCTCTCTCTCTCTCTCTCTCTCTCCGATGGTTGACCCGAAGTGTCGTTGGTGCGAAGTAGGCATGAGCCCACCTGTGATCTGTCACAGGCACGTCCGTCTCCTGCTCGGTGTGTGTCGGAAAATGTTGGCAAATTATTGTGCTTTCCGGTGTTGCTCCCTTGTCGTTTGTCGATTGCTTCCTTACTGTGATGTAGGCTTGAGCCCGCCTTCGAGTTGACCCATGCTTGTTGATTTCTTCCTCGTGCATCAGCACACTGCGTCATACTGGTGTGTTGCCCCATGCTGATTTGGTTTGGTTGCCCCCTACTTGATGTCCTGACGACTTCAGCGTATGTTCTTGAGACGGACAACGTGCCTGTGACAGATCACAGGTGGGCTCATGCCTACTTCGCACCAACGACACTTCGGGTCAACCATCGGGGGGAGACGGACAACGTGCCTGTGACAGATCACAGGTGGGCTCATGCCTACTTCGACACCAACGACACTTCGGGTCAACCATCGGGGGGAGACGGACAACGTGCCTGTGACAGATCACAGGTGGGCTCATGCCTACTTCACACCAACGACACTTCGGGTCAACCATCGGGGGGAGACGGACAACGTGCCTGTGACAGATCACAGGTGGGCTCATGCCTACTTCGCACCAATGAAGTTTTAAATGAACAAGGAAAGAACCCAGGACAACACATCAGTGCAGCACAACGTGCTGACAGTTGTGAAAAAGACTGTGTTGACACCGAAGCTGACACACACAAAAGAGCAGACGATGCATTTCAAACCGGTGTGAGGTCACAGACGAGGGAATCCCCACATCAAAACGAAAGGTCAACCTTCAACCAATCAGAAAACGGGTCACGCCAATACGACCTTCATCAGGCGACGTCACAGTTCAAAAGGACAGGACCGACTCATTCTGTGAGAGGGGGACGAAGGTACTACAACGCAGTGATGGTAATATTAAAGATGGGGCTGGGGACAACTATGACAAGGTGAGTGAAATAAATGATGTTGTTTATCCCAACAAGACACCAACAATGAAGTCGCAGAACAATGACAGTGAAGGCAATGAGCGTGAAAAGTGTGTTGATAACAACGCTTACACCCCCCTCAAAAACAGTCACAATGTGTCTGCAACAAACTTACGGGATAGGGGGGAGAGTAATGAATGTTCTGTTGATGAAAATGTTTCGATTCCAAATGAAATGGGGTGTGCAACGATTGATATTGTACATGACGCTAGTTGTGACGAGGAAAGTGAGGATGAAGTAAATAGGAATGATGATAGCAGTAGCGATGTTTCTCTTCCAAATGCTCTGGCTTCAAAGGGGAGTGTGGATGATCGTAACGGGAAGGGAGAGGGGGAGGATAAGGAGAACGAAAGTGGTCGTGTAAAAACACCAAGCAATAAACGGGCTTCTGCTAGCAGACAGTTTTCAGAGAGTGAGAAACAAACTAAGAACGATGACAGTAGTGATCAAACAAAGTCAAGGTCGCGTAGCTGTGGTAGTAGTAAAAAGGAAAGTACTTCACGTGTGACTAGGCAAAATAAGCCTCGGCAAGCAGGAATGAGAGCCTTCCTTTGAGAGGAAAGAAAATGAAAAGGCTGCAAAACCATCAAAAAACAACACAAAATGACAGGAGAAAAATCATCCGGCAGGTGAAATTAAATTTTTGAATTATAATATTGAGAATTTATGGAATAAACTTAGTGATGTTTCATTTGTAAAATATGTGAATGACTTCGACTTTGTCTGTCTGACAGAAACATTTGTTGGCAGTAATTTTGATTTCGATAGTATTTTTCCTGACTTTGACAAATATTTTGCTGCAGCAAAGAAGCTTTCGCACAGAGGCAGACATTCTTGGTTATGGTAAAGAATAAATTCAAACGGTTTGTCACACAAATCAGAACTAGTATTGATAATTTGGTTCTCCTAAAGATTAACAAAACACTGTTCAATACAAATAAGGACATTCTGCTTGTGGGGTGTTATGTTGTGCCCAAAGGAGGGCCTGCTTATAGAGACTTACCATCCAAGGATGGTATTATTATGCTAGAAGACAGTCTATTAGAAGTCATAGAGAGTCATGATGTACATATTCTATTATGTGGTGACCTAAATGCGCGAACAGGGAGCCAACAACCTAAGTATGAAACAATGATTCCATTCTCTGTTAATGAAGATGGTAGTGATGATGATGATGATGATGGGTATAGCTACAGTGATGATGATAATGATGGGGTTTTTGATTATGATATGGATGATTCAGATCATGATTATGACACTAATGGAAATATGAGAGGCCATGAACATGCTAATGTTGATGGAAGGGGAAATAGGGGTGATTTTGTTCGCCATTCAAATGATTGTTTTGTTAGTAATTTTGGTAAGTCATTATTGGATTTGTGTTTTCTTTTTTATTTGATAATTTTGAATGGAACAAGTGTGGATGAGAGTAATGGGAACTTCACCTTTGTGTCGCCAAATGGCAGCAGTGTAGTGGACTATTTTGTTATCACGAACAAATTATTGGAACAGTGTAAAGTAAAAACAGGTCATGAACTTTATTCTTGGCACCTCCCAGTGGAAATGACATGGATAAGTAATGATAATACTAATAATGAAGAAACTGAACCTTTACCTGACAAAGAAGAAGAACGGATTATTTGGTCTGAGGAAAATGCACAGCTGTATAAAGATGAACTGAATTCTGAAGAATTTAAAGAAAGTATGGAGAAAGCAATGGAATCTGTAAATGTTGATGTTCATACGTGTGTTAATATGTTTACAAATAGTCTGTATAGTGCCGCTGCATGCATGGTGAGAAAGGTGGGAAAGAAAAAAAAGAAAGAAGTAGATGATTGGTTTGATCAAGAGTGTAATGCAAAAAAGAAACTAGTTAAAAGAAGCTTAAAACAAACACAGCGTGTAAAAACGGAGGAATTAAAAAAACAATATAGAGCCACGTATGTCAAAGAAAGAAAAGAATATAATCTTTTGAAACAAACTAAAAAAGAAGAGTATGATAAGAACAGATTAGACAAGTTGAAGGCATCTGCCAATGACCCAAAGTCCTTTTGGTCAACAATCAGGGGTATTAACAGAAAGGCAACAATCTATAGTGACATTACTCCCCAACAATGGCATGAACACTTCTTTAATGTTTTTAACCCAATGTCTGAAAATACCCAGCATGAAAATGAAACTGATGGTGGAATAGATACCGAGGATGGCGGACAAGAGACAGAAGAGCCATTGTTTAATGATAATATCACAAAAGATGAAGTGATGAAGAGTATTACTCATTTAAAAAGTGGTAAAAGTTCTGGACCAGACAAAATAGTGAGCGAAATGTTTAAATGTGCTAACTCAATTATTGTAGATAATTTAGTTAAAATTTTTAATACATTGTTTGAAAAAGGAATTTTCCCTGAGTCTTGGTCTAAATCAATAATTATTCCCCTCCATAAAAAAGGTGACAAGAACAACCCTGACAATTATCGTGGAATAGCACTGACAAGTGTTATCAGTAAAATATATACCCATATTTTAAATAGAAGATTAACTAAGTGGTCTGAGAAAGAAGAAAAACTAATAGAAGAGCAGGCTGGATTTAGAACAGGGTACAGTACAGTAGATCACATTTTCTCTTTGTATGCCATAGTTCAGAAATATTTGTCAAAAAACTCCAAACTTTTTGTCGCTTTCGTTGACTTTCAAAAAGCGTTTGACTCCGTCAACAGAAATATTTTATGGCGGGTATTGAAGAAGAACGGTGTTAATGGAAAATTATACAAGGCTTTAAAGGGTGTGTACAAATCAGTCCTTGCTTGTGTGCGAGATAGGTATGTTTACTCTGATTATTTCTATTGCCCAAGAGGCGTCAAACAGGGATGTTTGTTAAGCCCACAATTATTTGCTTTCTTTATTAATGAATTAGCCTTAGAAATTGTAAATAAAGGAAAACATGGAATTCAGATGGTACCTGGCCTTGTTGAAATGTTTTTGATGCTATTCGCGGATGATATAATTTTACTATCAGACACACCTGTCGGACTACAAAATCAGTTAGACACTCTAAAGAAAGAAGCTGATAGACTACAGTTAACTGTAAATTTGAGCAAAACAAATGTGATGGTTTTTAGGAAAGGGGGTCATTTAGCACAGCATGAAAGATGGTTTTATGGGGGGTTGGAGGTTAAGGTAACCAATTGCTATAAATATCTAGGAATATGGTTCACAACAAAGTTAAGTTTAACTAAGTGCTGGTCAGAAATGTTCAGAAAAGGGAAGAGAGGTGTTATAGAAATTTTAAAAACAATGAGAAGGTTAAATTCAATTGATATGTGCCTTTTCTGGAAGTTATTTGATACCCAAATTGAACCTATGATAACTTACGGGGCAGAAGTTTGGGGATTATTAGAAAATGGCTTTATGGAAAGAGTACACACGTATGCTATAAAACGCATCATGAGTGTACCTATACATACTTCAAATAAAATAGTGTACGGAGAAACAGGACGTTATCCTCTTTATATAAGAACTTATACTAAAGTTATTAAATATTGGTTAAGGTTAGTTAACCTGCCCATGAGCAGAATATCTAGACAAGCTTATGAAATGTTAGTTATCCAGCATGAAAAAGGAAAATATAATTGGGTTTCATATGTCAAAAAAGTGTTAACTGAAAATGGTTTTGGGATAGTTTGGGTATCTCAAGGGGTAGGAAATCCAGTTCAATTTGTTTCTGAATTTAGAGATAGGCTAATATGTTGCTGCAAGCAAAACTGGCATGCAAATATAGATGGAAACCCTAAATATGATTGGTTTATGTCCTTCAAAAATACTTTTGAGATGGAAAAATATCTGATGACTATTTCGCACAGGTATCATAGAGCTAGTCTTGCTAAATTCCGTACACGGACTTTAGGCCTCAATGCCAATAAGAAATGGTTTGAAGTTTCCTCTCAAAATTCATGCTTAATGTGTTCAGTCCCAAACTGTATTGAAAATGAAATACATTTTGTTTTTGATTGTTCAGCATACGAAGAAATTCGGGGAAAGTGTAGTGTATTCAAAGAGCCAGTCATACAGGGAAGAAATTTGGCTCCACTTCTATTGAGTAAGAAAGAAGAATGGATTATTTCTTTTGCTAAGTTTATTGCAGAAGCAACTAATCTTCGAAAAAACAAATGCTAATACATAATTATAATATTATATAAGATACTATACTGTTACTGCTGATACCTGAAATATCATAGTCGCCATTTTTGTGTGTGTGTGTTGCTGTCCAGCCTAAAATTGAGCAAAAGAATACTATAATTTATTGTTCGTAACGATGCGGGTACCAGATGGATGGTTTGTTAGTATGCTATGGTTTTGTATTCCTAGAAAATAATATATATGCTCGCAATGATGTTGGATGATTGGTTTGTTTGTTGTCCATTGCTTATTCTATTCTAACATGGAATAACATATATGCTTGCAAGGATGTAGGTTTAGGATTGCTAGTATGTTAGTAAAATGGTGTGTGCATGTGCGAGAGAGAGAGAGAGAGAGAGAGAGAGAGAGAGAGAGAGAGAGAGAGAGAGAGAGAGAGAGAGAGAGAGAGAGAGAGAGAGAGAGAGAGAGAGAGAGAGAGAGAGGTTCCTGAGAGAGAGTGAGAGTGAGTATGTGAGAGAGAGAGAGAGAGAGAGAGAGAGAGAGAGAGAGAGAGAGAGAGAGAGAGAGAGAGAGAGTGAGTGTAATTAAGTTTATACATGTATCCATGGGTAAATGTATAAGTGTGTAGGTATGTATGGGATACATGTATAAGCTGTTTACTTGGAAGAAAGTAGAAAAAGTAAAGAAGAAAAGTTGTAAGAATAGGACTATTGAGCTATGTTTTTCATTTGTTCCAGTGTTGCCTACCTTGAATGTTAAATGGTTGTTCCCCCCTTGCCATAAGGGCGTTTGTTTGCTAATGGCAATAAACAGATTTGATTTGATTTGATTTGATTTGATTTGATTTGATTTGATTCTCTCTCTCTCTCTCTCTCTCTCTCTCTCTCTCTCTCTCTCTCTCTCTCTCTCTCTCTCTCTCTCTCTCTCTCTCTCTCTCTCTCTCTCTCTCTCTCTCTCTCTCTCTCCTGAAGTCTCGGAAATCAGCTGGTATTGATGGGGTTATTGGGGAGTTGTTAAAAAATGCTGTTGATTGTCATCGTATATTAAATTTCCTTGTGACTTTTTTTAATGCTTTGTTTGATAATGATATTTTTCCGAGGAATTGGTGTGAGTCGATTGTCATGCCTCTCTACAAAAAAGGTAACACTAACGATCCTAACAATTATAGAGGCATATCGATCTGTAACATAACTAGTAAGCTGTATAGTACCATTGTTAATTCCCGACTTCAAGAATGGGTTGAAACTAATAATATAACAGATGAATTTCAAGCAGGCTTTAAGCGTGGTTACTCAACTGTAGATCACATGTTCACACTACTGGCAGTCATACAGAAGCAATTTTTATCTAACCGAAAACTTTATGTGGCCTTTATAGAGGCTTTTGATTCAGATCTATGCTATGGCCTATTTTGTTATTACATGGTATTTCTGGAACATTATTAAAGTGTTTGTATGACAGTGTATTAGCAAAAGTGAGATGTGGTGGTGCTTTATCTGACTGCATCAATTGTACAACTGGTGTCAAACAGGGTGATGTATGTAGCCCTGTGCTATTTACTTTATTCATTAATGAAGTTACTAGAGAAGTTATTTATAATGGACTTTGGTGCTACTTTTATTAACGATGTTATTGAACTGTTTATTTTACTCCTCGCTGATGATATTGCTCTAATTTCATAAACAGTTGTTGGTCTTCAAACCCAGTTGAATAGTTTATACAGAGCTGCATCACGTTTTCAATTAAATGTTAATATGTCCAAAAGTAATGTTATTGCATTTAGAAAAGGTGGGTATCTCTCTTCTAGGGAAAACTGGTTTTATAACGGAGTGGTTAATGTTTATAAATATTTAGGCATATATTTTTCTACTCGTTTACGTTTTACTTTTGCTTGTAAGGATCTAGCTAGTTAGGCAAAGAGGGCATTGATTTCCATTATGTTTAATCTTAGAAAATTAAATAATGACTGTTTTCCGTTGTTTATGAAACTTTTTGACTCGCAAATTCAGCCAATGTTATTGTATGGAGCTGAAATCTGGGGACTAGATACTGCTAATATTCATTGTGAAAATAATCAATTTATTTGCTCTGAAAAAGGTTTTAGGAGTTTCTATAAAAACACCAAATAACCTTGTTTATGGTGAGACAAAGCGTTTTCCTTTATATGTTTCTTCAGCTGTAAAATGTATTCGCTTTTGGCTAAGACTTACAGAAATAGATGCGTTCAGATTACCACGTATATGTTGTATATTTTGGATGTGAGAGGCAAGAAGAATTGGGTAACTAGAGTAAGGATAAAGTTATTTGAATTTGGTTTTGGTTTTGTGTGGATTAATCAGGGTGTAGAAAACAAAGTTGAGTTTTTACGTATGTTTCGTGATAAGTTGATTGAATGTCAATGGCAGGATTTGGAAGACAGCAGAAGATATGATATATACAGTTTAATTAATTCGTCACATTTAGTTCCTTTGTATTAAACAGACATCTAAAAAGAATACTAACTAAATTCAGATTTCGAATATCAGATTTAAACAAACATTTTTATTACAGGGTTCATAAAGAAATTGAGTCCATTATATGATGATCTCAGAAGAAAACTTATTCCTGCTAAGTTCATTCGTAATCCCTGTCTGTTTAAACTTATAATGCTACTCTCCTCTAGCAATGAAAATGTTATAAAATGTTTTGCTATTTTTCTTTATCATGCATTTAAGATCAGATATAGATATATAAATTAGATGAATGTATTGTTTGAATGTTCATGTTTCCCCCCTTCAAATGTGGCCAAGGCCTTTTGAATAAACCATTCGCATTTCTCTCTCTCTCTCTCTCTCTCTCTCTCTCTCTCTCTCTCTCTCTCTCTCTCTCTCTCTCTCTCTCTCTCTCTCTCTCTCTCTCTCTCTCTCTCTCTCTCTCTCTCTCTCTCTCTCTCTCTCTCTCTCTCTCTCTCTCACACACACACACACACACACACACACACACACACACACACACACACACACACACACATACACACACACATATTCCCATCTTATCTTTCTTTTTCTTCTTCCTGAAGTAGTATTATTCTGGAAAATTGTCTCAGAATTGTTTCCCGTTTTCGTACTCACTTTAAACCTCCAATTCAACTTCGCAATTGTTAATTATTATCCATGTTTGCTTTTAATTCCCATTTTTGAATCTTTTTCAATTATTTCATGTGCCAATTTTTGCTCCTTTTTTTTTACTTGATTGTTTTGTCAAATTTGCTTGCTTGATGCATGGTATGAATGTGTGAGTGAGAGCGCAAGGTATTGTAGCTTTTGTTCTCTGTGTGTGTCTGTGTCTCTTTCTCTCTCTCTCTCTCTCTCTCTCTCTCTCTCTCTCTCTCTCTCTCTCTCTCTCTCTCTCTCTCTCTCTCTCTCTCTCTCTCTCTCTCTCTCTCTCTTCTCTCTCTCTCACGCGCGTTAATTATTATCGCGCACGCACGCACGCACACACACACACGTACACACGCGCACGCACACGCGCACGCACCACACACCCACACATACACACGCGCGACGCACACGCGCACGCCCACGCCCACACACACACACACACACACACACACACACACACACACACACACACACACACACACACACACACACACACACACACACACACACACACACACACACACACACACACACACACACACACACACACACACACACACTGCTTTTGTTCTTCTTTTTTCGTTTGTTTGTTTACCCTATACCTTTTTAACAGAAGCTATTGAAGCTTTTTACCCTCAATAAAACATTCGTATTCGTATTCGTACTCGTATTCTATCTCTCTCTCCCTTTCCGCCCTATTCTTCATATTTTTCTATTTTTCTTAGCTGTGTATCCATTAATGTTGTTTTAATGGTTCTCCTCTTCTCTTGTCTTTCTCAATACCT
>CM065693.1:39656291-39663791 GCA_017654935.2 Phymorhynchus buccinoides
ATAACACTGTTCTATCTCTCTTTACTTATACAAAACACATCTCGCCACTGTTGCCAGAGAAGGTCAACCACACTTTTGTTAACAGTAAAGAACTACAGTTATATGACGAGCGTCTTGCCCCCTGGCGGGGAAAAGATCCCACTAAGTCGCTGATGTTGTATTTACGTAGCCAGAAATTTAGAGCGCCTGGTTGAATAGTAGAATCTGTCAGATGATGTCGAATGATTTGAGGAGTGAATTTAACGCGTGGTGTGATTATATTCCTATCTTCGGTAGAATATAAACGAAGCATTTGTTCGGCTGAACGGGAGTGCAAGGCTGTGCATATTGCATTATATTCAAATTGACGAGTTCGCTTATTACCTACCTTATCACATACATATTCGAAGGATATTACCGTCAACTACCATATCTGAAATGAGAGAGATGCCAGCAGAAGCCCACTCTTTAAAAAACAATCATTTTTGTCTGTATATTAATCGTGAGTTATTCCATAAACAGTCACGGTTTATAACAATAATGTATCACGAGGGCCGTTCTTAAGCTTAGTCATATTATCTAGCCATAGTTTTAATACATTTTTTCAGAATTCGGATTTGATATAATTCAATCCAGCAAATTGTGTTGAAGAAATATCTGATTTAAAACAGGATAAACTGGTGCAAAGGACAGAGAAGAGGGACTTAGGGATTACCGACCATGTTTCCCCTTCAGACTGGAGCAGCTGTACTGCCCAAGACAAAAGGAATGACCATCTGCATTGTATTGACATCAATCATTTTTAAACCCCTTTTTCTATGTCACTGCAAACAACGACTCTTTTAACCTTTTCAGATGCTTTTTTGTTCGAAAATTTCTTCTTCCATAGAAATATGAATAAAAGAGTGTTTAGTTTGTTAAGAACACTCGTTGGAACCACTAAAGCCTGCATGATATACACAAACTGTGAAATTAAAAACGTTTAGATAATACATATTTTCCAACTTATACTCAAACTACGTTTTGACCACAATGCCATTATTTTCTGTATTTTATCTATTCTTGTTGACCAGTTTTCCTCAATTGTGGAGGTAGGAGTGGAGTTGGAGAAAACTATTCCAACTATTTTAACTCTGGTCTTCCATTTTATGTTAAAAAATGTTTCATCAGAATGTTTCTTTGAACCCAGCCACATGGCTTCAGTTTTGTTTTTATTAACATCCAGATTAGAAAATTTGGAAAATGTACTAATTATGTTGAATACCCTTTCTAAATCATGCTGATCCTGCAAAAATGTCGTCAGTCTATAATAACATTTTCAGAAAGTTTGTTAGAGTTGTAGCTGTTGGTAATTTCAATCCTTTCAGTTGTAAGTACCCAAGGTGAAGGGGGCTACCGTGCCCCCCCCCCCCCCCCCCCCCCCCCTGATTAAACCAAAGTAGGCTAGAAATGTTCCTTAGGACCTCCTGAACACGTTACAATTTGTTCCCAAGAAAAAACCTCAATCCCATTATGAGTTATAGCCCCTGATGTAAGGGTACCCCCCGGTCGCCCGGTACACATTTGTCAAAATACAAGTGATGAACAGTTCATTTAAATGAACAGTAAAACAATTTTTTGTTATCCAAATAATGAATTTAGGTGCATAGCTACTTAAAAATGTTTATTGCAGTGCTCAATGTTTGATAGTCTCGCTGCAGTACTTCAGCGATCATCGGCTACCGTCATTTTCGCGGCAAAAGTTGTATGTCAATGATGATGCATCAAAAATAAGAGCAAGCATGGACAGTTTCAGTTTGGTTTCATGCACTACAATATCCCAGGAACATTTCTAGTCATAATTGGGGGTTGTGAGTCTTCCGGGTTCAACACAGGATCAAATTTCCCTTCCCTACCCCCTAATGAAAATTTGACATAAACTGATATAAAACTTAGCTGTACTTTGTTTTTGATTATATATTATTTTTTTGTCTCTGTCCAGCATGATTTGACGGTGCTGAATCCAAATCCGTTGTAGGCCACGTTGTAAATGTTAGATATTTTCAATTATTGCGTAATATTCAAAATGGCCGCCATAAGATTTTAGAGGAATAGTAAAAATAGAGGAATACACTCAGTGATTGTAAATATTTGGCAACTAATACTTTTGGGGAGTAAGAAAGATATATTAGTTGCTGATGTCATTCAAACTAATTGAATTTGTGCATTTATTAGTCCCCTGCCACTCTGCGGAGGAGGGCTATTGCGATCATGCATGTCCTTTGCAATTTGTCTGCACAATTACATTATAAACTATTCCACAGAAATCATTTCAAATTTTAAATGGTAGTATTTTACACAAAACCAATGTGCCCAATCAAACAAAGTATACCTTGTTTATGTATTTCTTTATATATAAAATATATATATTTTATTTAATTCAAGTAGTCTTGTATTCATGTAGTAATTTGGTCTGTTGCGGGTTGAATGCCTGAGGTAACAGGGGCAATGTAAACATATCATCGCGAAAAAGAAAGCATCCAGAGGTGGTACCTCACACGGACTGACTTCTCTTCAAGACTGTGTTGTTCACTTTAGAGATTCAAACAATCAAGCATTTGTTTACTTTTCTAAAAGCAAAGGACCCCAACACAGACTTGAAAAGATTCAAGACATTTGCAGGGAAAGAATCCAGCAGCCTGTTGACTCACCTTACCGAATGGAAGAGTCGTGCAGTCATGTGCCTGACATACTCCAACCACAACATGGGTACCATCGTGACTGCTATCAACGATTCACTAAAAACCTGGACAGACTGAAATCTTCACAGGAAAAGGAACTAAGTCAACAAAAACGAACATCAGAGCGTACATTTGGCTCTTCTGAAAGGGTCATATTCAAGCCAGATTGTATATTTTGTAACAAGGAGGGCAAAAAGAATTTAAAATCCAAAGGTGTTTGTGCACTGCCAAATTTGAACGTGACGGATGGAGCACAGTTCTTGAAGCTGCTGAATTGAAGCAGGATGAGAAAGCATGACCTTGTGGCAATGAAGGGCTCTGTCATAGTTTTTGCACGTCATCACTCCATTCATAGAACCTGAAGAAATTAGGCCAGCCTCCACCATGATATCACAGACCAGACCCAGACCCAGACCCAGAACAGACCCTTCCATTTTCTTCCCTACCATCTTCAGGTAGGCACAAACCGTGTAAAATGTGCCCATGAGAATAATGTGCTCCTTGTATTTCTTGGGCTGGTTCCAGATGATTGGATATGCTTTCATGCATACTCCAAGATCGAATGTTGTGACTACATACTGTTGACCCACCTCATGACTGGCCTCTTCAGCTTGTCGAAGGCACTCTTGAACTGTTTTATATTCGGTGGTGGGTTCGTTTATAACAGGATAGTAGCCAATGGTAGTTTTCCTCTCAGGTTTTTCTCCAATCAGGGACATGAACCCTCCCAGCCAGGTACATCATGATCCTGTTTGACAGCACTGTGAAGTCTGGTTAGAATCCACAGTAGGTAGATTCTGTTTGCCTTTTCCTGTGCTTCCAGGCCATCAGGAACGGTTGTGTTGATGCAGGGATAGCATGGACTTTGTCTTGCTGTGATAATTATAGCAATCAGGAAGTTCTTGTTGGGATATCTCCAGACTTTGTTGTCCTGTTTGTGGGACTGATGGTAGCTGCAGCTGATTTCCTTCTTGTTGTTCTTCAGTTTCTTGTAGCATGATCCCATGTGCTGTGTGAATGGAACTCGGACCTTCATTAGTACTCAAGAATACATCAAAGTTAGCAAACTCTGAATGGAAAAGAGATGGCCCTGATGGGTGGGCAAGTATCTGTGATGACAGAACGTGCGAGCATTCTTCAGTCGCTTTGGCAATGGCTGTTTCCAGTTCCAAGGTGAACCTGTAAGTTTCAGAGTGGCCAAACCTGTTGATCATTGTTGTAAGTTGCTCACTTCTGAAGAGATGGCGTAGAGTCATGCACATGAGAATGTGTTTAGGAAGCTTCCAGTTACCATTCGTAACAGCTCGACAGATGTCTTGCCCAAGAGATGACACAAGTCTTTGCACTTTTGATGAATGATCCTGTTGGCAGGCCAAAAGACAATTGAGCAATTTATCGAGTTCACTGGGCAGAACATTCTTCTGTTGAAGATACTTGTCAGTAGGAGGCCAAGGAAGACTGTCTGAGTTCTGAAATGCTTCAAAGATTTTGTTTCTCAGGTACTGGGCTACATCTTTAGTCATGTTTCCTGATCCCAGCTCATATGCAAGAAGTATTGCTCTTTCATTCTTCATTTCAGTGCTATACACAATATCTGATGTGAATCTTCCTTCCTTCTGAAGTGCAGTGAATGACAGTTTGTGTCCATACTTTTCACTCTTAGTCAACTTTCTCTTCATTTTTTCACTCCTGTACTCTGGGTTTGCATGTGCTGTTTCACCTAAGGCAGAAGTGTATATGCCACATAACTCTGAAAGTTTCTTGATCTTTTGAAGCTGGATGATCTCTTTATCAATCACTTCACATACCCTTTCAAACGCAAGTCTGTGAGAGTTTTCAAGGTCTTCTTGAGATCTCTTAGCTGCTTCATTGGTACTCTGCCATGCAGATGGAAACTGGACATATAGTTTATGGCAGCTGGGATGGTACTGGGCCTCAGAAGCAAACAAATCATAACCTCTGATTCTACAAAGAAGTTTCTCACCCTGCTTCAATTCAGCAGCTTCAAGAACTGTGCTCCAACATTTACGTTCAAATTTGGCAGTGCACGCTGTTGTCCAAACACATTTGGATTTTAAATTCTTTTTGCCCTCCTTGTTACAAAATATACAATCTGGCTTGAATAATTATGACCCTTTCAGAAGAGCCAAATGTACACTCTGATGTCCGTTTTTGTTGACAAATGCTTGATTGTTTGAATCTCTAAAGTGAACCACACAGTCTTGAAGAGAAGTCAGTCCGTGTGAGGTACCACACTCCTCTGGATGCTTTCTTTTTCGCGATGACATGTTTACATTGCCCCTGTTACCTCAGGCATTCAACCCGCAACAGACTAAATTACTACATGAATACAAGACTACTTGAATTAAATAAAATATATACATTTTATAAAGAAATACATAAAAAAGGTATACTTTGTTTGATTGAGCACATTGGTTTTGTGTCAAATACACAAAATACACAAATTTAAAATTTGAAATGATTTCTGTGGAATAGTTTATAATGTTATTGCGCAGACAAATTGCAAAGGACATGCATGGTCGCAATAGCCCTCCTCTGCAGAGTGGCAGGGGACTAATAAATGCACAAATTCAATTAGTTTGAATGACATCAGCAACTAATATATCTTTCTTACCCCAAAAAAGTATTAGTTGCCAAATATTTACAATCACTGAGTGTATTCCTCTATTTTTTACTATTTCTCTAAAATATTACGGCGGCCATTTTGAATATAACGCAATAATTGAAAATATCTAACATTTGCAACGTGGCCTACAACGGATTTGGATTCAGCACCGTCAAATCATGCTGGACAGAGACAAAAAAATAATATATAATCAAAAACAAGTTTTATATCAGTTTTTGTCAAATTTTCATTAGGGGGTAGGGAAGGAAATTTGATCCTGTGTTCAAACCGGACGTCTCACAACCCCCAATTATGACTAGAAATGTTCCGGGGATATTGTAGTGCATGAAACCAAACTGAAACTGTCCATGCTTGCTCTTATTTTTGATGCATCATCATTGACATACAACTTTTGCCGCGAAAATGACGGTAGCCGATGATCGCTGAAAATGTTTGAGACTATCAAACATTGAGCACTGCAATAAACATTTTTAAGTAGCTATGCACCTAAATTCATTATTTGGATAACACAAAATTGTTTTACTGTTCATTTAAATGAACTGTTCATCACTTGTATTTTGACAAATGTGTACCGGGCGATCGGGGGGTACCCTTACACCAGGGGCTATAACTCATAGTGGGATTGAGTTTTTTTCTTGGGAACAATTGTAACGTGTTCAGGAGGTCCTAAGGAACATTTCTAGCCTACTTTGGTTTAATCATGGGGGGTGGGGGGTGGGGGGAGGTGCACGGTAGCCCCCTTCACCTTAGGTACTATTGCGTGTCATCTCTAATTTTTATCGCTAGCATCTCTAGTGCTAAGATAAAGGCAAGTGGGGAGAATACTTTTCATACTCATCTTAAACATGCACAAATTGAGAAGTGCACAAACACATAGCAAAACCAATCCTAATCTTGCTTACATGCTCATCTTTAAAATGTACTTATTTGAAAGGAAACACATGCACGTAGTAAGGTCAAACCTAGTTCTATAAATGTAAATACATGTACACATGGGAAATCAAACATATTCTGACATTACATTATTCATCTGTAACATGCACAAATTAAGAGGTAAATGCACACACGTCACAACAATCAGACACCTCCTCCTCCACCTTCTCCACCTTCTCCTCCTCCTCCTCCTCCTCCTCCTCCTCCTCCTCTCCTCCTCCTCCCATATTTTAGAATGTGTATGCATATACTGAAAAGTAAATGAAATCACATGACGAGAGAGAGAGAGAGAGAGAGAGAGAGAGAGAGAGAGAGAGAGAGAGAGAGAGAGAGAGAGAGAGAGAGAGAGAGAGAGAGAGAGAGAGAGAGAGAATCAAACATCAAATCAAATAGGTTTTTATTGCCATTAGCATACATAAGCCTTGATGGCAAGGGGATACTGTCAAATAACATATATCATTTTTGTAGGCAAATAAAGAAAATCAGTCTATTCTTAATGAAGGAAACAATAATGCAAAAAAGACCACTATTTAGAAATAAAATAAATAAAATAAAATAAAATAAAATAATTTAGTGAGCAATCTTTCTCGTAACGCTTCCTCCTCTCTTTTCACCTGCTCTTTTCTTTCACACCCCTCCCTCCCTCTTCTCCCACATGTATACAAAACCATCCGTCCACATTTGTAACAAGGGCGTCTCCGAGCGGCAGACAAGTCCATCACCAGCAATGCCACGCACTTGCGACACCCCGTCGAGTGTCACATCCTGACACAAAATTGCAAGGGATTCTGTCTTCTAGTTCACGAGATACAGCTTGAAGAAGAAATACATAGCGCAAAGAAGGAAATTTCGGTTTTCAAGGTCAAACTTCAAGGCCAAGGTCAGCATGGCGATAATTTATGCTGGGATGTTTTCTACTCTAGGGTATACAGTATACAATCTGAAGCACTTCTGTCAAGCACAAATGTGGAAAATAAAGCTTAAAACCCAGTTTGTAGACCCCTACCACATTGAAGGCCTACCGATCTCCTGGACCATGACGTTGACCTTGATCGGTATGCCACCATCAGAACGGGCATAAGCAAAGTACCTACATGCCAAATTTGAAGACTCTAACACCAACGGTGTGGGAGTTATGGCCCCTTAAAGATTTTCGGTTTTCAAGGTCGTAAGCCAAGGTCAAGGTCACGACGGCGAAACATTTTGCGCGGATGCCTTCCT
>CM065693.1:39668791-39688791 GCA_017654935.2 Phymorhynchus buccinoides
AGCATGTGATGGAGCGGGCAGGCACTGGGCGTAACGGGCAAAAGGCATATCTGCCGCTCGGCGATGTGTTTGTTGTTCTTGTTGTCGTCGTTCTTGTAGTTACTGCTGCTGTTGTTGTCGTTCTTGTTGTTACTGCTGCTGTTGTTGTTTTGCTAAATTTAATGTACTGGCTTTTAATACCAGGGCTCACTTCGGTCATGTGATATGCATGTGGTTAACTTGTAACATCCCTCCTTTTTCCCCCTTTCAAGTTGTAGGACTAGTACTAGAGGTGGTAGCAGTAGTAGTAGTAGTAGTAGTAGTAGTAGTAGTAGTAGTAGTAGTAGTAGTAGTAGTAGTAGTAGTGGCAGTAGTAGTGGACGTATTTGTGGAAGTAGTAAAGTAGTATTTGTGGAAGTAGTAAAGTAGTAGTAGTAGTAGTAGTAGTAGTAGTAGTAGTAGTAGTAGTAGTAGTGGCAGCAGCAGTAGAAAGGGAGAGAACCAGTGAGAGAGAGAGAGAGAGAGAGAGAGAGAGAGAGAGAGAGAGAGAGAGAGAGAGAGAGAGACAGACAGACAGAGAGACAGAGAGAGAGAGACAGAGAGACAGACAGAGAGACAGAGAGAGACAGCGAGACAGAGATAGGGATAGAGAGGGAGAGACACAGAGAGAGAGAGAGACAGAGAGCCAGACAGAGAGAGGGGGAGTGACAGAGAGAGAGAGACAAAGAGACAGACAGAGAGACTGAGAGACAGATAGAGACAGAGAGACAGACACAGAGAGAGACACAGAGACAGACACAGAGAGAGACAGAGAGACAGACACAGAGAGAAACAGACAGAGAGAGAGACTAAGAGACTGACAGAGACAGACAGAGAGACAGACAGACAGACAGAGAGAGAGAGAGAGAGACAGACAGAGAGACAGAGAGACAGACAGAGAGAGAGACAGAGAGACAGAGACAGAGAGACAGAGAGACAGAGAGAGAGAGACAGAGAGAGAGACAGAGAGAGACACAGAGAGAGAGAGACCAATGGGATAAAAGTAATCAGAATTGATTGCGACATTTTGCGTGGCTATCCTTGATGCAAAATGTCATTATGACATTTTGCGTTGCGGCATTTGGCGCGGTTAGCCCTGCTGCAAAATGTCGTCACGACATTTTGCGACGATGCGACATTTTGCGGGTCTACAGTCCTCCTTGTGACCTTTGGGTGAAGCACCTACACACCCTTGACTGGGTGCAAATCGTTTTCCGGGATGCACACCCTTAATTGGTGGGGTGCACACCCTTAACACTGAGACATGTCTGCCACTCGGCGACATTTAAGCCCTACGTGGCACA
Organism: Phymorhynchus buccinoides; assembly: GCA_017654935.2. Lineage (NCBI taxonomy): Eukaryota > Metazoa > Mollusca > Gastropoda > Neogastropoda > Raphitomidae > Phymorhynchus > Phymorhynchus buccinoides. Next base: position 39,670,114 of record CM065693.1, read on the forward strand.
TTTTGTGCTAGGATGTCTTTTACGTTTAGTATTACACCCCCTCCTTTACCGGGATGTACACCCTTAATTAGTGGGGTGTACACCCTTAACGGCGTGTACACCCTTAACTGGGAGACATGTCTGCCGCTCAGCGACATTAAAATCCCACGTGGCATAATTTGTATTGCAATGTTTTCTACTCTTCTGTTTACACATACACACAACATTTAGAGTGAATCTATACAGTATTTCACGAGATATAGGAGGGTGAATAAAAATGGAAACATGTCTGCCGCTCGGCGACATTATTGGGATAATTTAAGTACGAATGTGTTATACTCTTAGTGTCACATCCTCACACAAAATTGGAAGGGATTCTGTCTTCTAGTTCACGAGATACATCTTGGACAAGAAATATATAGCGCAAAGAAGGAAATTTCGGTTTTCAAGGTCACACATCAAGGTCAAGGTCAGCATGGCGATAATTTTTGCTCGGATGTTTTCTATTCTAGGTTATACAGTACCACACACAATCTGAAGCGCTTCTGTCAATTACAAATGTGGTAAATATGGCTGAAAACCCAATTTTTAGACCTCTACCACTTTCAAGGCCTACCAATCTCTCTGACTTTGTCCTTGACCTTGATCGGTATGCCATCATCAGAACGGGCATAAGCCAAAGTACCTACATGCCAAGTTTGAAGTCTCTAACACCAACGGTGTGGAAGTTATAGCCCCTTAATGATTTTCGGTTTTCAAGGTCATACGCCAAGGTCAATGTCACGACGGCGATAATTTATGCGCGGATGCCTTTCACTCATGGTGACACGCCACCACACAAAATTGGAAACGATTCTGTCAAGTGGTTCGGGAGATATCCTTGGGAGAAAACCCCCCAATTTTTAGACCTCTACCACTTTCAAGGCGTACGGATCTCCCTGACCGTGACCTTGACCTTGATCAGTATGCCATCATCCGAACGGCCATAAGCCTCCATGCCAAGCTTCAAGACTCTTTGACCTACGGTGTGGAAGTTATGGCCCCTTAACGATTTTCGGGTTTTACGGTCATACGCCAAGGTCAAGGTCAGGACGGCGAAAATGTTTACGCGGATGCCTTCCTCTCATGGGGACACACCACCACACAAAATTGGAAGCGATTCGGTCAAGCGGTTCGGGAGATATCCTTGGGACAGTCAGACAGACAGAAAAAACAAGGGCATCGCCGGGCGGCAGATATGTCTTTTGCCGGTTACGCCCTGTACATGCCCCGCCCTGTAGTCCCTTCCCCGTCACATCTTAGGTCCCCGTTCTCCTTGTGACACACCCTTGACTGGGTGCAAATAGTTTTCTGGGATGTACACCCTTAATTGGTGGGGTGCACACCATTGACACTGAGACATGTCTGCCGCTCAGCGACATTTAAGCCCCATGTGGCACATTTTGTGCTAGGATGTCTTTTACGTTTAGTATTAGACCCCCTCCTTTACCGGGATGAACATCCTTAATTAGTGGGGTGCACACCCTTAATGGGGTGTATACCCTTAACTCGGAGACATGTCTGCCGCTCAGCGACATTAAAATCCCACGTGGCATAATTTGTACTGCAATGTCTTCTACTCTTCTTTTTACACACCCACACAAAATTTGGAGTGATTCTATACAGTATTTCACGAGATATAGGAGGGTGAAGAAAAACGGAAACATGTCTGCCGCTCGGCGACATTCTATTTCCGAGGGTTAATTTATATACGAATGTGTGCCACATCCTCACACAAAATTTGAAGGGATTCTGTCTTCTAGTTCACGAGATACAGCTTGGACAAGAAATATATATGAGGTGTCATAATTTTTCCTTTTTTCTTTTGTTTTGTTTCTGGTTCTGTAAGCAAGAGAGAATGTTGACAAGATGAATATGGGATATTGTTATAGATGTGTTTAAAAAAATAAAATAAAATGTTTTTGCTATTCAAATTTTGTCTTTGAAATATTTAAGATTCATTTATACTGTTGCGGTTGAATTTTTTTTTTTTTATTCAAATTTTGTACCTTAGATAATCAAGACGCTGTTATGGTTCTTCCCTTTTTCAGTATTCGTGTAAATTTACCCATAAAATCAGAGGGGGTGGGGGTGGGGGGTGGCAGCGAAAGAAGCATATTCTCTTTCAGTTGCAGCTACGGAAAGTAGGGTGGGGAGACGGACGTTTGCCCCCTTTTTTTTCCAAGGAAAGGGGTCTGAAGTTCTTCATATTTCTTTGCACGGTTTTCTTGGTGGATTGTGTTTAATCAAGGATGCCATTGTTCATTTTGTTCATGTTTGCCTTTGCTCTGAGTATTGTGCTCTATGTTTGCTTTTTTTGGATAATTCATACGCCTATCGCTTGCCTCGCGGTTGTCGAACAGTTTGCATTTTGTGTGTGTATTTTTTTTAATATTTTTTTTATATAACGCTTACAATATTTTTTCTTTCACTGTGCCCGAATTGAACTATTTGAAAAGCAAAAAACATAGTATTTGTTTTCTGCAGGATACACATTTTGAGGAACATTACATTTTGTCAGAATATTTTTCCAGCTTCAGCTCCAACTCAAGGGGTGTAGCGATACTTTTTAATAATAATTTAGAATTTAAAGTTAAAAAAGTATGTAAGGGGGACGGGGAAATAGTCTTATGGTACTGGCTGAAATTCAACAGAAGGACTTTCTTTTTGTAAATATATATGGCCCAAATCGTGATAATCCTGAGTTTTACAACGATTTAGCCAACAAAAGTAAAGGATTTAATGCTGACAATGTAATAATCGGTGGAGACTTTAACTTAGTTCTTAATCCTACAATGGATTATTATAATTATAAAAATCCTAAAGCTAAAGATATGGTTCATGACATCATTACTGACTTAGAATTAAATGATATATGGAGAGATTTAAATCAAGATAACCTTAGATACACATGGAGGAGAAACAACCCCCTCCAGCAAGCTAGACTAGACTTCTTTTTGATTTCGGATCACGTGGTTTCTTTTGTTGAGGACACGGATATTGATTGTGGATATAGAACTGATCATTCTATGATTGTTCTTAAGCTTAAATATGGAGAAAACATAAGGAGAAATACCTTATGGAAATTTAATTTGTCCTTCTTAAGGGACAAAGCTGATGAAATTAATGAAGAAATAAAAAAAGTAAAAAAAGAATATGCAGTTATGCAAGAGTCAATTGAGAATATCCCATTAGCTGACCTACAGTTCTCAATTCCTGATGATATATTTTTAGATTTTTTATTGATGAAAATTAGATCAAAAACTATTTCTTATGCTACTATGAAGGAAAAAAAAGATCAACGAGGAAGAGTGTCACTTACAAGAAGAAATACAATCGCTACAGAAAAAAGAAAACATGAGTGAAGAAGAAGTGAAAATCACAGAGTCAAAGAAAGAACAGCTAAAAGTTATACGAGAAAAAAGAATAGAAGGAGTACTCCTGAGATCACGAGCCAGATGGGTAGCTGAGGGGGGAAAAGTGACTAGTTATTTTTGTAGCTTAGAAAAGCGGCACTATGTCAGTAAAAGCATTCCTAGATTGAATGATAAGCATGGTAATGAATGGACTGAACAAAAAGATATTATAAGAGAAGTTCAGGACTTTTATGAACATCTGTATAAAAAAAGACAGGTTGATGATTGTGAAATTGACAAACTAGTAAATGATATGCCTCATTTAGAAGTAGACGAAGCAAATAATTTAGAAGGAGAAATTAATCTAGAAGAGGCAACTTCAGCACTGAAAAATATGAAAAATAAAAAAAGCCCAGGAACAGACGGATTTACTGTTGATTTTTTTAAGTTCTTTTGGAACAAGATTGGGAATTTAGTTGTTAGAGCACTAAATACAGCATTTCAAAAGGGGAGCTATCTTGTGTTCAAAGACAAGGGATGATAACTTGTGAAGGAGATAAGCCTAGAAATCTGATTAAGAACTGGAGGCCAATATCCCTTTTAAACGTAGTCTATAAAATTGGCTCGTCGTGCATTGCAAATAGGTTGAAAATAGTTTTACCCAAACTCATTCATGAAGACCAAACGGGTTTTCTTAGAAATAGGTACATAGGTGATAATATAAGGTTGATATATGACACTATAGCGCATTTAGAAGAACATAACTTGCCTGGTCTATTAGTTAACATGGATTTTGAAAAGGCATTTGATTCAGTGAGTTGGGATTTTATGTTTAAAGTATTGACAAAATTTGGCTTTGGGGCAGACATTTGTCAGTGGGTTGAAACATTCTATAAAAACATTAAGTCGTGTGTCAACTTGGTTTGAAATTAAAAGAGGATGCAGACAAGGAGATCCATTGTCACCTTATTTGTTTATATTGTCTATAGACAAAACGGCGGGGTTTGATCCGCCGTTTTGTCCAAATTTTCTATTATGATTTGGACAAAACGGCGGTTCAACAATCAAATGTTTGACTGCAAATTAGTGTATTAGGAGTTCAAATGAACAAATTTTGATGTCGTTGACCAGTGATCAGTGTCACTGACTGACCAGTGGTCACTTTGGCCTATTTTCACTGTTTGACTGCAAATGAGTGTATTAGGAGTTCAAATGAATTTTTTTTATGTGTTTGACCAGTGGTCAGTGTCACTGACCAGTGGTCACTTTGGCTTATTTTCACTGTTTGACTGCAAATTAGTTTATTAGGAGTTCAAATGAACGAACTTGTCAAAAATTTGCCCATGAGACGAATGCTAGACATTAACGCTCGTCTAATGGGCAAAATGAGACTGAAATTTGCTTCATTTCAAGAGATAACTCCAACTTTCATTTTGACAAAACGGCGGTTCAAAATCGGGTGCCGTTTTGTCCAACCCGCCGTTTTGTCTATAGACAAAACGGCGGATTGTTGAACCGCCCAATTGTCCAAATTGTTAACCGCCGTTTTGTCCAAATTTTCTATTATGATTCGGACAAAACGGCGCGCAACGGCGGAATTTGGACAAAACGGGGGTTAACACAGCTCCATTCCATTCACTGCAATATTCAATGATATAAATTGATATTATAAAACTTTTACTAATAAGATACCTAGTAATGATTAGTTTTATATATATATATGAACTTTCGTTTTTATTAAAAAACATTTAAAAATATGATGAGTAATACCTGTTGTTCAGAGCTAGAAACTCACAATTTGAAATGTTGAGCTCTCTGTTTTTAGTTACTCCACATAGTGATGATAAATTGTTACCTCAAGATATTGTGATAACATTTTTCAATGACTTCCACGGCACAGTTGTGTGTAAATGTGTTTGTTTGTCTTCTGTATGTATTTATTTGATTTTTGCCTATTATTTGTTGTTCCTTGTGAAATAATGTGGAAAAAAAGAAGAAAAAAAGTTCCAACAAAAATAAATATATATATAGCGCAAAGAAGGAAATTTCGGTTTTCAAGGTCACACTTCAAGGTCAAGATCAGTATGGCGATAACTTATGCTCAGATGTTTTCTACTCTAGGTTATACAGTGCCACACACAATCTGAAGCGCTTCTGTGAAGTACAAATGTGGAAAATATGACTTAAAACCCAATTTTTAGACCCCTACCACTTTCAAGGCCTACCGATCTCCCGGACCTCCACCTTGACCTTGATCGGTATGCCACCATCTGAACGGCCATACGCCAAAGTGCTTACATGCCAAATTTGAAGTCTCTAAGACCAACGGTGTGGAAGTTATGGCCCCTTAAAGATTTTTAGGTTTTCAAGGTCATACGCCAAGGTCAAGGTCACGACGGCAAAACATTTTGCGCGGATGCCTTTCTCTCATGGTGATACACCACGACACAAAATTTGAAGCGATTCGGTCAAGCGGTTCGGGAGATATCCTTGGGACAGACAGACAGACAGAAACCCACCAAAAAAGAAACATACACGAACGAAAATAGACTCCTTTGCGATCGTAGATCGGCAAAGGACAAAAACAAAAGAAAAGAGTGTAATGAAGCAAAAGGAATAGAGTTGCACAAACTGAGCAGATTACAAACTAAGAAAACAATATCACACAACAACTTGACAAAATCCACTACTACAAAAAATTAGTCAATAGAATGAAATTGAATGGTGCGGTTAGCGTAGCACTGGGTGAGAAGAGAAAATGAGCCTGTCTGCTCTGCACACTCTACTAATACATCAACATGGAGGGGGGGAGGGGGAGTAAGGAGTAAGGAAGAACAAGGGGGTGGATAACGGGTAGGGTACTTGGGAGGGTGGGAGGGTAGGTGATTGAATTAAATGTGGGAGTGTTGGGTGGAATAAGAAGGAGGTAGGGTTAGCCCTCCGAAATCGGAATGTGTCGGCTTCGAAGATTCCGAATTTTCCCAAGCAAGTAGCTGCACGCCATAAAAAAACAACTGATTACAAAAGCAATTAGAGTCCAAATTATTTTGTAATGATCACAATGCACTTAACACAAATACATTAGAAACTCGTGCACAAACATACCTAATTATCAATGATGGATTTGTACCTTCATATGTCGAATATTCCACATCAATTACAGCTAAGAAAGAGATGTTTTATTGGTAAATTACTGCATGAAATATAAATAGTGTATCAATTATATCAGATTTTAGCGATACCTTTCAATGACAAGTTCTTTGCAGGTGTTCCATAAACTTTTGTGAAGAGTGTTTAATTTGATAACAAAAAGGACAGGACTTGAAAATCGTGCGAGGGCACACCTCTTCATATGCCTCGCTGCCTGTCTGTCTGTCTCACCGGTTCATCTGTATGAATATGAGTCAAAATGTCGTGTTGCTTCGCTTCACACTACGAGACAATAAAAATAATCTCTCTCTCTCTCTCTCTCTCTCTCTCTCTCTCTCTCTCTCTCTCTCTCTCTCTCTCTCGTAGTTATACCGGGTCGTGTGTGTGTGCGTGTGTGTGTGCGTGCGTGCGTGCGTGTGTGTGTGTGTGTGTGTGAGTGAGTGTGCGTGCGTGCGTGCTGTTGACTGAAAAACTGACGATTTTGATTTGTACACCCATCTGCTGATTTTCCTGGGTTAGTGTCAAATCTCATATATTGAAACGAACCTAGGGGAAGACGGGGTAAAAAGCGCATGGGCGGGTAAGAAGCCCACCCCAATTATCTCATGAAATAAAGAAAATTTCAGTCAAATTTGCCCATGAGACGAATGCTAGACATTAACGCTCGTCTAATGGGCAAAATGAGACTGAAATTTGCTTCATTTCAAGAGATAATTGGGGTGGGCTTCTTACCCGCCCATGCGCTTTTTACCCCGTCTTCCCCTATTAGCTCATATAATCCCGAAACCAAAAAGGGCGTTCCCGGTACCAACCGACTGACAATTTCTAATGTGGATTTTTGAAATGGTACATGTCTCTAGATAATAAAAAGTCATGAAAGCAACTTGGGTCGAGAGTAACTTATTAAGCGTTTTTGACTGTTATTGAAATAGTGGTGCAAAACAGTAAATTATTTGGGTTTATGGGATAAATCAGTTGTTCTAATGTACCTAGCTGATCAATTTGCTTCAAACTTTGCATACAGATTGCCAATACACGTATGAAAATGCAGATCGAAAAATAAAGGTGTATAACTCTATGTATAACAAGGCGATAATTATCTCCCTTTTCAAAATTAAAAAAAAATAGCACAAAAAATAAAGGCAATGGTTGTTGCTTACACTGAACATGCCAAATTTAAAATCAAACGGCAGAATTTGCACTCAGATAATCTATACGATGTTCTTAAGCGAAATGATTAATCAGACGCTTTTCCACCGTTCATTTTATTTTATAATTATTTAATAATTACTGATATATGGCATACGTTATGCTACAATCCTAAATGACTATAAATTGCAGTCCATCTAACCTATCAACATGAAAATTGGCAGAATAATTCCCCAAGTATCTAAGATTATGTCGATTATGCCATTTTGCCTCAAATTAAACAGTAACGAAATTAACCGTCAAAAACGGAAAATCTTTGTGGTGTAATATCTCGGAAAGTACATGGTCGATTTTTAACCTGTTTGGATGCTGAATCTCGGCCTCTTTGAATGTTATAGTGCCACTTGCAAAGAATATGTATAAATAACGGTTTTTAACGACCACAAAATCCAATGCAATGGAATGTTTTGTTTTATTTTTATTAACTTCTTTTTTTACAATACATATTGTACACACATATATATCATCAATTTCTTACAGGCATTAATGTATTGCTTTTTGTTGTTGTAATAATAAAAGGAGGGAAAGAAAGGAAAAAAAGAGTGAAAATGAAAGAAAGAACAAACAAACAAAAAACAAACAAACAAACAAATAAAAAACCGTAGCTGACAAGACAAAATAGACACGCATAAACAAAATAAAGGACAAGCACACGACACAAAAAAACAAAAACAAAAACAAACAAAAAACCTACAGATAAGAACATCTTCTGGTGTATGTGACAGCGAGCGAAAATTCACAGATACACAAAATCAACATAAAAATATACAAGTCAAGCAAATTCACATTAATCAGGAAGATGAAGAACATTACTTACACGTACACGCGCGCGCGTGCGCACATTGAACAAGAGATATATCATGAGCGCATGAAAACAGAAGTGAGATGCGAATCAAAAGACAAGCTGTCAACCAAATTAATAATTTAGCCCAAATACACATTTACACTGGGTCTATTTAAATTCATGATAAGCACACAAAATTGTAGCAAATAAGATGGGGGGGGGGGGGGGGGGGGGGGGAGACACACAGATACAAACAGTTGATTTAGCCTGAGATTTCAAAGGCAGGCACATAAGAGGCCCATTTGGCAACAAACTCATTATGCATCAAATCTTTACGGGCAATATACTCTTCAACAATATATCTGTATTTTATCTTATTTATAAAACCTTGCAGTACAGGTACAGTACTGTTCAATTTACAATTGAATATGTACTCTTTTGCAAGTAACATAATGAAATAAAAAATGCAATCAATAGTTATGTTTTTATCGTTACCCAGAATAACAAGAGGCTTTGTAATATGCAAATTAACAACATTATGACATTTTTCATTAATTACATCTGCTAATTGACTCCAAAAACGTTGGACAACACTGCATTGCCAAAACATGTGGGTGATGCTGTCTTTCTCTTTGTTACAGAAGCCACACAGATCATTGTTTTTAATTACATTTGTGCCTAGACATCTGTGTATTATTCTGAGCTGCAGCCACTTAAGTTTTGTATCTGTTGTTTTGTGAACGTAGAAAAAACATTTTTTCCAATCATTTTGAACATTCATTTTTTCGTCCCACTTTAAACAACATTTTGGCAATGCACTATTTCCCAAAAATATATCATAATATAATTTTGACCCTTTAAAAATAGACATTATCTTCTTTAAACAATTAGGCATATCAAGGCATTTATTATTGTGAATCGTTACATTTGTTTTTCGTATGTATTCTGTTATTGACATTTTCAACCCTGAGAAAGTAAGGAAATTCATATTCACACTATACCTTTCTTTGAATTCCTCATTTCTTTGAATGACCCATTCTGAAGAACAAAATGTGATATATTGCTAACCCCGTTCGCAATCCATCTTCTACCAGATATGTATTTCTTGCCTATCTGAATTCTATTATTGTAGAATAATGGATCTGCTAACAGTTCTCCAGAATTTTTACATTCAACCCTATAGAAAAACTCCTTATATGCATCAAAAACCTCTTTCCAGAAGACATTCATTTTAGGAAAAGTTGAAATTATTTCTGGCCCATAGTTCTGCATGTCACTGAGTATTGGTGACACAGACATTATGATTGACTTCCAACTGTGTTCTGTTGTTTGCAGTTTTCGCACCCACGTCAATTTAAGCGCAGCAACAAAAGATTTTAAGTCTGGTATGCCAAGGCCTCCATTTTTTAAACTTCTGTGAGACGTTTTCCTATTTATTTTATCATTTTTGTTATTCCATATAAACTTATAACAGTATGTCTGTAATGTCTTGAAAAAATTGTCAGGCGGATTAGGTAGTAGGATCCATAGATATATTAATTTTGATAAAATTAAAGATTTCAGAATAGCTACTCTTCCTATAGGTGTGATTTGTCTTTTTACCCAAATTCTAAATAAATGTTTGGCATCAGCAAATTTTTCTAAATAATTGATGTGCAAGCAATCTTTTAAATCATTAGTAAACCATATCCCTAAAACTTTGAATTTTGGTGGGTTCCATTCAAGACCTAAATGTGGCATGTAGCGAACTAGTGAGTTTTTATGACTACCCAACCAAACCGCACCTGTTTTCTCTGGGTTCATCTGTAAACCAGATTTACTACCAAATATATCTATTATGTTCATACAATTTTCAAAAGATCTTTCATCACCTTCAGCGTGATCTGCATATTGGGAGAGTTTATGTTCAACATTATTAATTGTAATACCTTTTATATTTTTATTTTCACGTATCATAATAGCAAGAATTTCAACAACTAAAACGAACAAATATGGGGAAAGTGGATCACCCTGTCTACATCCTCGTTTAATGTCAAACCAGTTAGAAACTTGACCGTTAACAACAATGCACGACCTAATATTTTTATAAAATGATCCAACCCAATTACAAATGTCCGGCCCAAACCCAAAAGCTTTCAGTACCTTAAACATAAAATCCCAACTGACAGAATCAAAGGCTTTTTCAAAGTCTATATTTAATAATAACCCTGGTAAGCTATGTTCTTCTAAATAAGCTATTGTATCGTATATAAGCCTTATATTGTCCCCTATGTATCTGTTTCGTATAAAACCAGTTTGGTCCTCGTGAATGAGCTTTGGAAGAACCATTTTCAGCCGATTGGCAATGCAAGAGGAGCCTATTTTGTAGACAACGTTCAACAAGGATATCGGACGCCAGTTCTTAATGTAATTACGAGGTTTATCTCCCTTGGGAATGCATGTTATGATTCCTTGCTTTTGAACAGACGAAAGTTCCCCTTTTTTAAATGCTGCATTCATAGCCCTTACAACAACCCCCCCTATCCTATTCCAAAAACATTTGAAAAATTCAACGGTAAACCCATCTGAACCCGGACTTTTATTATTTTTCATATTTTTTAACACAAAGGTTGCTTCTTCCAGATCAATCTCTCCTTCTAAACTATGTGATTCCTCTCCTTCTAAACGTGGAATATTTTGTACAAGGACATCTATTTCACAGTCCTCAACATAATGCTTTTCATACAAAGATTTATAGAATGTTTGCACTTCCTGCAAAATGTCTTTTTGATCAGTCAATGTATTACCTTGTTTGTCTGTTAATCTGTTCATACTTTTGCTCACATAGTGTCTTTTTTCTAAACTGCAGAAATAATGTGTTACCTTTTCCCCTTTTTCTATCCACCTGGCACGTGACCTTAATAAAACACCCTCTATTCTTTTTTCCCTAATCAGTTTAAGTTGATCTTTTTTGGACTCTATTTCTTTAACTTCCACTTCAGTTTTGTTTCCCTTTCTCTGTAACAGCTTAATATCCTCTTCCAATTTGCACTCTTCTTCATTAGTTTTCCTTTTCTTCATTGCAGAATACGAGATAGCCTTTGATCTAATTTTCATGAGTAAAAAGTCTAAAAAGATATCATCTGGTACAGACAGTTGTAATTCAGTTAATGGAATATTTTCTATAGATTCTCTGGCATAGGGGCTTAGAGCATATTCAAGTTTAACATTTTTAATTTCCTCGTTAATTTCGTCTAGAAAAGCTTTATCCCTTAAGAGTGAAGAATTAAATTTCCAAAAAGTATTCCTTCTAACGTTTTCACCGAATTTTAATTTTAGCAAAATCATGGAATGGTCTGTCCTGTATCCACATTCAATTTCGGCATCTTCAACAAAAGATGCAACGTGGTCTGATATTAGGAAAAACTCTAGTCTGGCTTGTTGAAAAGGAGTAGTTCGTCTCCACGTAAACCTGTGGCAATCCTGATTCAGGTCTCTCCATATATCATTTAGTTCTAATTCATTAATCATGTTATCAACCATCTCTCTAGCTTTAGGATTATTTACATTCTTATAGTTACAATAGTCTCGTGCTGGGTCTAATACTAAATTAAAGTCCCCAGCTATTATAACGTTATCAATACCAATCTCTTTTATTTTCTGAGTCAAAGCATTGTAAAAATCTGGATCATCTCGGTTTGGACCATAGACATTTTAATCGATAATGTGTGCTGAAATACTTTTTATATTGATGTCAATTAAATTGATCAGTCAGAAGGTGTTTTTCACTAATGATTAGTTTTTGCAATAATTGTTTTAAAATGCAAAGATAATTTATTAAATGTTACATTCATAGAACATATATTATGCTGTCTGTGAATGCAAGACAGTTCCCCGTACCACATACTACAGAATAAAGATGCAATACTGGAAGCAATGTATTGATTTGAGCAAATTTTGCGTGACTTGGTGACAAACTTTATTAGCACTGTTGTTGTGCGAGAGCGAGAAGGGGAGAGAGAGAGAGAGAGAGAGAGAGAGAGAGAGAGAGAGAGAGAGAGAGAGAGAGAGAGAGAGAGAGAGAGAGAGAGAGAGAGAGAGAGAGAGAGTACACTGATATATTTCTCTCTCAAAAACACATGTTTTAATTTACCATACACAGACAGCCTTAAACTATTGTCTAAATGGTTACGCCACCGATGACAAAAATTACTAAATAACCTTTCCTTCAATACTTTTATAAAATTAGATTCATCCCCACGTCCAAAAACCCAAACATCTTCAAAACCATTTTCACACAATAATTTCTTTAAGCCCAGGTTACATTTCCATTTCGATGTAACGAAAGTAACATATTGTATGCTTTCTTGGAAAATCTGCTGTCTGGTTGTTTCAAAAGCCTAAACCAGTATTTAATACACCTAGTAATTGCGGTTATTGAAAGAGGAAAGCGGCCTAATTCGCCGTAAACAACATCATTTGCCGATTTATTTCTAACGTGAAGAAATCTTTTACACGCATACAAATGCACTTGCTCGATCTGATGGTATGGGTTTTTCAGCCCCATACATAAGCACAGGAACTACCTGTGCATCGAAGAGTTTGAAGAAAACATCTGGTGAGTTACACCCTATTCTCTTCAAACTACACAATATTTCATTTGTACATCTTTTACCTTTGAGTTTTGCCTGATCCATTGAAATGAGAGAGAGAGAGAGAGAGAGAGAGAGAGAGAGAGAGAGAGAGAGAGAGAGAGAGAGAGAGAGAGAGAGAGAGAGAGAGAGAGAGAGAGAGAGAGAGAGAGAGAGAGAGAGAGAGAGAGAGAAGGGGGGGGGGGATACAGAGAAAAGTAAAGGGCTTGAAATAAATGGGCGGAAGTTACGAAACAGAGGTTCAGCATTCTTCGTGTTTTCCGAGGTAGATTCGGTAATTTCCAACACAGCTCGGGCGACGCAGACGACACAAAATGTCTTGGAAATTTAATACATTTTGCCTTTAAAATCAACTTTGAAAAGCAAAATTTTGAACCCGACATAGCGGAATCGCGCCCCAGCGCGTTCTTCTGGAACTGTATGACAAGCAAAACTCCGACATTTACGCGGTATCCGAGATTTTACGTTCTGTTACACTTCGGGCATTAGCGTATTATATTATAGATTATAACTGACACTAAGGATTCCTTCATGCACTCCTCCACATCCGTGATGATTTTTGATATTTCAAAATGTTGCCGTAACAGTATTGCTCTTGCCTGAACAATGATCTAAAGGATTCTTTAATTCTAAGAAATCTTCAAACTGAGCGTTTATTTTGTGTGAAATGATATGTGTCTACACTTTGTCGGTCTCTTTGTCTTTCTGTCTCTCTGTTTTTCTCTGTCTCTCTCCCTCTCTCTCTCTCTCTCTCTCTCTCTCTCTCTCTCTCTCTCTCTCTCTCTCTCTCTCTCTCTCTCTCTCTCTCTCTCTCTCTCTCTCTCTCTCTCTCTCTCTCTCTCTCTCACTCTCTCTCTCTCCCTCTCTCTCTCTCTCTCTCTCTCTCTCTCTCTCTCTCTCTCTCTCTCTCTCTCTCTCTCTCTCTCTCTCTCTCTCTCTCTCTCTCTCTCTTAAAATAACACTTTTGGGATTCCTTAGCACGACATTAATATTTCATGAAAATCGTTGTTGTGCGCCATTTGTGGTGTGGTGGTGGTGGTGCTGGTGTGTATGTGTGTGTGTGTGGGGGGGGGGGGGAGAGTGTGTGTTAAACTCTTAAACAAAAGTGCACCCCTTAAGTTAACTTAAGAGAAGAAAAAATCAGAAACCTTGCAAGGTCAATGTGATAACTTTTCTATGGAACCATTATTTTCTGCACATTGTTACGTGATCACACAAACGTTTATGGGATTATGTCCACTGGTGATGAGATACAGTGTGGACATGAAATATATAGCACAAAAATGGAATTTCGCTGTTCAAAGTCAAGCTTCAAGGTCATGCTGTGTACGCCAATAATTTATGCTAGCATGCTTTCTATTCAAGGTGATGCACCGCCACACGAAATTTGAAGCGATTCTGTCAAGTTAAACTGTGAAATATATGGCTAAAACACCCATGTGTTAGACCCCAACCACTTTCAACGTCTACCGATGTCCTTGACCTTGACCTTGACCCCACATTCAGAACTACCACAAGCCAATGTACCTACATGCCAAGTTTGAAGACTGTAAGACCAACGGTGTAGAATATATGACCCCTACACGAACTTTAGATTTTCATGGTCATATATCAAGGACAAGGTCACTAGTGTGATAATATATGCACGGATCTCTTCCTCTCCTGGTAACACACCAGCACACAAAATTAAAAGTGATTCTGTCAAGCGATTCAGACGATATCCTTGGGACAGACAAAACATTTTTTTTGTGGACAAACTTAGACTCCTTTGCCGATCTTAGATCGGGCAAAGGACATTTTTTTTAATGTTTACCGTTATCTGGCCGTTATAAATCGTTATGTAAACCACCACTGTGTTTATATTCACTTAACTTTATCGTCAGTTATATTTGACATCTTTTGAAGCAAAGTGATGTCAAATTTGCATAAAATATTTTTCAACAATATTAGACATTCAATTTTCACTGTCATTTATGATCGTTAAGACCGTTTATTTTTACATATTCGTTGCTATTGGTTCCATAAAATTCAACAAGGCCGAGATCCAGCACATATTTATCCAAACCGGTTTAAAATTGATCAGGTAGTTTCAGAGATATTTGATTTTCAAAGATTTTCCGTTTATGGCCGTTATTTCCGTTAATGTTACATTTTTGAGCAAACTGACATTACGGACATAATCTTTGATACACAAAGAATCATGATGCTATTTTTTACGTTTATCAGTTAGATAGCCTGCAATTTGTAGTCACCTAGGTGTACAGCACAGAGGCTTCTATAGTGCCAATGTCACATTAAATAATTAATTAATTATATCTCGTATGCTGATTGGTCAGAGGTATACACACTCTGACCAAGTGAAAACTTGAGATGCGCGCCCACCGGATTAGCCAGTTCGCGCCAGGATTCCGGAGGTGCCAGACACAGCCAGGAGTGCTCCGTAGAATATAAGTTTTGCGTTTTAGTTATTGTCCCATCCTAAGTTGTTTAAGCTTGTAAACTTGTAAAAATGGTCTAAATTCTATGTGTGTGTGTTTGTGACGTTCTGCTCGTCGGAAATCAGGTCAGTGTTTTCATTTCACATTTCAAGAGACTGCTTTATTCATTACCATCGTTTGACTCGTGCTGGGAATCTTGGCTCTTCTCAGAAGCCTACTGAAATAATAACCGGTCGACCCTATTCAGCGGTCAATTTCGTGGCACTACCAGAAGCCATGGCTTCTCCGAGTTCGCGGGAGGGCACTTCCGAACCCATAGCCCCGAAACCCGAGGATATTATGAAAATGGTGCAAGAATTGGATGCAAATTGAACAAAGAAATTCGAGGCTCTCGGCAACCTTGTTCATCGCGCCATCTCGAACGCGTACGCGGGCCCAAGTGACCCCAAAAAAGCGTGGTCGTCTCGCTCATCCAAACCGGACAACACCATTGTTGTCAATGATGAAGTATCGAATCTTAACGATTTAGAAGACAACCTGGTGAAAACATACAGCACTCAAGAACCGGACCATCAAGAAGTCGATCACGACATTGAATTACTAGAAAGGATCGCGGCAGAGATCAATTCGGAAGAAGAGAAACTTGGCGAAAAAGTGCTACCAGGACTGGCGAAAATAATTGACGGTCACTTCAAGGAGAAACTCAAAGCTGCAGACCAAAAGAAGAAATTTGAAATCTACAACAGACCGGAAAACTGCGCACGCCTCGTTGTGCCAATTGTCAACCCTGGAATTTGGAACAAACTTCCAGACGCGGCTGTGAAAACAGATTTGAAGTATCAACACATTCAGCGCACGATCATCAAAGCTGCCACTGCCACTGCGCGAGCGTGTGACGTCATTCTCTCTACAGACTCGAAACTGAGTGAAAAAATGGCGGGTGCGGTACAGAACTGCACAGATTCTATTGCTCTCTGCGCACTTGCGTCTCGCGAGATATCCTTCCGCCGTCGCCATGCTCTTCGACCGTATCTCAGCAAACCAAAACTTTGTGACGAATCGGTCCCCATCACGTCACAGCTCTTTGGGGATGATCTAGGCATTTCGCTCAAAGAGATCAAAGAAGCTGAACAGATAGCAGCGAGCTGTACCCAGCCAGAGAAGCCATACCGACCCCAAGGCGGAAATCAAGCCCACGGCTCTGCACAAAGCGAAAGTGGTTCCAGCCGGCGTGGTGGTTTTTTAGGGAAAAGTCGGGGGTTTCCCCACTACAAATGGCAGCAGTGGGGGCATCACAAACGTTGGCGAGGCCACTACAAGGGCCACAACTCCCGCTGGTCTCCCTATCACTAGCTGAAAAGGTGAGAAGCTTGATACGATCGTTTGAGGCTGATGTGGATAGTTTTGTGGCAGGAAGGCTGATGTTTTTTCATCATGAATGGGCACAGATTTCGTCTGATTCTGAGATTTTGCAAATGATTCAAGGAGCAAAGATAGAAATAAATTGTCCTGTAGGAACTCTTAGTAACTTGTCTTCTAACAAAACGCCAGCTGTCAGTCCTAGTGAATGCCAGATCATTGACTCAGAAGTCCAAAAACTTATTTCAAAGCGTGTCATCTCCCAATGTAGTCACACTGAAGGCGAAGTACTCTCCCCTGTGTTTACTAGAAGCAAGAAAGATGGAACACATCGTATGATTCTGAATCTAAGTAGACTCAACTCAGAAGTTTGTTACCACCATTTTAAAATGGAAACACTCAATACAGCTCTGACTCTTATTCATAAGAACTGTTTCATGGCATCAATAGATCTTAAAGATGTATACTATTCAGTGCCCATTCATGAGGAACACAAACAATTCCTGAGGTTTGTGTGGAAAGACCAACGTTTTGAATACAATGTACTACCAAACGGACTAGCTCCGGGACCTCGGTGGTTCACCAAACTGTTGAAACCAGTGTTCGCTTTGCTCAGAAAAGAGGGCCACATATCAACATCTTTTTTAGACGATTCATTGCTGGTAGGGGCTACAAGAGAAGCCTGCATGCAGAATGTCATTGACACCGCTACTCTTTTTCAAAAGCTGGGGTTCATTGTGCATCCAACAAAATCAGTATTTGAATCAAGTACAAAAATCCAGTATCTAGGTGTAATAATTGACTCAGTGGATATGAAGGTGAGACTCACTGAGGAAAGGAAGACAGGCTTGCAGAATGATTGCGAGAAGCTTCTAAGGAGAAATAAATGCAAGATCAGAGAACTGGCCCGAGTCATTGGGAAAATGGTGGCCAGCTTTCCGGCAGTCAAATTTGGACCACTTCACTACCGCCAGCTAGAAAAAGAAAAATCTGCAGCTTTGAAAAAGAGTAGAGGAGATTTTGATCAGTTCATGCTCTTATCACCAGATAGCCTTTCAGAGCTACAATGGTGGACCGGGAACATTGGAACGGCAGAAAATGACATTTGCAAAGATGAACCCGACATTGTGGTCACAACAGATGCTAGTCTTACAGGATGGGGCTGTCACTGCGAAGGCGTATCTTCGGGCGGAGAGTGGTTGGTCGGCGAAACAGACTTTCACATAAATTACTTAGAACTGAAAGCAGTGTTGTTTGCCTTGAAATGTTTTCAGAGCACTGTCAGACTCATGATTGACAACTCCACCGCAGTGAGCTGTATAAACAAAATGGGTACAAGCCACTCTGATGCTTGCATTGACATTACAGGAGCCATTTGGGCATGGTGTGTGAGGCATAATGTGTGGTTGAGTGCTGCTCATATTCCAGGTGTGTTGAACACTGAAGCTGACAAAGAATCCAGACGCACCAACCTGGACGCAGAATGGAAATTGGATGAGGCAGCCTTACAGGATGTTTGCCAATGCTTGCAGGTCTCACCAGAAATTGATCTATTTGCATCCAGGACTAACCATCAGATGAAGAGATTTGCTTCTTACAGACCAGATCCCGAAGCAGAAGCAATTGATGCATTTTCACTCTCTTGGAAAGACTTAAATTTCTATGCTTTCCCACCTTTCAGCACCATCAGTCGGGTGGCACAGAAAACTCAACAGGAAAAAGCCACGGGGATC
>CM065693.1:39693791-39703791 GCA_017654935.2 Phymorhynchus buccinoides
ATTAATTTACGACTTTGGTTTTTGGGTAATCTTTCTATGAAAAAAAGACCAGAAATTAACACTTAAGACGAGGCCTAAAAGTTAGAACGTAAAGAATGGCACAAACGCGTGATGAGAATGTCAAGAGGAAATTACAGCTTTAAAGGATTCTAACATTAATTTCATTAATAAAAAACTAACTAGGTTGTCGATGATCAAGACGAAATGAATGGAAACTTTTTTAAAATTTATTAAATTCCAAATATCAGAAGAAAAAACCAACATGTCACGCTGCCTCCTCGACATGTGATTTTGATAAAGAACTTGATCTTTGTCTCACAACAGTTGTGTGACGTGATGGTTCTAATGGTATCTGCAGTAATGCTACCAATGTTATAGTTTTTGTTGTTGATGATGATGGTGATGACGATGATGACGACGACGACAACGACGACGACGGCGTCGATGATGATGATGATGATGATGAAGACGACGCCAACGATGCTGCTGATGTAATTGAAAAGACGAAAAGGAGGATAACAAGAATGTGTTTTTTGTGGGTTTAAAAAAAAAACCTTTTGCTTTTTTTCTCTCGAAAACATAATAACATGTAAAGGAAAGAAACATAAAACATACAAGAGTGAGAATAAATCAAATATATCATCAATCATTTATAATCAAACATGTACTATCTTGTACACATATATCTAAGTAAATAAGCATAACAAATAAACCTAGCAACATAACAAAAATAATACAATTATAGGAAAGATGAGAGAGAGACAGAAAAAGAAAGAGAGGGAAATAGTGCATAATTGGTTTCTACTTCACCCATATCGTTTGTGTATATCATGTAAGGTAATGTGCATAATCTATGTATGGTCATTCTCAATGACAGGTAAATATATATTTATAAAGACCATTTTTGCTCGAACCGTGTAAGCGATCCATTTATATACTGTCCAAAAAAAGAAACGCATACTTTTTCAAATGTCGTCTCCGTCATTGTATTGCTGCACACACAGCCACCAAACTACTGGAAATGTTCACCGAGTGGTCCTTGTCATGATCGCTGTTAATGTTTCTCTCTGCTCATGCGCATGCGCACACAGTGCCTAAAATGTCAAAAAGGCGATTTTTTCATGCCCACGTGCCATGCATGGATAGAATTTCATGCAATTTCGTGAACACAGAGTTAACACCTTGTTCGCAAATGTCTACGAAAGGGAATCCCTTAGTGTTGGTACAACGGCGCCTAACTGCAGAGCAATACCTAAGACATTCTGTGTCCACACGTCCTTCCTCTTCTGCACGACCTTAACGCTGTGTTACTGCAGGACAAGGCTCGGACCTCATACTGTGCGACTCGGTACCCAGTTGCTCACCGACAATCACCTCCACAAAATTCTCTGGCCAACCATAACATCAGACATTAACCCAAAATAACACACTTCAGGGATGAACTGGACAGACGCGTGCATGGCCGAGAAGAGGTGCCAGTGAATCAACGCAAGTTATTGAAAGCACAGCAGGAGGAGTGGGACATCATCCCACAGCAAGACATTCGCTGTCTGATCAAGTCCCAAGGTGATAGTGTCCCAGGCACTTGTTGCTGTTCAAGGCAGTCACACCCTACTGTTCTGACAGCCCTCACACACTTGATAAAGTGACTGAATGATTTGAGGATACACATGCACTTGCCATACATTCAGCTAGCACCATGTCAAATTTCAAAACGAAAATCGCATTGTGTGATTTTCTGTTAAGTTTTGAAATTAAGATAAAACTTTGACTAGGCCTACAAGTTATGCGTATCTTTTTTGGGACAGTATAATAGCAATATAGCGATCAATCTTATATCTATCTTTAAGCAAGGTAATGAATGTAGGCAATCTTGGAAGTGCATTTTGTAGTTTAAATTTGTATAGATAAAATTTTGCAAATAGAATAATGAAATCTATAACAGCGTATACATTTTGTTTTGTGCCAAACAAGACCAGTTCTTTTTCTAATCTTAAGTTTTGACAATGAAAACACGTCTGTGCAACAAAATGCTGCAAGTCTAACCAAAACTGACGTATGACATTACAATCAAATAGCATATGAAAATGGTCTGTTCAGTTTGTTCACAAAAGTTGCATCAAGAAGAGTCGACTATTCGACGCAAGAACAAGAATCGTTGGGTTGGGAGTAGTCTGTGAAGTAATCTTAGCTGGAACCATCTGAGTTGTACATCACCAGATGAAAAAATCTTTTTCCAATTCAAGTTTTCAAACAAACAGTTACATTTAGAGAGCAGTTGGTGAGCTTTCATTATCATTAAGGATTGTCTGAATGAATTTGCTACCTTTCTTGATGTAAAACCAAGTTTTATTTCCTGTTAGCTTATACCTCTGAATTATTGTTATGCTTAGCAGTAAGCTCGTATTGCATTCAAAATACCTTGGTAAGTTAGAAAGTTTATGTTGATATCAGGAAAATTATTTACAAATTCGTCAAAAGTCATGAAATAGCCATTAACGTTAACTAACTGACTAACAAAGAAAATATCATGGTCTTTCAAGTATATAAATTTTCCATCTCTTAATATATGTGTATTGTAGTGAATACACTCTCCCATAAAATCATGGACTGTTGTTGGGCCACATTTAAAATACAGTTTTCTATAGTGTTTAATTACATCTTTCCAGAATGGATTTTCTGTTTAATTAATCACGACTCCAAAATTGGATACATTTGTTTAAAAGAGGGAACATGTTAAATGTAAAATCTTTCCATTCAGAGTCATCTAAGAGTCTTTTTAAGCAAATAATCTTCCTGGCAGATACGAAAGCTCTTATATTTACCATTCTAAGTCCTCCTTCACTATATTGTTTGAAGATTATGCTCTTTGTTTGTCGTTCCACAAAAATGACAATAACTCCCTCTTCGGATGGATCTGACAAGTTTATTAGTAAATGTACAATTTGGGAAATGACCAGTCTTGATTACAGTTATTTTGCCAAAAGGTGTCAATTGTCGTTTTTTCCAAGTATTTAAGATTCTTTTCATATTTTGTAGCTTATCTTCAAAATTCAGTTTTGTTATGGAGTTTACATCAGTTGAAAATAAAATGCCTAAAATTTTGAATGTGCCAGGGTCCCAAATGAAATTTGTATCTCTCATAAATCTGACACTGGAATTTTTCATACTCGCAATCCAAATTACTTGACTTTTGTCAACGTTAATCTTAAGGCCAGAGATTTCAGCAAAATTAGACAAAGTAAAAACAGCGTGTGTAAATGAATTTTCGCTGCCATCTAAACATAGAGATGTGTCATCCGCAAACTGGGACAACAATGCTTCCTTATTTCGAACTCATGCCTTTGATGTTTGGATTCCTGCGGACCAAAAGCGACAAAATCTCCGCACAAATCAGGTAAAGATAAGGAGATGACGGATCCCCCTGTCTCACACCCCTTTTTATAGCAAACCATGGAGAATACTGACCATTTATGGAAACACATGATACTACATCAGAGTAAAAAACACTCACCCACTTTACCAAAATTGAAGAACTGTAGACATTTGTTCAAAAACGACCACGAAACACTGTCAAAGGCCTTTTCAAAATCAACTGCAAAAAGCATACCAGGAATATGTTCTTTTTCTGTATACAATAAAGTATCGTATAAAAGTCTGATGTTTTGACCTATAAACCGACCTTTTAAAAAGCCTCTTAGGATTGTTTTTAGATGAATAGGTATACATGCAGAGGCAATCTTGTAAGTTACGTTAAGGACGCCAATTTTTAATAAATCTTTTGGATTTCCCTTCTTTAGGAATACAAATGATAGTTCCCTGTTTCTGTGTGACCGACAATTCCCCATTGTGAAATCCTTCGTTTATCTATCTTAAAAGAAACTGGCCTACATCAGTAAAAACGAATTTAAGGAATTCAGCAGTGAACCCATCAGGACCCGGACTTTTAAAGTTTTTCATCTCTTTCAAGGCAAATTGAGCTTCTTCATGGGTGATTAGGCCTTCAATACTGTCACGATCCTCCTCCATCAACACTGGCGCATCAGGCAGTTATGTAGTCAAGTCAATATATAATGTAACTATGTAATATATATATACATAATTAATAGATTTGAAATAAAATCTCAGTATACACATAATTAATATATACATTTATACATTTTGATACATTTTAGATTTTTGTTTGTTTACGTGTGATTCTCTTACCAGTGTGTCGTGCCTGAAGAAGAGAGGACACCTCTCGAAAGCTTGTAATTAAAATAGGAACCACCACGGATTTGTTGGAGTTTTCTTTCCTGTTGGTGTTTACTACCACACCTCTCTACATTCCTCCTCACCGGGTGTCTGTTGGTGTCTACTACCACACCTCTCTACATTCCTCCTCACCGGGTGTCTGTTGGTGTCTACTACCACACCTCTCTACATTACTCCTCACCGGGTGTCTGCTGGTGTTTACTACGATTTCTGTGACCTCCACTTTTTTAATCCTTCACTAGATCCACCAACATGGCATCCCATCTCTTCTACTCTCTTCGAGGGATTGTAATTTTAGAACATTATTATTTTTGTTATTTTACATAAGATTTTTACCATTTCTTTTGAATTAAGTGCTGGTTTGCTTTTATTGTGGACTTTCAATCTGGTGCAAACAGGACAACCATTCTCTTGTAGAAAGTCTTCTAGCTCAGCTTGAACATTCACTGTGGACATTCTTTGCAGGCCGACATGCAGACTGAAGATTCTTTCACAAGACGAAACAGCTGTCTTTGCATAGGAATTGTCTATCTCCCCCATTGGGAGAAAAAGTAAATCAGCACATTATTTTATTTTCTTGCCATCAGTATACTTAGCTGTTATTAAAATATTGTTGCCAAAGTGTTCTCCTAGCTTCTTTTTCTTGTGTATGGTTGCATAAGCATCTTTACAGTACTCGTCCATTTTTTTTCACAGTCTGTTCTTCATCACAATTTTCCAGGAAATCACAAACCTTCTAAAAAGCTTCTTGCCTCTTGTTGACCGTTTTTTTTTAATGAGATTCGGAATCCTTATTTGCCTTTTTCTCACCCGAAAACTTTGTTGGAACTTGTCTAAATGTCCTGAAATTGATGCTGCATGTCTGATGATAGATAGCATCTGCTGCACGAATAGCCTATGAAGAAAGATAAAATAGGACAAACTAATTGCTTTTAAATTTCTGATTGTTAATAATGGTACATTGAGACATCTAAAATGCACTCCGACAGTTTTAACACACAAAAATTGGGGGGTTTTAACAAAATTACGCCTTTTGTGTTCGTAAATTATTTCATTCCTATATATCTTTTTTTCTTCTTAATATCACAGTTCATATTAAATTAAAACAAATTTAACATTCAGTCATAAACTAATAATGAATTTAATACAGGAAAAAAGAAGCAAAAATATAATGCCCCTTATTATGCATCTATATCGCTAAAAATTCGGGACTTTCCTGGAAATGCACTGCCTCCGGGCATTGCCTCCAGGATCGTTCCCACCATCTTTATATCTACTAATGTCCCATATGTGTCTGTTTCAGACCGGAGGACGTTAAACGGATTTTCTTTTTCATCCAGAGCAGCACTTAGCTGCAATCTGCGCTTTCTGTGCAAAGTTATTTTATTTCTCTGACATTCCTTTCTCTCGTCCCGATATGTTAATAGAAAATGGTAGGGAAAGCTAGGGGAAGACGGGGTAATGCGCTTTTTACCCCGTCTTCCCCTATAAAGAAAACAGCTGGGAGAAGTCCAGGGCAGCAGTACAAGGTCTGGAACTCAGCATCTCCCTCGCATCTCTGGTTGAACATTTGATAGAAAAACCCATTTGATAGAAAAACCCATTTGACCTCCTCTAATTGTGGTATTCATAGAAATGAATGGACAGACAGAGGTGCACGACATATAATTGGCTATAAAAACAATATTCCTTCATCTGTAAAGGAATGTTATAGTCTTTTAGAAAAAGGCATCAACACTCGTGTAGGCTGTAATGTAAATTCACATACGTCTTGCAGCGTTTCTTCGCTAAGTCATTTTCCAAGAGAAATTTCTAGTTTTTGTTTTATACTTAAATATAATTCTTTAAATGTAAACATATTAATACTACAAGATGTATATGTGGGGAGAAACTTTTACCATTCCATATACTGTTTCCAATTACCTGAAAATCCTTCAATCGATGATTTTAAAATCCTAATGTCAAATCACTTATTCAGTTTTGTCTAATGAATCAAAATATTTACTTGATGTTGTTGTTGTTGCACACATACGTAAACGGCATACACAGTTGCGTGCGCGTGTGCACGCACATAGGCCCATGCGGGTCAAGATACATCGCAAAACACGAAAGATAATATAATAGGCACAAATCTCTTCGTTCGATTCAAAATGATGTCGACAGCGCGTGAAGAGAAGCGAATCTGTGATAAACTAACAGTAGAACAAGGAAAGACAGAGGGGCTAAAACAAACAGAACAAGCAAATATGAACATAACATCGGATCGATGTATATACATGCCAGAGGAATGAAAGAAATAATAGAAGCAAACCAGAAACTAGGTTGAGGATAGAGAGAAAGAATCTAGGGAACGTTTTAAATTTGGTCACGTTTTAAATTCTGTTTATCTCTCTGTCTGTCTGTCTGTCTTTCTTGTTGATCATTCTCTTTGTCTGTCTGTTTGTCTGCCTGTCTGTCCGCATATACCTCTTTCTCTTTCTCTCTCTCTCTCTCTCTCTCTCTCTCTCTCTCTCTCTCTCTCTCTCTCTCTCTCTCTCTCTCCCTCTCTTTCTCCCTCTCTCTCACATACACACAAACACAAACTGAGAGAGAGCGAGAGAGATAGAGAGAGAGATGAATGTCTCTCTCTCTCTCTCTCTCTCTCTCTCTCTCTCTCTCTCTCTCTCTCTCTCTCTCTCTCTCTCTCTCTCTCTCTCTCTCTCATACACACACACACACACACACAAACACAACCCGAGAGAGAGCGAGAGAGAGGGAGAGAGGGAGAGAGAGAGAGAGAGAGAGAGAGAGAGAGAGAGAGAGAGGGGTCTCTCTCTCTCACATACACACACACACACACATAGACAAACACACAGAGATACAAACACACATACATACAGAGAGAGAGAGAGAGATTAGAGAGAGAGAGAGACTCTCTCTCTCTCTCTCTCTCTCTCTCTCTCTCTCTCTCTCTCTCTCTCTCTCTCTCTCTCTCTCTCCCCCCCCCCTCTCTCTCATGATTCATTTATAGCCTGTATTCTGTCCTACGTGGCTGACCTTTTCCCCTTCATTATTGGGCAATGTCTGCCATGCAGCGTTATTAAATCAGAAACTGCACCTCTCTCTCTCTCCACACACACACACGCACGCACGCACGCACGCACGCGCGCGCACGCGCGCGCGCACACACACACACACACACACACACACACACACACACACACACACACACACACACACACACTCACTCACACCTTTTCATTTCATTGTTCTCTCCTGCTTTCATCTCTCCCCTGTCAATGTCAACCTACATTATATTATGTGTTGTGTATCTGTCTGTCTGGCTATCTGTGTCTCCTTTATGTCCGTCTGTACGTCTCTATTTCTCTGTTTGACTGTTTGTCTTTTGTCTATATCTGTCTGTTTATCAGTCTGTGTGTCTATCTCGCATGCCATATGTGTCCGTGGTTACGTTTGCGTGTGTACGTGTAACGTATTTTTGTCTGTGTGTCTGTGAAAGAAATAAAAAGTGTTATAGTCAGAAACCCTTTTACAAATATGAAATTAGGCTACTACTACAAAGAACATTCAAGACAGAAGAAAGTAAACGTTTTCTTAAACTTTAGTAAAAGTATGTTGTACGTTCTTGCAGCGTTCGAATGTTACATTTGCGGGAACAACGTGTTAGTGATTCTGTTCGTTATTTAAAATAAATTCCAGCAAAAATGTTTTATATCATGTTATATTTGCATTTGAATGTTACTTATATTTCCTATAAAATATTCATTCTCAGTACCTGTATTTCCATTCTATAGCCATTTTTTCATCTTCTGTTATGCTATTCAGAGAAACCTAGTTCAGCAAATTTAGCAAGTTTGCTGAATAGACTTTTGTATGAGGAATAAAAGATTCATAGATACAGGGAATCAAGTTATGCATTAAATCAACGGGTTCTGTGAGTGGGCCTACTGTCTAGAACCCTGCGAACCACAGCCATGATTGATGAAACGGTCCTACAATAACTTGCAGGATGAAAAACATTTGTCTGGCAGCTTTTTCAATGTGTCTCCTTGTCCAGGATCTGTCCCTGACCTTGTCTGTCTGACTGTCTGTCTGTTTATCTCTGTCTCTGTCTGACTGTATCGTATGTCTGTGTCTCTGCCTCTCTCTCTCTCTCTCTCTCTCTCTCTCTCTCTCTCTCTCTCTCTCTCTCTCTCTCTCTCTCTCTCTCTCTCTCTCTCTCTCTCTCTCTCTCTCTCTCTCTCTCTCTCTCTCTCTCTCTCTCTCTCTCTCTCTCTCTCTCAGACAATGACCCAAGATTTTGTAATGTCATCGCTTATGCCCATCAAATATGGAGTACCCCAAGGATCGGTATCTTATTCTCAATTTATATAAATGATTTACCCCTCCACCTAAACTCCCAATGCGAACTCTTTGCTGACGATACAACCCTTCACGCAAAAGATGGAAATCCAAACAACGTATGCATCTTCCTCCAAAAGGACATAGATAACCTTACAACATGGACAGAAAAGAATAACATGGCAATTCATCCTAGTAAATCTAAATTCATGTTAATAACTACTCGACAAAAAAGACAAAACTTAAAAGATAATCTGCCTAAACTCAAAATTTATGACAGTCTTCTTGAAGAAGTAGATTCATGTAAATTACTGGGTGTAACTATTGATAACAATTTATCATGGTCTAAGCACATCTCTGTCATTTGTTATAAAAAAAAAGCTAAGAAAGTATTCCAACTTAATAGAATAAAGCATTTCCTAGATACACGAAAACTCTTTTTTAATGCATATATTCAGCCCGAAATAGATTATGCTTCTACGTGTTCGGATCTTGCTAGCGAAAACTGCTTAAAGCCGCTAAAAAAGACTCTACAAGCGCGCTCTTAAAATTGTTCTTCTTAAGTCTTCTTCCCTACAAAATAATGATTATAAAGAACTAGGCATTCTTCCAATAGATTCTAAGTTGAACCTTAATAAAGCTGTTTTCATGTACAAAATTATGTATAAACTGACACCAACCTACTTATGCAAACGATTTCCTATTACTAACATTCGAAACAAAAGTAAAGTATATATTCCTCGCCCCAGAACAAACCTGTTTATGACCTCCCTTACCTACTCTGGTAGCAAACTGTGGAATGATATGGAAAATATCAATATAGCAAGTGTCTCATCTTTTAAGAGAACATACCATAAACACCTCTTAAACAAGCTCTAAATGATCATATTTATTTCACGTCCATATCTATTGGTGTTGCAAAACAACGACTTACTAAAATATTCGTGCTCATAACAATTACAACAAGTAATTAGTACATGTATGCATTAATTATGAGCATACTTGCTACAATGTTTTTGCTTCCTGTACGCCGCGGATTAAGTAACTCTGTGATGTATTTTCTTTTCTGTACGTGTGTGTGTGTGTGTGTGGTCTATGATATTTGAATTTTGTTAAATGTTTGTATTTTTGCTTGATCTTGAAAACTTAATGTGGTTTTCCCCATTTTTGCTTATTTGCATTGTTTCTTGTTATTTGATAGTCATGGTTTGTTTTTTTCCTCCTTGAGGGCATGGTGTAAAGAAGCGAAAGCTTATCTGTTTACCCTCATTAAAAAACATTCGTATTCGTATTTGTATTCGAATTCTCTCTCTCTCTCTCTCTCTCTCTCTCTCTCTCTCTCTCTCTCTCTCTCTCTCTCTCTCTCTCTCTCTCTCTCTCTCTCTCTCTCTCTCTCTCTCTGTCA
>CM065693.1:39708791-39738791 GCA_017654935.2 Phymorhynchus buccinoides
CGATTTGTTCTGTGTTTTGAAAAGTAATGTGCTGATTTCTTTTTCTCCCAATGGGGGAGATAGACAGTTATGCAAAGACAGCTGTTTCGTCTTTGAGAAAGACTCTTCAGTCTGCATATCGGCCTGCAAAGAATGTCCACAGTGAACATTCAAACTCACTTTCTCCTCTTTGCACCAGATTTATTTCAAAAAAACGGCTAAAATCATAACCTTTTTTCTTATGTTTTTTATCCCCGAAGAGAAAAGGATGTGATTTAAGCCGTTTTCTCATGTTTTTTATCCTCAAAAACAGTGCGATTTAGTCGTTTTTACTCTCGAAAACAGCGTGATTTAATTGTTTTTTAATGAAAAAAAATTAAAAAATGTAAAAAGAAGTTACTTAAGTTCTTTTTAAGTTCTTTTATGGGTTCTTAAACAAGTTCTTGTTAAGTCAACTTCAAGTCGCTAATAAGTTCTTGGTAAGTCACATCAAGTATTTATTAAGTTCTAACACAAAAACTTGTTAAGTTCTTATCAAGTTCTTACTTAAGTTATTGTTATGATTTTATCAAGTTACTTACTTAAGTTATTGGTAAGTTTTTATTAAGTTCTAAAACAATAATTTATTGCATAAAAAATGGATCACTCTCAGATTTTAAACTTTTTGGTTTTAGGCTTTCTTGTTTGTTTGCTGCTTTTTCTGATTGTTTTGTTTGTACTTCTACTCGTTTTTCTAGCTTTGGTTGCATATGTGTTTTATATAATTTATAAGACAAATAACCAACACCAGCAACCACACCAACAGTAAGCAATACAAATCGTAATTCATATTGTTTTGTTTGTCTTCTTCTTTTTTAACTGGTATTGCGCTTATGGTTGATTCATCTTCATTCTGAGACAACAGTTTTTGTTTTGTTTGTTTGTTCATTTTTTGTTGTCGATTCCACTCTGATAACCTTTTTACCTGCTTCAACTCGTCCTGGGCTCTTCGTTACCTTGGTTACTGTCGGACTGGGGTTTGTTTGCTGTTCCGTCTGATTCGTTTGATTTTCTGTCACGTTCATTTTTAATAGCAATAAAATCTATATGATTAAAAGTAATTAACCCCATGACAACTGGTGATAAAAGCCCGCCAAACCTATAATAAAGATCACAACTAAGAGACTCTAACGATTTAATTAAAACAGGATCTTGACTTAAATCGAACATTAAATCTTGTTGTGAATCGACGGGAAGAAATTGATTAACTAACTTAGTGTACAAGCTTAACACTGTTTGACCTAAACTTTTAACCATTTTAGATCCTAATTGTGCTTCGTATCTGTTGTAGTACTTTTCAATGTCAGCAGAAGACATTACTTGAATCTGTTCTATACTAAATTCTGTTCCTAAGTATTGTTTTGTTTTTCCGCACGCAGCCAGAGAATACAACTTTTCCTTTTTATTCATAACACTTCATCAGAAATTACTGCTTCCTGCGCATTTAATAGTAGTTCGTCACAATTCATTTTTAGTTGATTTTTATGTTTATTTTATACAACAAAAAATGAGTGCTGAAAAAACTGTTGTTAATCTTGTATATCACTCTGCTATAATTGGAGGACTTACTATGGGGTAAAAAATTATTGAAAATGAAATCAGCTGACCTTGGAAAACTTGACCTAGAGGACTCTGCTAAACTAATCGCTGTAATTACTGCTTCAATCGCAACAAAAGACTTTTTAGTTAAGCAAGGAATAATTCCAGAAAATATAAATATGTAAAATAAAATGGCTTCACTCGCAATGATGATTGGCGGTGCTGTAGTAAACGCACTTGCTTTTTCAGGAAGTAATTACATGTTCAGTAAACTAGAAACAAACGAAGAAAGAAAAAGACATGACAAAGCAATATAACAATTAGCAGCAGCACAAGACGCCTATGAAAAGCAAAGACTCGCTCAGTTAGATTTTATTAACAACAAATTAAAACTACAAAACCATGCAGCCTACACTTTTAAGAATGTTGACGTCGCCATTAAAGAGTATTATTTAGTGACGGGAGAAAAAATAGTTCAGTTACCACCACCAAAACTAAGTGACTTCTACCAACCATCTGAAAAACAAAAACACCAGGAAATAGCGTTTATTGTAATTGGTATGACTGCTGTTTATTTTATTGCAAAAAGCGTATAGTATAAAAATGAACAATAAACTATCTAAAATTTATTATTCACCAAAAGGCTATTGGAAAGGTTTAACAGCTATTCAAAAATTAAATCAAGCTGCAGGAGTCACTGAACAAACGGCAAAAGAATGGCTATCTAAACAAGCTATATGGCAAATCTATTTACCAGCACCTAAACGAATTAAAAGACCGCACTTTGTCAACACAGCACCAAATGACACTCATCAAATGGATCTTCTATACCTCCCTCATGATTTAATCAGAAGAAAAAGATTTAAATACGCGCTTACAGTCATCGATTTATCTTCGAGATATAAAGATGCTGAACCATTGACTGATAAAAGTGCTACTTCAGTCTCTGTGGCTTTACAAGAAATCTATAGACGCGGTCCATTAACCTATCCTCGTTTAATTCAAGTTGATGAAGGAAAATAATTTAAAGGACAATTCAATCAGCTACTGTTAAAACACAAAGTCGTTATTAAAAGGGGTATTCCTGGCCTTAGTTGAAAACTTTAACAAACAATTGGCAGAAAGACTTTTCTCTTATCAATACCATAGAGAACTCCTTGATTCAACTAGAAACACTGAATGGGTTAGAAGACTACCCTCCGTTCTGCGTGTCATGAATAACGAAGAATCTAAGGTCACTGGACTCCGACCAGTAAAAGCAATACAGAAGAAAACAATTGACTTGCCAATTCAACATTCAATTACAAAACAACTAATACCATTTGGAGTAAAAGTAAGGTTTCTTTATGCACCAGGGGAAGCAGAAGGAGACACCCGCATAAGAGCAACTGATCCAATTTGGAGCATTGATCCATACGAAATAAAAAGAATAATAGAAATGAATCCTCCTGTCTATTATTTACGAGAAACTGATACAACAAACCATATGGCACGACCTGCTCCAAAAAGAGCCTTCGTTAAAGAAGAACTACAGCTAATCCCACTAGACACAGTTCCAATTTAAAAAGAGCTTTAAATAGAGACTTAGAAGAATTATTTCATTTACTTCTTTTCTTTTTTTTTGCTTTTCAGTTCAATCCTAAACCTTTTAGTACATTTTTAACGAATAATTATTTTTAAATTAATAAAAAAATTTGAGTTAGAAAAAGAAACTCAACATGACAATGACACTTGATGATGAACGCGAACATTGAGACAATGTTTTTAAAGAAACAGAATTAGAAGTTATTGATCCAGAAAATGTACTAGAAAGTGTAAAACATGCTATTTCACAAATACCTGAAAAACTGATAATAGAACCCCCAGTTAAAGTAATGTTGGCAGTCTACATAGATTATGAAACAGTTAATAAGGAGCAGCTACAAGTATGGGTCTCTACTAAACAACAAGTAAACCTGGGCAGACAATTTAATCACCCAGTTCATCAATGCATCAGAAGAGGCAAAACTGAGAGGATCTGGTTGGTCAGAAGGAGGAGTATTAGAAATCAAATTAAGGGAGAGTAAATATGCCCCCATCGTAGGAAACTCGTTTTTTCCTTTACCTAAAGATTTAGTTTTAAAACGAGCAGTACTAAACATTAAGAATACAGATAACCAATGTTTTATGTGGTGCGTTTTAGCTAAACTTTATTATGTTAAAAAGAACGCAGAGAGAGTAATTAACTATCAACCTTACATAAATGAATTAAACTTTAATGGAATCGACTTCCCTGTAAGCCTAAGCGAAGTTGATCAATTTGAAGAACAAATTAAACCAATTTCAATTAACATCTACACATGGTCAATAGAAGAAAACCTTAAACCAATCCGTGTATCAAAGAACTCTCCCATGATTGGTGATCCAGACGAAAAACATATTGATCTACTCTTAGTAACGGATGGAACAAAAACACACTACACTTTAATCCGAACAATGAGCAGACTTATAAACTATACTTCAAAAGATGGGCATAAACAGGAATTCTGTCGAAGATGTTTTCTGAGAATTCCTAGTATTCATGCTGCAGTTGAACACAGAAAACATTGTAATTCAACTGTTGACTGTGAAACTAAACTTACTACTCTCGAAGAAGGTAGTAAGGTAACCTTTAAAAACTGGAAGAAACTGCAATTAAATCCATATGTTGTTTACGCTGACTTTGAATCTATCATCGTTCCGTATCAAGGTCCTGCTCCTAAAAATCTTCCAAAAACAGTATTATTAAACAATCATCAAATCTGTTCATATGCTTTTATTATAGTTAGATCAGATGGGAAACATTCAACGCCAGAACTTTATAGAGGACCTGATGCAGCAAAACGATTCTTACAACGTATGAAATACAAGCGAAATGAGTTGTCTAATCAACTTAATCTATTTGATTTAATCATGACATCAGAAGATTTAAATCAATTTGAGTCTGCTATTGAATGTTGGATTTGCAAAAAAGAATTCGAAGCAACTGATGAAAAAGTAAGAGATCATGATGACATTAGTGGAAAATTCAGAGGAGCAGCACACAACTCCTGTAATTTGCAGTTAAAGTTTGAACCAAAGTCTTGGAAACTGCCTATATTCTTTCACAATCTACGTGGATATGACTCCCATTTAATTCTACAAGCAGTTACTGATGAATTTAGAACCGTCACTTGTATAGCTCAGTCTTCAGAAAAGTACATGACATTTACATTAGGACAATTATCTTTTTATGATTCACTACAACATATGATGGGTTCGTTAGAATCTTTAGGTCAGTCACTATCCAAATGCACTATAACAGAAAAATACTTCGATCCAACACTTGTACGAAAAGGAGTATACCCTTACGAGTACATGAGTAGTTGGGATAAATTTGACGATTTAAAATTACCACCTAAAGGCGCATTCTACTCTAGTTTGAAAGGAAAAGATATAAGTGACTCTGACTACAACCATGCACATTCAACGTGGATTAAATTAGACTGCAAAACCATGGGAGACTATCATGACGCCTATTTAATGGCTGACGTTTGTTTGCTTGCGGACGTATTTGAAAATTACAGAAAAACGTGTATGAAACATTACAGTCTAGACCCTGCTCATTATATCTCTGCTCCTGGAATGAGTTGGGATGCTTTCTTAAGATTTACCAAAATACAGATTGACTTACTCTCCGACCTACCAACTCTCCAGATGATTGAAGACGGACTACGTGGAGGAATTAGTATGGCTTCACACAGTTATTGTAAGGCCAACAACAAATACTTAGACGACTACGATCCTACTAAACCATCAAATTATATCATGTATTTAGATGCAAACAATCTCTATGGTTGGGCGATGTGTCAGTCACTTCCATTACGTAACTTTAAAATGTTTACAGCTCCTTTTAATTTTAATATCAACGACTTTTTACAATGGCTGTTGAAATTACCAGATTGTTATAAAACAGGGTTCATTTTAGAAGTCGACTTAGATTATCCGGATGAACTCCATGATATCCACAACGACTACCCGTTAGCAGCAGAAAGACTTCAGGTGGGATCAGAGCTACCAAAACTTGTGCCTAATCTACATAACAAAAACAAATACGTCTGTCATTATAGATTACTACAATTCTATTTACGTCACGGATTAAAACTAACAGCAGTTCATAGAATCATTTCGTTTAAACAAGAGAAATTCATGGAGCCGTATATTAAAAAACCCCACTAATCTTAGAATTCAGTCAACCGAACCTTCAGAGAAAGACTTCTTCAAGTTAATGAATAACAGTTGTTTTGGAAAGACGATGGAAAACCCGCACAAACGTAAAGACGTCAGATTAGTTACCCAAGAAAACAAAGCAATCAAACTAACTTCAAAACCTAATTATCAAGACTTCAGAAAGTTCCATGACAACCTTTACGGAATAATGATGAAGAAAATTAATGTGAAGCTAGACAAACCAGTCTTCATTGGGTTTGCTGTTTTAGAATTATCCAAGTTATTGATGCTAGAATTTCTTTACGACTACTTTAAACCACTGTATCCAGACTCTAAAGTATTGTACACAGATACAGATTCATTTATTCTAGACATTCCGACTGAAGACTTTTACAAAGATTTAGAAACAGATTTAACGAAAGGTGTAGACTCGTGGTATGATACATCTGACTACTCAATTAAATCTCCATTACATTCAACTGTAAATAAAAAGGTGATTGGAAAAATGAAGGATGAACTGAATGGAACTATAATCAAAGAGTATGTTGGACTGAGAGCAAAGATGTATTCAATTGCCAGTCAAACTAGTGTTATTAAAAAAGCAAAAGGAATCAGTAGACCTGTTGTTCAAATGGTCATGACACACGACAACTATTTAAAAGCGTTGTTTGACAGCAAGACGTTTTATCATGACAACATAAAAATACAATCTAAGTTACACGAGATAAACACAACAGTTGTAAATAAAAAATCACTTGACTCAAACAACACAAAACGTGTGTTTAAATCACCAGAGTTTTCGTATGCAGTTGGTCACTGGAGAACTAAGTGTCATAGTCAGTAGACTTTTTAATCTTGTAATCATATTGAATTGAATAAGCACCCTTTAGAGTTCTTATTGTTATTTCCCTAGAACAGATTTTAATGTGTCGTTTATTTTTTTTTCGCATTCTTTTTTTTATCGCTTCTATGTCTTGCGGTTGTGAAAAACTTGCTCTTGATTTTTTCTGAAGTTCAAACTTTTGCATTTTGTAGTCGTTGTAGTCTGCTTGCAATCTATTGAACTCCTCATCCGAAATTTGAGAGTCTTGCAAAGCTTTACTGATAATTAATCGAAATGAACTAAGTTTTGCCATTATTAATTGAACCATGGCTGTATGCTTTTGAAGTTTTATTTTTATTTTTTTGTTGAAAGCAGACGTACCGATTGAAAACAACCCGAGAGTTAATGACACACAACCTAGAGGCAAAGCTATGGGCGATCCAACACCTGTCGCTAACAACCCTACAGAGCTTCCTGCTGTTAAAGTACCTAGAGTTCCAAATCCAGTATTTAAGTATGTTGTTGAATTAAACAAACAAGAGTACCTTCGTTTGGTTCTGTTATAATTAGTGAGGTCTTTTTCCAATTCTTTTTGTATTTCTGTAATGGTAGACAATCTGAACTTTCTGATTTCAGGATCATCACCACCCTCAGTCTTTTCTTTGTCAGTATTTTCTTTCGGTATTTTTGGATATACTTTAACGGACATCTTTTTATATTTAAAAAATTTTTTAACATTTAATTTGCACTTGTTATCATTTTAAGAAGATCATCAGACAAAATGCTTTCAGTGTAATAAAACCCAATGAGATCTAAATTAGTAACATTAATGAACGTTAATTCTTTGAGATTGTTTGGATCAACACTCAATATAACTTTATCGCTGGTCGACACTGCCTTAATTTCTTCACCGCGGTTTTGAATAACGATAGTACATCTCACTGATTCAACATCCAAGTTTTGCCAAGAAATAAGAATCCCTTTCATTAGGTTGTCGCTAACACCAACAGGTAGGGAATCAGGGTTGTCTGCTCTAACAGAAAGTTCAAATATCATAGTAAATTCGTCTGCTAAAACCATTTTAGGAATGAACTCTAATAGCGTGGCTGCGTCTTTTGTCACTGTCTTTTTTCTATGCAGCATGTACTGTCTCTTTTTATACGGTTTGATTGCTATTTCTCTTCTGCTGTTGTTTTGTGGAATCAGACTGACATGTAACGGCCCCGAGTTAAATGATTTGCGAAAGTGTTTGTCATTATCAAAGAATGTAAACGGGCTTAAAAATTCAAACTTAATTTCCCAATCAACGAATGGAATTAAATGCCATTTGTTGTCCCTTTTCTTAACAACTTTATATTCAAACTGGCCAACATTGTCAGCTACTACATTACGCAATTGCTCTAGTTTAGGTACTTTTTTTATCACTTACTTCTGCACGTTTATAATAGCCGTTGTTTGTGTACTCAAATCCATACAGCGCTCCTATCTCTCCATTTAAATCAAAGTCTTCTGTGTCCGCTAGGTCCTTCAATTCTAAAGTTGCGCATCTAACAGGGTCAAGCATAACCGGTTGATCTGGTCCGCGTGACATTGTTTTATACTAAATTATTTTATTTCTAATAATGCATTTAGGCTGTCGCACTGAACTTTTTTTCCTTTTTTGTCAGTTATTCTGATCTTTAGTGAATGGTGAATCCCGCAAATTAATTCTTTAAACTGTAAGTTGGGAAACGTTATAATTTCGTAATCACAGTATGCCGCTTTTGCTGATGGAAGAACTCTTAACACAGTAGACGGCTGGTTATCAAATAAGTTGTTATCCGTACTCAGGATATCTAAATGAAAATATAATAAAGAATGAATAGCAAGATTCAGAGAGTTTTCTCCTTTAAAAGAGGTTTTATTTTCTGTGATCGAAAAGCTGTGTATATCTCGGTTCTAAACCCTAACATTTTTGCTAGTTCTGGTGCAAAGTAGTAACCTACTCTCTCTTGCTCTTTGAAGATTAACGTTA
This sequence comes from Phymorhynchus buccinoides, assembly GCA_017654935.2. NCBI lineage: Eukaryota > Metazoa > Mollusca > Gastropoda > Neogastropoda > Raphitomidae > Phymorhynchus > Phymorhynchus buccinoides. The sequence goes on from CM065693.1 coordinate 39,717,413, forward strand.
CTTTTAAATTTCCCTCATTAAGTTTTAAAGTAATGTCATAATCGCTTAAAATGTCTTTTAATGAACAAAAACCGTAATAACCGTCTGGTATAGTTAGTTCGCTTATTGGCTGTCCTCCGTCATCAATTTTTTTTATCCAATTATTCCTTAAGGTTTTGCTTATGTTAATCCATTTAACTTTGTAATAAATTTCATGGAGCGCTACTTTTAGAGAACCATGATTTTCAATAGGACGTTGTAAAAGTATTGGCTCGTCTTGATCAGTTATATAAATAAACATTTTTATTGCGGATATATAAATGAATGCTTTTAAATATAACAAAGACGCTAAATATGCAGTTGGATCATATAACCCTAAAACTATAGCTGTTGATTCAATAGTTGTTGCAGTGGGAGTTGATTCTTTTGAAGTTAAGGTCAGTAATCCATTAAACCATTATTTAAATCCTAGCATCAAACATGATAACATCGCAAAGGCATGGTTTAGTCATCCAATGCAGTTTTATCAAAACCAGTTAAACTTTGCTGTGTTTTGCGCAACAACAGGGTGTGGTGTTTCTTTCACTGATCACTTAAATCATCCTGATCTCATGGTAAAAGCAGTTTATAGATTTCATTTTTATTACACATTCAGGCGTATTTTGTCTGAACTGCAGGCACCATTACCGAATGATTCAACTTTTAATCCGTTCAACAACAGAATTAACATGAAGGCCTTTGAACGGATTTGTAATGAGTTTAACATTAACTTGAATACAGACTTTAGACAAAAGTTAGATCGTAATCATGGTTTGGGTACACTTTATTATTGGGGTGTGCACAGAAAGTATAACTATGATTGGAATCCTCCTTACACGTCTTTTTCTTCAGGTACGACCGTTCATCTAGGATCTATTCAACAAAAACATAAAAACGCGTGGACTACATTTATTTTAGACACTTCTGAAGGACTGACAAAGGCGGGAATAGAACGAGTAAATGATTCTATTCGTACTTACGTGTGGTGTTTGCTGGGATCTCAAGCGCAAGTGAGGTCTGAGATAATGGATCCTTCAACTGGGTTTGATGCACAAAAACAGTATTTAGCTAATTTAGAAGATGCAATCAATTCTACAGTTGACCTCCCAGATAGCATTAAAAGGTATCAAGACGTTTTAAGATTCGCAAGATCGAAGGTAGACTTTGCTGTCGGTAGTGGATTATACATGCTACCCTCTGATCTTAGACTTCAAATAGGAACAATTGTAAACTATAACAACGAAATCCTTATAGCGGGAGATAATCAAGCAGTTGGTAAAAACAAAGAAATAAATTCTACATTGTCGATCATACAAAGAACACACCATCCAATCCCTGACAGTCAAAAAAAGAATATTAACTTAACGAATTCAACGAACTTAACGAACAGCGCAGCCAGTAACCATGAAAACGAAAAGACAGCATTAGTTATTTTTCTAACTGCAGCTGGTCTAGTTTATTTTTATTTTACTAAAGAGTAATCCAACAACTAAAACTATTAATGTCCATAAGTGTTCAGCCATAAAACCGACTACTTTGCTTGCAGTAGAAAAAAGCCAACTGACAATTCCGCCTAATATACCGGGTAGTGCATCTAGAGCTTTTTCTTCTAATTTTTTTAATAGATTCGTTAAATGTTCCAGTTGTTTTTTAATCCAATTCGTATCTTTTGACGGTGAAGGTGGAGAAGGTGGAGAAGGTAATTGACCACCACCACCACCTGTTCCTGTTAAAGCAAACACTAAAGTAGAGATTGCAAACCCTAAAGCTGTCATAACGCTCGCAATCGTGACTCCTTGCTCTCTAAATAAAGTTTTTATTCTTTCAGCTAGCGTCGTGTTTTCGTATAACATTATTTGGATGGTTTCTTTTATTCTGCTGAATTGTGTTCGTAATTGTTCACGGTTAGTTGACAGTACTTCTAGTCTTGCCGTTCTCTCGTGTTGAAGATCATTTAGTCTTTGTGTGATTCTGTCTTTCACGTTTTGTCCTAGGTTGTTATCATCCGCTTCAGTCAACTTTTGTTTTTCTCTGTCAATGTGAGAATCAAGTTCGCTTAACTTTGCTAGATTATTTGTTAACTCGCCTCTGGTAGATTGTAATGTTGAATTGAGCGCCATTAGTTCTCTCATAGGTAATGGTGAATCATGTAATGTTTTTAATTGGGTTTCTTCATCTTCTAAAGTCAAAAAACTAGTTTCCATTTCTATTATTTGGTCCGCAGTTGCGCTTAAGTCTTTAAGGGGAATTGATTGAAGTTGGGAATCAGTAGGTAGTCTTTGTAGTGTGTTTTGAAGTGTAGAAACAGCTTTTGTGCTTAGGTCTGGTTCAATGTTAAATCGTCTTTGATCACTAACACTGAGCCTGTTGCGAAGTTGTACTCTTTTTTAAAAACTTTGCGGGGTTATCTTGTTTAGTTGTAAGTTTTTCAGTTTTCCATCTTTATTGCCTTCAATTCAAATAAATCATACGTTTCGGGTAGTTCTTTATTATTCAAAGTCATTAGAATCAAAAACTTCAGGTGGTTCTTGTCTCTATACCACTTTCATAAAACGATCTTACTTTATCTTCCATTAGTTCTCGTCTTAAAGATGATTGATGACGAGAAGTTCTAGCTTCACTCATGTCATCTCCAGCATCAAAAACATCATAATCGTGGTCTGCTTCTATTCCTGCCATGTTTTTATTTATAATTATGTTTTTATTTTATTTCTAAAAAAGAGATGTCACAATCATACGGAACAATTCTTGATCCATACAGACGGTTAAAAGAACCACTCGGTGTTAAAGGAACCAGGCAGAGTATCGTTATAAGTAATAATCCTTCAACTATCGATCAAAGACAAATATTATCAGTAAGATTTCCTAGTCTGGGATCCAATGAAGTAATTGTGCCAGGTACCGCACGTCTTGCTTTTAGAATAGAACTGGAGTCAGCGACGGATCCGAACAGAACTTTAGTTGCTAATCTTGGTAGAGCGATCGTTAGTAAGATTACTATTAAACTTGAAGGGAGAGAGGTAATGTCTTTAGATAATGCAGATGTCTTTTTGAGTTATAGTGATTTATGGCTCACACAAAATGAAAGAAAAGATCGAACTTATCAAGGAATACAGGGAGATAATGGTATAAAACATAGAATTGATGCTGAAGACAAAAAAGATAGCAATCAAGATGCGTTGGTTGCACAAGTTTATGGTAATCGATTTTATATACCTCTTGATTTTGAGCTGTTAAACACGCACTCCCCGTATTATCAGGGTGCTTTACAAGATAGGCTTATGTATGAATTAACTTTTAATGATTACAGCCGTGTTATCAGATCAGCGACAGATCCTGATGCAAAATATAGTATTTCAGACATCACATTAGAGTTTGATGTTGTTCGTCATCAAGAATTAGCTCGGTTGATTTCACAACAATACCAGACAAGATTAGCAATATACTACAACAGAATTTTAAATCATAGTAAAATACCTAAAAACAAATCAGACACAATTTGGAACATCGATTTGAATGTATCAGCAAGGTCATTGAAAGGGATTTTGTTGCTGTTTGAGGAGTCCAAAAAACCCTTTAACAGATTAAGCGAGAAGTTTCATAATCCTAAAATAACTAAACTAACATGTACGATTGAAGGACAACCGAATCAGTTGTTTGCAAGCGGTCTTTTACCTTATCAGCATTTTGATGAAATACGAAAGCTGTTGGGTGGAGGTGGTCGGCAAAGAGACCCGGCGGCTGATTTAATTTGCAAAGACCTCCATCTTCATGATGTCAGACTTGAAGATTATTTATATTCGAAGTATGCGTTGTGGCTAGATCTTAGAACAACAGAAGATAACAAACTACATGGCAGTGGAAGAACAGTTGGTGATGGGTCAGGAGGAATAAACATTCAAATCCACAAAGAAGCGGAAGAGAATAAGCAAATATTTATTTATGTTTATTTACTATGCGATGCTCAGCTGAACATTGAAGACAACAGATTAAAAGATATCGTGTATTAAAATAATGGATTTGAAGACTAATTTAAATTTCCTTACAAAAGAACCTCATTGTGGTTTATTTTGTGGAATGACAGGCTGCGGAAAAAGTGTGTTCGCTTTAGATTTAATACAAACGGTTTATCGTAATCACTTTGAACACATAGTAATATTCTGCACGACTTTAGAATACAACAAGTCTTATAAAGAAAGAAAGTTCATTTGGACAGATGACGAAATCTATTTAGTCAATCCAAGTGATAAACTAAGCGAATGTTTAGAGTATTTTTATAAACTGTTTAAAGGAACACCAACTTTGTTTATCATTGATGATTACTCAGCTGAAAAAGACATTGTCAAAAAAAGAAATAGTTTAGCAAAACTAGCATTCAGTGGTCGGTATGCAGGAATTAGCATATGGATTTTAACGCAGAAGTATAATTCGGTTTTAAAGGACTTCAGGGAGCAACTAAAGACGGTTGTTTTGTTTTTTACCAAAGATAAAAACAGCTTTGATGAGTGTCTTGATGAAAATGATGTTGTTGAATCAAAAGAAGAAAAAAATAAAATAAAACAAAAGCTAAAAAAAGAAAAATTCTGTAAACTAGTATTAAAAACAGATTTTCCTAGTCAGTACAAATGTTTGTGAAGAAAATCAGAACGTGTAGAATATTTTATGAGAATTTCCTTCTTTTTTTATTTTTATTTTTTTCATTTTTTTCTTTCTTTCATTAAAAACAATTAAATCACACTGTTTTCGAGACTAAAAACGCCTAAATCGCACTGTTTTCGAGGATAAAAAACGCAAGAAAACGATTAAATCACACCTTTTGGGGGGTTAAAAAACATAAGAAAAAAAGCGTGATTTTAGGGGTTTTTTAAATAAATAGAGGAGTGAAACCGAAACCGAAACCGATACTGAGCCAGACTTGGTATTCAACGTTCTCTGGCTAAAAACACGCAAACAAACAGGATAAAAACTTTCCAATATTTCGTCATTTGACTTCCTCGGGGTTTAAAAACGCACTGATATATATATATAAGTTTGCTTTGATAAAGCTTTTCTGTGTCCAATGATTTGTGAACCTCAGAAACAAAACCAGTTAATGTTAAAATGTTCGTGAAATAAAAAAAAAAATAAAAAATTAAAAAATTAAAGTTATATAAATTGTGCTGATTTACTTTTTCTCCCAATGGGGGAGGGACAGTGCCTTATGCAAAGACTCACATTTCTTTTTATTTTTTTTTTTTTTGTAATTTTTTATTTTATTATTTTTTGAACACGAACATTACTCAAAGTTAACATTAACTGGTTTTGTTTCTGAGGTTCACAAATAAAGACATTGGACACAGAAAAGCTTTATCAAAGCAAACTATTCTGCATTTCAAATGCACTAACTTTTCAGTCCTTCAGAGTAGGGGTACGGAGCTGGCTATTCACTGAGATTTTTCTTTCATGCTATATATATATATATATATATATATATATATATATATATATATATATATATATATATATAAAAGAAAAATCCAATCATATATATATAGTTTGCTTTGATAAAACTTTTTTGTGTCCAATGTCTTTATTTGTGAACCTCAGAAACAAAACCAGTTAACGTTAACTTTGAGTAATGTTCCGTGTTCAAACAACAACAACAACAACAACAAAATATATATATATATAAATTATATACATTGTGCTGATTTACTTTTTCTCACAATGGGGGAAGGACAGTGCCTTATGCAAAGACACTGAGATTCACTGAGATTATTCACTGAGAATTTTCTTTCATACTATATATATGAGTCATTAATAAAATACCCAGTTATATATGTCTATAGGAGTCATTAATAAAATACCTGGCAGACGCTGAAACGTTGGGGAAAAGAAGTCCTGGCTTATTTGGTGTGCTATTGTACGAAGGTGATTCACATTTCTTTAAATCAATAAAAAATAAAATAAAACAGAACGTTTCTACCTTCTCACCAATGGTACTCCCCAGCCTTATTGTTTCCTGGTTAAGCGCACGTACACACATACGCGGAAGTTCAGCACGGAAACCCCGTAAATATGTAAAACAAAGAAGGAAAATATAAGCGCACGCATTTCCGTGCGGAAACGTGCGCTTATTTTGTTTCCTTATTCTTTTACTTATTGAAGGGTGTCCGTGCTGAGCTTCCGCGTATGGGTACGTACACATACATGCGGAGATTCCGTATGGAAACCCGTGCTCAATCCGTAAATAAGTAAAAGAAAAAAGGGAAAAGATTTGCGCACGTGTCCGTATTTCCCGTAATCCGTAAATGTTTACCCTTCTTTTTTTTCTTTAAACTTTCTTTTACTTATTTAGGAATTGCGCATGGGATTTACGCATGAACTGTAAACGAGGCCTTAATATGTAGGCCTTAATATGCATACTATACAAAATTTATATGCAAGATTTTAGCGGACTGTTTCTGTTTTCTTTTTTAGCTCGCGAGTAAACGAGAGTAAGCTTATATGCGCACCATCTCTTTGGAATTGTCTGCCTTCTCCTCTCCGACACTCCAACTCAGTCTCCTCGTTCAAAACCTCTCTTAAAAACCCATCTTTTTCCTGCTGCACCCTAAATATTTGATCAGTTGTCTATCGTTGTGTGCACGTGAGGGAAGATTGAATAAGAGGTTTGTGCTGTGTGTTGTGTGTGTGTGTGTGTGTGTGTGTGTGTGTGTGTGTGTGTGTGTGTGTGTGTGTGTGTGTGTGTGTGTGAAAGTCAAAGTCAAAAGTCAAAGTCAAAAATACTTTATTATCACGTTAGGTGAAATTACAGCGTGGTCTCGTAACACATTTGCATGCATGAAAAATGGAAACAAAACTAAGGAAAAATGAATGACAAATCATGCTTCGCAAAAAACATTTGAACATAGTTAGGGTCGATAGAAGCGACTATCAAAACATTAAGAACTGCCCTCTTTCCCACCATTTCTATTATCGCATTCATTTGTTCACCCCCCCACCCTACCCCAAACCCCCACCCTCTCCAAGTCACCCCAAGCTTTCACATATTTTTGGTCCCTTCCCGTTCCCAACATTTCATGCGCCTCCCTCTCTCTCTCTCTCTCTCTCTCTCTCTCTCTCTCTCTCTCTCTCTCTCTCTCTCTCTCTCTCTCTCTCTCTCTCTCTCTCTCTCTCTCTCTCTCTCTCTGTATGTGTGTGTGAGCATGCATAAATACGTATCAGGATTACTTCATTATATGATTAATTGAATCATTTCAACGAACACTATCCTGCAACAAAGCGAATGCAATGAGCACAGTTTGGCCACGACATTTCAGTTGAAGGCTACAAGTCATTCTCATGCATGGAGGCAACTGGGCTCAGCTGGTTCATTCCTCACCTCAGGCGTCCTTTTTACAATTTTGTTTATTTACCTTCTTCTTTTTCTTTCCTGCGCATCATTTTTGTTTTCATTTCAATGTATTTCATTTTATTCTGTGTTTTTAAAAAAACCAGAGTTCTAAAGCTCCTAAGCTTTTCATAAGAGTATGTCTCTCTCTGTGTCTATAACAGGGTTTCTGGAGTCAAACATAATATGGCACTGCTTAGTGTCTCGTGAAGTACTGTGAATCTCAAGAGAGAGAGAGAGAGAGAGAGAGAGAGAGAGAGAGAGAGAGAGAGAGAGAGAGAGAGAGAGAGAGAGAGAGAGAGAGAGAGAGAGAGAGAGAGAGAGAGAGAGCTGTTTCGGGCTTCGCTCTTGTTCATGTATGTATTCAGTTGCATGTAGTCTACCAAGGTATACATGTGCATTTAGCACGTGTATGTGTGTATGTGTGTGTGTCTCTCTGTGTGTATGTGTGTGTGTGTGTGTGAGTGTGTGTGTGTGTGTGTGTGTGTGTGTGTGTGTGTGTGTGTGTGTGTGTGTGTGTGTGTGTGTGTGTGTGTGCGTGTGCGTGCGTGTGCGTGTGTAGGTGTGTGTGTGTGTGTGTGTGTGTGTGTGTGTGTGTGTGTGTGTGTGTGCACGCACGCGATCTGCTTGAATGCTAGCGACTCAGGCAGCTGCAGCTGACAGATTCATTTGAAGAGAAGTGCTATCTTCCGTGTATTTGTTTTGTCCTTTTCTCTCTGCCTCTGTCTCTCTCTCTGTCTCTCTCTGTCTCTGTCTCTCTCTGTCTCTGTCTCTGTTCTGAACCAGGATAAAGTTCTCATATGATTTGCTCCTGGTGATCCTGCAAGGCATTTTGCTGGCCAGTCGACTTACTGAAGCACTTGATCTTTGATATGGCATACTTATTACAGGCCAGTTAAATCCAGCTTTAAAACCCAGGATTGGTGGCCATCCTACATCCACAACATAACACGTGTTTTGTAAAGTGCAAGGCACAAGCAAGGGGGGGGTGTAGACTCGCTTGTGGAAGATCGTTTCGCAACCAAAAAAAGTATTCGCGGAAATAGAACTCCCCTCCCCCCAAAAAAATACAAAAATACTGGCTTTAACAAGTATGTCCCCAAAGTTGGGTGACGATGCACGTGCAGTTGGGAGAGAAAGGTGGCAGAATGGCTAAGACGTTCGCCAGCCAAATGTAATGCGTGACTGCAACGTGAGTGACCCGGGTTCGAATCCCGGTCTCACCCTTTCTTTCTGTTCGACAGGAAAATCGAACTGAACGTCGAGTCCGTCGGATGGGGACTTAAAGCTAGTCTGACCAGTGCGCTTTGTGCACGTAAAAATCCCACGGCAGTTGAAAGTCGGTGAGAGCAGGGAGAAATCCCGCTGCCTGGTATGGCCAAATTGATAGCTAGGTTTCCCAAGTCCCCCCCCCCCCCCCCCCCCCCCCCCCCCAAAGAAAAAAGAAGAAAGAAAACAAATTGGGTAGGCGCTGCGCTTGCGGCGACGCGCTCTCCAAGGGAGAGCAGCCCGAATTTCAGAGAGATAAGTATCTGTGACTTGAATATTCCAAATGCCAAATAGCAAAATACTTGTGGTAACACCCTTTCCAGGATTGAACAAACCGACTGTCACGTTGAGCGATAGGAAATCATGGCACTGCTTAGTGTGTGTGTGTGTGTGTGTGTGTGTGTGTGTGTGTGTGTGTGTGTGTGTGTGTGTGTGTGTGTGTGTGTGTGTGTGTGTTTGTGTGTGTGTGTGTGTGTGTGTGTGTGTGTGTGTGTGTGTGTGGTGTGTGTGTGTGTGTGTGTGTGTGTGTGTTCGTTCTTTAGTTTAACGTCTGTTCACCCGCAAGTGATATTAGTGTCTCGTGGAGTAAGCCTTATGTGAATCTCAAAATGTGAGACATTCCGCCAAAGGTTGAACAAACCGACTGTCACGTTCCGCCAAAGGTTGAACAAACCGACTGTCACGTTGAGCGATAGGAAACCATGCCACTGCTTAGTGTCTCGTGGAGTAAGCCTTATGTGAATCTCAAAATGTGAGACATTCCGCCAAAGGGGTAGCTTACCTGCCTATCTCATGGTATCTGCTTTCAGGGTGAATGTAGGACTATGTTTCCTTCAATGTCATGAAAATAGCCCTAACCTAATGCTATCACCAACATACATGAGAGTATACATAATCGTCTCTTTGAAGTCGCGCGCGCGCGTGCGCGCGCGTGCGTGCGTGTGTGTGTGTGTGTGTGTGTGTGTGTGTGTGTGTGTGTGTGTGTGTGTGTGTGTGTGTGTGTGTGTGTGTGTGTGTGTGTGTGTGTGTGTGTGTGTGTGTGTGTGTGTGTGTGTGTGTATGTGTGTGTGTGTGTGTGTGTGTGTGTGTGTGTGTGTGTGTGTGTGTGTGTGTGTGTGTGTGTGTGTGTGTGTGTGTGTGTGTTCGTTCTTTAGTTTAATGTCTGTTCACCCGCAAGTGATATTAGACCCAAAAAAAGAAAGAAAAAAAAAGAAGTGTGTGTGTGAAATTAATTAAGCCTACATCAGATAGCTATTGAAGTGAGAGTGTGTGTGAGTGCGTGAATGGTAGTATTATTTATGTGTTTTCCCTACACATCTATTCATACAAATCTAACTGAGTGCATATAAAAATTACATTAACAGATATATAAGATGGGAGGGAAGGGAGGACATACAGTAACATTTCAAACTGACTTATGTAACATGAAGAGTTTTAAACAAGTGTGTCTTAATTTCTAAATGGCTAACAACAAAAATATAATAACACAATTTAAGCCAACAATTAATTAGTAACTCAAAGAAAAATACCAACAGGACTTATGTGCAGGATTTCTGAAAAACTTTTAAGGAGATTAAAGTTGTTTAAGATTTTTTCAATGGTTAAAGGCGTTTGATGGTTCAGCAATTTGTTGATTTGTTCTTTAATTCTAGGACAATATAGGAGCAAATGATTTATAGATATTTGATTTCCACATATACACTTAACGTCTTTAGAAAATTTTGTTTTAAAAGCATTTAAACGAAGTTTAAACATCAAAGATACGATTTGTCTTAAACTTGTATCTTTGAGCTGTTTTAAAATTAAGTAGGAATTCATTGTACTTGAGCCTTTTATACAATAGCGTGAATATTGACTGTCTGAAGTCATTAACATGCTGTCAAAATTTTCTTTGGTTAATTTTTCAATATGTTTATAATATTCATGCAGATCTAAATTGCATTAAGATGAATCGTTCCCTCGGAATTATGCGCTGCACTTCTAGCTGCTCGATCAACCAATTCATTTGAGTATATTCCACAATGGGAGGGAACCCAATAAAAAGTTACACTAATGTCTTTACTCGATAATTGATTAATTAAATGTTTGATCTCTAATATCATTTCAAGGCGTATGTTAACATTTTGACCTTTAATAGCTTGTAATGCTGATTTCGAATCTACACAAAGTAATATTTTACAAGCATTTATAGGTAATTCTGCAGTATATTGTAATGCCATTAAAATAGCTAACAATTCTGCAGTAAAAATGGAATAATATTTACCTATATAATATCGTTTCTCTATTTTTAACGAGGGTATTACAAATGCTGCTCCTGTATTCCCATTTTGAAGAACAGACCCATCTGTGTATATTTTAATACATCCACTATAACAACTTTCCATATGTAAATTAACTAAGTTTTTTTTAATATGTTTGGAGATTGACTTTTGTTAATATCTGTATGATCAATATCAAAAGCAGGTTTAATTTGTTCCCAAGGCGGTACTGGCGAAAAAGATGGCTTAGCTGCAATTTCTTTATTTTTTAATTCTTTACAATTAATAATATCGGAGACAAAGGAATTAATTGGTTGCAAAGATTGAATTGTTTTAGCTCTTTTAACAAAATCATGTTCAGTATCTAACTTAACTTCTTCTTTACAAAATGTGTCATATACTGTTGATTTTAATACAAATTTTGCAGCAGAAATCTTTCTATATTCATCGAGAGGTAGAATACCTGCTTCTTTATATGATCCTAGATTATAAGCATGAGTTGGTACCCCAAGTGCCAGTTTAAAAGCTTTACAATCGATACATTGTAGTTTGCTTAACAAATATTTTGGAGCACTAAAGAAAATTTCCTGAGCATAAATTAATCGAGATCGTACAAGAGAATTAGCAAGACATATAAGCGCTTTTGTATCTTGTCCCCAACGCTGTTTACTTATAATTTTGAGAAAATTTAAAGCCTTTCTTGCTTTGTTTAATATGTAATCTATGTGTTGATTCCAAGTAAGTTTTGATAAAAGGAAAACACCCAGAAACTTCACACTCTGCGCATAATTGATTACTGTGCCATTGATGGTAAAAACTGGAAGTTTTTCTGGGTTGCATCCCGAATTAAAAAGTACTATATGTGTTTTTTCTAATGATAAAGTTAAACCATTTTCTTTCATAAATGTATTTATTTTATCTAATTCACGTTGATATAATTTTTTTGTATAGTTCAAGGATCTAAGTGGAGTTTTACGCTTCATTGTTACCTTCATCCACATGCAGATATCGTCTGCGTACTGAGCTAAGACTGTGTCTTTAGATAGATTATTTGGTAGATCTGCTATCAATATATTAAACAAGATAGGTTGTTACCTTCATCCACATGCATATATCGTCTGCGTACTGAGCTAAGACTGTGTCTTTAGATAGATTATTTGGTAGATCTGCTATCAATATATTAAACAAGATAGGTGAAATAACAGAACCTTGTGGAAGACCCATCTGAAGTTCTCTGGGATTTGAATATGTACTTCCAACTCTTACTTGTATAAATCTATCTGATAAGAAATTTTCTATATAGTTATACATATTACCTGTAACATTGTGATTTTGAAGTTTTTGTAATAGTCGATAGTGCCATACTTGGTCGTAAGCTTTTTTCACATCAAAGAAAGTTGCAAGAATATTTTTCGCCTTGCAAACTGTTGCTTGATTTGTGTCGTGAGTTTTACTAGGTGTTCTGTAGTAGACCGGCCTTTTCGGAAACCTGCTTGATTATTAGGTATAATGCTTTGTTTTTCACAGACATGAATTAATCTATTTAATACGATTTTTTCCATAAGTTTGCATACATGAGACGTCAACGAGATGGGTCTGTAGCTGTTTCTATCAGACCTGGGCTTGCCTTGCTTATGCATAGGAATAACAATTGAATGTTTCCAGATAAGGGGCATTTCTCCATCAGCCCAACATTTCTGGAAAATTACATGTAAAAAACTGATGACATTATGTGGCAAATGCCTTAACATTTCATACGATATCCCATCTAATCCAACAGATGTTTTGTTTTTACTAAGATGTAGAATACATTCTTTAACTTCATCTAGAGTAATATCGGCATTCACATAACTTTTTATTGTGGGCTTGTTATTATCTTCATCTGTTGTGGTCTTATTTTTCTCTTCATTTTCTCTATATTGTCTATTTTCAGCAGATAATCCAGTAGTTCTACTGTAATTTGCAAACATATCAACAAACGCTTCTGCTTTTTCTTGATTAGAAGGTAGGTCTGAATTTTCCAGTTTTATTGGACACTGCGGTAAATGTATTCCGTTCTTCATGGTTTTCATTTTCCCCATACCTTTTGCATATATTTATAGCTATAAACTTCATTAGTACAAAAAGATTACCAATACTGTCTTTTTGCTTGTGCATTAACCCTGTTTGCTCTATTTTTTGCCCTTTTTGACTCTATATGATTTGGGAGAGAGTGTTCTTTTATGTAAACTTCAAATTTTGTCCATTTTTCTGCTCTAGCGTTTTCACAGTCTTCATTCCACCAGATATTACCAGAATGTTTATGAGACTTCTTTGATTTACTCATAGGGATGGACTCATTAGCAGCGCCAAGAACTGCATTAGAAAATTTAGAGTACAACTCATGAACGTCTTTATCATTTGTGTCACCAAAGTGAAGTGTTGATAGTTGTTGTGAAAACTTATCCCAATCAGCAAGTTTGTAATTATATTTGGGGATTTTTTCCTCTGTTGTATCTGTGGATCCCCTATTAATAAACTCAAAACTGGTAATAACTGGAATGTGGTCACTATTTAGGCTATGCTTTAAAGTAGCCCATTCACAAATTGGAGCTAGATTGGGAGATACAAGAGTCAGGTCAATAGCGGTTGCCCTGTGATTAGGATTATCGGGAATACGTGTTACTCGACCGTCGTTCAGAAGATATAAGGATGAATCAACAATATTTTCAATAAAGCGATTGCTTGTAATGTTTTCACAGTTCTTCTCCCAGAATGGGGCGTGTGCATTAAAATCTCCTGTTATGAGTACTTTTTTACCTTTATCTGCTTGAAATGTACGGATCCATTCAGTGTTATTATCATCTGGTCCCTTTGGTAAGTAAACAGAAATGACAGTTAATAGGATGTTATCAATTTGAACTGTCACAGCACAAGAATGTACATTAGGTAAATCTGGTGGAACAGGGCTAGGGCACAGAGTGTAATTTACCCCTGTATACACGTACATGGCTGTATTCATTTTCCCGTTAGTGTCTTCTTTTTGAATGATAGGAGGGAAGTAATAATTATCTAACTTAGGAAGCTTTTCTTTCTTAACATTCAGTGACTGGAGACTTAAAACATGATACTTTTCATCAGCAAGATATTGTACTAAATGGTCGTAGTTTTGTGTGTGTGTGTGTGTGTGTGTGTGTGTGTGTGTGTGTGTGTGTGTGTGTGTGTGTGTGTGTGTGTGTGTGTGTGTGTGTGTGTGTGTGTGTATGTGTGTGTGTGTGTGTGTGTGTGTGTGTGTGTGTGTGTGTGTGTGTGTGTGTGTGTGTGTGTGTGTGTGTGAGAGAGTGTGTATGTCAAGTCAAGTCAAGTCAAGTCAAAATGATCTTTATTGACGATAAAAGAGTAAGCTACAAGCTTTTTTTCATCCTGTCGTCATGTGTGTGTGTGTGTGTGTGTGTGTGTGTGTGTGTGTGTGTGTGTGTGTGTGTGTGTGTGTGTGTGTGTGTGTGTGTGTGTGTGTGTGTGTGTGTGTGTGTGTGTGTGTGTGTGTGTGTGTGTGTGTGTGTGTGTGTGTGTGTGTGTGTGTGTGTGTTCATATTCATACTTTTAGTTCAGAGGCAACAGAACTCCTTTCTAACGTGAGTATTTCTGACGACCCTGCCTCGACTTTTAATTCTACTATGAGTAACTTGCTTGATAAACACGCTCCCCCATCCACTCGTGTTGTGCCCGATCATCCCTGCGCTCCCTGGTACACGCCTGAACCTAGAGTAAGTAAACGCACTAGTCGTAAGGCTGAGCGTCAGTGGCGGGCCTCAAAACTAGAAATACATCGTCAGATATATCAGTTTCTCCGTAACATCTTCACTCTTCTTCTGGCCAAGGCAAAAACAAGCTATTTTTCATCTAAAATTCTTGAAACCAACACAACAAAGGTCCTGTTCTCCACCATGTCTGATCTCCTAGGCAATAAGAAATCAAGTCCTCTGCCATCAGTCCTGACAAACTGCCAGAAACCTTTCCCTCCTTCTTCTCCACCAAGATTATCGATCTACGATAAAAAATCGACTCCATCCCTTTTCAACCAACTATTCCAGACCCATCATTCACTGGTGTCCCCCTTCTCTCTTTTAAGCCGGTGTCTGAGACCGAAGTTCTTTCTACTTTGAAAGAAATGCATTTTAAATCCTGTGATCTTGACCCCATCCCAGCCTCTCTTTTCTCACAAATCTATCAACACCTTCTGCCATCAATCACCAACATCATCAATTCTTTTTTAGTTTCAGGTGTGTTTCCTTCTGCTTTCAAAACCGCTCTTGTAAGGCCCCTTCTCAAGAAGAACAATCTGGATCCTAATAATCTGAAAAACTACAGACCTGTATCTAACCTCCCTTTTCTCTCCAAATTCCTTGAGAAGACTGTTCTGAAACAACTTAACGATCATCTATCCTCAAACAATCTTCATCATCCTTATCAGTCTGCCTATAGAACCAACCACAGTACTGAAACAGCCCTTGTTCAAATCGTCAATGACCTCTTACTTGCTTCTGATGCTGGTCAAATCTCTCTTTTGACACTTCTTGATCTCTCTGCTGCCTTTGATACCATAGACCACTCCATTCTTCTGTCTCGTCTTGAACATACTTTTGGAATTAAGGGCCCTGCTCTTTCTTGGTTTTCCTCTTACCTTTCTGATCGTTTTCAATCAGTTCTGGTCAATGGTCGTCAGTCTGAACAGGTTAGGCTTTCTTGTGGAGTCCCCCAGGGGTCTGTGCTTGGTCCTGTCTTGTTTACTTTGTATACGTCACCTCTTGCCAATGTCATCGACCAGCACAACATGAAACATCACTTCTATGCAGATGACTCACAACTCCAAAACAGTACAACCCCTGAAGATCTAGATTCCATTCTTACAGAAAGTAACAACTGCTATATTGATATTCAAAATTGGATGGTTCAAAATAAACTTCAATTAAATGGTGAAAAAACCGAAGCAATGCTTGTAGGGACAAAAAACAAACTAGCCTCTGTTTCCATAGAGTCAATCCAACTGGGTAACAATATCATTCCCCTCTCAGACTCTGTCAAAAACTTAGGTGTCACTTTGGACAATACTCTTTCCATGCAGAGTTTCCTGACTCAGACCTGTCAGTCCTGCTACTATCAAATTCGTCGCATTGGCTATATTCGTAAATACCTCTCAGATGAAGCCACAGCAAAGCTTGTTACTTCCCTCATCCTATCTCGTATTGACTACTGTAATGCTCTCCTTTCTGGCCTATCAGTCTCTTCTCTATCTTGTCTCCAGCGTATTCAAAACACAGCTGCTCGTCTTGTCCTTAGGAAGAAAAAGTTCGATCATGTTAGCCCTCTTCTGCGTTCTTTGCACTGGCTTCCTGTCGCAGACAGAATTGAGTATAAATTAAACACACTTTGCTATAAATCTATTCATAAAGCTGCTCCATCTTACCTCTGCGACAATATTTCCATCTATACGCCAGCTCGCACTTTACGTTCAGTTTCTGACCCTCTTTCTCTCCAGATCCCTAGGTATAAGCTTTCAACTGTTGGTCGGCGCTCTTTTGCTGTCTCAGGACCGACCTCCTGGAACAAACTTCCTCTCTCCCTCCGTCAGCGACCGACTCTCTGCTTTCAAAGCTAACCTCAAAACCCACCTGTTCCCCCGTCATTAAAGATCCGCTCTCTTTCTCTTCTCTCTCTTGCCATTAGGTCTGTTTCTGCTATATTCCATTTATGTTATCCGTGTGTGTTCGCTTTGTATTGAGTTTTTGTTTGAATGCGCTTTGAATGCTAACGTGTGTGTGCGCTTTGATTTGATTTCTATCAAGATTCAGCGCCGTATAAATACTGTATGTTGTTGTTGTTGTTGTTGTTGTTGTGTGTGTGTGTGTGTGTGTGTGTGTGCGTGTGCGCGCGCGTGTCTGTTTGTCTCCTCTCTCCCTCCGTCAGCGACCGACCCTCTCTGCTTTCAAATCAAGCTTCAAACCCCACCTGTTCCCCCGTCAATGAAGCTCACTCTCTCTCTCTCTCACTCTTTCTCTTTATAGAATTAGCTACATGTTGCATGCTTAGAACCAAGGACAGAATGGAAAACTAGGCCCAGCCTAAATTGTTATCCTTGTAAAATAAAGTATTTGAAGTTTCTCCCCCCCCCCCTCTCTCTCTCTCTCTCTCTCTCTCTCTCTCTCTCTCTCTCTCTCTCTCTCTCTCTCACACACACACACACACACACACGCTTTTAGGTCCATTTCGGTTGTATTCTATTTATGTCAAACGTGTGTGTATTATTTCTTCCGTTCGTCTTTGCATAGCGTTTCTGTTTGAATGCGTTGTGAACGCCTGTATGCTCTTCGATTTGATTTCTATCCTGATTTAGCGCCGTATGTTATTTTGTTGCTGTTGTTGCAAAATGCAAAGTGTTTCACTAAGAACATTAATGTTTGATAGGGGTAGCTAGACTACACCTTTGTCGACTGCACTGTCCCACGTGTATCAGTTTTCGGCTTTAAAAGGCATCTCCGCTACAAACAAAATTCTAGCTCAGCCATCCAAAATAACAGCGGCGCCCTGTGCTATCTGGCAGTCATAGTCGGAAACGGCAGACAAAGCCCCTGTTTGACATTTCTGGTTAGTGTTGTTTTTCCTCTTCTTCATAGTTGAAGTTCTGTTACTTTTGAAAAGGGCAAGTAGCTTGGTTTGTTTGCAAAACCTTTCGAAACTTGTTCGTGTATATTCTCTTGCTTACAATTAAAAATATATATATCAAGTGTTAAAAAATAGTATTATAATACGCACGTGTGTGTGTGTGTGTGTGTGTGTGTGTGTGTGTGCGTGTGTGCGTGTGCGTGTGCGTGCGTGTGCGTGTGCGTGCGTGTGCGTGTGCGTGCGTGTGCGTGTGCGTGCGTGTGCGTGTGCGTGCGTGTGTGTGTGTGTGTGTGTGTGTGTGTGCGTGTGTGCGTGTACGTGCGTGCATGCGCGTGTGTGCGTGTATGTGTGTGTGTGTGTGTGTGTATTCGTGTGCGTGTGTGTGTGTGCGTGTGTGTGTGATTGAGAGCGAAAGAAATCGAGAACGTGAACCTTCGGCTCGGGGACTAATCGTGAGGGGGGTGGGGGGGTGGGGGGGGGGGGGGACAAACGAAACAAAGAAGGAAATAATGAAAGCGT
Organism: Phymorhynchus buccinoides; assembly: GCA_017654935.2. Taxonomy (NCBI): domain Eukaryota; kingdom Metazoa; phylum Mollusca; class Gastropoda; order Neogastropoda; family Raphitomidae; genus Phymorhynchus; species Phymorhynchus buccinoides. The sequence continues at coordinate 39,735,491 of CM065693.1, forward strand.
GCAAGAGGGAGGTTGGAGGGGAGACAGACACTGAGAGACGGAGACAGAGAGAGGAAGCCCAATCGTTCAATAACCAGTGACATCGACCTGTGCCGATCACGCTCTTTGCTGCCAGGGCTGTCCATTTTTGCGGGGGAAATTGCACCCTTTTGTTTGGCAAAGTACAATGGAAGACATTCGTTATTCCCTGAGTCAGTGCGAAACCGGGCTAACAAAACAACAACAAAATACCTTTGTGAACTATGCAACCCTAGGAAAGAAAAGCAGAAAATAACAAAGAAAAAAAAGGGGGGAAAAGAAAGAAAGAAAAGGGGAAAAAAGAAAGAAAATTAAAAAAAGAAAAAAAGGAGAAAAAAAAGAAAGAAAAGGGAAAAAAAGAAAGAAACAAAAAAGGGAAAAAAGAAAGAAATAAAACAGGGAAAAGAAAGACAAAAAAGGAAAGAAAGAAAGGGGGGGGGGAGAAATAAAGAAAAGGGGAAAAAAGAAACAAGGAAAAGGAGAAAAAAAAGAAAAAAAGGGGGAAAGAAATAAAGAAAAGGAGAAAAAAAGAAAGGAAAAAGGGGGGAAAAGAAAGAAAGAAAAGAAAAACAAAAATAAAGAAAGAAAAGAAGAACTCGAAGAAACAAAGAACAAGATGTTATGTGCTTTATTTAGCTCTACATGTCTGTTAGCCGCCGTTTTGTATATAGACAAAACGGCGGCGTTGGACAAAACGGTGCCCGATTTTGAACCGCTGTTTTGTCCAAATGAAAGTTGGAGTTATAAAAACTCATTCTTGACAAGTTCTCCATTTTAAAAAAAATCTTTGTTAAATAAAATGAATAACTAGCTGACCACTGACACTGGTCACTTTGGCCTAATTTTACCGTTTGAATGCTAATTAGTGTATTATGAGATCATATGAACAAATGTTGATGTGGTTGACCAGTGGTCAGTGTCACTGACCAGTGGTCACTTTGGCGTATTTTCACTGTTTGACTGCAAATTTGTGCATTAGGAGTTCAAATGAACAATTTTAACCCAGTGGTCAGTGTCACTGACCAATGCTGACTTTGATCTAGTGTTGCTGTTTCAATGTTCGTTAATGTATTAGGAGTTTATTTGAACTATTTTTGTTGTGAATGACCAGTGCTCAGTGTCACTGTCCATTGGTCATTTTGATCTAATTGCATTGTTTACAATGTACAACAGCTTATTAGTGTATTTGCAAATCATTTAAACGCTTTACAACGTTTAAACGATTTTAACCCACAACAGGAAGAGGGCGTGTTTTGCGCCGCATTTGAAGTCAAACACTCAAAGGGAAAACATGTCTAACCACTCAGACCAATTTCTAAAAGATATAAAGTCCCATAAAAAGAGATAAAGAGATAAATACGTATTATTGCTTTCAATCCATTGAAATATTTTAAAGAAAAAAAAAGTGTAAATGCTGGTAATTTAAATGATAAAATGTGAATCCAACAGACGGAGGCGAAGCAAAGCGGAATAACGTCATACGATTGACAGGCAGCTGATGGCACTGTCATGTGATTGACAGGCAACTAGGAAACGCAAATATAGATCATACTTTGCGATATTTGGATAAGCCACGCCTACTCTTCAGTGCGTAGGCGTCCCGATTTACTGAATTGGGAGTTTGGCATTTACATCCAATAGACCATTAGTCAATAGTACTAGCAATAGCTCATCTTCATTGCAAAATGGCTATCAAGTAATTCGCTTTCGAACGGTGAAAACGTTCTTGCCCAGGCCAATTCTTGTCCATTCATGCTCTCCTTCTTCTCTCTCCCTCCATCACTGTTTCCCTCCCTCCCTCCCTCTTTCCCGCCTTCTCTGCCAACGGAAATGTAGATCTATGTGTGTCTTTCACTGTCCCTTTTAGTCTAGTTCTCTGGATCTAATCTTCAGATCTCTAAATGTCCATGTGTGCGTATATCTCTATAGTGTGTGTTTGTGTGTATGTGCGTGTGTGTATGTGTGTGCTTTGAAGCATTTCAAAATGTTGATGACCACTGGTCAGTGACACTGACCACTGGACAACCACAAAACATTACTGAACAATCAAATAGTGAAATTAGGCCAAAGTGACCACTGGTCAGTGACACTGACCACTAGTCAACCACATCAAAAATTGTTCACATGAACTTTTACTACATTACTGAACAGTCAAATGAACAGTCAAATTGGGCCAAACTGAACCACATCAAAAAATGTTCACATGAACTCCTAGAGCATTATTGCTGAACAGTCAAATAGTGAAATTAGGCCAAAGTGACCACTGGTCAGTGACACTGACCACTGGTCAAACACATCAAAAAAATTTAAATATGAAATCCTAATACACTAATTAGCAGTCAAACTGTCTAACTGTCCTGGGCAAAAACAGACCTGGGCAAGAACGGCCTGGGCAAAAACGGTGCACTCTCAAATCAGACGACCACTGGTCAGTTCCACAACTGCATTCTGCACAAGGCAAACTATCAGTGATCAGTGCCACTAACATGTCGATAAAAATCACATTTTTATTCTTATCAGATTGCGCTCTGTTAAAAATTAAAGACAGCTAGTTATTCATTTTATTTAACAAAGATAAAAAAAAAGATGAGAACTTGACAGGAATAAGTTTTTATAATTCCAACTTTCATTTGGACAAAACAGCGGTTCAAAATCGGGCGCCGTTTTGTCGGATTTTCAACCGCCGTTTTGTCCGAATCATAATAGAAAATGTGGACAAAACGGCAAAACGGCGGTTAACATGTCCACCCCTGTCATCCTGTGCTCTGGACAATACACTTTGTAAGTGGTGTCGGTGTTTAAATCACATCAATATATTGCTAACATAGTGTTTTAACGTAAGACTTTTAATGGTTTTTGGCTCACGTCGTTTTTTAAAAAAACAAAGTGAGTGTACATGTTCGGTTGTGTGTGTGTGTGTGTGTGTGTGTGTGTGTGTGTGTGTGTGTGTGTGTGTGTGTGTGTGTGTGTGTGTGTGTGTGTGTGCGTGCGCGCGTGCGCGTGCGCGTGCGTGTGCGTGCGTGCGTGTGTTGCGTCCGTGGCCCCGACCTTTAACCTTAGCTCAAACCTTAACGTTGTCATTTTCTCTAAACATATAAGGCGTTAGAGGGTTAAAGTTAGCAGGATACTTGATTTTGACGTGAGCCTTCAAGTCACGACGATCAAAGCAGTCAGATACATTGATAAAGAACAAAATAAAGATAATCATTTGTTGCAGAGATTACTGTTGTGCAACCTTTAACCTTGACTCAGTCACACTCTTCAAACTAAAGAAGACACTCAC
>CM065693.1:39746291-39751291 GCA_017654935.2 Phymorhynchus buccinoides
CCCCTACTCTGAAGGACTAAAAAATTAGTGCATTTGAAATGCAGAATAGTTTGCTTTGATAAAGCTTTTCTGTGTCCAATGTCTTTATTTGTGAACCTCAGAAACAAAACCAGTTAACGTTAACTTTGAGTAATGTTCCGTGTTCAAAAAATAAAAAAAATAAAAAATTATATAAATTGTGCTGATTTACTTTTTCTCCCAATGGGGAAGGGACAGTGCCTTATGCAAAGACAGCTGTTTTTAGACAGACTGAAGATGAAGTGGAAACTAAAGTGATTGGCCCCCAGGGCCCTTCTCCCTGTCTATCCGTTTTGCGTTCCAAAGACCAAGGAAGTGCATCTGATAACACAACCTTTGTAAAGGAGGTTATTGAGTCTAACAGTCCCCCACCCCAAGAGAATGTCAACGTGCCCATTGACCCTGCCTCCGACAGCAAGGCTGTCGGCCAGAGTGGTCAGAACACTGCATCTAGATCCTCCCCATCCTCCCCTCATTCACTAGAGGTATTTAGTGTGTCTGTTCAGAACAGGTTTGATGCCCTGACCGCCTGTGACCAGGAACAACAGGTGGAAGACTTTACCCAGGGTCGATCACACTCCCCTAACGTTAAGGAAGCAACAGACACTTCCTCCCAGCATCAAATTTCCAAAGAAAGCCCTGTTGATGAGAAGAAACCCCCTAAACAAGTCCTAAGTGAAATCATCATTCCATCTAGAACCTCTTCATTAATTGTAGGCGATTCAGTCATACGCTACATAAATGCAAGAAAACTCCAAACGTACAATGACCCATTGTTCAAAATTTGTGTACCTGGATTGAGTATTGTTGATGTTATTCAATGGATGCACGAATTAGAGAAACATGAGCATATCAAGACCATCATCCTGCATGTGGGTGTGAATGATTGTCCGGGGAGACCAATTTTGGTCCAGATGTGGCGTGATTTGATTGATGTGTGTATGAAATGTTTCCCATCTGCCTATGTAACCATTAGCGCAATTATCCCTGCACGTGGAAGCCATCCCTTGAACAATGCAATAGCGCCATCAAACAAAAATCTGTACACAGCATGTACCGACATGCAAGTCGACATGCTTGACCATGAGAGTGCCTTCCTCACCCCCCGTGGGTTCCCCCGTAAGGCAAATTACAAGGATGCCACCCACCCCAGTTTGAGAGGAACCGCCAGTTTGGCAATGAACTTCAAGAAAGTTCTCCCTCAGAACAAACGATTTGGCCCCCCTGGTCACTTTGACCCTCCTAACAATGCAGGTCGTTTCTATGAACAGTCCCACAGCAGTGAGTATCCTCCCTCAGTTGACCCCAAGAATGGGGACAGAGGTCAGCAGAGAAACACTGCTTCAGGTATCTCTCGGACCCTATACCCAGAGGAACCTCGTGTTCCCCCAATGCTATCCTCGTTGCATTTTCCCCGACTCCCCAACCAAAATGACCAACAGATTGTGGCTGACTCAGCACAGTCGTCTCAGAGTCATCCCCCGCAGAGTCATCCCCCTCAGGGTCCACCATTTGCACAGCAGATAGGGAACATGAAGAGGCCTGGAATGTCGGCCTACCCTCCCCAGATGAAGCCCCCAGGATATGATTTGAATCCCTACCAACATTTCCAATACAATCCTAAATCACTTCCTATTTTAAACCATTCATCTAACAGTCCCAGGCCCACCCAAGTTATTTTAGCTCCCATCCATACCCTCCCTATGATTATGACAGAAGAGTATCCCAAAGAGCATTCCAGCTGAACCTCCCAATGGCTTGCCTGAATTCCAAGGCCCTCCCCCTGATGGTGGGAATTGGCCTTCAACTGTTGGGCAGTGTGCTCAGCAGTTGATCAACCTGGCAACACAGCTAGCGCACTATCGTCAGTAACCACCCCATTCGTTTTTTGCCCTATACTTTGTTTTGGTATGGGATATCATAATTTTGTTGTCATTGGCCATTATGAGCATATGTAATTTCGAACATTTGTGATGTGTTTGCGCGTGCATTATGAACACAGTTTAACTCTGGTGTTTTGGGTCTGGTCAGGACTTGGACAGGGACTTATTTGGATAGAAAGACATTTGATTTGCTATATTGTGACAATCTGGAAACTGTTCAAGGGATTTTCTTGCGAATTCTGTTTTGGGGAACTTTATTTGTATTGTTCTCTGTTCTTTGATATAATATTTGTTTGATTGTATGTGTATGTGTTCATGATCAGGATTATTGTCTTTGCGCTTTATTTTTATTCTAATTAATTACCCTTTACATGTATTAGTATACACCTGTATTTCTAGTAACCTATCTCAAGTTATTTATCAATACTACACCCTTTCAGACTATCATTTAATTCTCAACATGTGCAATACCCAAAGAACCTGGCCAATAAAAGATGGCTTGAAAGTCGGGTTTTTGAACGTAAATCATTTGTATAATAAAATTACAGATGTTTCACATATTTTAACGAATTCTGATAACCATTTTCACATTTTTGGATTTGCTGAATCCCGATTAACTGATCATATTGTCTGATCCAGAAATTACGATTCCGGGATATGAAATTGTTCGAAAGGATGCTCTCTGTTCTAAAGAAACAGGTCTAATTGTATATGTTCAAAAGAGCATTAAATTTAAAAGAGTTATACCACGTGATTCTCATCATATTGAATCTATTTTTATACAAGTTAAGTTCAAAAGATCCAAACCAATCATATTAGCCTTCATTTATCGTATACCCAGCCGAACACACTGAATGGATTGACAATTTTATTCTCTTAATGGAAGACGTTTCTATGTTAACTGATGAAATAATACTCCTAGGTGACTTCAATCTCGATCTTCTAAAGTGTCCAAAGACTTGGATCCGTTCATATGAATCGTTTAATTTGACCAATTAATTGACCTACCCACAAGAGTAACCCCTACAAGCAAAACCCTTTTAGACCACATTTATACAACATCTAAAACTAATATAGTTGAAGTGTGCTCACCACTATATGGTTGCAGTGATCACTATCCAGTATGTTTTACTTGGAATAAAAATGGAATAAAAATCCCTAAAAGCAGTCATAAATACATTCGATATTATCAGTTATTGGGATTTGCGAGTGTGATATTGTTTTTATCCTATCTCAAGTGGTTTGCTGTTTATCACACAAGGTCGGAGACCGAGTGAGATAAACAGCAAGCCACGAGAGATAGGATAAAAGCAATATCACACTCGCAAATCCTAATAACGGATATATACCGATATTTTACCTCTTTCAGATGATAATCAAACAGCCAACTAAGAAGTGAGACGGCCATGCATGCAGATCTAAAATAATACTAACCACTTCACCGTAACAAGAAAATCCCACTCATCCACAAATAATATAGTTCTCCAAGTTAGAAAGTCGTGAGCTATTTTGATCTTGCACATTGATACATTATGAAAGGAAACTGATTATTAATCGAAACATGAACCTACTGGAATTTGCTGTATAAAAAAATAGCCTTTACAATGACATATCCGTTTTACACTGCAATCACAGGCCATAGTTATTGTCATTTCGCCAATGACGAACTTTCAATGATGACGTAATTTCAGTGATTGCGTAAGTCCACTAAGATGACGTTTTTTGGTGTCCTGCTCAGAAGGCGCTATTTGCAGTGACACTAACTTGAATATGTGGTTGTCAGCTGCTAATTTTATCATTTGCAATTTCACTAAAACTTACTCTTCACAATATTTTTGTCAATGTAAAATGTTCATCATAAACAGCCTTTTGCATTTATCGGGTTAAGGCATAGGGTTAGGAGTATGTTTGGGCTTTTTGTTTTACTAATCATCACTTGATGCAAATAAAGAAAATATGGTTTGAGTACTGCAGACAGTCGCATGCAAGTGTACAAGCCATGAGATATATAACTGTGACGTCAAGTTTCTAATAGCAACGGTGTATTCTTACACCTTTTCTCACGTGCGTTTACACTGAGCCTATGGGCTAATATATGCAAATGATATCTCTGGATATTGTTTTATATCTCACGGCTGGCAGGCCTCTTTGCACTACTTGTACATCGGTATATAGACATTTCTCTCACTTTAATGAAGAAACGTTTTTGCACGATTTATCAAATTCCTGTATTTCTTGGGTTTATCAATTTACAAATCCTGATGAAGCATTCGAAGTGTGGTACCATAGTTTCTTACCATTATATGACAAACATGCACCTTTCAAAATACCATGGCTTTCTAAAGATGTCGAGGATGCAATGAAATTACGTGATTCTTGTGTAGCAACAGGTAATAAAGAAGAAACTGCTAAACAAAAAAATAAAGTTACCTATCTTAAACGTGCATCCAAAAAAGAGTATTTTCAAAATCTTGTTTCTGAGAATACCAATACCAAATCTATTTGGAATTGTATTAACCAACTAAGTAACAAACATGTTAACAATATACTGTCAGTAAAGAGCTATCTCCAGAAAAACTCAATGTACATTTCAGTGAAGTTGCCCAGTCAACAGTACCCAATGATAAATCTCATTTAAACGATTTACACCCCCTTAAACAATTCTGTGACTCAAAAAACATAACTTCCAAACTTAATATCCCATTAATGTCAGTTTATGAAGTTTACACTGCTCTTTCCAACTTAAAGCAAACATGCTCCCGTGGTCTGGATGAAATCGATGGGAATATTCTTAAAATTGCTGCCCCTATCATTTCCGAAACCCTCACTTATGTCTATAATCTTTGCTTAAGTAAGAATCAGATTCCCAAAGCTTTCAAAGTAGCCAAAGTAATACCAATTTATAAATCAGGTGACCCAGACAATCCTTCAAACTACCGACCTATTTCTCTTCTATCCACCCTCTCAAAACCATTAGAAGACCACTTTAGAAAACACATCCTTGCTCATTTTGAGCGATTCAATTTGTTCCATCCTAATCAATCCGGTTTTAGGAAACACCATTCCTGCCATTCTGCACTTACAAATTTAATTGATAAA
>CM065693.1:39756291-39771291 GCA_017654935.2 Phymorhynchus buccinoides
ACACGCACACACTTATGCACCGTATATACATACATATATATATACACTTGAGACACACCACACTCATACACAAACACACACGTACAAACAGATGAATACGGAAATAACATACAGACATAGAGAGGGCTAGATTATGACTGAAAGACGACAGAGATAAACAAATAGACATGGGCTTAAAAATGGAGCACATCTTGCCATGACACGCTTCCCAAATGGGAACAACCCGAAATTAACGATTTCTTCTCTTCGACTATAACACTCCAAACACGTTGACAAACTAAGAAAAGCCAAGAGTTGTGACGACAAAATGTGATTTCTTACAAGGCACATTTTGTCGCTTTTACGGACCCTTCCGGAGGTGTGCATTTTGTGACATTTTGACGCCGGCGACAAAGATTTTTGGCGACAAAATTTGATTTGTAGTACGCCACATTTTGTCGCTGGCGGCAAAATGTGTCATAACACTCCCTCCCTCTCTCTCTCTTTCTCTCATTCTCTGTTTTTACAAATTCTTGTTTAAAGTGAACTTTATTATTTAAACTGTAGATAAAAGAGAGATTGTGCATAAATTGTGTTAAACAAAATTTTGTTGATTACACTGCGCGATGGCGCTGTGGTAGAATGGGCGATACAGTTGATAGCTTGGGCACGAAACACATGACTATTCGCCACGAATTTCTTTCATGAAACTCATTATGACAAACGAACATTACATTGGCTGCTACTAGGTTTGTACCCGCTCTACCGCAGCGCCCTCACATGGCAGAAACGGTGAACTAAGTCGACCATTTCCGCCCACAATCTTCATTTGCAATTCATTACATACAATTGAGAATTGTCCGGTCATTGGCTGCAATTAAATTTGTATCTGTTTTACTGCAGCGCCCTCACACAGAGGAAAAGGCGAGCTAAGTCGACAATTGAGCCCACACTCTCATTACTTAGTGGAAAAAAATGAATCAGAAAAAAACTATATAGCATCATGAAAATGCGATAATTTATTGCAGGCATGATAATCTATTATTAGGCATAATGTCTGTAGGCGTAATGTCCAGTAGGCAAAATGCGCAGTGAGCATGGTGACCATAGGCATAATGTCCGTAGGCGAAGTGTCCGTAGGTGAAATGTCCGCAGGCAAACTGTCCGGTCACGGTGTGTGCGTGTGGGTGTGTGTGCGCACGCACGTGCGTGTGCATGCATGAATAGATTCAAAGGCCATTCTGGAAGTTAGAGGTTATACACTACATGCTTTTACAGCTAGTTTTGTTTTGTGCACAGGGAAATATACCCAATCACCTTTCGGGACCTCAAACCATACGAGGAAGGTGTGGGATGGGTTTATATTCAGTATTTTATGTTAGCTTTGACTTTGAAAAACGTCCTCGGATAAGATAAAAAATATTATAAAAACTTTAGCATATCTGAACATCGTTTATAAGAAAAAACTGTTATAGTAAAGGAAAATCCTTGCTCCCCTGGACTTTACTATAAGCGGGGTGTACTGTACCACATAAACTTTCGCGATCCATGCCTTTTTAGATTATTAGTGCTCCTGTTGTCTTTAAAAAATGAAAATACTGTCAAGTCATTTCTCTGTATCTACATAAAGCATTTAAGAGGCGAAATGCTTTGTGTATGTAGAATTATCTAGCCTTTAGTGCTTTTGTTGTGTTGTTTGTTTACCCCCCTCCTAAGGGACTATGGCCTTTACGAATAAAATATCCGAATCTCTCTCTCTCTCTCTCTCTCTCTCTCTCTCTCTCTTGTATATCCGGATGTTCAAACGTTTTGAGCCTACCTATGAAGGGGTTCAGCTATGCAGACAAAACTTGGCACAGTAGATGTGCAACTGCACTGTGGATGACGACATGTATACACGTTTTGGACGATGACGTCATCATAGTTGTGACGTCGTAGCATTTTATTGTTCTTTTGCCCTCAGACAACCCTCCACAGCACCAATTGCCGGCCGGAAAATGTTGATCAACAAAATATTTCTTGAGGTTTATATATCAGAGGGTGTCAAATCTTTAAAATAGAGAAGATTTTCAGCGATTTGAAAGTCATACAGACAAGCTATAACCACGAAAACAATGAAAACAGCAGATTATTTGTTAACAAACGATTCTAAGAGTGCTGACTACATGGCAGTCATGTAGACATGGCCATGTCTTGAACCGTGGCAATTCTTTCGTTGGTTTTTGTGTCCATACTGGTGGACAACTTTAAGCTTTCTTTTCCCCGCTTTAAATCAGCTCACCACTTTTTCTCTCTGGAGTATGCAAGAGCATACTCCTAATAAGTATCCACCAAATCCTCATGCATGTATCACGTATGCAAGCCTTTCTTGTACAGGAGAATGATAAAGTTTCTCCATTTCCCTCAGTTTTGCCGATGGTAAAACACTATGAAGTGCAATGATATCACAACCCCGATGACGTCATCTTCCCAAACTTGTCTGTTATCATTCAAAAGGTAGTTCCAAATTGTATTTATTGTGTTTATGTACCTTAACCCCTTCATAGTTAGGCTCATGATTTATTGAACACCCGGTAGATTCGTTCAATGTCATGTAAAAAGTATGTCCTGAATGAAAGGAGATATACTGGCGTGCATTGGAATACACAATTGGTGTCATCATCAGTTCTTAACAACCCACTGTATCCCTCGAGGAAAACGTTCACGAGGAAGGGTGGGTGGGAAGGAGAGGGTGGGGACAAGGGAATGGGGAGGGGGGGGGGGTATTCAGGCTTGATGTTATGCCCTGTGCTTTGCAAGGCTGACATGGGTCACACCGAAAATCTGCTTGTGCATGCATCTGTCTATGTGTTAAAGAGGTTTTGGTTCACCAACAACGCATATAACATTTTATGCAAAGAAAGAATAACGGCATCAACAAGCCTGACGCAATGCCTGTTTGCATGTCTGTTTGATTGCCAGGCTGCATCTCTCTCTCTCTCTCTCTCTCTCTCTCTCTCTCTCTCTCTCTCTCTCTCTCTCTCTCTCTCTCTCTCTCTCTCTCTCTCTCTCTCTCTCTCTCTCTCTTTCTCCCTCCCTCCCTCCCTCCTCGTCCTTCTTCTTCTTCTTCTTCTTCTTCTTCTTCCACTTCTTCGCTCTCTCTCTCTCTCTCTCTCTCTCTCTCTCTCTCTCTCTCTCTCTCTCTCTCTCTCTCTCTCACTTGCACACAACACACACACACACACACACACACACACACACACACACACACACACACACACACACACACACACACACACACACACACATGTACGTTCACACATCACATCACACACATACACGCATTCTCTATGTGTGTGTGTCTGTCTCTCTTTCTCTCTCTCTCTGTATCTCTCTATATCTCTCTCTCTCTCTCTCCCACATGCTTTTCAATTTCCTTATGTTGTCTGTCTCCCCCCCCCCCCCCCCCCCCCCCATTCTCACTCTCACTCACTCTCTCTCTCTCTCTCTCTCTCTCTCTCTCTCTCTCTCTCTCTCTCTCTCTCTCTCTCTCTCTCTCTCTCTCTCTCTCTCTCTCACATGCTTTTCAATTTCCTTATATTGTTTGTCTGTTGTCCTTAACTCGTCTCCCTCTATTTTGTATATATTGTTATTCTTGATGATGGTTTGAAGGATTGCTTTGATGCTTATATGTTACTTTATAATGTTTTTGCATTATTTATTTGTTGGTCTGTTAGTTTTCTTGTTTGCCCACAGGGCTGAGTGTAAAAAAGCAATGCTTATCTCATTACCCTGTATAAATAAAAATTCGTTTCGTTTCGTTTCGTTTCTCTCTCTCTCTCTCTCTCTCTCTCTCTCTCTCTCTCTCTCTCTCTCTCTCTCTCTCTCTCTCTCTCTCTCTCTCTCTCTCTCTCTCTCTCTCTCTCTCTCTCTCTCTCTCTCTCTCTCTCTCTCTCTCTCTCTCTCTCTCATGAACACAGACGGGAAGCTTCGTAACAACACTCACGGCACAATCGCAAAGGGCACTGCTGTGTCCTTTACAAAATCGCCCATTCAACTTATAGTAAATTCTTATCTTCTGCGTGCATGCTCGTTCAATGCATTGTAGTATGTCGGGACGGGGGGGGGGGGGGGGGGGGGTATACAGAACACTACAATGCATTGGGGTGCATCACAGTACGCTTAAAAACACTGGAATACATTCAAATACACTTCTTGAGTACACAGGATTACACTGCAGTACACTTGAATATAGAGGATTACGTGGAAATACACTTGAGTACACCGAAGTATCATTATTGAAATACACTTCAGTGAACTGGACTACACTTAAATACATTTGAGTACATTGGAATACATTGATATATATACACTTGAGTACACTGGAATACACTGAGGTACAATTGAATATACTGACATACATAATCGGTGTCGTCACCAGTTCTTGACATGCAAGTGTGGCCTATTCCCTGAAAGGAAAAAGAGGAGGTCAATTCAGGCCTGAGATTATATGTCCTGGGTTTTGTCAGACTAGAATCAATCACACTGAAAATCGATCTATATGTCTGTCTGTGTGTGTGTGCTTAAATGATTTTATCTTTTTCTCTGTCTCAGTATGCTACTTTGTCTCTGTCTCTGTATGCTACTTTGTCTCTATCTCTGTATCTCTCATTCTGTCTCTCTGTCTCTGTCTCTGTCTCTGTCTCTGTCTCTCTCTCTCTCTCTCTCTCTCTCTCTCTCTCTCTCTCTCTCTCTCTCTCTCTCTCTCTCTCTCTCTCTCTCTCTCTCTATCTATCTATCTATCTATCTATCTATCTATCTAGCTACGTATTTAGATGACATCCAGACCACCAAAAAAAGAAACAGGATTTGTTCTGTTAATATTCAGGGCGGGATGTTTCTATCTCTCTGTCTGTCTGTCTGATGTCTGTCTAGTCTGTCTGTCTGTCCATCTATCCATCTATCTATCTATCTTTTGTCTGACTTTATGTTTGATGAAATAGGATGTAGGAATGCATGCATACTTTTATATGAAAGTTTTCGACCTTTCTACCTTATTTGCGTAATGGTAGTCTGTTACAATGTGCACGTTTCGTTAAATTTTGACACGACAAGTACACCATAGGCCTAGCACTGACGGGGTGGTGTAATCGTTGAATGAGTACGAATTTGGTTGTTATCCAGTTTTGCTTCAGGTAATAAGTAAAGTCAACCAAACAGAACTGTAGGAAGTGAATCTTTTTATAGCCAGCCAATCAGGAAAACAGGAAGTATGACTTGATGTGTTATTTTTATGTATCTAATTGTCTTAATGTGTAGAAACTAATCAAAATGTGGACCGAATTGAGACTTTTTGGACACCTTTTTATGGAACAGACAGATGGGTTTTTGTTTTTTTAATTGTTAAGTTGGACAAGTATTACAAAAATAGACACACTGTTGGGGAGAACCAGCCAATATATTATCAGGCAGTTACATTTCTTTGTTGGGTCTGCCTACAAAACTCACCATCTCCCTTGTAGAATCCTTTTCCTGTCTCACCTCCCAGAGCTTCACTATGTAGGCACAGTGAGTGACATTCCTGGTTGGGCTGTGTGTTCTGCTGAGCTTAAAATAAACACCAAATAAACAATCCCACGTGGTCCTGTTGTTCCTTGGAGAGAAAGATATCTTTAATTTCCTTCCCCTCCTCTAAAGTCCTGCATCCTTTCAACAAGTCATTTCGCTTTGTCCATCAACGTAGCAAATTATTGCCAATGTCATTGCCACACATTACTTTAATTTTTCACCCAACTGATTTGTATGATCATACATAAGCAGTTCTCTCTCTCTCTCTCTCTCTCTCTCTCTCTCTCTCTCTCTCTCTCTCTCTCTCTCTCTCTCTCTCTCTCTCTCTCTCTCTCTCTCTCGCTCTCGCTCTCTCTCTCTCTCTCTCTTGCATGTAGATGTTTCATAGGCATATATATTCCTCCAAAACAAAGTCCTTATTATGAAGAAACTGAAATTGATAATGGTGTGTACTTGTTAGAACATTGCATTCTTGACATTTATGAAGAATATGGAGATCAACCTTTGATAATCATGGGAGATTTGAATGCCAGGACTAGTAGCTCTAACGCAAGTGATTTTTCCTTTCCTGATGTTTTTTTTAATAGATATTAATGATGATATTGAGATCAATAACCAATATCCGAGGAATTCTAAAGATAATAAAACAAATGATTTTGGTCGGTTTTTGGTAAAACTATGTGAACAATTTTTGCTTACTAATACTTATAGATGGGTTTGCTCAAGGTGATAAGCAAGGTGAATATACGTATGTTGCACATAATGGATCAAGTGTCATTGATTATGTTTTTATGTCCAGATCCATATGTGAATGTGTGAAGAAACTAGAATTGAATCCAAGCATTTGCCTGTGGAAATGTTATAAATAATCATATAAATGTTTGCAAAAAACGTCAAGTAACTGTTACTGAAAGATTTGTCAGGAACCATGAGAAAGAAAATGAATATGTACAGGCTCTCAGTTCCACCGAGGTTACATCCATTTTTTATTTAGCTATTGCTTTAGTAAATGATTATGCCGATTTGGCTATAACCAAATTTTATGAAGGACTAAGTCTTATTCCTGAATCAATGCTGAATCCATGGATATAAATTTTATTGCGGTCAGTCCATTACTTTTAGAGATATGGTCAGTTTAGTGTCAGTTGTGCTGAAATTTGCATATTGGACAAAAGCGGAAATAGCGGTTTTAGCCATTTTTACACCCCTGTGTTTTCAAAACTGTACAGTCTGATTAGACAGGGAAAAAAAAGGCATGTCGTATACGTATCCAACTGTTAGAAAAACCAAGTTTTAACTTTGAAAATGCATTGATATTTCAGATATGCGACTTCAAAAACGGCATTTTTTGCACTTTTTCAAAATTGCGCAAAATATGGGCTCTTTAAAAGCAATTATCTTCAAAACTTTTGTGACCGAGTGACGTAGTAGTCTACTCGTCACTAATTATTCATAGCCTAGTCTGCCACAAGTTTGTCAGAGCAGACGGTTCAATTGCTCTATTTTTAGACCGCCACTGTTGCCATATCAACAGATGGCTCAATTGCAATTCGCTAGTTTTGACACCCATTGTTATCGTGTCAGCAGACGACGTAATTGCGTATCTCCCTTTGGTCACGAGGGCTTTGTTCAAATTCAAATCGAACAGGTCACGTGCCTTGGTTCAAATTTGACCGTGGCTGGTCACGTCAGTTGACCAGAGTAGATTTTTAGCAACTACTAGCAACTCACTCTGCGTGATGTGCCTAACTGTGCAGAGCTTGCTGTCGTGTTTGAGCACTGATCCCTGCTCAGTCATAGCTGTAAGTAAGCCAGTGTTGATTGTTTAGTTTGTTCTACTTTACAAACTGGCATTCACTTTAGTTTAATCAGTGATCCAACTTTGTCAATGTGTACTACTTTTACGGAACAGAAAACTGTGCTATTCCCGTCACCGAACCATTGTGACGTCAGTTTATTCATAAACTAGGTGCTAGGTCTATTTTGTCCAGAGACTGAAAATTAGAACATTCCGATTGTTCTGTTCCATCCTCACATCCACTCGTGTGTGACGTCAATTTACTGTGTAAACAATGTAAGGGAACGTTGCCTACATTATATTGTTTAAAAGCCTAAATGATTCCATGCTATTAATATTATTGATCTAGGCTTATACCATGCTATGTGTATAGGCCTACTATTAGTGTGTGTGTGTGCTAAGCCTACTGTAGTAGCCACATTTCACCACACACAGTGTCATTGCTTCACACAATGTGAGCAGCCATTGTGTGATAGCTATGTATTGCATGATTAGTTGTTGTGTTAATACTGCTATTATAGTAGGCATTCCCTTTTGATTGAGTTTCTTGCTACTTCAATGATAAACTCTCAATAGGCCTACATTTGTCTTTAGTCAGTTTTCCACTTAAAACTGATCAGCCTACTTTGATGTGTAGTCTATTTTTAGTAACATAGCATCTGATGTCAGTGTTACAATGCTTGGTTTGGGTTAACTCACATGAACTCAAATGTTTGTGTATGAGTTAAGCAAGCATAGGGTCAGGTAGAACTGGCCTATGTTATGTTTCCAAACCCCAGCTAGGCTTGTGTCAATGTTATGGCGCAAGGCCTACAATCATACCTAATCATTGTTATTTCTTGTTTATGTTTATGCTTGTATATTTTGTATTGTTGCAGGATCTTATTTGCTGCACTGTCTTTCTTAGTCTTTCCTAGCAAATAAACAAAAGCTAAACAACTGTCTGGTTTCCGCCTATATGTTCCTGGCCTGCATGGTGCGTGCTCATCATCACCCTCATTTCCTTATCAACTCCTCCTTATCCCTTACCCTTACCACCCCATCATACTATTAATGAGATTTAATTGAAAATTTGCATGCGAGTTTCTATTACGGGCTTGTTTAGAAATAGGCATTTGGTTTTTGGCTACCTTGAATTTTGACCATTTTTGTAGATATACCTACTTAATCTATCAACCCTTGATTCAATGTGTAGCTTCCACAATTTCAAAATAGCGTTATTACAAATCACACCAAGCACAGCAAAACTGAGCCATTTGACTGCGACTTGAAAGCGAACAAAAGTGTAGGCCTAATGGACACAACATTGTTTTGTTTGCATGTTACAGTCTCCATTTCCTGTAGGCCTACATCAAAAAGTTTGCAGACTGTGAGATCAACAAGGTCGGTGCTGTTTCCATTTGTTACTGTTGTGTTCATTGAAAACGAAAGCCTTTCGGAAAGGGCAGAGGGCATTCACACTACTTTCACTCACACTCCATACACTTACACACCTTACGAAATGAACAAACATTACATACACTAAACAACAAGAACTAATTTAATGCCTACTTGAAATGATCTGGGATTGCAAGACTACCGCAAATGACGGAATGCATAATAATAATATCCATGTAACAGAATATCAAGCAAACACGCAGCACACACACACCACTGTCTCTGAACACATTTGCAAGCCAACACACTGTTCATCTAACTAGGCCTAGTCTAACTTAGGCCTACCTTGACCTTTGGATGGAAGGTTTGCAAAGTCACGTGGTCTACTTAACACGCTTTTTGAAATGAAAGCAGAGTCTGTGTGTTTACATTTTAGCACAAGAGTGTCGACTGCTAGACATTGACTGGGGTGGCAGAAGTAGACACAGGGTTACCAGCCGCACCCCCATTGCTGTTAACTACCTGAGCGAATGATGGGGGGGAGAGGGATTGAGAAGGGCGTTGGGAGGGGGGAGGGGGGGTCGGTTGGAGGCGTTACCATAGCGATGGTTTCTCTGGAACTGCTGGCGTCGGGCGGCAGAAGAGGGCGTGGCCACGTCTATGGACAGCTTCCTCAGGTCCCCTGTGTCGTCGATCCGGTGGATCTTGAAGTCCATGTCCTTGGCGTAGATCCTCCCGTCTGTGGACCAGCATCATACGGTACTAGGGTGGTCAGCTGCCAGACGATACAGTGTGCTTCTGCTCTTAGTTAGGTCCTCCACGATGACCACTTTGGGAGAGGAGTTTTTCAGCTTCTTTCTGTTTTGAATGATTTCTTTCTTGGTCTTTCTTGAAATAAATTTCACGATTATTGGCCGAATCTGTCCTTTTCTCTGCCCCACACGATGGGCGACTTCTATGTGATCGGGTTTGATGTGTTGTAGACCCAGTTTGTCCTCACTCTCCTCACTCTCCTCTGCAGTCTCTGGGCCGTTGCCGGAACTCTGTTCGTCCATGTAGAGGATTTTGATGTTGTTTCTTCTCGAGTATTGCTCGTTGCTGTCCGATCGCGCATTGGCCAGCTTTGCCTCCAGTCTCACCTCACTTAGTTTCCTCTCCATACCTTCTTCTCTTTTCCTGAAATCACTTATTTCTTTTTTCATCGTCACGTTATCTTGCTGGAGTGAGAAAATTTCGCCTTTCAATTCGTCCACTGTTTTTCCCAGCCCATCTACTTTCTTTGTAAATGCTTTACCTCATTATTCAATAAACTGTATAATTCAGGTACATTTCCCCTTAGTTGGTCGGAATCACTTATTCAACCGCTCCATAAAACAGGAGACATAAATTCCCCAGACAATTACAGAGGCATCTCATTGTTAAATGTTTGTAGTAAATTGTACACCTATATTCTCAATAATCGATTACCTAAATGGGTAGAAGAAAATAATCTTTTAAGTGACTCTCAGGCAGGATTCAGGAGAACTTATAGCACTACTGACCAAATATTTACCCTACTAACGTAAGTGCAGAAACAACTATCCTCTGGTCATAAGCTGTATGCAGCATTGATCGATTTTAAAAAGGCTTTTGATCTCGTTGACATGAATCAATTATGGCTAGTATTACGCAACAATGGTATTCAGGATAAAATGTATAGGGCTATCAAAAGCATGTACCAAGTTGTTACAGCTAGTGTTCGAACAAAGCATTGCATTACCGAAACATTTGCATGTTTCCGTGGAGTAAAGCAAGGAGATAATTCTAGTCCACTTTTGTTTTCCCGATTTATCAACGAGCTTGCAAATGAGATCACTCGCTTTTAAATTAACTTTACTATTATCAAATACAAAGATATGTCTATCTCTTGCTTTGTTTTTGTTTAGTGCTTTTAAAGTTAGAAATCAGTTGACCAATTATGCATAACGACATACAATATTCTTTATATATGTTATTATATGTTGTTGGGAGAAATATATATCCCTTGTCTTGTCTTTTAAACCATGAATAATCATGCTCAATATTTTACACCTTTCTTTATATTACACAGATTGTAAAGGTATTGTGTTCCTTGTTGTTATGTAAAGAAGTAAATAATAGTAGTTATTTCCTTACTCTTTCTTGTCTCAAACTTAGGTTGAGAATACAGCAAAAAATAACCATGCCAAAAAAGGCTGCGTAAATTGTTCTTGCTCTATATTATAATACGTTTATCTATGTCATTGCTTTTCACTGATTCTCTTTATGCGTCATATTTATGCAGTGTTAGTGAAAGGTTTCTATTTCTGATTATGTATGCTATTATATGATTTTGGTTTATTCCTTTTATTTTTTCTATTTTTTACCCGTCCCTTCCCCTCTGTTCCTTTATGACATGGGCTACTCATTAAAATGGTTCGTTCGTTCGTTCGTTCTCTCTCTCTCTCTCTCTCTCTCTCTCTCTCTCTCTCTCTCTCTCTCTCTCTCTCTCTCTCTCTCTCTCTCTCTCTCTCTCTCTCTCTGATCATGGCAGCTCATTATCGGTACACCAGGAGGGTTCCAGGAAGCACCGGTACCAAATTACAGCCACTCCTTGTATGTTGTGTGTGTGTGTGTGTGTGTGTGTGTGTGTGTGTGTGTGTGTGTGAGAGAGAGAGAGAGAGAGAGAGAGAGAGAGAGAGAGAGAGAGAGAGAGAGAGAAACGAAACGAAACGAATGTTTATTTATACAGGGCAATGAGATAAGCATTGCTTTTTTTACACTCAGCCCTGTGGGCAAACAATAAAACTAACAGACCAACAAATAAATAATGCAAAACATTATAAAGTAACATATAAGCATCAAAGCAATCCTTCAAACCATCATCAAGAATAGTAATATATACAAAATAGTAATGTAAGAGGGAGACGAGTTAAGGACAACAGACAGACAACATAAGGAAATTGAAAAGCATGTGTGTGTGTGTGTGAGAGAGAGAGAGAGAGGGGGGGGGGGATAGATAGGGGGGGGGGGGGCGATAGCTTGGCAGACAATAGGTAAACATACGAGATGAACAGACGAATATACAGGCATGTGTCAGGTGTAATGATACAATTATTTAAAAATCATTTGTAATAATATAATCCTTGAATTGTTTCATGAAAGATGGATGACTTGATATTTGTTTTAAATACACGGGTAATGCATTCCATAGTGAACCTCCGGAATAGTGCAGACTGGATTTATATAAATCTAATCTTGGTCTATGAAGAACAATCTTGTGTATGTTTCTCTTACTATTCAACTGAAATGTATTTGTTATTCTGGAAGGCGCCATTCCAATCATTATTTTGTGCATAAGCCTTCCTTTGTTAAATTTTAGTCTGTTTTTGAGTGGTAGAATATTCAGAACAGTAAAATCTTCCAAAGTTAAAGAACTTGATTTTAAAAGAACCAGTTTTAAGGCACGATTATAAACGCGGACAAGAGAGAGGGACAGAGAGAGAGAGAGAGAGAGAGAGAGAGAGAGAGAGAGAGAGAGAGACAGAGAGACTGGCGGACAGACACACAGATAGGAAGACAGAGACGTAGAAACAAACAGAAATGGAGACAACGAGCTGGACACACAGAGATGCAGAGACAGAGGGGTGGGGAAGTCTACGCCTGTACATTGTCAGGTCACAATGATGGTACCAGAACGAGCTGGACACACAGAGATGCAGAGACAGAGGGGTGGGGAAGTCTACGCCTGTACATTGTCAGGTCACAATGATGGTACCAGAACGAGCTGGACACACAGAGATGCAGAGACAGAGGGGTGGGGAAGTCTACGCCTGTACATTGTCAGGTCACAATGATGGTACCAGAACGAGCTGGACACACAGAGATGCAGAGACAGAGGGGTGGGGAAGTCTACGCCTGTACATTGTCAGGTCACAATGATGGTACCGATGACAATGCGCAGTCCATTCATTCAATTCACACCCACGAGAGAAAGAGAACACTGAACACCGATATATTTTAATGAATAGGCCATAGGCCCATGTCACTGAGGACGGTTACAAAAAGAATAGATTAATCATTGTTGAGTAATGTATTCATGTGGGTAAATATATTTAGAAAGCTATTATTCCAAGACAAGCTCTCTTTCACAACAACAACAACAACATACAGTATTTATACGGCGCTGAATCTTGAGAGAGAGAGAGAGAGAGAGAGAGAGAGAGAGAGAGAGAGAGAGAGAGATGTTTTTATTGTCTCCTAGTGGGAAGCGAAGCAACACGACATTGTGACTCATATTCATACAGATGAATCTTGATAGAAATCAAATCAAAGCGCACACACACGTTAGCATTCAAAGCGCATTCAAACACAAACGCAATACAACGCGAACACACACAGATAACATAAATGGAATATAGCAGAAACAGACCTAATGGCAAGAGAGAGAAGATAAAGAGAGAGGAGCTTTAATGACGGGGGAACAGGTGGGTTTTGAGGTTAGCTTTGAAAGCAGAGAGAGTCGGTCGCTGACGGAGGGAGAGCGGAAGTTTGTTCCAGGAGGTCGGTCCTGAGACAGCAAAAGAGCGCCGACCAACAGTTGAAAGCTTATACCTAGGGATCTGGAGAGAAAGCATGTTTGTACATAACGAACTTTAAATGCCTTGTCTAGAAACATGGCCACACGCAAACCCACTGACCTGTTTTCACAAGCTAACAGCAAAGTCAGTCTGAACAGAGATGGGATATTGTCATTATTTAGCAGGGATATATTGTGTTGCCCTATAACCGTCCATAAGGGTCTCTGACCGATTGGACGTTAATCTCACCACCAGAGAGAGAGCGTTGCCTTAGCGGGTTATCGTTAATTGGACTGTGAACGCGAGAGAGAGAGAGAGAGAGAGAGAGAGAGAGAGAGAGAGAGAGAGAGAGAGAGAGAGAGACAGACAGACAGACGGACAAAGAGAGAGAGAGAGAGAGAGACACACACACACACACACACACACACACACACACAGACAGACAGACAAAGACAGAGAGAGAGAGACAGAGAGAGAGAGAGAGACAGACAGACAAAGACAGAGAGAGAGAGAGAGAGAGAGAGAGAGAGAGAGAGAGAGAGAGGTGGATGGTCTGCTCTTATGCATTGTCAAGGTTGTACCAACGATGGTTCGAAGTCCATTCATGGTATCCACACGCAAGTCCCAACCCGATAGGTGAGACATTCTTTTAAATTCTGACCCCACCCCCACCCCCGTCCCCCCAAAAAAAAATTCAAAACCACCTGAGACTGAAAATTGTGGAAATAGAGAGAGAGGGGATGGGGGTGAGAAATAGTCGTGCAGACACAGAGACGGTTACAGAGAGACTGTCATGTTGTTGCCCCCAACCTGAATTTCTCTTTTAAGCTGGCAACAGACTATGTGACTGCCTCATGTGACTCGATCAGGTCGTGACGTTTCACCTCATTTGCATACCATCATTCTCGATCAGTCTGACTCAGTGGGGCCCAGTCAGGTGACAGGGCCGAATAGGGCGGGTTCTAAAGTTCACTGATCGAGTCTGATCGAGTCAGATGGCTTGTGACCTCTTCTGTGTGGGAAACAAAAATAAATTAATGTGGTCTATGTGACATATGAGGCAGTCGCATAGTCTGTCTCCAGCTTTAGAGATATTAAAGTATGCTTGAACTTGAACAGAGACAAAGACAGTTGCACAGAGACAGAGACAGAGACAGTTGCACAGAGACAGAGACAGTTGCACAGAGACAGAGACAAAGACAGCTGCACAGAGACAGAGACAGATGCACAGAGACAGAGACAGAGACAAAGACAGTTGCACAGAGACAGAGACAGTTGCGCAGAGACAGAAACAGAGACAGTTGCACAGAGACAGAGACAGTTGCACAGAGACAGAGACAGTTGCACAGAGACAGAGACAGTTGCACAGAGACAAAGACAGTTGCACAGAGACAAAGACAGTTGCACAGAGACAGAGACAGAGACAGAGACAGTTGCACAGAGACAGAGACGAGACAGTTGCACAGAGACAGAGACAGACACAAAGACAATTGCACAGAGACAGAGACAGAGACAAAGACGGTTGCACAGAGACAGAGACAGTTGCACAGAGACAGAGACAAAGACGGTTGCATAGAGACAGAGACAGAGACAAAGACAGTTGCACAGAGACAGAGACAGTTGCACAGAGACAGAGACAAAGACGGTTGCACAGAGACAGAGACAAAGACGGTTGCATAGAGACAGAGACAGAGACAGTTGCACAGAGACAGAGACAAAGAC
>CM065693.1:39776291-39783791 GCA_017654935.2 Phymorhynchus buccinoides
GAGAGAGAGAGAGAGAGAGAGAGAGAGAGAGAGAGAGAGAGAGATGTTTTTATTGTCTCCTAGTGGGAAGCGAAGCAACACGACATTGTGACTCATATTCATACAGATGAACCGGTGAGACAGACAGACAATCAGCTAGGCATATGAAGAGATGTGCCCTCGCACGATTTGCAAGTCCTGTCCTTTTTGTTATCAAATTAAACACTCACACGCCTTCACAAAAGTTTATGGAACACCTGCAAGAACTTGTCATGGAAAGGTATTGCAAAAATCTGATATAATTGATACACTATTTATATTCCATGCATTAATTTACCAATAAAATTTATAATTAGGTATGTTTGTGCACGAATTCCTAATGTATTTGTGTTAAGTGCATTGTGATCACTACAAAATAATTTGGACTCTAAATACTTTTGAATTGTAACTGAATCGTTTTCTAGCTACTTGCTTGGGAAAATTCCGATTTTCCCCAAGGCTGGGAAGATTCAGAATTTTCCCGGGAAGATTCGGAATCTTCCCAGCCTTGGGAAAATTCGGAATTTTCCCGGGGAAAGGGAAGATTCTTAATTTTCCCGGATTCCAAATTTTCCCGTGACATATGACATATACTTTGTTATTGTTAAATTATTAACAAGTTTTGTATTTACCTTATTTCATGTGTTTTCTCTCTCTCTCTCTCTCTCTCTCTCTCTCTCTCTCTCTCTCTCTCTCTCCTTTTGTGTGTGTGAGAGAGAGGGGGTGGGAGGGGGAGGGAGATTGAGGTTTTGTTGTCGCATCTCATTTTTCTTCTTCATGGATAATTGTTCGATGATTATTTTTGCATACTTCATTATTTTTGGAAGAGATCCGAACATGAATTATCAAGGTCAAGGTCATGACCTTGGCGTACGACCTTGTTGTTTTTATGGTGCGGTGTTTACCCTTTAAGCGCGCTGTGAATTAGCGGTGCTAGTTGAAAGCCTCAGTGGACAAATTACATCCCAACACGCCAACCCTTCCATCAAAGTTTCACTAACTCTGTGGGCATTCCTCTTGTTTCTTCTGTCTGTCATTGATTTCCGATTGGAACTGCTTGTGTGTGGGGTGGGGGTGGGGGTGTTTATGGGGGGTGGATGTGTGTGTGTGTGTGTGTGTGTGTGTGTGTGTGTGTGTGTGTGTGTGTGTGTGTGTGTGTGTGTGTGTGTGTATGTGTGTGTGTGTGTGCGTCGCCATCGTGAATAGAGTATAGTAACAGTTGTGTATTCGCGATTAGCGACGGTGTGTGTGTCTGTGTGCGTGTTTGCATGTAAATTTGTATATTGTCCTTTGCCGATCTACGATCGCAAAGGACTATGTTTTCGTTCGTGTATCTCTCAAACAGAACTGAAACAATCTCAGTAGCAGGCCATAAATCTTTTCCACTCCATCGACTGTTAAGCATGGCGTTCCCTGTGCTTTTTGTATTGTATACGCAACCCATTTTCAACATTGTTAAGAATCATTCTGTAAATCATCATGCCTTCGCTGATGATAATCAGCTATGCACTGAAACAACTCTCTGATTTCGACTCCACTGTCTTCAAGGATGTGTCAGTAATGTCAAAACATGGATGAATGAAAACAAACTCCAATTAAATGACAGCAAAACTGAAGCCATCATAATGACTTCTAAAAGACTCTCTGTTGACAGGTTTCTTCCATCTTCCATAAGGATAGGTGACTCAGATATTGATTTTGTTCCTTCTGTCAAAAACCTGGGCGTCACTATTGGTTCCAACCTTACAATGAAAACACATGTGAACAATGTCTGCAAAATAGCCTATCTACAGATTCGTAAGATAAGTTCCATTCGCCACCTCCTTACCACAAACTCTCGTCTGTTCTCTCGTCTTGTTTAGGCTAGACTATTGTAACTCTCTGTTATTTGGTTGCCCGCAGTCCTCAATCCAGAAACTTCAGAAGTTCAGAACGCAGCTGCAAGAATGATTTTCAAAGCAAAAAAGACACAGCATATCACCCCGCTACTTCACACTCTTCACTGGCTTCCAATTTCTGCTCGAATTCAGGACAAGGTCGCATGCCTCACCTTCAACTCTATTAATGGAACTGCCCCTCAGTATCTCACTGACATTGTACAAACCTACACTCCCACCCAACATCTCAGATCTTCCTCCGACTCATGCCTGCTCTCCACTCCCCGTATTAAAACTAAATCCTTCGGTGAATCTTCTTTCTCGTACTCTGCTCCCTCGGTCTGGAATAGCTTACCACACAGTGTTCGCCACTCTTCCTCTGTCCAGTCTTTCAAAACTTCTCTGAAAACTCATCTTTTTGAAACCTCATACTCTCACCTCTAATCCATGTAGTCCTTGATGATATTAACCTGCAGCGTGTGTGTGTGTGTGTGTGTGTGTGTGTGTGTGTGTGTGTGTGTGTGTGTGCGTGCGCGTGTGCGTGTGCGTGTGCGTGCGCGCGTGCGTGCGTGCGTGTGCGTGTGCGTGCGTGCGTGCGTGTGTGGTGGGGGGGAGGAGGGGGGGGAGAGGGGGGAGGGAGGGCGAGAGAGATTAATACATGTATTTTGTATTAACAGTCTCACTTATTTTTAATGTTTATATTCATTGATACTTGTCTTCATGTTGATTATTCTTGGCTTGTCTTTAATGTGCATGTTTATCTGTATGTTAGTGTTTAGGCCTTTGTTCAGCGCTTTGAGCTCCCTGCAAAGGGAGTTATGCGCTCTGTAAATAACCATTATTATTATTATTATTATTATTATTATTTTGTGTGAGGATGTGGCACTAAGAGTATAACACATTCATACATAAATTATCCCTCAGAAATACAATGTTGCCAAGCGGCAGACATGTTTCCGGGTTTTTTCACCCTCCTATAGCTCGTGAAATACTGTATAGAATCACTCCAAATTTTGTGTGGGTGTGTAAAAAGAAGAGTAGAAGACATTGCAGTACAAATTATGCCACATGGGATTTTTAGTCTTGGAAAGGCCTACTACTTTTGAATCGTGTCGTAAAGCTTTCTATGAGAGAGAGAGAGAGAGAGAGAGAGAGAGAGAGAGAGAGAGAGAGAGAGAGAGAGAGAGAGAGAGAGAGAGAGAGAGAGAGAGAGAGAGAGAGAGAGAGAGAGAGAGCACGCACACACAACAAAATACACACACACACACACACACACTCCCCCATTCGCATCAGCCGAAACCGAAACTAGCACATGCCTCTGAACCGAAATTAGCTTTTCCACGTAAATCGAGTGTTTTCCAGGAACTTCCAGGGAGGTTGCGCGAACTACCCAAGGTCATTGACTCTACTCCAGCAGACAACCGGATCAACACAGGGTCATTCACTGGTACCAACTCGTTTTGTCCTTTGCCGATCTACGATCGCAAAGGAGTATGTTTTCGTTCGTGCATGTTGTTTTGTTTGTTGTCCTTTGCGATCGTGTCAGAAAAGGATTTGCACCCAGTCAAGGGTGTTTAGGTGCATCACCCAAAGGACACAAGGAGGACGGGGGCCTAAGATGTGAGGGGCAAGGGAGGTACAGGGTGGGGCAGGTACAGGGCGTTGCCGGCAAAGGACATATCTGCCACTCGGCGATGCCCTTGTTTGTGAATGATTTTGTTGTAGTATTCCTTCTTATGAATGCAAAAAAACGACAGGCACACGCTTTTTACATTAAAAAAAATCGCGCATAAACGCATTTAAAAAAACCATTCGCATCATTTTGTATGCATGTATGCGTATTAATTTGTGTCTTTCCCGAGTTTACGTCAATGCTCTTTTCCAATACTTCTTCCCACACACACGTCCATCCATGCACACTATTACCCCGACAGCCATTCTTCCCCCATCGATATTCCAGTCATCTCGTCGTCCATCCATGCACACACACCTTCATTCCTTCAAACATCGAGAGAGGGGAGAATGGGGACGAGGCTACTAATAAGGACTATCAGGAAAATGGGTAGGTTTCAGAGAGATGGGGGGGGGGGGGCATGGGAAGAGGTGGAGGCCTAAATAGCCTGCTGAAGTCTTACGCGCGAATGGAATATCGACTGGAGGCTTAGTCGTCGTAGTAAGAGAACCCAAACTGAGCGAAGTACTAGAAAAGCAAGACCGAATTAAAGAAGGTTTCGCATCGTATAAAAATGCGCAGAGGTTAGGAATCTATGCAACCGCAATATCAAAAAAGTACTGCCTCTATCACAAGTAGGCCTACTGCTAAAACAAGTATTCGCGTCCACGTTATTTCATACTGACATTTTAGATCACCTCCACAGTATTTCTCGAACTATATAATTATATAGCTAGCTTTTGCGATGTGCAGATTTCACGAGGCAACAACCTCATGCGTTTGTCTGCAAATAAGTAGTTCTTACATTCTTGTATTTATTTGTGCATCACCGCATGAGGTTTCTGCACAGTCCCTTTCTGTGTCAGGCTTGGCCCTTATGCCAGGAAGGTGGGGCAAGGTAAAACAACTTTTATTTATATCACTTCGGTTTTCAGAAGCATGCTGCTGAATGCGAACTTTAGCAGCCATGATCAGGAAAATAGTCAAATTGATGGACGGACACGTGTGTATTTTAAAGTCACTATGAAAGAAGAAGAAAGTACGAAGAAAAGCGAGTAAGAAGAGAAGAGAGAGAAGAAGAAGAAGAACAACAACAACAGCAGCAACAACAGTAGCAGCAGCAGCAGCAACAACGACAACAACTTGAGCGTGAAAACGCAGTAGCATTTTTAGGTCCAATTGACTAAACACTATTGATTATCTTCATGTTTGCCTAGATATCCTAACTACCTATCCGCTTGCAGCATTTCAGACTCCTATTTTCGAACGCTATGCGTTAACATAGATAGCCAGATTGTCATACAGTCACCCAGTCAGCCAGCCAGGAACAGACAGACACAGACCCTTCAAAACATCAATCAGCATCGCTTCGTTGCTGGTTAGCAACAACCACAACAGCAACACCAACAACCATTACCTATATCTACAACACCCTGTTCAACAGACAACGTTTCAACATGGCGGGTGATTGAAGGAAGGTCTCTAGACTTTGTCCAATCTAACTGACCACTACCTGCATGTCCCCATGGAGACAGTTGCAAATGACTGTCCAACTCAACTGACCATAGAGATTTCAAGAAGACAAAGTAAATCACAGGAGAACGATGCATATAGGTAGACATCGGCAAAAAATAAATGATAGTAGTAATAATAATAATAATAATAATAATAATAATGATAATAATAATGATAATAATAATAATAATAATAATAATAATTAATAATGCTTATATAGCGCTTTCACTCACCATTCATACTATCAGCAACAAGGTACACATTATATAAACATTTCAAAACGACTAGCCCACGTATTATCACCATACATCTCTACGACATTAATATCGACCAGAGGACTGCCTTAGAGAAACGGCAGCTTCTTTCACCAAGTAGTAGTAGTAGTAGTAGTAGTAGTAGTAGTAGTAGTAGTAGTAGTAGTAGTAGTAGTAGTAGTAGTAGTAGTAGTAGTAGTAGCAGCAGCAGCAGCAGCAGCAGCAGCAAAAACTACGACAGTCATGGCAGTGGCATAGTGTGATAATTGCCGTCATCATCGTCGTCGTCTGTGATAGTTCAGTTAATATCTGCGAAAGATTACTGTCATACATAGCCTTTGTTTGTTTATTTGTTTGTTTGTTTGTTTCAAGACATGCTTGTGTACAAATTTCTTTTGCATCACTCCGGCCTAACCGCATTGAAAATCGCTTCTCATTTTATCTGCCTGTTTGTATTTACATGTCAGAAAAAAAGTAGTTTACCTCGAATCTTTGTGCACCATTCCTCGTATCTGCATTTCTATTTAAATGAAAAGGAAGCCTGATCCTATATCCAACCTCACTCCCAAACCACTACACACACACACGCACGCGCGCACACACACACAACATACACACACAACATACACACACACACACGCGCGCGCGCGCGCGCGCGCGCGCGCGCGCGCGCGCGCGCGCGCGCGCGCGCGCGCGTACACACACGCACACACGCGCGCACGCGCACGCGCACGCGCACGCGCACGCGCACGCGCGCACGCGCACGCGCACGCGCACGCGCGCGCACACACGCACACACGCACACACACGCACACACACGCACCACACGCACACACACACACACACACAGAGGCCTACATGCACACGACGATGGCTCAC
This sequence comes from Phymorhynchus buccinoides, assembly GCA_017654935.2. Classification (NCBI taxonomy): domain Eukaryota; kingdom Metazoa; phylum Mollusca; class Gastropoda; order Neogastropoda; family Raphitomidae; genus Phymorhynchus; species Phymorhynchus buccinoides. The sequence continues at coordinate 39,782,507 of CM065693.1, forward strand.
ACACGCACATTACGCATACACACACATATACTCTCTCTCTCTCTTTCTTTCTCTCTCTCTCTCTCCCCACCTCCCCCCCCCCTCTCTCTCTCTCTCTCTCTCTCTTTCTCTCTGTCTCTCTTTCTCTCTCTCTCTTTCTCTCTCTCTCTCTCTCTCTCTCTCTCTCTCTCTCTCTCTCTCTCTCTCTCTCTCTCTCTCTCTCTCTCTCTCTCTCTCTCTCTCTCTCTCTCTCTCTCTCTCTCTCTCTCTCTCTCTCTCTCTCTCTCTCTCTCTCTCTCTCTCTCAAGGATAGATTGGAAGAATAGCATTCGCCTAAAATCTTTATCCTTGTTAAATAAAGTTTTTCAGTGTTTAGTGTTCTCTCTCTCTCACGCACGCACACACACACACACGCGCGCGCGCGCGCAAGTTTACCGTTCCTTTAACACTCTCGTCCCTTTCTTGTACACTATATTTCCTATTACGAAATTAATGTTCCGCTTGTGGGTCCACAATCTATTCTTCTCCCGACCTTCTTATCTTCATTCTATCTCTTTGTAATCTGGATTGATGTACACCTTCTGTCTGTTCCCTCTCCACCCTCTCACCCCCTATAAACTATTTCAACCCAGCGTACCCCCACTCCACACACATACACACACCGATTTTCCTTTTGTATCGATTTCGATTAGAACTTGGAAATAATCTGGGAACTTCGGTTTTCAATTTGTCTGTCTGTGCTCTCTCTGTCGAAATGGATGGGCAGATGAATGAAAATCCGTTTAACGTCCTCCGGTCTGAAACAGACACATATGGGACACTAGTAGATATAAAGATGGTGGGAACGATCCTGGAGGCAATGCCCGTAGGCAGTGCAACACCAGTAAAGGGGCAGATGCTTGGAATGATGGTTAAATAGGTGGATGGGTGGACACGTGTGCGTCTCTTATCGTCTCTTTATATGTAGGTATGTGAATGCTCTCTCTCTCTCTCTCTCTCTCTCTCTCTCTCTCTCTCTCTCTCTCTCTCTCTCTCTCTCTCTCTCTCTCTCTCTCTCTCTCTCTCTCTCTCTCTCTCTCTCTCTCTCTCTCTCTCTCTCTCTCTCTCTCTCTCCTGCTAGCTCTCCTTAGTTTCTGTGCACATAAATTTGAAGTCAGAGAGAGAGCATTGACTATTGCCTGTCTGTCGTTTTCGAGAATGACTGCCAGATAGCAGAGGGGGCAGCTGCTATTCCAGCGGGCTGGGATATCATTTGTTTATAAGGGAGAAGCATTGCCAGGGTACATCCCCACTCTCTCGACCAAAG
>CM065693.1:39788791-39813791 GCA_017654935.2 Phymorhynchus buccinoides
GGCAGGTGTCCCTAATGCCAGGCAAACTACAGAAGCAGACCTCGGAAACGGTGAAGCACACGCGGAACCCCGTGTACAACCGCGAGTTCTTCTTCAACGACATCAAGATGGAGGAGCTCCGCAACCTGCGGCTGCGCATCAAGGCCTTTCACAAGAGCCAGAACCTGAAGCTGGCAGAGTACTTGGGGGAGGTGAACATCCCCCTCAGTAACTATGACCTCCTCATGGAGAACAGGATGTGGAACGACCTGCACTTCAAACCCTATGAGCAGGTCAGTTGATGGGTATGTGGCAGGTGTGTGCGTGTGTGTGTGTGCGTGCGCGCGCGCGCGCGCGCGCGAGAGAGAGAGAGAGAGAGAGAGGGAGGGGGAGGTTGAAGAGAGAGACGGGGGTGCTGATGTTCATTGTTGATTTGTTGATTTTAAATCCTTCGTGTTCTCACAAGTAGAAATCTTTCTGGTACAGATTTTCAGTTGTCTACCCTAGACAATATGATTCCGCCTTGGTTTAAGGCTATGCCAGAGCAATTGACAGAGGCTAGAACACCAATGCTACATAAACATGTTGTCATGCTCTGAGTAGTTATACACGGATTGTCTTTAGCCATGGCAAGCTCCTAGCATGAAACATCATCAGTCTCAAAAATCCCACGAAGACGGAGTGCGGCAGCTCACATAGCGGGGTAATCAAAAAACGGTCACACGCGTAATGTTCTCAACCCTAGCTGATGCATTTGTACCGTAGTGTTCAAGTGCTTCGGATGATCCCTTCAGTCTTTTAGCCAGGCTACGACAACGACAACAACAACAACAACCTCAACAACAAAAGACCACAATTATGATTTGTTAAGTTCGGCAAAGTTTTATTTTTGGCACCCCCTCATGTTTACGACCATCGATCTCAAAGTCTGCTTCTTTCAGTTTTATGAAAATAACCCTATCCCTTTCCCGACAATGGCAGAATGTTGCTTCTCGGTGAACATTTCAATGTGCAAATCTGAGGGAGAGGGGGAGGAGGGAGGTGCGTAAAGTATGAGTAGCCGAATTTTGCTATGACAAAGTGTGTATTAGATATTGTTCAATGCCAGAGTGTATGTTTCTCTTGAAATTATATAAACGACAGAGTGGATTTATATCGATATGAGTGTATGCGTTAATTCTGATTACTTCTTCTTGTTCTTCTTCTCCCGATTGGGGATGTTTATCCTGCCCCACATCCAAAGTTTTTGTTCAGACTGCTATTGGCGCACAGGATGCATGCTATGTGAATTCGTGTCATCCGTTCCACCGGCACAACGCAGCCTACTACCAAAATAATTAATAGTGGAATGGGGTTTAACGTGTGCGCAAGATAAGCATGTGAGTGTGATTTCTCCTGAACAAGTAGTAGGCCTATAATTATGGTGGTTTGTTACTTCAGTTTGAACAGAGAGAATGTAAAATGTGCTATTATATGGCTTGCTATAATATACATTGAGACTGCTATGGTGTGGGGGGGTGTGTGTGTGTGTGTGCGTGTGCGTGTGCGTGTGTGTGCGCGCGTGCGCGCGTGCGTGCGTGCGTGTGTGCATATATGTATACATGTATATACATATATATATATATATATATATATATATATATGTGTGTGTGTGTGTGTGTGTGTGTGTGTGTGTGTGTGTGTGTGTTCTCTCTCTCTCTTTTCTTTCTCTCTGTCTTTGTCTGTCTGTCTGTCTGTCTGAGTCTGTCTCTCTCTTTCTTCAGTTAATTTCTGTATGTTTAGCTGAGTGTCTTTGTTGCGCTTTCTATGTCTCTGATTCTGTTGTTTTTATTTGCCTTTCTGTCTATATGTGTGTTTGTCTGGTGGTCTCTTCAGTTCTCTCTTTTAGTTTGTCTGTCTGTCTGAGGGAAAGGGTGGGCTGAGGACTGGTGCTTGTCAACATAGCACCGTCTTTACAGTATCTCTATGTGTCAGGGTATTTGCTCAGGTCTGGCTCTGCGTGCCAATGATTGTCTTTGGCAATGCAGCCCGCCCCTTGTCTCAACACTTTTATCCTCCTCCCTTGCTCCAGGTTTATATACCGGAAGGACGTATTGTTCTTCTCTGTTAGAAGTCAGAAGGCACTGTCCACATTCTTTAGTCCTTTGTGATAGTACCTTCTGGTGTTCGCTAAGGAGAATGGTAGTACCTCCTGGTGTTCGCCAAGGAGGATGGTAGTACCTCCTGGTGTTCGCCAAGGAGAATGGTAGTACCTCTTGGTGTTCGCCAAGGAGAATGGTAGTACCTTCTGGTGTGTAATTTAACCCTGTGTGTCTTCTCTCGGCTACCCATATATCGCTTTCTTTCCTCTGTCTCTGCCCCTTCTCCCCATTCTCATTTCTTCTTTATTAACACTGAGCTTGTATTCATATTGAGATAGTATGAGACTTATGATCGTGATATCTTAGAAGTCCTTCTAAATTAGTAGGATTTAATAGGACTTTAGAAGGACTTCTAAGATATCATGATGATAAGTCTCATACGATCTCACTGTGACTGTGAGCACAGGCCCTGGTGGCTTTGTTTGTAAGCTTGCCAGTCAGGAAAGCGGTAGCACGGCTTCGTTATGGGTGTAAGACATGCTTTCAAACATTAAACTGCGAAGGAATAATGTTGGCTGATACAGTCTTTGAAAAGCACTATTATTTTTAACAGAAACGAATACTGTCCTTTTTTCCCAAAAGAGACTAGAATCCATTGTCGATCAACCAACTAATTTCTTCCGTATTTCAACTAAAAAAGATTTTATTATGAGCAGTCCACACAACAACCGTAGTTTTCATTATCTCAATGCAAAGACCTTGCATGGCAAGCAACAACAAAAAAACAAGAAGCATAAGCATGATCGACCTCTCAAAAACGAAGCCTGAAGGTGAAGCGGTCGTAATTTGACGCACTTCCGCCCTTTTAACCCCATTTCCTGTTCCGATGCCGATGCTTCGTTGCATTGATGTCCGCCTATGATCTTGTTCGTCAGCTGTTCGTTAGATCCGCCGTTTTGTCCAAATTTTCTATTATGATTTGATGAAAGTTGGAGTTATAAAAACTCATTCTTGACAAGTTCTCTTTTTAAAAAAAATCTTTGTTAAATAAAATGAATAACAAGCTGACCACTGACACTGGTCACTTTGGCCTAATTTCACAGTTTGAATGCTATTTAGTGCATCAACAATTGTTGATGTGGTTGACCAGTGGTCACTTTGGCCTATTTTCACTGTTTGACTGCAAATTAGTGTATTAGGAGTTCAAATGAACAATTTTTGAAGTGATCACTTTGGCCTATTTTCACTGTTTGACTGCAAATTAGTGTATTAGGAGTTCAAATGAACAAGGTTTGATGTGGTTGACCACTGGTCAGTGTCACTGACCAGTGGTCACTTTGGCCTATTTTCACTGTTTGACTGCAAATTAGTGTATTAGGAGTTCAAATGAACAAGGTTTGATGTGGGTGACCAGTGGTCAGTGACACTGACCAATGGTCAACGACATAAAAATTTTTTTTAGGCCAAACTGACCAGTGGTCAGTGACACTGGCCGCTGGTCAGTGACACTGACCACTGGTCAGTGACACTGACCACTGGTCAACGACATCAAAATTTGTTCATTTGAACTCCTAATGCACTAATTTGCAGTCAAACAGTGAAAATAGGCCAAAGTGACCACTGGTCAGTGACACTGACCACTGGTCAACGACATCAAAAAATTATTCATATGATCTCCTAATACACTAATTAGCATTCAAACGGTAAAATTAGGCCAAAGTGACCAGTGTCAGTGGTCAGCTTGTTATTCATTTTATTTAACAAAGATTTAAAAAAAAAAGAGAACTTGTCAAGAATGAGTTTTTATAACTCCAACTTTCATTTGGACAAAACGGCGGTTCAAAATCGGGCGCCGTTTTGTCCAACCCGCCGTTTTGTCTATAGACAAAACGGCGGATTGTTGAACCGCCGTTTTGTCCAAATCATAATAGAAAATTTGGACAAAACGGCGGATCTAACCCCGCCGTTTTGTCTATGGACAAAACGGCGGTTAACAGGGCCACTGAAAGGGCCATAACATTTTTGTTAAATTAATCAATCATAACATTGTATTCAAAGAGGCCTCTGAAAAGGGCCATAACATTTTTGTAAAACAATCATAACATTGTATTCAAAGAGGGCCCCTGAAAAAGGCCATATTGCATTTTTTGTTAAACAATTATAACATTGTAATTAAAGACAGCCACTGAATGGACCATAACATTTTCAGGGAATTGTAAGATGGCCAGAAGAGGGTAAGATAAGCACATTTTTGTGCATACCATTGTGCAAAAAGGCCAGATGATAAGCAAAAAGGGTAACTGAAAAGCCATAACTTTTTTTTTTTTAAAGCAATCATAAAATTGTAAATAGAGGGAACCGCTGAAAGGGCCCATAACATTTGTTGTTGTTGTTGCTAAGCAAATATATCATTGTAACCAAGGAGGCCCACTGAAAAAGGGCCATAACATTATAGCATTGTAATTAAGGAGGGCCACTGAAAGGGCCATAACATTTTTGTTAAACAATCGTAACATTGTATTCAAAGAGGCCTCTGAAAAGGGCCATAACATTTTTGTTAAACAATCGTAAGAGGCCTCTGAAGAGGGCCATAACATTTTTGTTAAACAATTATAACATGGTAATTAAAGACAGCCACTGAAAGGACCATAACATTTTCAGTGAACTTTAAGATGTCCACAAGAGGGTCAGAATAAGCACATTTTTGTGCATAACATTGTGCAAAAGGCCAGATCATAAGGGATTGTGGGCCTGAAAAATAAGAAATTTATTGTATGTATCTGCCTTATTTATAATATTAATAATAATAATAATAATGGGAATTTATATAGCGCTCTTTCTCACATGAGCTCAGTGCGCTTTACATTGATAACAAGAACATTAAAGGCAAACAAATAATTAATCATTAGAAAGTAAAATAAGCACGATGCTTGCACACAACGTTCTCTTACTTCCTTACACACACACACACACACACACACACACACACACACACACACACACACACACACACACACACACACACACACACACACACACACACACGCACACATACACACACATGCATGCACACACACACACACTCACACACAATTAATTATGCAAGAGTAAAATAGTTACAATATGAACATTCTAAGAAGAAACATAGAGACCACATTCACATTCTCAATCAAGTTTGAATACAATACTGCAACTTGAAATAAAATCATACTGCCATCGACATACCAATTACATGACTAATTATAATAGACAAATTTTGCAAAAACAAAAATACCCTTCTACCTCATTTACAAGCATTTAAAGTTTACAAGACGTAGACATTCTACATACAAAATACGAATAATAAAATAATTGTAAATACATTTTTTACAAGATTTCTGCAATAAAACGGACACCCCCCCCCCCCCCCCACACACACACACACACACACACCTCACACACAAACACTAATCAATCATAATATGTCCGAAACAAGTGAGTTTTAAGGGCAGAGCGAAAGGCGGAGATAGAGTCAGATGAGCGGACATGTTGTGGGAGGGAATTCCATAAGTGAGGTGCTAAATAGTAGAAGGATCGTTCACCAAACGATTTCGTGTGGACCCGAGGAACCTTGAGTGTGCAGCAGTCAGAGGAAGAACGTAGGGAGCGAGCAGGTGTGTAGACAGTTACTAGTTCGGAGAGATAGACGGGACCAGAGGAGTGAACAGCACCGAAACAAAGGCAAGCTATTTTATACTTGATTCTAGCCTCTACTGGAAGCCAGTGCAAGTTACGAAGATGAGGTGTTATATGATCAGAACGTGGAATCTTGAGAGTGAGGCGTGCTGCACTGTTTTGCAGTTTTTGAACACGTTGCAGGAGATACTGAGGACAGCCACAGAGAAGAGAGTTGCAATAGTCAATGCGGGAAAGAATAAAGGCAGAAATAAGAGTTTTCGTGGCTGCAACAGACAGAAAGTGTCGAACAGCACTGATTCGTCTGAGCTCATAATTGATGGAACGTATGAGATTAATAACCTGTTTATGCATTGTAAGATTTGAATCAAGGGTAACTCCGAGATTCTTTGCTGACTTAGAAAACTGAACACAAGCATTGCCAACTGTAAGAGTTTCTGGAAGAGAGATAGTTGCAGACAGACGCTGAGAGGAAACAATCATAGCTTCCGTTTTGTCATCATTAAGTTTTAATTTGTTGCATGTCATTCAGGATTTGACATCATGAAGGCAGGATTCCATAGACTGAATAGCGCTGTCAAGTTGGGTAGGTTCAGCCGCTTTTTGAAGCTGGGTATCATCAGCAAAGGAATGGTCAATAACAGAGTGACTAGCAAAAACATCAGAGAGAGGAGCAGTATACAGGACAAAGAGAACTGGCCCCAATACAGATCCCTGAGGTACACCACAAGAAATTAACTTCGGATCTGAACTGCAGTTGTTGATCAAGAGAGAGGAGCAGTATACAGGACAAAGAGAACTGGCCCCAATACAGATCCCTGAGGTACACCACAAGAAATTAACTTCGGATCTGAACTGCAGTTGTTGATCAAGACAGTCTGAAAGCGATTTGTTATATATGAGGAGAACCACTGTAGAACTGTAGAATGGATTCCAAAAACACGTTCCAGCCGGGATAGAAGAATGGTGTGATCTATTGTATCAAATGCTGCCGACAGATCTAGGAGAGTCAAGACTGACACTTTTCCATTGTCAAGAGCTAAGAGGAGATCATTAAGAACTTTAGTCAGAGCCGTTTCAGTGCTGTGAGCAGGTCAAAAGGCAGACTGGAGGGGGTTGAACAAATTGTTTGCTGACAGATGGTTGCACAATTGTGCAAGGACAATTTTCTCGATTATTTTGGAGACAAACGCTAAGTTGGACACAGGCCGATAACTTTTCAAGTCATTATGATCCATGGTAGGCTTCTTTATCAAGGGTTTAACAAGAGCAGCTTTGTACAGGTCAGGGAAAACACCACTCAGTAAAGAGTCGTTTATGATCTGAGTCATGACAGGCACAACAACATCAAGACATTCATACAACAAAGGGGTTGGTAAAGGGTCAAGGTCACACGTCTTGGGGACAGATCTTTTCAAAACATCAAAGACATCTTTCTCAGACACAGGAGAAAAAGCAACAAGAGGGGAGCCTACAAAATCTTTGCCTAGGGGGTGGGAGACAGTGGGCTGCAAGTCAAGCTCTTTCCTAATGTTCTCAATTTTGGAATGAAATAAATCAGAAAACACACATGGCAATGATGGTGGGGGGTAAACAGTCGGAAGTTTGGTAGGTTTAACCCTTGCACACAGTTTGTTTGTAATAGAATACAGTTCTTTAAGGCATGACAGTCGTAGCAACCAATGAATATACTTATTCCTATCAGCCCCGATGTGGCATAACATAGGCTACTCGGTTGTTCTAGCCAAATTAAGTATTTCCGTGTGTGTACTCGCTGCTTCTTACACGTCGATTAAATGTAGGCCTACACGGAAAGACTTTCTTTCCATCAGCGCCTAGGCCTAGTCTACTAGGCCAAGTGTCCGTCATGAACAGAGATGTTTTGTGTGTGTGTGTGTCTGCTCCTGCCGCGCCCGTGTGAACCATTCTACTGGCCTAATACATTATTCATGTGCCTTTTGAAGGCCGTAACTACAACATAGTAGGCCTAGAAAGCCAACAAGCTTAGCTGTTCTCTAGGCTATCATTGTTGAGTATTTTCATTTTTTGGAATGCCAAACTCGAAGTTTTTGACTCGTCTCTCGAAAATTCTGTTTAATTGAACTGATGGACAATCTTTCCGTTTTTGTTTCCTTCAAATGCTAGTAAGCCTATATTAGATGTGGGGATTTTCAAAGTGCCGTCTGAGAGTTGGCGGCGGTCACTGGAATATTTGTAACAATTTACTCTTGGCAGAGTATTAAGAAAAACGCCCCCAGTATTAGTGTGATGTTGCTACGGTTTATCCGAATTGTGTAATTAAAGATGTAGGTAGTAGGCCCTAGAATAGCATAGGACCACTCGCTTCATTCATTTCCCCTTCACGATCACGCACAAGCCAAGTTCCAATGCATAAGCAGGGGTGCTTAGGTATCGAGAACTTAAAGGTTACGTAAAGGTTATTCATTTAATTAATTTCAAGAGTGCAACATGAAACATGGTTTTGTTGGAATTCTATCAAGGGCAGCGTCGAAATAATTAATTGCAAGTTTGTAACAGCTCTAGCAGCAAAATAAACCAAACTTTTCTGCCAAAGGATGCTATAGATTTCGATAGAAATCTTAAAAATGTCTAGCCCTTGATCTTGATTTATTTGCCCTGTCCGTTAGCGGTAGCCTAGCAGTAGTAGGAGACTGGGAGCTCATTGCTGCATGTGATGCACGCGGCGTTGTTGGCCTTTGTAGATTTGGCAGCTACGGAATCCAGAAACCTCAAACTGTTTTGCCTTTGACAGACTTTTTCCCCCAGTCTGAGATTGCCTAGACATCGCGGAGTGAGCAAATGCCAAAACTGAAAGTGGCAGTAGAGTGTCTTTCAGAAGCGCCCGCTAGTAAAGAGCCTAGGCCTATAGGCTGAGTGCGTGTGTCCGAGATTGCACGCTTACAGCAGAAAGCTACAGTGTTTGACTAGGCTAGGCCTAGGCCTAGTTTACCGAGAGCCTCAAATTTCTTAGCCCAGCTTCACAATATCCTCGGGTTTTGGGCTGTGGATTCAAAATATCCTTCTGCGAAGTCGGAGTCACCATGGCTGCTGAAAGAGCCACAATATTGACCACTGAATAGGGTCGACCAGTTTATTATTTCAGCGTAGGCATTTGATCGCGAATCGAGCAATAACAATGGTAGACTAGTATACTTGAAATGTCAAAGGAATCAACTAACCTGATTTTCGACGAGAAGAAACATTACAACAAACTCACACATAGCAGTTAAGTAAATGTTTGTAAGTTTAGACTGACTATGGATGTGGAAAGAACTAAAACCAGTAAACTTATCTTAGGCTAGTCATTCCTGAGCACTGAATAGCACATGACTGGCTAAACACGTCTGGCATCTCTGGGGACCTGGCGCGAACTGGCTGATCTGGGCGGGCGCACATCTCAAGTTATGCACTGGTCAGAGTGTGTATACCTCTGACCAATCAGCATACGAGATATAACTAACTTTGCAGCTGTTTGTTTTTAAAAAATGTCGTTTCTGTATTAGGTCGTTTAAACTGATATGATGAGTGTGAAGACCACGAATTAAAAGAAGTCAAAGATAGTGAGATTATTGTTGTAATTTTAGTCGGTTTATCGCATTTCTTTTATTCAATGAAGGGTTTGGGCATGCCCTATTGTAGGCCAACTGTTCGACGGTTTTCCCCAGCACGTAATATTATTAAGAGCTCCAATATCCACATTTTTCTCCGATAATTTGCTTTCCTATATTTTAATGGTGAAATCATGACTGACTTTTTTTTAAAGTTAGGCAAACCAATTCGCCCTGTAGATTGGATCAGCCAGGTTTGTTTCTGAAAGGAAATGTTGCCGTTTCTTTCATTCCCATTCTCGAGAGAGCCGTTTTCTGTCTCTGGGTATGATAAAAAGCCGTAGTGCGAATTTGTTATCCATTTTTTGTGTGATCCCAGTTCTTGTTGAGGTGTCTGTTCTCTTTTAAGGGGCAGACACACTGCATACGATTCGATTCCAATGTGATCCGATTGTGACGATGTCTGTGAGTCATGATTCACGTAAAATACTTCCGTCTAAAAATAAGTTTTCTATTTTTGCTCACTATACTGAAGTAGACCCCCAATGCACGAATCACAATACAATGTTTGAAACAGACATTTTCATCAGATTCATGTTCGGGCGGACTACAAATATAGTGAACATAGCTAGTAGGATTTCATCCAACTTATTTAGACGGTAGAAATTCACGAGAAGCATGCCTCACATATGTCACAATCGGATCGCATTGGGATCGAATCGTATGCAGTGTGTCTGCCCCTTCACTCTTTCTCACAATAGCATCCTGTTCGTTGCCAAAGCAAAAAAGCAACCATTATCTTCCATTTCCATGCCAAATAAAATTATGTTCAACGTGTTCGTTTGTTTCATTGCGTGTATTTGTAAAATTTTCTATTAAACGTATCTCCCATAACTTAAGAACTGCAGCGTTCCTATCTACGTTGCTACCAATCCCAGTGTTTGCGCTGTCTAAATGTAACTTTGCTCTTTGGTGTTATCATAATTATTCAACATCGGTTACGGTCCACGTCTTCACATCCGCGCGAAAAAAAAAAGGTGTCTCAATCAGATCCTTTTATACTGTACACAGATGTAGCTCAACTACCTGTAGGTTTATACGAGAGCGTTCACTTTCAAAAGTAATGAAATGTATGCAATGAAATGCATTGCTTCTGTTCGTCATCTTCTCTCTGAAGACGCCACCAAAACTCTTATCTCTGCCTTTGTTCTCTCTCGCTTAGAGTACTGCAATTCCCTTCTTGCTGGTTGCCCACAAAATCTTCTCGATAAATTGCAGAAAATTCAGAACAATGCTGCTCGCCTTGTACTGAGGTGTTCCAAATTCTCTCACTCTACCCCAATGCTTGAATCTCTTCACTGGCTTCCTGTCGGAAGGCGTATCGAATACAAACTCTCTCTGCTCTGTTACAAATCCCTGAACGGTCTGGCTCCTTCTTATCTCGATGATCCTCGGAACCTTTACACACCTCTTAGACAGTTACGCTCCACTTCTGACACTTCTCTCCTCCAGATCCCTCGTTACCGCACCAAGACCTTTGGCGAACGCTCCTTCTCTTTCCAAGCCCCCTCTTCTTGGAATAGACTCCCTTTACTTCTCCGTTCTGCCAACTCCCTTTCTTCATTTAAGTCTTCTCTCAAAACTACTCTTTCCAAATCATAGCCTGCTATATTTCTTTTCAAAGTACTGTGCCCCTTCCATCCGCGTTTGTTTGTGTGCATGCGTGTTGTTTGTGCGTGTGTGTTGCGTGTGTGTGTGTGTGTGTGTGTGTGTGTGTGTGTGTGTGTGTGTGTGTGTGTGTGTGTGTGTGTGTGTGTGTGCGTGTGTGCGTGTGCGTGCGCGCGTGCGTGCGCGTGTGCGTGCGTTGGTGTGTGTGTGTGTGTGTGTGTGTGTGTGTGTGTGTGTGTGTCTGTTTAGTGCGTGCGTGTGTCTGTGTTTAGTGCGTGCGTGTGCGCACGCACGCGTGTGTGTATAATGTATTTTTGTCGTTTCTTTATTTATATTGCTTGCTGGTTTATTCATTTATTATTGTAAGCGCTTAGGGCTTTTATAAGATTAGGCGCTATAAATGCTAATTATTATTATTATTATAGGTGATTGAACTGAACATCTTTAAACAAAAAAAATACAGAACGACTCGGTTCAGCCATCTTTACTTTTATGCGCTTGTGGTGCTTAGCCTAACTTCTGTTGACCAGCCTATAACGCCCAGAGCCAATTTTCCAGCAAATTTCACCCAATTTGAACAAGGATTGGGTTCCCTGCATTGTGAGCACAGGGGTTAATGCAGAGCCCACCTTGTTTTAAGTTCGTCCCCAAAGTTTGGCCAAGCTCATTTGCTGTCATCAAACTGCTGTATCAGAATGTCTGCTAATACAGTATGTCATGTTAACATTGTTTGCTCAGTGTTTCAGTCCATCTGTCTGTTTGTTTCTGTCACTATTTGTTTTTCTGTCTCTGTCTGTTTCTCTCTCTCTCTCTCTCTCTCTCTCTCTCTCTCTCTCTCTCTCTCTCTCTCTCTCTCTCTCTCTCTCTCTCTCTCTCTCTCTCTCTCTCTCTCTCTCTCTCTCTCTCTCTCTCTCTCTCTCTCTCTCTCTCTCTCTCTCTCTCTCTCTCTCTCTCTCTCTCTCTCTCTCTCTCTCTCTCTCTCTCTCTCTCTCTCTCTCTCTCTCTCTCTCTCTCTCTCTCTCTCTCTCTCACTCCCCCTCCCCCACTTCCTTCCTATTCTTCTCTCTCTGTGCGCGCGTGCGCGTATGTGTGCGTGTGTGTGAGTGAGTACCTCTCTCTCATTGTACGTCATTATTTTGTTTGTTTACGTGTGACTCTCTTTACCAGTGTGTGTCATTCCTGAAGAAGAGAGGACACCCTCTCGAAAGCTTGAATTAAAATTGGAACGACCACGGATTTGTTGTAGTTTTCTTTCTTTTTGTGTTATATATATATATATATATATCATGTATATATCCAATATACATACACACGCACGCGCGCACACACACATACACACACATTTACGACAAACACAAGCAGACACACCCATTTGCTCTTATTCACTCGACCAAATAATAATCTGTTCAAACCTAGTCATCTATTCGGGTGGAGATTTATGGAACAAACTAACCTCCATTTTAAAAGACATGAAAAACAAGAACTACTGTATGAAAAAAATGAAAATATATCTCTTTAACAGGACATAATACACACAATAATTATGCTATTTGCGCAGTCCCCATCCTCCTTCCTGTTTTTGGAATATTTGCTTGTTTTAATTGCTTACTTGTTTATTTTCCTTTTCTTGTTCGCTACTTTTGAATGTGTAGTTCTTTATTTTTCTTTACATCATTTTTTATGGATGACTTGTTGAATAAAAGCATGTTATTTGCTTATCTGGAAATAAATTTTTGACTTGACTTTGACATGACTTGACACATACACACACACACACACACACACACACACACACACACACACACACACACACACACACACACACACACACACACACACACACACACACACACACACACACACACACACACACACACACACACACACACACACACACACACACACACACACACACACACACACACACACACACACACACACACACACACACAGAGAGAGAGCAGAGAAACGCACAGCCCTCGTCCCCATCGTAATGTAGTCCCGTTCGAACTGGGACTACAAAAATGTAGAGGTTGGTGACCGTCTAAAGGTCTCCGACCAATTGGACGCTAATCTCATCATCTCCTTCTCCTGAGATCTCAGATGATGCAGGGGAGGGGGGCTAAACAGGACTAAAGTTAGTCAAGTTGCTTTTCAGACAGGTCCAATTTGTGAAAAGTTCGGTCAGAAGACTTTTCTCATTTGGGCGGGAAATCCGTCCCTCAGACTAAGTCAGGGGACGTCAGTGGTCTGTCATGGGGGATGACTTACAGTGCCCGATAACCGAAAATCAAAATGGCGGAGAAGTCGACTTCAAAACGTTTGACAGGATTCCCTCCTAACATCTTACTCCTGACAATGAAGAAAATCGTAATTGGCAAAGAGATGGGAGAGGCAGAAGGAAGAATGGGATTGGTGGAAGACTGGGGAGGGGAAGAAAAGGTGTGGAGAGGTGAACTAGTTACCATCAATGTAATTATGGTCGTGGTGAAGGGAGGTGACCAATGAGGTGAAAGGGAGACGAGTTACGACACGGGCACAGACATGCGGACGTTACAGATCCTTCTGAGAGACTGAAAACAAGAGAGAGAGAGAGAGAGAGAGAGAGAGAGAGAGAGAGAGAGAGAGACACTGGACACTGGACAACTTTATTTGACAAGGACGCTAATCTCATCATCATCAGAGAGAGAGAGAGAGAGAGAGAGAGATGGGGTGAAGTAACCAAAGTGCCAACAAGGGGTGGTGGTAATAACCAAAGAGCCGCCGATTTCTTGAAATTATGGGACATCATCTCCCCCTCCCTACCTCCCACTGCCTCCGCTGTAATGGGGCCTATCTATATTATAATGCGCTAAGGATCCGAGGAGGGGACCCTAAAAACTCGAGTACCGCGTAAATGTTGGACTTTCGCTCGCGATGCAGGTCAAGATACGCGCTTCGTCTATTTATTCCGCTAGGTCGGATAAAAATTTTGCTTTTGAAAGTTGATTTTGAAGGCAAAATGTTGCTCGCGTGCCAATTGTGGAAGCTGTGGAAAAACACGAAGTTTGCCGAAGTTATTCAGGTCACATTTCAAGTTGGCTATACAGAGACCGTCAACTTTACTGCAATCTGTAAACTTAATTTTTTGTTCTCTCCGTGGTAATGGTTATTTGAATGAACAAAAAACACCACTTTGACAATTGAAGGCAATATCATGATGCAGATTGCTAAAATCCGTCGTAAAGGTGGTGAGTTAAACTGTCTAATTTTGGGTTGACGATCTGTTTGAAGCCAGGTGTTCGGGCAAATCTTGATTTCCGTTTGGCTTCTGCTTCCGTTTCTTTTCATGTGTTCCATGACGCCTCTCCCCGGTCAGCTATTTCATTCATTCAGTAAGTACATTAAACAAAATTGGGAAGAATCTATAATAAATGCGCTAAGGATCCGAGGAGGGGACCCTAAAAACTCAAATACCGCGTAAATGTCGGACTTTCGCTCGCGATGCCGGTCGGGATACGCGCTTATCTATTTATTCCGCTAACATGTTTCTTGCGTGTCAATTGGCATTATTTTGAAGCTGGTCCAACTTGACTGCTTTCCCTTCTTACTCTTATAATAACATTTTTACATCAACTTTCGACGAAGCCTTAACCCTTTTGCCGCCAACGTCGCATTTTTGCACCACAATGATTGAACACCCATGTCAGTAAAAACCTTGAATTCAGGGTCTGTTATCCAATATTATTTGTGTTCTTGATTTGGGGAGTTAAGGGTAGGCCTTTTTTTTAAAGCATGTAGGCCTAGTATGGAAGACGGGGTAAAAAGCGCACGGGCGGGTAAGAAGCCCACCCCAATTATCTCATGAAATAAAGTAAATGTCAGTCAAATTTGCCCATGAGACGAATGCTAGACATTAACGCTCGTCTCATGGGCAAAATGAGACTGAAATTTGCTTCATTTCATGAGATAATTGGGGTGGGCTTCTTACCCGCCCATGCGCTTTTTACCCCGTCTTCCCCTATTTTCTTTACTCAATGTAAGTTTATTGGATAATTTTGGCTAAAAACATGGCTGGCGGCGAAAAGTTGTTTTTTTGTTTTTTTCCCCACTCTTCTTACATTTTTTTTAATAAATTTTATTTCTCTATTTACTTGTTTGTGCGTGGTGTGTGTGTGTGTGTGTGTGTGTGTGGTTTTTGTTGTTTTTATAAAAAAAACTAATAACACAGTTTACTCTCTCTCTCTCTCTCTCTCTCTCTCTCTCTCTCTCTCTCTCTCTCTCTCTCTCTCTCTCTCTCTCTCATTATTGTTTTTGTGAAATACTACGATGGACATTTGCGACACTAACGTGGTCTTCTGATGCAAAAACATGTCTGGGTTTCTGTCTGACCTAGTGTGTGGTGTTTTGACTAATTCATTCTGTCGGTGTGCTTATTATGCAGGTGAGTGCGTGTGTCAGCGTGTGCAGAATTTTGGGAATGAAAACATATATGAAGAAAAAACAAATTACATGACTCAAATAAGAACATTAATGCCAATAGGCCCATCCTTGCGGCAAAATCGAAAGAAAATCAATGAAAAACACTATTACAACTATAACAAAATGAAATAAGTTAACAACAACACCATATCAACAATTAACAGAATAGTAGGGCCTATAGGAAGAGAGGGGAAGGGGGGTGAAGGAAGTAGACGTTCTTCCCGATTGTCATCACCCCCACCGCTGTCCCTTGTCCCTTGTCCCGGTGACGAAAGTAGACTCGAAAGGGGACAAGGAACGCAGAGGGCGTGTCGGAGGGAAGATACCTGGGAGTGCGTCGAGTACCAGGGTGTTCCTTCCTGCCGAAAGAGACAACTGGCCTCGTGTGTGTGTGTGTGTGTGTGTGTGTGTGCGCGTGTGCGTGTGCGTGCGTGTGCGTGTGTGTGTGTGTGCGTGTGTGTGCGTGTGTATGTGTGTGTATGGATGGATCTGTATTGTAATGTATGAATGTGCATGTGTGTCTATGTACATGCTTCCAATTCAGCCTCTATCAATACATATTTGAATCTTATTCTCATGTTATTTTCGAATATGTCTTTAAGTGGTAGGCTTGATTTCGTTTTCTTGAATATGCTTATACACATCTTTCCAATATGGTTTAACTGCCAAACTTTAATTTGTCTAATATTAGGATTAGTAATGCGAAATAGAACCGAC
Organism: Phymorhynchus buccinoides; assembly: GCA_017654935.2. Lineage (NCBI taxonomy): Eukaryota > Metazoa > Mollusca > Gastropoda > Neogastropoda > Raphitomidae > Phymorhynchus > Phymorhynchus buccinoides. Next base: position 39,804,942 of record CM065693.1, read on the forward strand.
ACAACATCAAGTCTTATGCGTACATCAAGGTGAATTAGTATATAGTGTTCAATATACTTCCAGAACTTGGCCACCATTGGACATTCGTAAAAGAAATGTTCAATAACGTCAATTACATCTGTACAGTAAGTACAGTTACTGTTATCTCTAACTTTCATTTTGTGCAACATAATGTTGGATGTAGGATGTTCCAGTGCAGAACTCGGAGACGAGTTTCTTTTGTTGCCAGTACAGATACCGACCACTTGTGTGGGGTAATATCAATATCAAATTTGTGTTTCCAGAACGCAATGCAACAAGGTTGACTACATTTTTTGTCTATCAACTGTTTTCGAAATTCTTTTAATGTACTGATTTGTTTGCCACAAAACCATGGAGTATCATTATTTGCAATATCTAATGTGTTATATTGCATAAGCGTTAACTGCTGATCGTACTACATTGTATTCAAGCAGAAGGCTGGGAGAATTTCCCATTTTAGCACATATTTCCTCGTAGGATAAATACATGTACCAGTGTCACTTAAAACATCTTTAGCAACTAACATGTTAGCTTCAACCCAATTTGCGGAAATACAAGACATTTCCGCGGTACGTTAATGATATGCCACAAAATATCAGAAGGCCTTTCAGCTGGCCACACATTATTGTTTAACCAAGAAACCAACACACAATTCCAAACCTTTGACTTTGCCATCTCCAAGCCTCTAAAGAGCTTGCGAGGAGCAGTGGCATCGAAGCACACACATTTTCCACCAAAATATTACAAAAATCGTTTGGCGATGTACGACCATTTTTTTAAATCATTATTTCTTCGTAATTCAACCGCCCATTGAAGTAGGCAGGCAGTTTGCAGATTTTTAAGGTCTATAATTTTTAGCCCCCCCCCCTTTCAGTTTCATTACATAGCACTACTCTTTTAATTTTTTCAAAGGCTTTACGATTGCTGTCCTGTTTCCTCCAGATGAACCTATAAAAAAGCCTATTTACCTCAGTGAGAACTTGTTCGGGCACATGTATTGCTTTCATAATATATATCCACTGCGATATCAAAAAAGTGTTCACGATACAAACCTTCCCCATTATACTAAGATTTCTCTTTTCCCATGTTCAAATTACCCTTTTACATTGTTCTATCCTACCTAGCCAGTTTTCTTCTATAAGAGACGCACATTTATCGTTACTAAATATTATTCCTAACATTTTAAGTTTACTAGTCCATTTGAAGTCAGAAAACGCGTGCTGTCGTTTTTTAAAGCAGCCAAGCCACATGGCTTCTGACTTATGTTTATTTACAGTTAAGCCAGGTATAGCTGCAAATAGATCTAAAACATTTAAGGCGAGGCGCATGTCATTTTCATCTGTCAAGAAAAGTGTTATGTCATCCGCATATATTGCAATTACCAATTTAATGAAATCATCTGATCTGTTATCTTTTATTTTTAGACCTTTTATACTTGAGCAACTTTTTAATTTAATTGCTAGCACCTCTATAGCCAAAACGAAGGCCAAGGGAGAAAAGGGGCATCCTTGTCTAATTCCAGCTTCCACAGAAAAGTTCTCTGAGAGCCAGCCACAGTAACCCACACATTCATCATAACAGACACCCATTTTAAACATTCATCCCCGAAACCAAACAATTTAAAAATCTGTAACATGTAATCTTTTAACATACAGTCAAAAACATGGAAAAATTCCACAGCAAACAGAAGACCTGGTGAATCAGATTAATTACAATAATCTGTAACATCATCAATCATACGTAGTAACGTAGAGACCTTTCTACCTTTTATATATTATCCGAACTGATCCTCAGAAACCAAATCGTCAATTACATCATTCAAACGCATAGCTAAACATTTTGCTAACAACTTATAGTCATTATTGGTCTCCAGTTTTTCGTTCCTAGGTAATTCTTTCCCTTTGTGAATTAAAGTAATAACCGCTTTGCGCTGAGACAATGACATACTACCACATTCAAATGCTGAATTTAAGGAAGCAATCACATATTTGTTAATGGATCTCCAAAATATTTGATAAAATTCTATAGTAAGCCCATCACATCCCGGAGTGGACCCGTTTTTCATTGATTTCAATGCATTCAAAATGTCCGTCTCTGTCATCATGCCCTCACACCCTTCCCTCTGCTGTTCATGTAAGCTAGGTAGATTCGCATTACCCACAAACAATTGTACATTTCTTAGCATTTCATTGCCTTTTACATGTACTTTGTTCTTGTACAACTTTTTAAAGTACTCTTTCTGCACTGATAAAATATCTTTTTGATTCGTAATTTCTACATCATTTTCATTTTTTATGCTAGTCATGATTTTTGCGTTCGCTCTCCCTTTTTCTAATCCTAAAAAGTACTTTGTGTTCTTTTCCAACTGCTCTACCCACTGTGCTCTTGCACGGACCTTAGCAGCACAGGCCTTATTCTGCTCCTGCAGCTCAAGTTGTAATTTCACCTTGTCTCGTTCTGTTAGTAATGTGGCGTTGTTAGGATCATGACTCAGCTGTGTATCTAACTTGTTCAATTCATCATATAACTTAATAGAATTGTTTTTGGAGACTATTGCTTTTTGTTTACTATAATTCATACAAAACTCTTTTATCTTGATTTTCATAAGTTGCCAAGCAATTTGGTCATCGTTTGTTTCTATATCCACCGTACTAATAAAGTTGTTCATTTGCGTCACAAACTCTTTCTCAAAAAGCAAAGAATTGTTAAATTTCCAATAACCCTTTCCGCGCTCAACGCTAGAAAATTTAAAGGAAGCCAAACACCCTCTGTGATCTGAAATTGGAACACTTAGTAACTGACAATGCGTAACTTTTTCAAATAGCGCAGAGTCTGTAAGAACATAGTCTGGCTACAAATGGATTCTTTCTTGACCATATGAATTATTTTACGTCAGGATTAAATAGTCTCCATGTGTCGTACATATTCTTCTCAGTCAGCAAATTATTAAAGCGAGTAGTAACGTGATCTGAATGAAATCCGCAGGAGATAATATCTTTAGAATTGTCTAATACTGTATTAAAGTCCCCACACACAACAATATTATAATTTTTTAGGTTAATCAATGCATTTTGTAACTAATAAAAAAAAGCCATTTTTTCTCTGTCTGTATTCGGGGCATATATGTTTACTATCATAATAATTTGTTCTCTAATATTTGCACTTATGGCAAGTATTCTTTCAGAGCAAAATTCAATATTTACATCCTTTGCTAAACCTTTTTGCAGTAGAATAATCTGTCCCCCACCATGTGCTGTTTTTTCTCTAAAAATTAAGTCACCACGCCATTCTTGTTCACCTATGTTTTTTGTAATGTGACTTTCCTGTAAGCATGTTACTCACATTTAGCGTGAGGAGAGAAAATCCGTCCAGAGCCATTGGGATAGTCCGTTAGCATGCCAATTGTCAAAAACCGCCTGTGTTCAACTTTTCTCACTCACACCACCTGAAGTCGAGAGATGAGCTGATTTCTCTTTCACGGAGGTGCTCGGGGAAATCCGGTCGTCCTCAGGCATCCTGAGCCTCTTGAAGATCGGGAGCGGACGGTGAAATCGGCAAGGCTGGTCTGACGGTACCTCAGCCTCTCTCTCTGCCTCACACTACCCCCCACACTCCCCCCTCCTCCCCCTTCCCATCTTTCTTTGGTTTAACGGCTTTCTTTTTCTCTTTCGTTTTCCTTCGTGCCCCATTCTTCTCAGAGCGAGAATCGTCCTTCCTTTGGCTGTGCGGGTGCAAGCTGCACTTCACTGTCTGATCCACTCTCCTCTCCATCTGCCCCTCCAGAGTCCACCTCCTGCCCTTCCTCGGCAATGCTGTCACTGTCAGGCTCGAACGCGGTCATCTGCTGAGACGTAGACACTGGCCTAACTGCTCCTGATTCAAGGATCGCCTCGCAAACAGAATCACCGCTTCTATGGCCAGACTGGTGGCACTGCCTGCAAGCGACTGGGTTAGGACAAACAGTCACGTGATGTCCCGGAACAAGACAGCGTGAGCAAAAAACTGGTCTTCCCTGGGGTCTCTGCTGCTCTCTGTAGTACAATCTGGCAGTGAAGGTACCCACGACTAATGTGGGCTCGAGGGATTTCTCTGGAAGATTAATGAAACAGAAGTGCCTGCCAGTAACAAACCGGGTCAATTTACCGTCTCTGTCTGTCATTCGTTCCAGAATCAGAGATGAACGTAAAACACACCCAACTCTGATCAGCGCAGTCTCAATGTCCCTGTCAGAACATGAAATCGGGATGTCGGAAACAAAGAGTTTGGTTGCTGGGGTTTCTGAACCGGTATCGCGTAAGATGAAAGGGTTTCTGTCATGAATGGTAAGGGATATTCCGCTTAAGCTAATTCCTTCAATAAGGAGTTTGTTCCGAGCGTCTCGTGCAAGAGGGTAAATACGCCACAATCCCTTTATTTCCTGGGCACCGTAAATGCTTTCGCGTCCGCTCACATGTTCTGCAGCTAAGCAGATATCCAGCGCTTTGATGCTACTAGCATCAGTAACTGTCATGTCACGTCTCCGCAAAAAAACAGGCTCTACCTGCATGGCTGAGGCCTTAGCCATTTGCTGATAAAATGTAAACAAACAAACAAAAACAAAAAAGGTAGCACAGCGACAGCAACAGGGTTCAAGAAAAACCATTCAAGCTAAATAAGCACCCACAACTAGGTCACAGTGTTGTGTTGTGCATCCATTGAGGTGTGTATGGTCAATGTTTGTAACAGGGTTTGGGTAATTGTTAATTTGTTTCAGGTCTATTAATTACAATAACAAGAAGGGACGTCAAAATGAGAGCTGAACCGTAACTTTTTGCCAGTAGTATAGTTCGATAGGTAGAACGCTGCGTCCCGCACGCGGGTTCGAGTAAATCCGTAGGTCGTAGGTTCGAGTCTGCACCTCGCCACAATTTGGTGGGTTTTTTTTTTTTTGGGGGGGGGGCTTTTCATTAAAAAAATTAAAGAGAGGGGAGTGGGCAGAAGGGAGGGGGCACCACCACATCTTTTTGTTGTTGTCTCTTTTCTTCATTTTATTTTTTCTTAAAGAGGAGCAGGGTGGGCAGAAGGGGGGGGGGGGGGGCACAGCCCAGGGAGGGGGAAAGATGGGGGTGGGTGGGGGGGGGAGGGAACACAGGGAGGGGGAAAGCAGGATAGGGGAAACCCCAAGCGAAGCTAAGAAGGAGAAGAGAGAGGCGAGTAGGGCTTTTGTACAAATAGTTCCTCTACCTTCTGGAAGTTTTGTGTTTGGTCTAACCATAACGGAGAATAACGCATCTGCGCTCATGAATTGACAGGAAACCGAGCAAGCAATGATGAAGTGTGTGCTGTCTACTACACTGTCTACTACGAGTGTGTGTGTGTGTGTGTGTGTGTGTGTGTGTGTGTGTGTGTGTGTGTGTGTGTGTAACATACTATAAAGTAAAATAAATGCTCCTCCCACTTTTCACAACATTTAGGCCCCTACTTTTCTTAAAGTGACAAAACCCTCTGTGCGGAGCTTAAAATTGCTGTCATGACATCCCGAGCGGAGCACGGGTTTTGCTATCATCTAACCAGTTCTTCTTCTTCTTCTTCTTCGATGGCTCGGACAGGTTCCTATCAATTATGAACGCAGATGCTTCATGCTGCCGTGCGGAGCACGGGTTTATCTAGTAATATTATATTATGTGAGGTGTGATTTTGAACGAAGGAATGAATTGTGTGGTCGATTTAGGGGGAAAGAAACTTTTATTCAGAGAAGATTAAACTCTTGAAATCATATTATAAAACCAAGGTTTACTTTACAAGATAACTTGACGGCACTCCGAGAAGAAAAAAACTCTGCCCAAGGCAGTTCTGTTTCCCAATTTTTGTCATTATTTAAAATAAAAAAATTCGTTTCTCGGGAATTTTGTGCCCTATAACTGAACATTCACATACTGTTTGTTGCATTTAAAATCAAATGTCATTTCTCTAACCAGAATAGACACGGACAGCATAACGATGGCTTTGAGTCAAAACGGACTATCTTTAGATACGAAAACTAATAACTTGTATTAAACAAAGACTGCAGAAATATAAAAAGCATAACCCCCTTTTTATATTTTCATTGAACCAGTCAAGATATACCAACAATATTCTTATCCCCAAACCCAGAACAGAACTTGCCATCTTATTTAAAATAAAAACCCAATATTGATTCATTTAAAACAGCGTATCACAAATTTCTGTTTCAAAGATTAAAAGAAAAAATGTGAACGTAACCATAATAATAATAATAGCTTTTTTTCTCTCTTTTTTTCACAAGTTCCGATTATTTACCTTATGATTATGTGTGTGCCTTAGTATAACCCCCCCCCCCCCCCCCCCCCTCTCACCTCCCGTCTCCCATTACCCTCATTTTCCCCCGATTTTGTGTGTGCATGCGTTACTTAGATTTTGTTGTTTGAAGTTTTCTTTGAATCTTGTTATTTATTATTGTTTCCCCAGGGCTGGGTGGAAAAAAGCTGTCATTGCTTATCTCAAGTTCCCTGGTTAAATGAAATTTCGTTTTCGTTCTCTCTCTCTCTCTCTCTCTCTCTCTCTCTCTCTCTCTCTCTCTCTCTGTTTTGTATGTTTCTTTCGACATGTTTCAAAACTGCTCAAGCAGGAACAACGCACCGATAGCCGGACCTACACACAGCGGCACAGAGACAGAGTAGACAGACGCAAAGAGAGAGAGAGAGAGAGAGAGAGAGAGGTAGGTTGATGCATGCAGGCAGGGGATAATCCCAGCCCTCCATATATAAATGCAGGAGGTGACTGGTCCCAAAGCCCTAAGGAAACACTCTAATGTATCACCTTTTCTGTAAAGCTGCTTGATGGGAAAATCAATACACCAAAGTTTTGCTCAAACTCTACATAGAAATATCACTCTTTTTACATTCAGGCTTTCCTTGTAGCCTTAGCTCGTAAAGGCAAGCTACAATGTTTTATATGCAACATAAATAAACGTAATGACTACCGCTTAATGAAATCTTCCCTTAACCTAGTTTTATGCACGCTTTATTTACTAATGTGTGGGCGTGCCTAATTTGTTGTTCAGCACTTCATACATTGGCATATCACAAAATAGGATTATCATGATGGACTATTTATTTCCATTTTGATACAAGACAAAGTATCTTTATTTTCCGAACGTTGAACAGAAGACATTGGATTTTCTTTGTGTTTTGGCACTTTTACTCAAAGAGGTGTGTGTATGTGTGTGCGTGCTTGCGTGCGTGCGTGCGTGCGTTTGTGTGTGTATGTTCATTCAAGAAACTGCGTCTCTGTGAATAATGTACCTATCTAGGAGTGTACATGTGTGTGTATTCGCTTTTAAGAGTATGTGTGTAAGCATAATGTTAGAAGGCAGTATATTAGTTTAATCAAAACTTGCTACTTGGCGCAGTTTGCCAAACTTTCTGTCTCGAATGGAAGTGTACTTGCGAGTTGGTTAAATACGCTTGTAAATATCAAGTCGAACCTCACTTAGCGGGCACCTCAGTATCATTTTGTCTGTCTGTAATATTTCCTTCTTATTTATTGCTAAGGGTGTCTCCGGTATAGCGACCACCCCGCTATTCATGACAACAGTCTGAATCACTATTAACTAGTGTGGTCTACCACTCTGTAATACAGACCACCCTGATCACGAGATTTTTTAATAGCATAGTCCAAGAAAAGATTCAGGCTATATTTTTAAAGCAAAAATCACAGGAATGGAACTCAAGTTCAAGGAAAGATCACGGAAACGTTGAGTAAAGATCATTCCTTTCCTTTGTTAGTCAATGTTTGTCAATAAAATAAAGTCATTATTCTCATTATACACCTAATTAGTATTCTACCCTTTAGGGAGAATACTATTGCATCTGTAAGAATTCTTTTTTTTCTCTCCTTTTTTCCCGATGTGGCTGAAATTTTCAGGAAAATAGCAGGACCATGTGGGTATTAGAAATTTGAAATATTAAATGATTTCGCCGAATTTTCAGCAAAATATGGCCGAAAAACCGCGAAATCGGCGAAATTTCAATCTTGAATATCTCAAAAACGGCTGAACGAAATTCGTTCATATTTTCAGAATTTACTAACACAGAATTTTCAACACTTCCGGTATAAAATCGAACCGGAAGTGCTCCAGCTAAAAACCTGCAGCTCACGGAAGAGCTAAAACCGGAAGTGACGTCACTAAGCTAACTACTGTATATTGTAGCCCTTCGGAAAGGAGTTCGATGATGATAATGTTAAACAGTTTGGAAGTTATTCAAATTTATGTAAATTTGGTCGTGTCACTTTCACTTATTCCCATTTATGGATATTTTTTATTTTTTATTCAGTTTCGCTGAAATTTGCAGGAAACTTAAAGCACACTATTCTAATGCTACAGTGCTAATATTAACCCTACTGGCAAAAATGTGACCGAATTATGGCCACAAATGGCAAATTTTGGCAAAATTTAATCTTGAATAACTCGAAAACGGCTGCACGGAATGTTTTCATATTTTCATTATTTACTAAAAAGTAACATTGCAATGCTTTCGTTATAAATTCGAACCGGACGTGTCAACGGGAAGTGGGGGACGAAAATGGTAAATTTTAATATTGAATAACTTGCAAATGGCTGTTTATGGGGAGAATCCTGTCATTTTTGCTCTCAAAGGCAAACATAAGCCCTCTAGTTATGTGTTGCCTTTGCATGGAGTGATTCAGTATAGCGAGCACCTCACTATTACGGACAGTTTTGACCAGTCTGTTTGATGGTCGGTTTACTAAGGTTCGACTGTAGTTTCTAAATATCTCATTCCTTATTGAAGCATGGATTCATTTTGAGGA
>CM065693.1:39818791-39826291 GCA_017654935.2 Phymorhynchus buccinoides
AAAAGGGAAGCGATCCAAAGAGAGGGAGGAACAAAATATAATGGTGTCCACAGTAGCCGGTGTAACAACGCCACAGTGAGTGAATGCAGAATGAGTGAGAATCCAATAATATGTTGATTTCCCTCCATGTCACACTGATGTCCATCCATGTCACACTGATGTCCATCCATGTCACAATGATGTCCATCCATGTCACAATGATGTCCATCCATGTCACCGTGATTTCCATCCATGTCACACTGATGTCCATCCATGTCACCCTGATGTCCATCCATGTCACACTGATGTCCATCCATGTCACCCTGATGTCCATCCATGTCACCCTGATGTCCATCCATGTCACCCTGATGTCCATCCATGTCACCCTGATGTCCATCCATGTCACCCTGATGTCCATCCATGTCACCGTGATGACCATCCATGTCACACTGATGTCCATCCATGTCACCCTGATGTCCATCCATGTCACCCTGATGTCCATCCATGTCACCGTGATGACCATCCATGTCACACTGATGTCCATCCATAACACCCTGATGTCCATCCATGTCACACTGATGTCCATCCATGTCACACTGATGTCCATCCATGTTACACTGATGTCCATCCATGCCACACTGATGTCCACCAATGCCAAACTGATGTCCCATCCATGTCACAATGATGTCCATCCATGTCACCCTGATGTCCATCCATGTCACACTGATGTTCACCAATGCCAAACTGATGTCCCATCCATGTCACAATGATGTCCATCCATGTTACCCTGATGTCCATCCATGTCACACTGATGTCCATCAATGCCAACTGATGTCCATCCATGTCACAATGATGTCCCATCCATGTCACAATGATGTCCCATCCATGTCACAATGATGTCCATCCATGTCACAATGATGTCCCATCCATGTCACAATGATGTCCCATCCATGTCACCCTGATGTCCATCCATATCACAATGATGTCCCATCCGTGTCACAATGATGTCCCATCCATGTCACCCTGATGTCCATCCATGTCACAATGATGTCCCATCCGTGTCACAATGATATCCATCCATGTCACCCTGATGTCCATCCATGTCACAATGATGTCCCATCCGTGTCACAATGATGTCCCATCCATGTCACCCTGATGTCCATCCATGTCACAATGATATCCATCCATGTCACCCTGATGTCCATCCATGTCACAATGATGTCCCATCCGTGTCACAATGATATCCATCCATGTCACCCTGATGTCCATCCATGTCACAATGATGTCCCATCCGTGTCACAATGATGTCCCATCCGTGTCACAATGATGTCCATCCATGTCACCCTGATGTCCATCCATGTCACAATGATGTCCCATTCGTGTCACAATGATGTCTTTAAAAAGATAAAGAAAATCTTTGTCTGGCATGCCAATAAAACATAAAACATTTACAAACTCTTATCTAAAATCAAACTTTCCGCACATTGTTCCTTATATAAATGAATAAATAAATAAATATAGTATTAAATTACAATGCAAAATAAACACTAGGAAGTACACACACGCACGCACACGCGCACACACACACACACACACACACGCACACACACACACACACACGCACATACGCACGCACGCACGCACGCACACAAACACACACACACACACAGCTAAAAGTAAAACCAACAGTTTGTATATATATGACAATATGCATAAAACAAATAAAATGAATAATATGAATAATATCACAAGCAAAAATAGAAGTACACAAGGGCGTCGCCGAGCGGCAGACATGTCCGTCACCAGCAATGCCACGCACTTGCGACACCCCGTAGAGTGTCACATCCTGACACAAAATTGGAAGGGATTCTGTCTTCTAGTTCACGAGATACAGCTTGAAGAAGAAACATATAGCGCAAAGAAGGAAATTTCGGTTTTCAAGGTCACACTTCAAGGTCAAGGTCAGCATGGTGATAATTTATGCTCGGATGTTTTCTTCTCTATACAGTACCACACACAATCTGAAGCGCTTCTGTCAAGTACCAATGTGGAAAATATGGCTTAAAACCCAATGTGTAGACCCCTACCACTTTCAAGGCCTACTGATCGCCCGGACCGTGACCTTGACCTTGATCGGTATGCCACCATCAGAACGGGCATAAGCCAAAGTACCTTCATGCCAAATTTGAAGACTCTAACACTAACGGTGTGGGAGTTATGGCCCCTGAAAGATTTTCGGTTTTCAAGGTCGTACGCCAAGGTCAAGGTCACGACGGCAAAATGGTTTGCGCGGATGCCTTCCTCTCATGGTGACACACCAGCACACAAAATTTGACGTGATTCGGTCTACCCGTTCGAAAGATATCCTTGGGACAGACAGAAGGAGAAAAAATGACCCTCCGATTTTCAGGCTCCAGCGATCTTTTTGACCTTGACCTTGACCTTGATCGGTATGCCATCATCAGAACGGGCATAAGCCAAACCACCTTCATACCAAGTTTCAACATCCTATGTTGATCGGTGCCCGATATATGGCTAAAAATAGATTTTCGGTTTTCAAGGTCGTACGTCAAGGTCAAGGTCACGACGGCAAAATGGTTTGCGCCGATCTCTTCCTATTAAGGAGGCACACCTTTACACAAAATTTGACGCGATTCGGTCAAGCGGTTCGGGAGATATCCTTGGGACAGACAGAAAGAAAAAAAAGAAAGAAAAAAACAGGAAAAAAAAAACCCAGACAAACCAGCCCATCGCAAAGTCCGATCACCTTCGGTGACGGACAATAAAAACAAAGTTTAGTTTATAAAAAAACAAACCAATAGTGCTAGAACAATAATATTATTAATGCGTACTAAAATCAGCACGCATTCACCCAAGCTCTCTCTCATAAGCCTGATGTCACAATGATGTCCATCCATGTCACACTGACGTCTATGGACATCAGTGTGACATGGGGGAAAATCAATATATTATTGGATTCTCACACATTCTGCATTTGCACACACGTACATTCACTGAGTGTGACGTTGTTACACCGGCTAATGTGAACATTATATTACGTTCCTCTCTCACCTTGAATCGCCACCGCCTTTTCCTGCTGTGCTTTTACCCGTATATTGTTGTACAGAAAGGAGAAGAAAGCAACCCCAAAAATTAAAAAACAAACATATTTAATGAAAATATTGGGCGATGTCCGCGATTTATCCCACAGTGCCCCAAAGGCGAGACCTGTCAAATAAATCATTTTATGCGGTAATGGAAATCATGGTACAGCTTCGTTTGTGTGTGAATGCCCGTGATTGTCAGTCTGTGAGACACTGGCGGTAGCCTTTAGTGCTTCAGCCAGAGGGGTTAGTTGGCCTCTGGGACTCTCCTGAATAGGAGTCACCTCTTAAAAGTCTGGAAGTCCTAGTCGAACACAACTGTTAACGCCCCTTTGAACGTGAATGACATGTCGAAGGAGCAACCTTTAAAGTTTAAGGTGTAACAATTTTGGACATTCTTGCTTCTGTTATATTTCTACATTTTCTTTTCAGCATGCAAATTAATAACGATCATTTCAAAGCAATGGGTTGTTGCGTTACTTTTATTAGTATTACATTAAGGGAGATATGAAATGATAATTTTCTATGGTTCGAACCCGTTTAAAATACTGCTAATTACTTGGCAAGGGTAATTATTAATTTCGTCTGGGCTAAATGAAGTGGAGGGGAAGGGTGTGTGTATCAAGCTGTCCCCTTCACCAATTTGAGTGTTTAGTATGTTGAGAGTGCTGCTATATCGTTATGGGGCACCGTTTATGGATAGCTTGCTTACATGCTAAACAGACACAGATACGCAGACACAATAACACAGAGACACACACAACATGTTAACATCGAAGCGGTATCCTACCTCCAAAAACCATTGTTGTGCTGATCTTGTTAGCCAAAACTACGCACTTGAACACGCACGCGCAAGTAAGCACGTACGTGCGCGCATGGGCACATGCATGCACACATAGTCATGCACACACTGTCACACACACACACACACACACACACACACACACACACACACACACACACACACACACACTCGCTGGCACGCACACACACATACACGCACGCACGCAGACACACACACACACACACACACACACACACACATACACACACACACGCACGCATACGAGAGAAAGAGAGACACACAGACAGGGAGAGACAGACAGAGAGAGACAGACAGGGACACAGCACAGAGTGGTGGAAGCAATCAGTGTAAAGTTTGCACAGGATCAAAGCACCATTCTTCTTTTTCCTGAAAGAAAAAAACAACGCTCTTGATAAATTGCACCCACACGTGGCCATTGAAATGATATACCTTACTGTCAAATCAATGAGCCCTCTGTTTATCTGCCTATCAATCTTCCCTTTATTTTTTGTTCTTGTGTTTTGTTTTCTAAGTTTTGTTTTCTTTCTGTTTTGTTTAGTATTGCTTGTGATTGTTGCTATAATGGATGATAGTTAACCCCAGAAGAACGGGTTTTTTCTGCAGGCATTAAACAGTGTCGAATATCTAGATTGTATCTGCGTGGTTTTTCAGCCATGAATGTACAATGCAGCGTTGCGCTGAACAATAATTAAGGAAGAAATAGTAGGAAGGACATCTGCGCTGAACAATAATTAAGGAAGAAATAATATGAAGGACATCTGTGCTAAACAATAATTAAGGGAGAAATAATATGAAGGACATCTGCGCTGAACAATAATTAACACTTACCCTGGTGCAATTCTGCCACATGCAATATAGTGTGGCTGGTGAATTAACAGAGAGGATTAAACTGAAATAACGGGTTGCCTGATGCCCTTACGTTTATTGAAGTCTGTGTTGACATTTGAACATAACATGTTGAATGAAAGTTTGAAAGAAACAAACAAATAACCACGTGACCTGTGTGCTGGTGCTTCAGGTGTAATAACGAACCCTCCAACCTGCTATACAGGTGCTGATCAGGTGAAAAATCAGGTAGTGTGTGGTTTAGTGTCTGTGCTGATGCAATAAAAATCTTGAACGGAATGTCTTTTGTGTTCAACTGACATCCAGGAACACATGGGAGAACCCAATAATGAAGCATTCGTGTCGAAATTCAGTTGCAATCCAGGTAGCAACCCAAACTGTAATTCATGTGGTAAGCACGCCATAGTAAGTCTGCTGTTGATACTATTTGGGGACAATGATAAAGTAACAGCACCTCCACCACCCCTACAAAGTTTCACCATTGTTATAGAAGCAACACACAATAGTATAAACCAAATTCCTGACAAAGGTAAGACACAGGTGTGACAGGTAAGAACAGGTATGTCCAGGTGAACAAGCGTAACCACATGAACCAATGTATAATGGTGCAAAGCGAAGTAGCATGCCAATTTAAGAGTTGAAGAATGATTTGCCAGTTATACAGGTGTGTCAGGTACTCAGGTGTGCCAGGTTGAACAGGTATGTCCAGGTGAACAAGAGTAACCACATAAACCAATGTATAATGGTGTAAGACGAAGCAGCATGACAATTTAAGAGTTGTAGAATGATTTGCCAGTTAGACAGGTGTGCCAGGTACTCAGGTTGAACAGGTAAGAACAGGTATGTCCAGGTGAACAAGAGTAACCACATAAACCAATGTATAATGGTGTAAAACGACGTAGCATGACAATCTAAGAGTTGTAGAATGATTTACCAGTTAGACAGGTGTGTCAGGTACTCAGGTGTGCCAGGTTGAACAGGTAAGAACAGGTGAACAAGAGTAACCACATAAAACAATGTATAATGGTGTAAAGCGAAGTAGCTCGACATTTTAAGAGTTGTAGAATGATTTGCCAGTTTGACAGGTGTGTCAGGTACTCAGGTGTGCCAGGTTGAACAGGTAAGAACAGGTGAACAAGAGTAACCACATAAACCAATGTATAATGGTGTAAAACGAAGTAGCATGCCAATTTAAGAGTTGCAGAATGATTTGCCAGTTAGACAGGTGAGCCAGGTACTCAGGTGTGCCAGCTTGAACAAGTAAGAACAGGTATATCCAGGTGAACAAGAGTAACCACATAAACCAATGTATAATGGTGTAAAACGAAGTAGCATGACAATTTATGAGTTGTAGAATGATTTGCCAGTTAGACAGGTGTGTCAAGTACTCAGGTGTGCCAGGCTGAACAGGTACGAGCAGGTAAGAACAGGTATGTCCAGGTGAACAAGCGTAACCACATAAACCAATGTATAATGGTGTAAAAACGAAGTAGCATGCCAATTTAAGAGTTGTATACTGATTTACCAGTTAGACAGGTGTGTCAGGTACTCAGGTGTGCCAGGTTGAACAGGTGTGGTAGTTGATTATATTCCAACTGGTGTGTCAGTGGTATATGCATGTCACTTGAATGGATATGTCAGTGGAACATTACTGTAATGTTGTACAGTGGAACAGTCATCAAACATGTATGTCCATTGATTAGGTGTGTCAGTTGAACTGGTGTGAAATGGTATGATATTTGTACAGGTGTGTCAGTTAAACAGGTGTCTCAGGTCGAATACATGTGAAAAGGTGTGTCAGTTGGAGAGGTGAGTCAGGCTTCACGTGTGTGAAATTGTATGTCAAACGAGCCGGTTAGCAAGTGTTACAGGTGTGAACAGGTGTGTCACTTTTTAACGGGTGTCAGGTGGAACACGTGTCTCAGTACAATGTATGTGAAATGAAGTGTCAGTTGAAAAGGCATAAAAAGGTGGCTGTATCAACTTGAAAACAAGTGCATTGTATTCACAGGAATGTCAGGTAATAACAGGTAGATAAGGTGTCAACAGGTGTGTCATGACATTAAAATAATCAGATGTCTTCGGTGTAAACATGTGTTTGAGGTTGAACAGTCGCCAGATGAAAAACAACGTTACAATGTGTCAAGGAATAGTTGTGCTAGGTTTAACAGGGTGCTAACGGTGCTAATGGTGCTAATGGTGAATGGTGAATCAGTTTAAGAATGTGTCATGTGTTAACATATGCCTCAGTTTGAACATACATATCGATTTGAATGCGTCAGGTTCAACAGATATGTCAAATGTTAACATTTGCACGACAGGTGTAAACAGGTTGAAAGGTGTCTGATAACAAATGTATCAACTAAAGATTGTGTAAAAGTGATGTGTGAAATGTTAACATGCTTATGGCAAGTATTAACAGGTACTTCAGGTTGCATAGATGTGTCAGGTACTAACAGGCGTGTCAGGCTGGATAGATGTGTGAAGTATCAACAGGCTTGTCAGTCTGGATAGATGTGTCAAGTATTAACATGCTTGTCAGTCTGGATAGATGTGTCAGTTACTAACAGGCGTGTCAGGCTGGATAGATGTGTCAAGTATCAACAGGCTTGTCAGTCTGGATAGATGGTTCAGGCATCAACAGGTGTGTCAGGCTGGATAGATGTGTCAAGTACTAACAGGCGTGTCATGTTGGATAGATGGTTCAGGCATCAACAGGTGTGTCGTTATCAATCACATGTGTGT
>CM065693.1:39831291-39868791 GCA_017654935.2 Phymorhynchus buccinoides
ATAAATGTCAAAATGTATTTAATCTACGTATTTCTGAAACACTTGCAATTGTTGGAGTTGATACAAAATTAATATACAAATCGATCATACCTTTTATTTTATGTTGTTGTTTGCAAAAGAATACCACTGTAAGCTAACCAAGGATATACCCGTGGTAACAGTCTACATTTAAAAAACACCTGAATTACAGATACAAAATAGAAGAATATATCTCACGAAATAATTTATTGTATAATGATTTTGCTGCCAGGTGGGCTCCTTTCACTGCACTATTAAATTATATAAATTGATTTTTAAATGAGCACAAAACACTCTTTGCTTGTTTCAACGTCTCTATTGTTTGTGACTCACTTTGTCGGTCGGTCGGTCTGTCGGTCGGTCTGTCGGTCGGTCTGTCTGTCTGTCGGTCGGTCTGTCGGTCCAAAATTGTCGCACATTTTGACAAAATTGTCGCACTTCAAATCGAGGCTACACTTCTGGCCGCTCTTTAAAATGATGTATTTTAAAAGCGTACAAAATAATAAACATATGTAATACAGACACTACAACAGACACGACGAGTATGCGGTGCTTCTTTCGATGAGTATAAGTAGGATACATAGCTTTAAATGTTTTCCAAAAGATATAAAAAGTTACGAAATGGTGCAGAGATAACATTCTGGTTTACAGATTAAAATTATTGAAAAGCCAGGGGAGGTAACTCATGATTGGAGTGGTAAAAATAGACCGCGTGCCACAAACTATTGCGATTTCGCGCTTGTTTATGAATAGCAATGAAGAAATAGGTCCTCAGTGGGTCTGAAAACATGACAGACAGAGAATGATGATGAGATGGAGAAAATGGTACAATGCATGTGACATGAAGCGAAGATTAAATAACAATGAGACAATTTATGGATACATTGAGTGATATTCCTCTAATTTTATAAACTTTTACAATAAGACCTAGCAATTATTATCCTTATACATATGTTCGTTTTATGCATGTCAACTTAGTTAAAACTATGTTGACTACGAAATCGGGCTCCTGGTATAATGGAAACAAAATACAATTTGCAATGATGCCTTTTAGAGACAAATAAGATGGAGTTATAACAGGTTCTGCGTGTTCCGTTTTTGTTGATGTTATTACTGAGACTGGGCCATCGCACATGTTGGGTAACGTTTCTCTTTTGCCATCAGAACACGGTGATTTGCCAGGATAAAAAATAAACGGGACTGCGTTGTATTGGCTGACTAGAAACTATCGGCTCTCTCTCGCCATTGTCAGGATACTGGATAGACCACCTCATCAACGATAATATTCCAGAAGGTACTATCGTTCTTCTTGGGTGTAAGCCAAAGGGTAGTACCACTCCTTTACTCCTCTTGTGATAGATCTAGTGCTTTCTGGCTTTTAACCTTCCAGTTAGGGTGGGGCGTAGTAGGGGGGAAAGAGATGCTTCTGTGGGTTCTTTTCCTTCTCAAACGGTTTGATCAAAATAAGCTGGCTACATTAAAGTTTACACACCCCTATCAAACTCTCGCATTGAACATTTTCACCGAGAAGCAACATTCTCGGGAAAGGGATAGGGTTAGGATCAACCTAGGATTATTGTCATGACAATGCAAGAACCAGACTCTGAGATGGAGAGTCGTAAACATAGGTGGGTCTAAAGATCTGCGATCGCTGTTATTAAAGCTTTGTTTATTTGATATATCTTTCAACACGGGCCACACTGACAAGCCTAGTGAGCTTTTTATCGCGCTGTTGCTTCCTATTAAATACAGAAGGACAAGACTGTGGTTGTAATGACATTAAATCTTGCTTCGGTGATGAAGGATCAAGAAATTAATGACGAAAATTTATATCCTTATTAAACCAGTGACAGGTTTTATTATGAATGTGCTTACCCGAGACTAACACGCGGTTTGAAAGGTCATTGGTGGTTAACGTGCATCAGACCAGTCTGTTCTTTATGCTTTATTCCCTCCCCTTAGCGGAAATTCGACTCCCCCGATATTGGAGCGCAATTCCTATAGGCCATGATTGTCGTAAATCAGCCTGTTCCCTGTTCGTAGGATACCGGTGAAGGAAAATGGTGGCGGGGTGTCAAGGTTAGGAAATGGTGTTCAGAGACGGACAGACAGACAGACAGGCCGGCACATAGAGAGATGGAAAAACAGAGACAGAGAGACAGACATAGAAACAGAGGGGATGGAGAGGACAAACAAAACGAAACGATATGGTAATGATATAAGCAATAGATTTTCACCCAGAGCAAGAAAAACAGAGAGAGAGAGAGAGAGAGAGAGAGAGAGAGAGAGAGAGAGAGAGAGAGAGAGACAATGAGAGAGAGAGACTGAGAGACAGACAGACAGAGGTGCCACACCCATATGCGGATGATAATGGAGGGTATAATTTACCTTATGAAGCGGGCGTTAGCACTTTCCATGGTTGTTACCATTGTTCTAAAAGTTGTAATTTTGTTTGTTCGTTTCGTGTTTTCTTTTTTATCGGTGGGTTGGAATGGCTATTTGTTTTTAATACAAGACTAGCATACATGCTTAATAGGGCGGTTCCACTGCACCACCCACAGCCAATGTCCTCTTCACTGACCACCTGGGTCACGAACATTAAGACACGGACCTTCATACAGTGATGCACATTTTGGGCCCCCTAATTAAAGAATATCAGTAGGACAATTGTCCTGGACACGCAATTTCAATAGGACACCTAATACTGAGCCCAACGTCGTGAAGTGAATTTTTGTATAAAATCAACCCATAAATCTGAGGCAGGTTTTATCGGCAATTTAAATTAGAAAATAATCATACGTTCTTGAAATATTTGATTCCCACATGGGAATGGCATACCCCCTTGATTGCAAAAACAATAGGACACATGTCCGCTTCAATTGCGGCACAATAGGACAATTGCAAATTCGATAGGTCAATGTCCTGAAAATCGTACAAATGTGCAAGGGAATTCTACCGGCCCTGAATCAACCATCCCCATGCTGCTGGCCATGTCAGTGTCCAGCCTACTGACCAAAGCTGAGTGCTTGGCTTATCTCTTTGGGCTGAATGTGTCCTGAACGTTTAGATAGAAGGATAGATCATTCTCCTGTTCTCCTAATGCGTTTCTTTTGTTTGCAACCATGAGGTGGTAACGCTTTGGATAGATAGGGATTATTCTCCATACTATAATGTGTGCGTTTGTTTGTTTGTGGTGTGGTTTTGCTTAGTTGGATTTTTGTTTTTAGTTGTTTTGTGTGTGTGTGTGTGGGGGGGGGGGGGGGGGGGGGAAGTTGGGTTGCAACCATGAATCAGACCTGCTTGCTGTTAAGCGATAGAAACAGAATTTAGCATCAAATACTGATGGGGGTCTGGATTATGTTTCATTTGTGTAGACAATGTTTTATTGCTTAGAGATCTTCCCGGTCTACCATGACATGACTGGGTGTGTGATTCAGTTCAGGGACGGCAAAGGGAGTGGAAGGAATTGTGTCTGATTTCTTGCTCATCTTTCCCCCACTTACACATGAACTTTACTGTGGAATATTTTTAATTGTCTTGGCCGCTGTTCTACAGGGAAACGAACCGTAGCCTGCATAATTAAAAATACGACTTGTGTGTGAGAGGAGAAAAAGGGCAAGGGAGTGATGGTCCAACGTGTCTGAAGGTTATGTCCGTGTTAATAACAGCGTATGTTTCTCTTCATGCTGATTAACCCTTTCACCGCCAGCCATATTTCAGCTAAGAAATTCCATTAATTTTACCTGGGTAGAGAACAAAATCCATCTGCAGTATTGTGGATTCTTCTGTGACATATATAAAACAAGGTCTATCCTTACTTCCCCAAACTAAGACAATAGGGTATTTGGATAATAGACCTCAATTTGATGCCTTTTAGTGACATATGTGTTAAATCACCGTGGTGCTAAAATGCGACTTTGGCGGTTAAAGGAAATGTACAGACCAACTTACAAATAACGAAAGCATTGTTGACATGTCCGCCAAAATGAACGTTACGTGCATGCACACAATCTTGAGTGAGGCATGTGCTCGTTTGAGAGGATATATGATGTGTCTATCTGAGCATTCTGGTGTGAGTATTCACACTCAGCCTTGACTTCGAATTGACCTTCTACCATCTGAAAATCTCACGCGCGCACACCTTTTAATCAGGGCGTGTTTGCCGAGGTCAGTGATTTGTGCACAATGTCACAACAGCCCGCTAATTTCCGTTCATTGTCAGCGAACACATCGTCAGTGTTTAACTCTGAAAGCTGAAGGAAATGGGCGTAATTCATTTACAGATTTACAATGTCTTGGCGAAGATTCATGGAAGAGGTTAAGATTCATTTAAAGGTTTCCATATCTATAATGAGAAACTCATTTACAGATTAATACTAATTGAAAGCTAATATAAGGGGGGCAGGACTTACCTACAATGTCTTATTTACAGATTTACTATATATCGTTACAACTGATGGAAGAGGATAAGTCTGAGTTATTGATTTACAATGACTCATTATAACCCAAACTGAGGGAGGGTAGGACTCATTTACACATTTACAATATCCTGTTATAGATTAACAATGTCTGGTTTACAGACTTATTATGTCTCATCGAAAGCTAGAGGTAGAATAGCAAGAAGCCGGACTCTTTTAGAGAGAGAGAGAGAGTGTGTGTGTGTGTGTGTGTGTGTGTGTGTGTGTGTGTGTGTGTGTGTGTGTGTGTCTGTCTGTCTGTCTGTCTGTCTGTCTGTCTGTCTGTGCCTGCGTGCGCGCGCGCGCGTGTGTGTTTGTGTCTGTGTCAGTGCGTGCGTGCGTGCGTCTGTGCGTGCGTGCGTGCTCCTCTCCGTCCTCGCGCCCTCATTCTGCCCTTCCCTGGCCCATTTACCAAGCTTTTAACAACGTTGTAACAACCACTGGCTCTCTCTTTGACAACAGTCGTATTCAGCGATACAATGTCTGTACATCTATCCTCACTTGTCCACAAGAGCACTCTAAAATCTGGTAGCTGTGCTTTGTGCATTGACAACTTTTGTAACCAACCAAGAGTGAATGGGGCCCTTTAGACCGCATTGTGTGTTATACAGATGGTTGATCTTTGTTAGTTATTTCTTGGGGTTGTCATTTCCCTGTCTTGCATGAAAAGTCCATTAGGCTACTGTCTAACTGACTGAGCCCGTGACTCTGCTATTGTTCTGGAAACGGGCGCTTGACCCACCGTTGTTTATTTAGGCCGATTCCATGGGTGGTGTTTGTTGTAGGATGTTGCAGTCAATCAGGAGTTTAAATGGTGTAAAGAGTTATAAGTTGTTCCAATGGGAAAAGGGAGGCTTGAAATCACATAGGAGCTTGGCTTTATGATTGTGTGTGTGTGTGTGTGTCACTGTGTGAGTGAGTGTGTGTGTGTGGTGTGTGAGCGCACGACTGCAATTATATTTGCTAATGCTTAAATATGTCCACGCAAACGCCAGCCGCTATTTTTTTGCATGCACGTTGCGTGAATGCAGAGTTTGTCAACTTTCACGAATGGCCTCAGCTTCTTTTGTATTCAAATCAATGGAAACTTGCGTAGCTGGAACTTCTCTTATAAACAACTACGTAATACAACCACTATTGGCTGTACGACAACTGGACCGCATCCAGAGACGTTGGCGGCCCTTCATTTCCCCTCCCTGTCAACAACTTGACTTACTGGGGGCTCGGTGAAGGCTAATGGAAGGGGATGCACACAGCTAGCGACACTCCCTTGCTTTCTATTCTGCCTACAAAGGCTATTGGCCACTTTGTCTTGACAGTTGTTTCTCTTTGTTTTGGTATCTTTATGTATGGATAATCATCCTCAGATGTTGTTCAATAAATTGTTATGAGCCATCTTCTTCAGCATGCTCTTTATTTTCTTGATAATTGTTAGGGGTCTCTCATAGGCTGTTCATTATAACTTCAATTAGCAATATATATACATGAACATGCTCTTATTTCTTTATCGTGGATGATCGTTAAGGATCGTTCCAATGCTGTTTATCATAGCATCCATTGGCAGTGCATATTAACATGCTCTTATTTCTTGATCGTTAAGGATCGTTCCAATGCTGTTTGTCATAACATCCATTGGCAGTGCATATCAACAAGTGCTTCTTTTCTTGGGCCTTGATAAGCGTAATCTTTAGGGATCGTTTCTATAACGTTCATAAAACCTCCTTTAGCAATGTACATCAGCATGCCATTGTTTTCTTCATCGTGGATAATCCTTATACATAGCATTTGCTTTAGCCATATGCATCAGCGTGCACGTTGTTTTCTTGATCGTGGATGATCTTTGGTATGCTAAAGTGGTCCTGGTATTAAAGATGGTCGACTTATGGCGATTAATTGCCCGCCAGGGGGCAGTCAATCCACTAGGGGCTTATCACGCGATTTTCTTAATTGGGCGTAGTGAGAGAGAGAGAGAGAGAGAGAGAGAGAGAGAGAGAGAGAGAGAGAGAGAGAGATGGTGGGACTCCTCACTCTCTCTCTCTCTTTCTTTATCCCCAACTAAGAATATAGAGAGGATTAGCCCCACTCGAGCGTTATGCCCCTTGGTGGTAAAAAACACACCCGCTAAGTCGCTCAGCAGCATCAGATCTTTCTGCTTTATAAGTAAGTAAACTTTATTGTCTGAGGGCTAAATCCTTCGGAGAAGACAATAAACTCATAAGTCGACCCTGTACTCAAATGGCTTTGATCATTGGTTGACATTAGCCTGGGGTTTGGGCCAATAGTAAAGCAAGAACGGTGCAATAAATCGTTTTCTACAGTAACGGAAATCGTAGTTGTGACGTAAGTGTCCCCTCTTTCTTTATCTACAAACCCTCCCCCCCCCTCCCCTTTCTTTTCTCGGGCCGGCCGCCACTTTAATTGCCCGTCAACATCAAACAGACGCCGATTAAGGCATTTGTCTCTTTGAAGCCCGATCTACCTCCCCATCACGAGAAAGCGACATCAACAGTCGGCGCCCTTTGAAGACAACTCTTCCTTTCCAATCACGAGAAGGATAGGAATGTCGGCATGTGATAATGATGTAACCGGCGCGTGATTGTTCTGTACTACTAGAACATCATCTTGTGACGTATCGACTGCTATAAACCAATCACAGGCTTTCATTGTTTGAAAATGGCAGGGCTATAATTTGAGTAGTGAGAAAAAGTTAGCCTACACATACTTTCACACAAGACGCTGAAACCTGGCTGGAGCAACATTGCAGACTCACCTCTCTCCCAGCCAGTCATAATAGCCCAACTAGTGAGTATTATTGATGGCTGGTGATTGAGATTTGGTTTGTTTGATCCTATTTTTAATCTAGATCCTATGTTCAATGATGAATAAGGAGTAGATAGATATGTTATTGAAAAGAAGTGGTAAACATTCTGTTCTATTTATGTGCACTGATTATTTGTGTGTGTGTGTTTTTGACTTTAACTCTTTTGGTACCAGAACCGGATTTTATGCCTACTAACCCTTTTGTATATTTTTAGTAGGAAGCCTGTGGGTTGCAATCTTGCACTTTATGATACCATTCCTTTCCAGGTGTTGGATGGAGAGTGATGTTGGCTTGATCACCTTTTATGTTTTACTGATCTCAGTTTGTTAACTGAAATTCAGTTTATTTATTTATTAACTAGTGCTATTGTACAAGGGTAGCCTTCTAGCTGGTTGGGATCCACTAATTCCCTGCCGACGGAAGCCCCTTGTCTCTAAGCCATAGAGACCTACATCCACATTCTCCTGTGATTATCAGCAGGGCATCATGGGCAGGAAGATAATCTCTGACTCACAAGCACCAAGACGGGAACGCCGCCAAGACGCCCCGCACCCAGAATCCGCGAGGAGACCACGCCTGAACCGTGCCATCCCACGAAGCCGTAACCGGAACGACTGGGAGCTACTCTCACCTGACGAGCAAGCCCAGCCACCCCAGCACTCGCCGATCCCTACGGAGGAACTGGACAATAGCTAAGTTTACAGAACCGCGCCAATCACTTGAACTTTCCTCCGGACAATGAAGATGATTAGTAACCCTTCCGGCTTGGGGCTAACCTTCTAGAAAGACAAAAGTCTTGTAAATCCTTTCGGATTCCATTGTTTTTCATTCACATTTTGTTTTGGCGCCATTGAGCTGCTTTATTATTATTGTTGCATAATTTTATGCAGATTTTGTGAGTAAATAAAATACAAGTGTCAAATAATCCTGAACCCTTTGGTCAGACTGATGAGAGTGGGAGTCTTGTAATTTCATGTAAAACCCTACTTCTCTCTGTCTGCCATTAAGAGCAAATCAACCACTTGTATTTCTTACAATCATACGAGCCAGAACCCGGGCACAAATATAAATTTATTAGATGAAAAGGGGCCGGGAAAGTTGCTCATCTCCCATACCCTAGAGAAGTGGGCTAAAGGCAAATTATCTACTTGAAAATTTAACACACTAAAAGTCTTCCCTAGGGACTTAGCCTTTTAACCCATTACCTCGTCACAATAGTACAGCTTAGGCCTAGTCTTTTTTTGTGGCAGACTATATCTCTCAAACTGTACAGGAGGCATAGCACTGATTCTTCGGGCTGCAGCTGACCTATGGGGCCCTCCAACGCCAGCTGTGGTCCAGAGAGTGGGGATGTACCATAGGCAGGCATCTCCACTATAAACAACTTCTAGCCCTGCTCTCCAGAATTGAAACTGCCTCCTATGCTATCTGGGTGTCATAGTCGGAAACGCCATTCTGGCATGCACACAGTTTTGTTATTTTCTGTAGAGAAAGTAGTACCGTGTCAACGTGTAAAATAAAACAGCCACCACAAAACAGTATTTCAAAATGACTGGCGGCTGTATTAGAAGTGAGAACAACGGTCCGAATAGTGCAACAAATGTGTTTTGGGTTTTTAACACTGACCCCACCCACTCGCTTCTCTTTCGATGGCAGTGAATGCAAAATAATTATTCTGGATACAACTGGATTGACATTGCCTTCGGCAGATGAACAGGGTCTAGGGCATTGGAATGGAGAGATTCTTTTTGAAAAATTTGTTTGTCAAAATAAAACAATCTAGCTTTTCAGCAATGTGTATGAGCCATGTCTGAAAAGCATTTTATGTGTATTTAATTTGAAAGTAGTTTGTTACTTACTGTTATGCTCACTAAATGTGTTTGAAAGTTTTGAAAGATTTGAAAGACGTTTTCACACAAAACATACCCAATGAAATAGGAATATATTAGTTATAAATGGCGCGAATAACTAAGAAATATCCAAAATATAACGCCCTTGGTCTAACAAGCGGGTTCTTGTAATAAAGTCTCTCTCTCTCTCTCTCTCTCTCTCTCTCTCTCTCTCTCTCTCTCTCTCTCTCTCTCTCTCTCTCTCTCTCTCTCTCTCTCTCTCTCTCTCGCGCGCGCACACACACAACAACAATAACACTGAACGCTATGACAATAATATCCCCAAAACCCGTCCATTCTGCAATCAAATAGAAAACGAGTTGCACTTCTTGATTCATTGTATTACCTGTAAAGAGCTAAGAGATAAGTATGTTTTCAAACATAATCAATTTAGAAACAATTATCCCATTGAATTAAAAGGTCTCCTTGCCATCGAACCTACAACCATAATGGTCGAAATACACGTTGTTAGTTTTCACTCTTTCCCATTTATGGCATTTAAACTTTTTTTCTTTTTTTTTTGCTGTCCCATCTTCTGGGCCGTACAGTGACGTTGCTCCCACGCCGCTCATTCCAAATCCCAATTCGCAACTACACCCCGGTTTGTTCAAGTTGCAGAATCAGAGACCAGCAGTTCAAGGGGAGCGAATCTATATTAGGCCGTCAGGTGGCAAGCAACCGAGGAGACACTGCACTGCTGCTGAGTCACTTCGGTGGAGTTCAGTGGAGCCTGTTCAGGACACTAAAACCTTTTTTAAACGCAAGGAACAGACACCTAATATCCACTCCAAACAGTGCGTTTGTTTCGCCACCTTGCTGCGGGGCCGTCAGAACACGGACCAAAATGAAAATAGACCAAGGCCAAATAAAATAGAGTAAACAAAAATAAGATGAGAACATTTACACGCACTGAATTCCCATAAGGCTGTGGGAAATGCAATAATGGACAATCTTGTATTCTCATGTTCAACTTTCGCCCCCACTGCCCCCCCCCCCCCCCCCCCCCCCCCCCCCCCCCCCCCCCCCCCCCCCCCCCCCCCCCCCCCCCCCCTTTCAATTCACACAAACACACCTCTCTCTCTCTCTCTCTCTCTCTCTCTCTCTCTCTCTCTCTCTCTCTCTCTCTCTCTCTCTCTCTCTCTCAGCAGTTCAAGCCACCGAGTTGCTTCAGAACAATGCACTAGTTTACTTTATGACGTTGAACACGCTTTTAAATTGTCGCTGCTTTTGTCTTCTTTGCTGTCCTTTTATGGCAACCATTCCTATCGACATTTTGGAAATATCAGGGAAACTACTGGATTCTGCCAACTGTGTGAATGTCTGTTTTATGACTTGGGAGCCTGGATGTACATGTTGCTTTTAAATATTCTTCACTTTTATTGTCCCCTTTCTGTTGTATTTGCATTCCTACCAGTGTTTGTGTTTAACATATCCTTCCAGAAGGAAACTGTTATAAAAGTTGTTAACGGTTACAACAATGCGCGTTAAGCTCACATGCTTTCTCCATCGAAAGGACGGACACAAGTTAAAATAATGTATACAGGCCTAGTGAGAGACAAAGTTATTATTTCAGCCGCAAAGGGAGAATAAACACAGAATTTGCTATGCATTACATCAATGGTAAGAAATACATAAATGGGAGTGTGAAAGCTTTTATACGTCAGTCAGCATAAATGGAAAAAGTGGGTTAGCTGCGGCTTTACGATGAGACCTATGTTTTCAGAAGCATCTCTTGTAGGGCAATAAATGTCTGCCTTCGACGTAGTGGGTATCGGTAAGGTGTGGGAAGCTGAAAGCAACAATATGCAGACAATGACATGCAGAGCGTTTGCTGCTTATCAATAATGAGAAAGCACTTTCCAGTTTTTATGGGAATCCAGGGCTATGTTTTATACGTCTAATGTTTCTGCCAAATGCAAGCATGGACAGTTTGGAAAGGAGAAAAAAAATAATTTCGAAATACAGAACAAAACACAATTTTAGAAACATGAAAACGATTCGTTTTTCAAAAAGCGTACACTCCTATAAACAATTAGATGTCTATTGAAAAATCACTCATAATCACAGGGGAGAAAGGGTTAACGAAAGCATAGGAAAGTATTTGTAGAAATAACAAACGTCCGGTCTCTTAGTAGTGTACAAAGGATGCGTCCGTTACAAAACAAAACAAAAAACACCATGGCTTTAGCCAACCACTTTTATTTAGAAGATCCCGCTGTTATTGTTTTCTTTTCAACCATTTTATTCAGTAATAGACGATTGAAAGTGTTCCCGGATGGAGATCCACTGTTGGTACGATTGTTTTTCGTCCATGCTCTAGATCCTTATTGGGGATTCTCCTCTGGAAAATGCATTTTCAGTTTCAGAGACGCGGAATTCTCCATCCCATGTGATTTGCATCCCATTGCATCGACATTATGCGGGAATTGGCTTCTTTGGGGAAATGATGCCAGAGACAGAATGGCTGACAGACAGAGGGCCGGGATGACGGACTAACAAACATAATTATACAGACTAGAAGGAACTGGTTAAAACGCTTTTCACTTTATTGTGAATTTACTTGACATTCGAGCAATGTATCCGGTTAGCTGGTTGTGGCTGCCATGCCAAAGTTCATTAAACTCTTCTTCTTGTTCTTCTTCTTTCAAATACGTCGCTACAATCCAGTAGGCTGGCATAACTGCGATGGGGAGAGATTGCGCAGAGGCGGTTTATTCATGTTGGTTGATTAATAGCTGTCTTTTGAAGGCCTCAACGGAGTTGGCTTGGACGGTGCTGTGATTCAGATGGTTCCACTCTGTTGGTGTTCTAACAAAGAAAGAGTTTTTGAACTGGTCGGTGCTTGAGGAGGGAACTTTTATTGCTTTGTTGTTGCTTCTAACTGAAGATCTGATTGGGTTCGACGAGTAAGGAAATCCGGATCTTATCAATCTGCTCGATTTGTGATAAGTGATGAAGTCTTCATGGGGTAAGGCCGGTACTAACCCCTCAACCACTCTGTAGAGCATAGTCAGGCGGAGGTGATGGCGCCTTTGCTGAAGGGATGGAAGCTCAATTTTTTTCAAGAAGTTAGGTGACACTGTCAGGCGTTGTAGACTTATAGTCGCCAGTGATGAAGCGGGCAGCATTTCGTTGTATACGTTCTATACTGTCGATGTCTTTCTGTAGATAAGGGTCCCACACAACTGCACCATATTCTAGTAAAGGTCTGACTAGAGCTATATAGGCATTGGTTTTACACCGTGGTGGGCAGCGACGGAGATTTCGTCGGAGGAAACCAAGGGTGCCAGCTTGCTTTCTTTGTAATGTTGGAAATATGTGGTCCCCTTTTTAGGTCCTCATATAGTAGAATGCCCAGGTATGTCTTTGTTGGAACATGCTGGATGATGGTGTTGTTTAGTTGGTAAACGAAGCTGGATTTGTTGCGTAAAAGATAGAATGTAGCACTTGGAAGCGGTAGTTCATTCTTTAGGCTTAAATTTCTGTCAAATTTGTCCACATAGAAAAAAGAAATGGCGTCTGCAATACTGGAACAAAACTCTCCAAAAGGACACGCACCAAAAAACTTTTTATTAAAAAAATAGTCGTTGTTTTCCCAAATTGTGGAATTCTATAATGCCTTTTATCCATTCAGATGTGCTAGGAAGCTACCGCAAAAACAAACGTGACGTTGGCGATGAAGGGGTAAAACGCTCTGCACAAGAATGCTTTGCAATCACTAGTTTTATAAACATTCTCCCTGAGAGCGATTTTTTTGGTTAACTCAATTTTGTCGATTTATCTCGAAAACCCCACTTAGGGGCAGGAGAGGGAGGGAGGGAGAAGGGCATATTGGTTTGGGTATTTGCGTATCTTGCTTTATTTTATTGTTGTTGTTGTTGACGTACCATGGCTAAAAGAGTCCAGGGATATCCCAAAAGCTGAAGCACTTGAACACTCTGGTACCAAATTTGTAACAAATGCATCAGCTAGGGATGAGAACATTACGTGTGTGACCGATTTTGAATACCCCGTCACGTCTTCGGGGAGTTTTGCAGACTGATTATGTTTTGCTAGGAGCGTGTCCTAGCTAAAGACAATCCCCGCATAACTATGCATAGCATAACAGTTTGATGTAGCCTTGGTGTTCTAGCCTATGTCAATTGGCGAATTTTATTGCTGAAAATTGGCAGGCTCTTACGATACGTTCTTTCGTGTTTAACTTGAAACTGTTGTGCAAGCGACTCAATTTGCATGCAACAGTCAGATAAACAAATATGACGGAAGAAGCAGTCAGAGTGAGAAGGTAGGCCTACAGGAAACAACACCAGCCGTTGAACCTAAAGCAATGCATAATCAATAATAATTATCAGTAAACCATGACATCATTGTGTGGTTAGGATGACGAGTAGATAGAAACAAAGACAGACAGGCAGATGGAAGTCTTTCCCGTTTTCATTGGCAACCTGTCATCATGTATGCACAAGAACAGGAAAGAAAATGCGAATCTTGCGTGGGGCTGTTTAAATATACGCTTCCATTCACAAAACAGAGAGAGAGAGAGAGAGAGAGAGAGAGAGACAAACCGATCTTGCAGACCTCAGACAGACATTAGAGGGCGTAAACATTAACCCTTTCACCGCCAGCCATATTTCAGCCAAAAATGTCCATTAAATTTACTTGGGTAGAGAACAAAGACCATCTGCAGTATTGTGGATTGTTCTGTGACATATATAAAATTAGGTCTATCCTTACTTCCCAAAACTAAGACAATTGAGTCTTTGGATAATAGGCCCCAATTTGATGCTTTTTAGTGACATAGGTGTTAAACCACTGTGGTGCTAAAATGCGACTTTGGCGGTGAAAGGGTTAATGCCAAGAAAGATTACCCACCTTCCCTGACACCTTTACTTCTTCTTCTTCGTTTGAACATCGTCATGTTGCTGACGATTCTGATGTAAGCTTTGATACAAAAGGGTTTCTATTCCGGTAAAACACTTTTTGTTGGAGTAATCTTCAAGGTTTAGACATGCTTCATGCTTTGTTCTCTTTATGCTGATCATGATTATGACGACGACGACAAAGCCATTTTTAACTACAAGTTGTTGTTTTCTACCTTCACCCCAACGGATGTGCGATTCTTTTCTGTTCTTGCAATCATTAATATATGTGAAAAAGGGTGGTGGGTGGGGATGAACGACGTGAGCATTTATTTATTTATATATATTTTGTTTTTAAATTGTTTTATTTTATATACTTCATATTGTTTTGTAATAATGTTTTTGTTCTTGATTCTTTTGTCTTGAAATATGTGTAAAGCGCTCTGAGGATGATTTTTATCATCGAAGAGCGCTATAGAAGCTTTATTTATTATTATTATTATTATTATTATTATTATCATTGCTTCTGATTGTTGATTTTCGGAGCAGTGTTTGCGTGTTCTTACTTAGAATGATCATGAACGGGACCTTGGAGAAAATGGCGTGTGACTGCAGATGAAATGGGGGGGGGGGGGGGGGGGGGGGGGGGGGGGGGGGGGGGGGGTCGACGGGGTGGAAAAATAAATAGGGCTATTGGGGGGGGGGGGTAAGAGGGTAATGGTGTGTTTTATTTTGTGAAGAGTTGTTAGACAAAGAGGTCGACGACCACGAAAGTACTAATACAGTGGAAAAATAAATAGACAAGTAAGCTATTGTAAAGGTCTCTGTACACGTCAACATTTTTCACTCGTTCCCCGTGGCAACACAGCAATATGCAAGTCATCTTATGAGTGGCGATCACAGTGTTGCCATGGGGAAAGAGTGAAAATTGTTAGCTTAATATGTTCAGACCTTAAGTGTCCCTTTGTATCACTGTATTGGTTGACACGATCCTGACGTTGGGGGCCAATAGTACAGTCACAGTGAAATATGTACGTTGATTGAGTGTTTCTGCTGTAAAGTAAACTCACTGCACAGCTGGAATGAGTGTTTCTGCTGTAAGGTAAACTCACTGCACAGCTTCGTCATTTGTGAATGAGTGTTTCTCATTTGTGAATGAGTGTTTCTGCTGTAAGGTAAACTCACTGCACAGCTTCGTCATTTGTGAATGAGTGTTTCTGCTGTAAGGTAAACTCACTGCACAGCTTCGTCATTTGTGAATGAGTGTTTCTGCTGTAAGGTAAACTCACTGCACAGCTTCGTCATTTGTGAATGAGTGTTTCTGCTGTAAGGTAAACTCACTGCACAGCTTCGTCATTTGGGAATGAGTGTTTCTGTTGTAAGGTAAACTCACTGCACAGCTTCGTCATTTGTGAATGAGTGTTTCTGCTGTAAGGTAAACTCACTGCACAGCTTCGTCATTTGTGAATGAGTGTTTCTGCTGTAAGGTAAACTCACTGCACAGCTTCGTCATTTGTGAATGAGTGTTTCTGCTGTAAGGTAAACTCACTGCACAGCTTCGTCATTTGTGAATGAGTGTTTCTGCTGTAAGGTAAACTCACTGCACAGCTTCGTCATTTGTGAATGAGTGTTTCTGCTGTAAGGTAAACTCACTGCACAGCTTCGTCATTTGTGAATGAGTGTTTCTGTTGTAAGGTAAACTCACTGCACAGCTTCGTCATTTGTGAATGAGTGTTTCTGCTGTAAGGTAAACTCACTGCACAGCTTCGTCATTTGTGAATGAGTGTTTCTGCTGTAACGTAAACTCACTGCACAGTTTCGTCATTTGTGAATGAGTGTTTCTACTGTAAGGTAAACTCACTGCACAGCTTCGTCATTTGGGAATGAGTGTTTCTGTTGTAAGGTAAACTCACTGCACAGCTTCGTCATTTGTGAATGAGTGTTTCTGCTGTAAGGTAAACTCACTGCACAGCTTCGTCATTTGTGAATGAGTGTTTCTGCTGTAAGGTAAACTCACTGCACAGCTTCGTCATTTGTGAATGAGTGTCATTTGTGAATGAGTGTTTCTGCTGTAAGGTAAACTCACTCCACAGCTTCGTCATTTGTGAATGAGTGCTTCTGCTGTTTCACTCCACAGCTTCGTTGTAAGGTAAACTCACTGCACAACTTCGTCATTTGTGAATGAGTGTTTCTGTAAACTCACTGCACAGCTTCGTCATTTGTGAATGAGTGTTTCTGTAAGGTAAACTCACTGCACAGCTTCGTCATTTGTGAATGAGTGTTTCTGCTGTAAGGTAAACTCACTGCACAGCTTCGTCATTTGTGAATGAGTGTTTCTGTTGTAAGGTAAACTCACTGCACAGCTTCGTCATTTGTGAATGAGTGTTTCTGCTGTAAGGTAAACTCACTGCACAGCTTCGTCATTTGTGAATGAGTGTTTCTGTTGTAAGGTAAACTCACTGCACAGCTTCGTCAATTGTGATTGAGTGTTTCTGTTGTAAGGTAAACTCACTGCACAACTTCGTCATTTGTGAATGAGTGTTTCTGCTGTAAGGTAAACTCACTGCACAGCTTCGTCATTTGTGAATGAGTGTTTCTGTTGTAAGGTAAACTCACTGCACAGCTTCGTCAATTGTGATTGAGTGTTTCTGTTGTAAGGTAAACTCACTGCACAACTTCGTCATTTGTGAATGAGTGTTTCTGCTGTAAGGTAAACTCACTGCACAGCTTCGTCATTTGTGAATGAGTGTTTCTGCTGTAAGGTAAACTCACTGCACAGCTTCGTCAATTGTGATTGAGTGTTTCTGTTGTAAGGTAAACTCACTGCACAACTTCGTCATTTGTGAATGAGTGTTTCTGTTGTAAGGTAAACTCACTGCACAGCTTCGTCATTTGTGAATGAGTGTTTCTGTTGTAAGGTAAACTCACTGCACAGCTTCGTCATTTGTGAATGAGTGTTTCTGCTGTAAGGTAAACTCACTGCACAGCTTCGTCATTTGTGAATGAGTGTTTCTGCTGTAAGGTAAACTCACTGCACAGCTTCGTCATTTGTGAATGAGTGTTTCTGCTGTAAGGTAAACTCACTGCACAGTTTCGTCATTTGTGAATGAGTGTTTCTGCTGTAAGGTAAACTCACTGCACAGCTTCGTCATTTGTGAATGAGTGTTTCTGTTGTAAGGTAAACTCACTGCACAGCTTCGTCATTTGTGAATGAGTGCTTCTGCTGTAAGGTAAACTCACTCCACAGCTTCGTCATTTGTGACTGAGTGTTTCTGTTGTAAGGTAAACTCACTGCACAGCTTCGTCATTTGTGATTGAGTGTTTCTGCTGTGAGTGTTTCTGTTTCTGTAAGGTAAACTCACTGCACAGCTTCGTCATTTGTGAATGAGTGTTTCTGCTGTAAGGTAAACTCACTGCACAGCTTCGTCATTTGTGAATGAGTGTTTCTGCTGTAAGGTAAACTCACTGCACAGCTTCGTCATTTGTGAATGAGTGTTTCTGCTGTAAGGTAAACTCACTGCACAACTTCGTCATTTGTGAATGAGTGTTTCTGCTGTAAGGTAAACTCACTGCACAGCTTCGTCATTTGTGAATGAGTGTTTCTGCTGTAAGGTAAACTCACTGCACAGCTTCGTCATTTGTGAATGAGTGTTTCTGCTGTAAGGTAAACTCACTGCACAGCTTCGTCATTTGTGAATGAGTGTTTCTGTTGTAAGGTAAACTCACTGCACAACTTCGTCATTTGTAAACTCACTGCACAACTTGTCATTTGTGAGTAAACTCACTGCACAGCTTCGTCATTTGTGATGAGTGTTTCTGCTGTAAGGTAAACTCACTGCACAGCTTCGTCATTTGTGAATGAGTGTTTCTGTTGTAAGGTAAACTCACTGCACAGCTTCGTCAATTGTGATTGAGTGTTTCTGTTGTAAGGTAAACTCACTGCACAACTTCGTCATTTGTGAATGAGTGTTTCTGTTGTAAGGTAAACTCACTGCACAACTTCGTCATTTGTGAATGAGTGTTTCTGCTGTAAGGTAAACTCACTGCACAGCTTCGTCATTTGTGAATGAGTGTTTCTGCTGTAAGGTAAACTCACTGCACAGCTTCGTCATTTGTGAATGAGTGTTTCTGCTGTAAGGTAAACTCACTGCACAGCTTCGTCATTTGTGAATGAGTGTTTCTGCTGTAAGGTAAACTCACTGCACAGCTTCGTCATTTGTGAATGAGTGTTTCTGCTGTATGGTAAACTCACTGCACAGCTTCGTCATTTGTGAATGAGTGTTTCTGTTGTAAGGTAAACTCACTGCACAGCTTCGTCATTTGTGAATGAGTGTTTCTGTTGTAAGGTAAACTCACTGCACAGCTTCGTCATTTGTGAAGTGTTTCTGAGTGTTTCTGCTGTAACGTAAACTCACTGCACAGCTTCGTCATTTGTGAATGAGTGTTTCTGCTGTAAGGTAAACTCACTGCACAGCTTCGTCATTTGTGAATGAGTGTTTCTGCTGTAAGGTAAACTCACTGCACAGCTTCGTCATTTGTGAATGAGTGTTTCTGTTGTAAGGTAAACTCACTGCACAGCTTCGTCATTTGTGAATGAGTGTTTCTGCTGTAAGGTAAACTCACTGCACAGCTTCGTCATTTGTGACTGAGTGTTTCTGTTGTAAGGTAAACTCACTGCACAGCTTCGTCATTTGTGATTGAGTGTTTCTGCTGTAAGGTAAACTCACTGCACAGCTTCGTCATTTGTGAATGAGTGTTTCTGCTGTAAGGTAAACTCACTGCACAGCTTCGTCATTTGTGAATGAGTGTTTCCTGTAAGGTAAACTCACTGCACAGCTTCGTCATTTGTGAATGAGTGTTTCTGCTGTAAGGTAAACTCACTGCACAACTTCGTCATTTGTGAATGAGTGTTTCTGCTGTAAGGTAAACTCACTGCACAACTTCGTCATTTGTGAATGAGTTTGGCCCTCAAACCAGTAGGCAGTTGTACTGCCTACTGGTGATACCGGGGGTCTTTCCATCTTGTGGAAGTTCTGTGCTTGTAACTTCCTTTAATATGTCCCTCGCTTTGACTCTGCCTTATTATTATCTTTTAGCATTTAGCTGTTTAGAAGCTGAATCCCCAGTCTGTACTATCTTTCTGCTTTCCTGCCCCCAGTCCCCCCCCCCGATCACCCCCCCCCCCCCCCAACCCCCCCCCCCCCCCCCCCCCCCCCAAATAAATTCTTACATAGATTTTCTCCAGCCGAAGACGGACATGCTTGGCCTAACTATTAGTTAGGCGCTTAGTGGCAGCATGACGCATCTGTGCTCATGTGACAGAAGACTGTCTGAACGATCGACGACGGACGTGTGCTTGTTTTCATGCACGTACGTATACGTAGACCTACATTTATTTTTTAATATTAGTTGCCTATTTTTTGCGTGCACATTATGTGTGCCTGAATATATTAGTCCTACAACATATTAGTCATACAACGTGTTACATTGAGCCTGTTTTAAAACTGACCCGACCCCCCCCCCCCCCCACACCCACCCACCCACACACACACACACACATCATGGTACAGTAGCAGAAAGCATGACCACTGTTTCTCACAACGCTGTCTAAAGCAGCTTGTCCTCTTCAAACTCACATACTAACCCAACATTAACCTCACCTCTCTCTCTCTCTCTCTCTCTCTCTCTCTCTCTCTCTCTCTCTCTCTCTCTCTCTCTCTCTCTCTCTCTCTCTCTCTCTCTCTCTCTCTCTCTCTCTCTCTCTCTCTCTCTCTCTATTTTCTATTCTTTTTATGCATTTTATACTTTCTTTTTGTTTTACTTTTCTTGTTATTTGGCTTTTCTTTTTCCCCTCGAGGGCATGGTGTAAAGAAGCTTGCGCTTATCCGTTTACCCTCAGTAAACATTCGTATTCTCTCTCTCTCTCTCTCTCTCTCTCTCTCTCTCTCTCTCTCTCTCTCTCTCTCTCTCTCTCTCTCCTCTCTCTCTCTCTCTCTCTCTCTCTCTCTCTCTCTGGAAGAGATATAATATATTTATCCTTGTAAAATAAAGTTGTTCAGTGTTCAGTCTCTCTCTTTCTTTCTCTACCTCTTTCTCTCTCACTTTTTCTCTCCCTCTCTCTCCCTCTCTCGCCCGCGCGTGACCAAAATAGATTTTGCGTTCTATTAGACCAAGGAAAGTACAACAAGCCGGTAGGGTGATTTCCCGCGGGACGACCTGAAGCGCTCATTTTTTTCTCACCCATCTCTCTATTGGTCTGAGAGGGCGAGCCAATCAAATTTGTTGATGCATCATAATCATTTTGTGATTGGTCCGTTGCGTCCCGTCTCGACGTTTAGAAACGCATTTCACGCACTAGTATACAGTGTGAAATGTTTCCACAACATAGCGAGTGTTGTGTGGCGTGATTAATTGCCTGTCGGTCAATTGTGTGGTAGACTGCTGTAGGAGATTGATTGATTGATTGAATTTTATTTATAGAGGGTAATAGAGTAAGCAATAACATGCTTTTTTACATCCAGCCCTCTGGACAAAATACATATATAAAAGTAGAAAATGGAAAACGAAAATAAACACATACAAAGTAATATAAAGCATGCAAAAAACATCCCTATATTGTAACACATCAATAACAAAATCAAACCTATTATTATTAACTATGCTAATTATTAACATTCAAAATGTGTGAAGTAAGCGCATACACACGGGAAAATAAAACCCAATCCTACTTTTCACACTCATCTTTAAACATTAAAAATAGAGAAGTGCACAAACATAAAAAATAAAAAAAATACCTCAATCATACTTCATCATTAAAATGTACTTATTTGAAGAAACCCATGCATATAACAAGTCAAACATAGTATTACTTTACCTACTCATCTTAGCATGCACAATTTAAAATGTAAATACATGTACCCATGGCAACATGAAACCTATTCCTACATTCCATTATTCATTTTTAGCATGAACATATTAAAAAGTAAACACACACTCGTAACAAAAGCAAACCTAGTCATATTATTTGCAAGCGAATACACATATTAAAAAGTAAATACTGCTCATAACGAAATCAAGCCTGAACCTACTTTCTAGTCCTCATCTTTAACACACACATAAGTAAAACTTAACTCATTACAAAATTAAAACTAATCCTTATTTTACATACTCGTAACATGTACACATTTTGAATTTAAAGCCGATACACATAATAAAATCAAGCCTAAGCCCATTTTACATACTAATCTTAAAAATACATCAAGCTTAAATGTAAGCACATACACATGACAGAATAAAACCAAATCCTATTCTACATACTCATCTTTAACATGCACGCATTTTGGAGTAAACACTTATGCATAACAAGATGAAACCCAATCCTATAATAATAATAGTAGCAATAATAATAATAATAATAATAATAATAATAATTCATATAGCGCTAAAACTCCATATAGTAGTATGCTCGTTGCACGTTACAAAAGCAACAATGAAAGATGGAAAACATTAATTAAAATCAGCAAGAAAGTCATACCACCAACATTCGAATACAAAGAAATAAAGTAACGAAATAACATGATTTTCACTCACAAAGACATCCACCCTCGTTCACCAAGCACTGTCACTCTCTCATAACACATCACACTCACAAAAACTAATAAAAATGTAAACAAGTAACCGGAAGGAATGCACCAATTAATACGTGCGTACACACGGCCCATCTCTCTCTCTCTCTCTCTCTCTCTCTCTCTCTCTCTCTCTCTCTCTCTCTCTCTCTCTCTCTCTCTCTCTCTCTCTCTCTCTCTCCCTCTCCCCCCCTCTCTCTCTCTCTCTCTCTCTTCCCCCTCCCCCTCTCTCTCTCTCTCTCTCTCCCTCCCTCCCCCTCTCTCTCTCTCTCTTCCTCTCCCTCTCTCCCTCCTCTCTCTCCCCCTCTCTCCCCCTCTCTCCCTCTCTCTCTCTCTCTCCCCCCTCTCTCTCTCTCTCCCTCTCTCTCTCTCATCATACAGGATCCCCAATACAATATATCAAAGAGACACTTTTCGTTACATAAATATAAACATTCTGGCTAAATCACAATAAACAAAATAAAACAATATAAGCCTAAATTAAAAAAAAATAAAAAAAAAAAAAAAATGTGTATACTAAATAATTATTTTATGACACTAAGCACACACTCGCGCGCGCGCGCACTCACACGCATACACGCGCGCGCATGCATGCACACACACACAGAGAGAGAGAGAGAGAGAGAGAGAGAGAGCGACAGACAGACAGACAGACAGGCCGACAGAGATAGATAGACTGAGTGAGAGAGAGAGAGAAGCATATCTAACACACTCATCTTTAACAATCATAACATTATAAACACAGCCGATAAACACCGATACATGACAAAGTCGAGCCTAGTTACTTGTAGGCCTACTTCGCATATTCAACTAAAAAATAAACTTAGAAGTAAACACACACACACGTTATAAAACCATAGTAAATACATATCCATAACATCATCAAACTTAATCTTACTTTATATAAGTATTTATTTATTGATTTTTAGCATGCACAAATTTGTAAATTAGCATACACACTCGACAAAATCAAACCTAATCCTACCTTATACACTCAAGTTTCAAATATACACTCAACTAACAAAACAAATTTAAAAGTAAGCATGTGCACATGTCAACAGCAAAATAAATCCTACATATCATCTTAATTGTTAACAAATACAAAAAACGACACTAATATTTTTATATATAACATGAGAAAATCAAGCCTAAGCCAACATTACACACTTGTCTGTAAAATGCAAAAAATAGAATAAAACACATACACATTATTAAATCAAACTTAATTGTGTTTAACATAGCCAATTTTAACATGCATACCTTTATACATGACAGATCAAAACAAGGTAAAGTTAGATGCGCAAACTATTCATGAGTTAAAAAGTAAACACATGTAGGCATCATGATAAATAACAGTGCATACGTTCAATATTTATTGAGAGACAGAGAGAGAGAGAGAGAGAGAGAGAGAGAGAGAGAGAGAGAGAGAGAGAGAGAGAGAGAGAGAGAGAGAGTTGAGAAGAGCGCACTGGAAGTACCGTCGCAAAGCTCTTTGTGCAAGAGGACGACGAGATAACCAAAGCGCCCTGAACCAAGCGATTCTGGACTGACATCAAGCACCAGCGAGCTTCAACGTCCGGCATTGTCCCTCCACTGAAGAAAAATGGCAGTCTCATCACCGACCCAAAGGAAAAGGCTGATCTCCTCAACACCAAGTTCTTCTGCCAGAAAGCTGTCTATAACGTGTGAACGGAAGAACCTAGGAGGCTCAAAATTTGCATGCGGATAAGTATTTAGGTACTTAGGATATCTAGGCCAAGTTCGAAAATGAAGATCATTGTCAAAGGTCAAGGTCACTTGGGCCGAAAATGCTGTCGCGCACCTGCTTTTCTCTAGCTGTCAATAATGCGCGAGCTTTTCGGAAAAAAACTAGGGGAAAGCACTTCGTGAAAAGCAGAATTATTTACCTCCATTACTTGGTCAAATTCCATAGCAACAATGCAACAATGGCGTCGAAGCTTGAAACCGCAGGATGCGAGTCAGCGACTCGCAAACATTTTTTGTGTGGAAAAATGAGGGGTGTCCAGTACCCACAAACTGAGAGAACTTGCAAAATGTGACGGAAAAATATAAATGACATCAATTTTAGAATGACGCACGGAGTTCTAAGTGATGTAAGTCTTATCAAACACGCGAGCCGAGAGCTGGTGATCTACCTGAAGGTAGAGTAATTCCCCCTGTTTGACCGATTGAATTAGGCAAGATCACTCCCACACACCATGAAATTGCTCCCCTTAATAATTTCCAAAAAAGTCCTATTGAGATCCTTGCTGGCGTGGGTTTCTTTATTCTTGTTGTGATACCATTCTTTAGTTTTGACCTCTCAAATGATTGTGTTTGTTTGGATTGTTTGTTTGTCTGTTTGTTTTTGCAATTCCATATGGTTCGGTTCAGTGTGTCACGCATATATTCCATGTATGGGAGCATGCGTATGTATATTATGAAGTATGAATGTGTTACGTTATGATGGGAACTTACAAATTATGACTGTGTTAACATCTCGTGCTATGTATGTATGTATGCATGCCTATTTTGCGTGAGCGGGTGCATGTGTGTGCACATGTCTGTGTTCATATCTGTCCGTTTGTTTGCCTG
Organism: Phymorhynchus buccinoides; assembly: GCA_017654935.2. Classification (NCBI taxonomy): domain Eukaryota; kingdom Metazoa; phylum Mollusca; class Gastropoda; order Neogastropoda; family Raphitomidae; genus Phymorhynchus; species Phymorhynchus buccinoides. The sequence continues at coordinate 39,855,556 of CM065693.1, forward strand.
TCCGTGTGTGTGCGTGCGTGTGTGTGCGTGCGTGCGTGCGTGCGTGCGTGTGTGTGAGTGTGAGTGTGAGTGTGAGTGTGTGTGTGTGTGTGTGTGTGAATTTGGGTGCTATGAATCTGTTTTTCAGTGAAAGGATTTTAAATTGCTGTTTATTTTGGGAATGTTGTCACATCACTTTTGTACTCATACTATTATATTGCCTTCTATTCTTGTGTGTGTGTGTGTGTGTGTGTGTGTGTGTGTGTGTGTGTGTGTGTGTGTGTGTGTGTGTGTGTGTGTGTGTGTGTGTGTGTGTGTGTACGTGCGTATGTGTGCTCGTGCGCGCACGCGCGCTCGCTCGCTCGCACGTGTGTCACGGGAAAATTTGGAATCCTGGAAAATTCGGAATCTTCCCTGAACAAATTGTGTGTGCATAAATGTATGTGTGTGTATGCAGTATGTGCGTGCTTTCGCTCATATGTGTGTCTACGTAGGCTTATATATGCGTTTATACATCTGTTGATGTTGTGTTACAGGACCTGGGTCACCTGCAAGTGGAGCTACTGCTGGAGCCTCGTGAGGACAGACTGACAGTAGGGGTGGTGCAAGCCAAGGGGCTACCCTCACACCATCTGGCTGGGGCTCCTGGTAAATACTCTCTCTCTCTCTCTCTCTCTCTCTCTCTCTCTCTCTCTCTCTCTCTCTCTCTCTCTCTCTCTCACTCTCTCTCTGTTAAGCATAATTCTATTTCTCCTGATGCTTGGTTTCGTCATTTTAACAATGTGTTTAACTCTAATTATTCTGATAACACTGTCTCATTGAATGATGATATTTTGAACGATGACTTACCTCAAGATTTGAATTTAGATTGTGCTTCATTGGATAATCATATAGAACAATGGGAAGTTGAAGCTGCTGTTAAAAAAACGTATGCTCTGGTGATGACGGATTAAGTGGAGAATGTTTAAAATACTCTTCACCATGTGTCATATCATTTTTACTTAATTACTTTAATAAACTTTTTGACTCTGGTAGCTTCCCTAAAAGTTGGTGTCATTCTGTTATTTTACCTGTGTATAAAAAAGGCGATCCTGAATGCCCTGACAACTATAGGGGTATTTGGTTATTAAATGTTTCAAGTAAGTTGTATAGTTATATTCTTAATAATAGACTGACTAAATGGATAGAAGTTAATGGTGTCATTGATTCTTCTCAGGCTGGATTTAGACGTGATTATAGTACTATAGACCACATTTTTACTCTTCTGGTCCTTGTTCAAAAACAGTTACTCAACCATAGCAAATTATATGTCGCATTTATAGATTTTAAAAAGGCCTTTGATCTTGTAAATAGACAGTATCTGTGGATGATATTAAGAAAAAAAGATATCAAAGGCAAAATGTACAATGCTATCAGAAGTATGTATGAAAGTGTGATAGCGAGTGTGAGAGTAAAGAGTGAGTGTACTGATTCCTTTACTGTACTCGTGGCCTGAAACAAGGTGGAATCTGACCTTTGTAATGGGGGACTTAGAATTATCAATATGGTGGAATTTCAAAAATGTCTTAATCTGCAATGGATTGGGAAACTAAACAATGCAAAGGAACATGAAAATTGGAGATTAATTCCTCTGTGGCACCTGCAGAAAATTGCAAAAAGAACAAACATTTTCCATATTAATGTAAGATCGAGTAGTTTGAAGGGGTTAAACAGAATTGACAATGACTTCTGGAAAAAACATTTTAGTGAACTATTTAGACAATAAATCAATGACAAAATTGGATGATGTGAACAGGGAAAACTTTAGATCACAACTGCTCTTTAATAATTCCGTTATAAAATATAAAAACCAAGTGCTATTCTTTCAGAATTGGCATGAAAAAGGAATCGAACAAGTTACTGATATAATACACCCTTTAGAAAATATTTTTTTATCATTAGAGGAAATTCGTGAATTAATTGGGGTAAACAGAGCCAATACTATTTTCGAATATAACGCTCTAGTGAACTCTATTCCAAAAGAATGGAAACAATGGACTGCGACAAGGCAACCTGATCTAAGCTCACAGACATGCGAGGCAAATCCATTCAACACAAAACCAAAATACATCCGCTTACTTTTGCTTCGAGAACAAGAGACTATCCTACTACTACTTTTGGTTAAGGAAGTTTAACTATACTCTAGATAAAGCAACAAGAGACTATCCTACCGATAGCCCACCACTTTTGGTTAAGGAAGTTTAACTATACTCTAGATAAAGCAACATGGATACGAGCAAAAGAAGCCACTAAAGAAACTAGACTTAGGGTATTACATTGGAAAATTGTACATAATATATATCCTACCAATATCATGTTAAATAAAATGAAAGTAACAGAAAATAACAAATGCTCGTACTGCAGGGGTACCGTTGACTTCATTGAACATTTTTTCTTTTAATGCCCAATTGTATACATCTTCTGGAAATATGTCGAACAAAAAATATATACTGAAACTAACCAAAAACTGTCACTGTCAGTCACTGATGCACTATTCGGTGTCAGATCTTCTAATTGTTCAAAAGGAAAATATGGGTATATAAATCTGTTGATATTGATTGCAAAGATGTGCTTCAGCATCCTTAAGAAAACCAAATCTGTTGTGTCGTTACAACTTATTTTCGACACAGAAATTAATTTCAGAAGTTGAAAAAAGAATTAAGGCATCAATGACTCTCTCTCTCTCTCTCTCTCTCTCTCTCTCTCTCTCTCTCTCTCTCTCTCTCTCTCTCTCTCTCTCTCTCTCTCTCTCTCTCTCTCTCTCTCTCTCTCTCTCTCTCTCTCTCTCTCTCTCTCTCTCTCTCTCTCTCTCTCTCTCTCTCTCTCTCTCTCTCGCTCGCTCCTGTGTGTACGCGCGTGTGTGTATATGCGCGCGCGCGCGCGCGAACGTTTGTGTGTATGTGTGTGCGTGTGTATGTGTGGGTGTGATTACACGAGCACGCATGCGTATGTGTTGATTGGATGGATGCTTGGGTTCTTGAATGTGTGCGTGTGTAGAAGGAGGGGGTGTATTTGTATATGTGGCAGTATGTGAGTAACTGAACAATCATTCCACTTATACAGATATATTTTTTATAGACTTGAAATGACATTTCTTCTTACAAAAAGGCTTACAACTGAAATGTTTTAATATATTAGAGCAAAATAAGTTATAAAAAAAGCTGTTTAAAGCCACATGCTGCTGGTCCTCGTCACTCTGGTGTGTTTGATGTATGATGAAGGAAACTATATGTGGTGTGCCGTATTAAAGTAATGTTTGATGTATGATGAAGGAAACTATATGTGGTGTGCCGCATTAAAGTAATGTTTGATGTATGATGAAGGAAACTATAAAAAAAAAAGAGTAAAGAGTAATGTGAAGAGTTCTGTGTGATGTATTTTGCAAGAGAGTAAAGTAATGTAATGTGAAGAATTCTGTGTGATGTATTTTGTAAGAAAGTAAAGTAATGTAATGTGAAGAATTCTGTGTGATGTATTTTGTAAGAAATTAAAGTAATGTGATGTGGAAAAAAAAGAGATAGAACGGTGTTATGTGTTTTGTATTAGTAAAGAGATAGAACGGTGGAGAAAAAAAAAAAAAAAAAAAAGTATGTATGAAAGTGTGATAGCGAGTGTGAGAGTAAAGAGTGAGTGTACTGATTCCTTTACTGTACTCGTGGCCTGAAACAATGTGAAATTTGTAGCCCTATTTTATTTTCTATATTTATTAATGAACTTGCTCTGGATTCATAAAGGCAAACATGGCGTAACTCTAACTCCTGATTTACTAGAAATTTTAATTCTTCTTTTTGCTGATGATGCTGTTGCTGTCCTTTTCTGTTATTGGTACATGGTCTGCAACGTCAGTTGAATATTTTGAATGAAGCTTCGGAGAGAATGGGTTTGACTTAATTCAGATAAAACTAAAAATAGTCGTTTTTCGCAAAGGTGGGTATATTGCAGCAAATGAGAAATGGTTTCTTGGTAATACAAAGTTAGAAGTAGTTAATCAGTATAAGTATCTTGGCATAATTTTTTTCTTCATCTCTCACTTTTTCTTATACTATGGTAGACAGAGCAACAAAGGCGAAGAGGGCTGTTGTTTGTATACTTAAAATGTTATGGTCTCTAGGCGAGGTAAATCCTAAAATATTGTTTAAGTTATTTGATAGTCAGGTCCTTCCTATGCTAACCTACGGTTCAGTAGTCTGGGGTCTGATTGCTGAACAAACTGTCATTGAAAGAGTCCACCTTTTCGGTTTAAAAAGATTGCTGAATGTTAGTATCAAGACACCAAATGCCCTCGTTTATGGTGAATGTGGGAGGTATCCTCTCTACATTCATACGTACACCAGATGTATAAAATACTGGCTAAAAAAATATTAAGATTGTCTAATGATCGTATCCCTTTAAAATCATATAAGATTCTGTTAACCTTACATTGCAATAACAAAAATAACTGGGTTTCTGCTATGTGCTTTACTTTGTATAGATATGGATTCGGCTATGTGTGGGAACAACAAGGAGTTCAGAACATTGGTCTTTTTCTTCGTGAATTCAAGCAAAGATTAATTGATTGTTGCATACAAGGTTTGGAGTCTGGACTATCAAATAAAAGTCGTTATTCATTCTTTGCTTCTTTCAAACAATCTTTTTGTGCATCTCAATACTTATTAGATGTTAAGCAGGAAGACTTTATCTAGATTTAGACTTGGTGTGTGTCAGCTTTGCACACCCACAAATATCGTTATTCAAGAAATGTTGGTCTTGATTGGCCATTTTGTAAAGGTTCATCTGAAACTGAAATACATTTTGTATTAATTTGCCCTAAATATTTAGTACTTAGAGAAAAGTTGATCCTTAAAAAAATATTACAATCATCCTTCTGCCTTTAGGCTAGTTTTGCTGATGTGTGACTCTAGATGTATATTTAGCCTTGCAATGTACTTGTCTGATGCACTTAGAATTCGTAATGAAACAATGTAATATTTTCTGCTATTATCTTGATACTGTTTGTTATGTTTATCTGTTTGAATTGTGAAGATTTCCCATTGTTACCCCTTCCCTCATGATATGGGCAGATGGCCTGATCATTAAACAGTTGTTCATTGTTCTCTCTCTCTCTCTCTCTCTCTCTCTCTCTCTCTCTCTCTCTCTCTCTCTCTCTCTCTCTCTCTCTCTCCTTTCTCTAGCCGTTTGTGTGTATGGTGTGTGTGTGTGTGTGTGTGTGTGTGTGTGTGTGTGTGTGTGTGTGTGTGTGTGTGTGTGTGTGTGTGTGTGTGTGTGAAGTCAAGTCAAATCAAGTCAAAATGATCTTTATTGAGGATAAAGGAGTAAGCTTGACAGCTTTTTTCCATCCTGTCCTCAGAATGAAAAGTAATACGTGTGTGTGTGTGTGTGTGTGTGTGTGTGTGTGTGTGTGTGTAAATGTGTCTATTTTAAACATTTCAGCAATATGTTTGATGGGGTGATGTGAACCCATTTTACAAAATCCATATTTTTCCATGTTATAGCAAAATGTCTATATAATGTAGTAACTGAAGTGAGGCATCACTTTTCAAAAAGGATAAACTGAAGCCAAAGTGTTAACGATCTCAATACAAGTGAACATTTTTTTCTCTTTCCCTGTGGCAACACAGTGATAGGCCAGTCATAATATCACTTGCATATCACTGTGTTGCCATGGGGAAAGAGTGAAAAATGTTCGCGTGTAAGTAGTATTTGTCGTTGAATTCTATCATTTCCAGTGTCTATATTTTCTTTTTGCTTACTTTTCTTGTATTACTACCGTAGTGCCAATGATTGGTGTGTGTGGTGTTTTTTTTTAGAGCGGGGGTCTTGTTGTTTTCGGTTTTTTATTTTTCCACTGCGCTCTCGGATCACAATGTTAGTCTAAACGCTCCTTACTGTCTTAAGTCCGAAAGATCCGCCTTTCATTCTAAGAAGAAAGGGCCCATAGAACAAACAGGCCACAAAGGAATTATCACCATGCAAAAACATCTACTTTCACTGGGGGAAAATAACAATTCATCTTATGCAAGTCCTAAACACACGTCCTTAGTAACACATGAGTCGTACGTTATAGGCCTAACGCTTTCCACTTTCTCTTATTTCATTATTTCCCTGCGCTCTCTCTCTCTCTCTCTCTCTCTCTCTCTCTCTCTCTCTCTCTCTCTCTCTCTCTCTCTCTCTCTCTCTCTCTCTCTCTCTCTCTCTCTCTCTCTCTCTCTCTCTCTCTCTCTCTCTCTCTCTCTTTCTCAGTTGAATCCTGTAAATTATTAGGAGTTACTATTGACAACAATCTATCATGGTCTAAACATATTTCAACCATCTGTAAAAAAACACAACCTTTTTGGAATACTAACCCTACCCTCCACCCTATAAGACGGAAAAACGCAACGAACCACAACTGTGACAAATCGCGGTGTACTGCAGTACATAGTGGGGGATAGGGTTAGGTCTAGGGCTAGGGTTAGGGATAGGGTTAGTATTCCAAAGAGTTTTTTAGCTAAAAATGTTCCTAAAATACAGTTTTATGTATGGTAAGAAAGGCAAAAACAGAAAAATATAATTAACCGAGAAATGCAGGGGGGGGGGGGGGGGGGGGCACATCTTTACCTTTACCTATTTGGTTCCTAAAATACAGCTTTATGTATGGTAAGAAAGGCAATAACAGAAAAATACAATTAACCGAGAAATGCAGGGGGGGGGGGGGGGGGGGCACATCTTTACCTTTACCTAAGCTATCCACAAAAAGTTAAGGATCACTTGCAAACTAATTCCTTCCAAATAAGAAAGCCAATGCGTTGAATTTTGGCCAAATTTAATTCAATGCTTTAGTGATAACGATACACAATTGCCTTCAATTTCGAGCAACTGTACATTTGATCAAAAATCGAAATTTGATTTCCCAAAGTCATTGAAATCACAAGACAGGGCATTCTGATGCTCCCAAAAGTTCAGTAACGTGTATCCGCCATGGCTGTTCTGGCACTCGACGCAGCGAGTCCTCATGGAGTTGACCAGGGTGGTGAAGATCCTCTGTGGAAGCGCCTGCCACTCAGCCTGCAGCATCTGGTAGAGGTGCTGGGCATCCCTGGGAGGGGGGTGGTTGCTCCTCACTTTGCGATCCAGCTCATCCCAGAGGTTCTCAATCGGGTTGAGATCGGGACTGCATGCTGGCCACTCCATTCTGTTGACTCCAGAAGGAAGTCGTTGACCACCCTTTGTGGGGGCGAGCGTTGTCATCCTGGTAGACAGCCGGCGGTCCCATCTGCTGCAGTGTAGGCACAGCCAGCGGTCGAAGGATCTCATCCCGGTATCGGAGGCCACAGGTTTGTACATGATACAAGGGTGTTCTGTGGTGAAGGCTGAAGGCCCCCCAGACCATTACAGAACCTCCACCAAAGGCCACCTTTTCTTGGACAGTGGCGTCAATAAAAGACCCTCAGTCGGCCGTCGTTGTGGTTCAGGGTGAAGCGTGATTCATCACTGAACAGGACCTGGGACCATTGCTGACGTGTCCACCTCACGTGACGTCTGCAGAAGGCGCGGCGTGCTGCCCTATGGGCTGGAGTTAAGCGTGGCCGTACAGCTGGGCGACGAGAACGGAGGTTAAACCCATGAAGGCGGTTCCGTATGGTCTGCTGGCTGATGTTGATGTTAGTAGCCACCCTCAGCTGCCTTCGAATGATGCTGGAAGAGGCTGTTCTTGTCTGCAGGGCTTGTCGTTCAATGAGACGATCTTCACGTGGAGTTGTCTTCTTCGGTCGACCAGATCTGCGTCTTTCATGGACCCTCCCAGTGGCTGTGAAGCGTTGAATCAGTCTGACAATGACCGAGATGGACACCTGAAGTCGCCTGGCCACTTCTCGCTTGGGAACACCATCTTGGAACCATGCAACAGCTCGTCCCCTATCCAACTCGCTCAATTTTCGTCGTGGAGGCATTGTCAAATCAGGCCTAATAATGTCTTCTTATAAAGCCAAGCAAAGACAGCATCTCACACATAAACAGCAGTGCTTGCACGTGCATAATGGTTTTTCCATCTGGCTTGTGCAATGTGTTCATGCAGAACGATCCAAAACAAGGTCCTTTTTCGCAAGTTTCCGCTTTTTCTTTTGCTGCCAAGCTCAGTAATAGAGAATCACGTGCAATGTTTCCACTAACACAACATCGCCCACTTACAGCTGAACAAGAATTCATAACAATTTGGCTTGACTGAGAAAAAAATAACAGGAGCGAACGGAGTTTATTGCGCACCTGTTTTCTCATAGTGATCCTTAACTTTTTGTGAGTAGTGTATTTGGTTTCTAAAATACAGCTTTATGTATGGTAAGAAAGCCAATAACAGAAAAATACAATTAACCGAGACATCTTGACCTTTACCAAATATTTCAACTTAACAGAATTAAGCATTCCTAGATAGTCATACTCAAAAACTCTTCTTTAATGCATATATTCAACCACACATAGATTATACTTCCACTTGTTGGGATCTTGCCAGTGAAAATAGCTTAAAAACCTAAAAAGCCTCAATAAACGTGCTATCAAAATTGTTCTTCTCAAGTCGTCCTCACCTTTAAACAGAGATTATAAAGAACTAGGTATTCTTCCCCTTAATAAAAAAAAAAAGTCATTTAAACAAAGCTGTCTTTATGTACAAGATAATGAAAATTTTTACCCCAACCTATCTTTGTAAAAGATTCCCTACTTTTAATATGCGTAACAAATGTACAGTTTTTATTCCTCGTCCCAGAACCAATCTTTTTATGACACCTCTCACCTATTCTGGGGGTAAACTTTCGAACGATCAAAAAGATTCATTTAAAAACATTAACACCGTTTCATCTTTTAAAAGAGCTTACAGCAACCTTCTCATAAAGAAATTGTAAGTATGTCAGCAATAAAGTCTAAATAATTTTTTGCATGCCTTAAGACTAGTACTCGGGGTACCTTGCACCCCACCCCCCCAAGGGCTAAACCAGTCTAGGTCTAAAATGTGCTCCAGGGTGTGCTGAATCCATTTATGCATGTTGACAGGAACAATTTGGGTTGGTCTTAGAGTTATTGCCCTTGCCGCAAGGGTACCCCCCTAAACCTCATTTCGGCAAGTAATCAAGTGGTATTAAAACTAAGAAAACTATCATTTGCTTCCTATTTTAGTAAAGCAATGAGTACGTATCATAAAAAGAGCGTTACAAATAATAATAAGGCTGATACCTAAGAAATACTCATACTTGGGGCGGTACCATAGCCGATGAGGTTTAACCAAGGCGTGGTTACTGCTACACCTATCTGTATTGTTAAAAAATCGAGACTTTACTGGTGTTGCACTGCCTCCAGTATTGTTCCCACCATCTTTGTATCTACAAATGTCCCATATGTGTCTGTTCCAGACCGAGAGGACGTAAAACACCATTTTTCATTCATTCATACTTAAGAAATAATTTTTTTTAAATCCCTGACTTGGCATATATTTTCACAAACTAAAATGTAAAGTTCGAAGGTTCGGGACCGATTAGGTATGTCACAGTTACAAAAAGATCATCCCTACCCCCAAAACTGGAATATCGCTCGGAATCCTTAAAAACGTCTTTTTGGCAGATCTTGTTCATGTTTGAGCACTTGATTGCTTAGAAATCATGTCTTGTATTAAAAACGTCTATTACATACAAATTCTAATACAAAAACCAATGGACTTTTGTGATTGCAGATGACTGAGTGGTGCAGATCTAAGAAGTAATGGCATCACGAAGGCGAAAACACAGATTGTGCTGATTCACTTCCAGGATTCAAAATGTGACACTTGTACATACATATCGGAATTAAAAGAACATGAACACAGACTTACAAAGTTCAAGGGCATCTGTAAACATAGACATTTGGAACCTCCTGATTATGCCTACCGCATGGAATATTCATGCAGGTTAGTGCCTGAAGAACTGAAACAAGAGCATGGCTATCACAGAGACTGCTATCAGGTAAACTTGGACGCTTACAATGTACTAGTACCACAAGTGACATTTCCCAGCCTAGAATTTCTCGTTCTACAACATTTGAAAATGTCATCTTCAAGCCTGATTGTGTTTTCTGTAATAAGACAGGTTGCAAGAAAATAGAACAGATATGTTTTTGGACCACAATCTGTAAACGTTCATATTCATGTTCACGTTCATGTTCTTTTAATCACCAAGGTGGCACAATCTGTGTTTTCGCTTTCGTGACGCCATTGCTTCTTAGATCTGCACCCCTCAGTCATCTGCTATCACAAAACTCCATTGAGTTTTGTGTTAGAATTTGTATTTAATGGAAGTTTTTAATACAAGACATGATTTATAAGAAATCAAGTGCTCAAACATGAACAAGATCTGCCAAAAAGACGTTTTTAAGGATTCCGAGCGATATTCCAGTTTTGGGGGTAGGGATGATCTTTTTGCAACTGTGACATACCTAATCTGTCCCGAACCTTCAAACTTGGCCTGAATGACCCTAATACATTGTAGTTTGTGAAAATATATGCCAAGTTAGGGATTTTGTTTTATTATTTCTTAAGTATCAGAGATGACATCCTCTTTTAATCGTGAAAATGACAGTACACGAAGAACACGTGTCACTGCAGCCAAGTTATAACCTTATTATTATTTGTAATGCTCTTTTTATGATACGTACTCATTGCTTTACTAAAATAGGAAGCAAATTATAGTTTTTTTAGTTTTAATACCACTTGATTACTTATTGAAAATGCGATTGCCGAAATGAGGTTTAGGGGGGCACCCTTGCGGCAAGGGCAATAACTCTAAGACCGACCCTAATGTTTTGCTGTTAACATGCATAAATGGATTCAGCACACCCTGGAGCACATTTTAGACCTAGTCTGGTTTAGCCCTGGTGGGGGGGGGGGGGGGGGGGTGCAGGGGTACCCCCCCCCCCCCCCCCAGCTCATCACCGAGTATTACATTATTAGTATAGTATGTGCAAAGCACATGAAACTGTAAACTCTTAATATAGGCCAGTCATATTGTGTGTGTGTGTGTGTGTGTGTGTGTGTGTGTGTGTGTGTGTGTGCGTGCGTGTGCGTGTGCGTGTGCGCGTGCGCGCGCGCGCGTGCGTGCGTGCGTGCGTGCGTGCATGTCTGTGTGTGTGTGAGTGTATGTGTGTGTGTGTGTAATGAATGCAATGCTGTTTCTTATAATTTGTGTTTTATTCCATACATGTGCTTTGAAATGTTTCAGTTTTTTTATATTTTCTAAATTTCCCTTGTTATGATATTGCTACCCCCTACCCGCTTTTCCTCTCCTTTTTTGATGTTTTTTCAACTTTCTTTCATTTGGATTTGTGTTTTATATTTTCGAGGGCATGGTGTAAAAAAGCTTATGCTTATCTATTAACCCTCAATAAACATTCGTATTCGTATTTATTCGTATTCTCTCTCTCTCTCTCTCTCTCTCTCTCTCTCTCTCTCTCTCTCTCTCTCTCTCTCTCTCTCTCTCTCTCTCTCTCTCTCTCTCTCTCTCTCTCTCTCTCTCTCTCTCTCTCTCTCTCTCTCTCTCTCTCTTTAGTTTCCCATTTTTTGTGAGTGAAAAGAAGCTTTGTAGCTTATCTATTTTCCCTCAATAAAAAATCGTGTTTGTGTTCTCTCTCTCTCTCTCTCTCTCTCTCTCTCTCTCTCTCTCTCTCTCTCTCTCTCTCTCTCTCTCTCTCTCTCTCTCTCTCTCTCTCTCTCTCTCTCTCTCTCTCTCTCTCTCTCTCTCTCTCTCTCTCTCTCTCTCTCTCTCTCTCTCTCTCTCTCTCTCTCTCTCTCTCTCTCTCTCTCTCTGTGTTATGTTAATTTACTGTTGTGTTTAATTTGCTGTGAATTTACTTTCTTTCTCCTCTAAAGTTAGGAACTCGTGAAGAGGGAGGCACAATGGGGGACAAATGACCCTAACCCAGAGCTGCGCGTGTTAGTGCGTTAGAAGGGCATCAGCGGTTCAACACACTACGCTCTCTGTGCCCGTTTGTTCTGAGCCGTCCCCTCATCCATCTTTCATTACGATCAATGGGAGAACATGTCGATATGCCTTCGTCTCTATGTGTCCCTGACGCTGTTCTCATCTCTATGTGTGCCCATATCTATGTGTACCCATAGAGGTGTACCCATCTCTATGTGTACCAATCTGTATGTGTGCCCATCTCTATGTGTGCCCATCTCTGTGTCCCCATCTCTATGTGTGCCCATTTCTATATGTGCCCATCTCTATGTGTACTCATCTCTATGTGTACCCTTCTCTATGTGTACTCATCTCTGTGTGTACCCTTCTCTATGTGTGCCCATCTCTATGTGTACTCATCTCTATGTGTGCCCATTTCTATATGTGCCCATCTCTATGTGTACTCATCTCTATGTGTACCCTTCTCTATGTGTACTCATCTCTATGTGTACCCTTCTCTATGTGTACTCATCTCTATGTGTACCCTTCTCTATGTGTACTCATCTCTGTGTGTACCCTTCTCTATGTGTGCCCATCTCTATGTGTACTCATCTCTATGTGTGCCCATCTCTATGTGTGCCCATCTCTGTGTCCCCATCTCTATGTGTGCCCATTTCTATGTGTACTATTAACCATCTCTATGTGTACTATTGTACCCTTCTCTATGCGTTCCCGTCTCTAAGCGTTGCCGCTTTTGTCTATGTGTCCCTGTCGTCGTATTATTATTATTATTATTATTATTCTCTTCTGCGTTCCCAGTCCATATGGCCATAATGGGTGAGGTACGTTTGTGTCCGGTTTTCAGTTTTCAATGGTCTTCCCGCTGCATTCAGCCGACGCATTCCGATTTCAGAGGAGTTCAAAGGAGAAAGTTATTTGGAAGATCTTTTGGAGGGGAAAAAAAGGCAAAAGGGTCAATAAGTCAGAAAAATCGTAGATGACAGTGAGAAAAGGAAAAGTCAGAGTCAAAGAGAGTGACAAATGAAATGAAGCTGCTAGCACAGAACTTCCAGACCCCCCGGGGAGAGATTCGTGGAGGGCGGGGTCGTCCACTTCCCTGAATGGAGGCACGAGGAATGTCCCCGTCTCTGCGTGCCCCCGCACATATGTCCCCTTGACTAAGCGTCCCCGTCTCTGTATGTCCCTTCGTCTTATGTGTCCCCTTTCCTTAACCCCTCTCCTAACTCAAACCCTAAATATAATCCATAATAAATAATAATAATAATAATAATAATAATAATAATAATAATAATGAACATTTATGGCG